>PUFA01000003.1:3207500-4407500 GCA_003508835.1 Eonycteris spelaea
TCTGTGATTCTTTCTTCCTTGCAGTAGTTCTTGACGGGGATATTAGGATATTTAACTTTTGTTATGGGCTGAATTGCATCCCTCCAAATTCATATGTTTAAGTCCTAAGCACCAGTACTTCCAAATGTGACTGTATTTGAAGATAGGAGTATTTAAAGAGGTAATTAAATTAAAATGACATCATTAGGGTTGGCCTTTTTCCAATATGACTGGTTCCCGAGAGAGGCGATTAGGACACAGATACACAGAGGGGAGACTATATGAAGACACAAGGTGAATACAGCCATCTACAAGCCAAGGGGAGACACCTCAGAAGAAATCAACCTTGTGGACACCTTGGTCTTGAACTTCCAGCCTCCAGAAATGTGAGAAGATCAATTTCTGTGTTTTAAGCCACACAGCTTGTGTTAGGACAGCTCTAGCAAACAACACAACTGTGGATTTTTCATGTAAAATTTTTCCTCATGTAAATTTTTATCTCAATCAGATTCTTCCTTGTTTTTATTTCTTTTGCAGCCTAAACTTGATCCTACCTGGGTTCTCAAGTCAGTGCCCTCAGAAAACTTGCTATTTGGAGCAGAACATAAAAAGTTGAAACAACTCAAAGTCAGATAATTCTTGCCTTCAAATCTTTTCTTACCACTGCAAGTGGCTACATTGTTTAGGCTAAACTATTTAAGAAGTATCTGGCACGAGTTTGCATTTGATCAGCAAAACCCACAGAAAACAGAGAGAATGTCCTGCTCTGTTTTGCCGGTTGACTCTAGTGTAATGAAGGGTGCCCATGAAAATCAATCTCATAATTAAAATCTGGACGGGTGGCAGTTAGCCATACTATCTATCTGGGTATAGATAATACCCAATCTTTGTAGTTGTTCTTAGAAAAAAAATAATATGAGCAAGTCAATGCAGTTTCGTTGCATTGTGGGAAATCTAAAAGAAAATGGGGCAGTGTCTTTGACCTTCTAATAAGTTTAATACTTTTTATTATTGTTGGTAATTTTATGTGAACCACAGTCGTCTCCCTGTCTTCTTTTGCTTTGGACTCTGTCTTGTACTTTAGAAAACATCTTAAATATATAATCGTGCATTCATTTAAGAATATATAATTTAAGAATATATAATTTTGTTCTCTTTCAATGCTTAGGTGCAAAAAAAAATCAGAAAATACCTTCATTAAAAATCCATATTTTAAATGATTGGATAATGAATACGTTACATGAAATGTGTTATATGTTCTCTCCTGAAATTCTTATATGTACAGTTGACCCTTGAACAACATGGGTTTGAACTATGTAGATCCACTTACATGCAGATTTGTTTCAATAAATACTGTAAATGTATTTTCTCTTCCTTATGATTATCTTAATACATTTTTCTTTTCTCTAGCTTACTTCATTGTAAAAATACAGTATGTTATACATATAACATACAAAATATGTGTTAATTAACTGTTTATTTTTGGTAAGGCTTCCAGTCAACAGTAGGCTATTAATAGTTAAATTTTTGGAGAGTAAAATGTTATACCAGGATTTCCAGGTTGATGCCCCTTACCCCTGCATTGCTCAAGGGTCAATTGTAGTCATAAATCTACTTTTTGCTATCTTTTAAAAACTTCCTGGTTTCTCTTAAACTTTGATGAAAATGTATCTGTTTCTATCCGTGATTAAACAGCTTAATCTTCTCCTGCCCATGATTTTCAATTATACTAGTTTCAAAGGTCTAAACGTTGTCTGTATTAAAGGCATTGCAGTAGTCTAGCATTATTGTAAGATGCACAGGCTCAAATCATGTAAAACCTAGATCTCAATTTATCATTGCCCCTGGACATGTCCACATTTTCTATAAACAAATTGGAATTATTTCCCCTTATGATCTGGATATATACAAAAGAAATCTCTCAATATGGGATAAAAGCTTAGCTTTTAAAAAAGTTAGGTGAGTTTATTCTGATAAAATGAAAGAAGGAGTTGGGAGACCACCAGTTCTTGTGTAAGTTTCCCACCTTTCTCTTTAGCTGACAGAGAGGCTAGAGATAGCTAACCCCAGGCCTCTTTCAGCTTAAATCCCATGGACATTATGGCAAGACAGGAGATAGGAAATCAGAGATGCAGCAATATTAAGTTTTACCCATGAGACCTCTCAGTTGGAGTAGGTAATGTGTCACCTTTAGCCTCTTTCCTCTGTATCTGAGACTTGCCAAGCATTGCCCAGCTGTCAGTTGTTGGCTGGAGAAGGTGCAAATTGGGAGCTTTGTAAGCACTTCTGTCCCATTTCCTTAGTTCCAAAGCTTGTTTATGTTTCATAATCTTTTTCATCCAGGTGAACGTGAGCTGTTAGGCAGCACTCATAATATGATTGTTTGGCTTGTATACAAGAATTTTCTCACATTCTTGCAGGACTGATTTTCTTCATGCAAAGCACAAAAAAATTGCTGTTCTATAATTTTTTTTTCTCTTTCCTTTGTATAGTAAAAAAAAAAAAAAAATCTTGGTTATTTATCCAAAGTTCTATCTCACTGAGAGAGAAAACTACAATGAAATGATACCCATAGGGGTCAGCTTTGATACAGAGGGGTTACATGTTTTTGTTATGGGTTTATAAAAAGGTACCTCCTTTAGAACACAGCCTGGATGCACATACATTGTAAGTACAAACCTGGAATTAAAAAAGTCAAACCTTTTTTACTCAACAGAATTCCGCACAGGTCAAGGAAATGCCAAATTTAACAGATGTCTTACACTGTGCCCTGCAGGTCAATAAATTAAAGTTTTGTTGAACCAGGAAGAGGAAGGAATTCCAGAACTTTGGGTCCCCAAATGGAAATGCCCCGTAGGACAAGTCTAAACTAGGGAAATAGCACTGGAGCTCTTCCAAGGCAGTTGGCCCAGTCTAGTGTAACTCATTTCTGGGGCCCCTGAAGCTGTTTGTTCAACTCTGCCGTCTACAGCACTACAGTGTCAAAGAGAGTTAATCATTAGCAAGTGTGAATAATGTCAGCATAACAAGGCATGATTGCAGTTCTCTGTGTTGACAAAATTTTAAGCATTTGTCAGAATAAAATAAAAAAAAAAACCAATATGACCATGGAATGTTAACGTAGCGTGCAATTTTGAGAGCAATTAATTTACTTTCTAGCATTTTAAATCACCATTCTCACTGTTTTCCTAGGGGAGAGGGTGGTGTGATGCTCTTCAGATGATACAGGGTTACTGACTGGTCCAGGGATAGTCTGACCCAGCTCAAGGCAACTCGTCTCCAGAAAACAAGTCTTTGGAAAATGACCTAAAGATTTAGGTGTAGAGTTCCCCACCGAACTCCCCATTCTCCTTGTCCTCTGTCAGAACCACCACATACTGCTGTATAAAGAACGTGGGCCCAGGTGTGACCCAGAGCCTATCAGGCTTCTTGTTATCCTCTGGGCTGAAGATCATAGTGAGTCTAAGACTTCTCTTTGGATGAGAATTGCAGGAGCCCTGGGTCCTGGGAATCTGAGGTCAGAGATGGGATGAAAAGTAACATTCCAGCAGGCATTAAATGATGCATTTTTCTTAAGCCCATCTGAATTCTGGTTGAAAAAAGGGTGACCATCCTAAAACATAACCAAGAATTCCAGTAGCCACCCAAAATGGCTCCACGGTTTGAGAGTGAAGGGGATGAGGAGGCACTCAGCCAAACTTTTCATGATAACAGCTGCGACTCAGATCCTGAGGTGTTTCTGAAAATCAGTTACATGTTATAACTAGGATAATTACAAAATTCTTCCAAGAAGGTACACAGATGGACTTTATTTTTTTCTGGGATACCAGCACCCCTCAGATATGCACTTCATTAGTCAAGGCACTATCATTCATTCGCTTTGTGGCTCAATCCAGAAAGTCAGGACATATTGAATCAGCTACCAAATCCTATTTCCTAAGATCTCCAGTTAGTTCTCTCCTCTCTCTTCTCCTTGTCACTGGCTTAGTTTGGCCCTTAACACTGTAGATCATAGGAGATGTAGCTGTTTTGGACTTGCTACTTGTAGATATGGTTTGTCATATCCATTCACCTCCACCTCCAATTCATTGTATGTGTCCTGGAACACTTGAAAACAGCAAATGAGATGGGGAGACTCCCTTTGAAATTATAATTTTCAAAGAAGTTTCTAAGGGACAGAGTATTTTATGACTCTTAAATAGAAGACATAGCAAGATGAAACAAAAATATAAGTACTCTAAATTATGCATTTTCACAAGGCTCAGTTGTTGATGAAAATATTAAGGAATGATGAGTACAAGGGTGGCCTTTTAAGCCATGAAAAGCTGATGCGACACAGGCCTTTTTAGGCGGAGCCTACTACTCTAGGTTTAAGAAGGCAGATGGTTTCTATCGCCTGATGGCTTTGGAAGGTGTCTTGGACTCTGTCATTTTCCAGACAGATGTTTACTTTTCTAATGAAGTAACAAAGTACTTGCATTTTCTATGTCTGGTAGATGCTTTGCCTAATCAGGGGTGCTCTTGCTGAGCTGTCTGGACAGGCGGTGGCTTCTGCGCCTTCCACAGTGCCTGGCCTGAGCAGCACTCAGTAGAGGCTCATTCTTTCCTCCATTCTTTCCTTCCTGTTTTTTCCCTGCATGGGATACCTCTGGGGCAATTGTGATCCTTGCTTTTCCAATACTAGGGAACAGCAAAAATTGCTAAGATTTCTCACACTTTCTCCTGTTTTTAAACACCTTATATATTAAGGAAAAAATGTTGACCAAACTTGAATGTGTGCCATTTTTAAAAAGTACTTATGTTTGCTATTTTTCATATTTAAACATGTGGTAAGTAGTTTCTAAGATGACCTTTAATGACTCCCATCTGCTGATAGTTACTGCCTTGTGTAACCTCCTCTCCTTGAGTACCTGGCTTCTAACAAGTTGGGTATCTCAGTCTAGAGAGGATGCCAATTCTGTGATCACATTACAAGAGGTTGTGACTTCTATCTTGTCAGCAGACATTCTTCCTTGTAGGCTTGTTGCCATGTTTGGAAAGCCACATTGTAAGGATCTGAGGGAGCCTCCAGCCAATAGCCAGTAAGAGAATGAGCCCTCCATCCAACAAGCCAGAATGAATGAAATCCTGACAACATGCACATAAGTGAGCTGACTCCTTGATTGCATCCTTGTGAGAGACCTTGAATTAGAGGACCCACCTATATCGTGCCCAGATTCCCTGCCCACAGAAACTATGAGATAATAAATGGGCATTGTTTTAAGTGGGTAAGTTTGTGGTAATATGTTACATGGCAGGAGATAACTGGTACAAATATTATTTGATAAGATTGTGCTATGATATACAATTCTTCCATTCTTATAGATGTTTAGGTTTGTCTTATCTCTATAAAAACATTATAAAATTCCAGAGCAGAGGGATTGTTCCTTATTGCTTTGGCATCCCCCTCAGGGTAGTTAATGAAGGATTTTGCATATAGTTAATACCCATTAAATACTTATTGAATAAATGAACAAGATACGTTTGTTCTTGATACGTTCAAAGAGTGATTTGGATTTATGCCTCCGATATTTGGCATCTATGATTCTGCTATGTTTGTGTAGTTAAAAGGTTCATGCTTATTTCTGTTCAGTTAATAAAGAAAAATTGATTCCTACCCCCACCCCACAAAACATAGCTGGCTTTCCACCCCCTCCTTGCCTCCCTTTCCCCCCGCCTAAGAATTTGAAAACTGAGTGGTCCTATTTTTTGCTGGTTTAATGAAAGGCCAAGTCGCATGTACTTTAAAAAGTGGGGTAAAATATATTTGGACTAAAAATGGTCGTCATTTAACTGGTCACCTAAGAAGATACATTTGTCGTATGTTAAATCCTTAACTCCTCAAAGAGTAGAAAAAATGCTGTTGAGATCCATGTTAACAAAGACATGTGTCATTTACCAGTAAGACCTAGTCAATGGTCAACAGGTATAAATGAAATTATCAATACAAAACCAACACGTCATATTGCAATTTACAATTCATTTGCTTCATTCTTACCCTTTTGCTTTTTGGTACATCTCTTTAGACACGGAGATAACAACCATGGAAGCCTGGGGAAGGGCAGGTTAAGGGCAGCTTTATAGCCGCTTATGATCTGGCTCTGGCAGAAAGACATCCTCTCCCTCTGGCACCTTGCTGCTTAGCTCACTGCTTTGAACTACAGCCATATGGGTGTGTGATCAGTCTGTCCTCAAGAAATCCAACTAGAGTGGTCAGGGAAACTCATCTGGATCCTCTAAGGCTCTCTCAGAGGTGGGGGAGAGCCCATTAAGATTGGGCAGGTAGGAATTGCTGCCAGCTGTAGCCAGAGACCCCTCTTCAGTCTAGATAGCACAGTCCTATTAGATACCATTCTAATCTTGGTCCCTGGCCACATTCTTTCCTGGTGGGTAAATGGGGCTAAAGTTAATGGTGGTCACAACCCTCTGGAGTATTTGTGCACTACCTGTAAGCATGGTTTGAGAATTACATGGGCAAATGAAATAGTGAATTTCAGCAAGGCATTGGCAAATTCTTTTATGAATTTGAGGGACATGTGAATTAGATGATCCTGTATTTAGGCAGTATTAATTGAACCGCCCATTCCTGGAGATTGCTGATTAAAGGATCGTGGTCAACTTGGAAGACTTTGAAAAGTATTTGTCTTTAATCTCTACTGTTCAATATTGGTTATCAGTGACTTAGCTGAGATCATTCGTGGCACACCTTTGTTGATTAGGAGAAGAAGTAGAATGAGTTTAGCAAAAACATTGACAGAAGAAAAATCCAGAAATGTTGGAACAGCGGGTAAAATCTAACAAGATAGGCTTCAACAAGTATAAATATAAAGTCACACGCTGGGTTACACACACAGACACACACTGGCACTATGTGTCTTGTCTCTCAGATGAGGGAGGGTTGGGTTCTGAAGTGTAGTATTCAGGCATGGGGGTGGGGCGTATAAGGCAAGGCGGCATTGTCTTGGGGGAGATGCTAAACCAAAAGCTGGCCAGGTCATTCAACAGAGTAATATCCAGAGAGATTAGAGAGGGAGGGAACATCTGGCTACAAAAACAGCCAGATAAAGATCTGTGACAGAGATCTTGAAGAGGGTGGAGGCAGGTTGTAGATAAAGCCTGGGGCAGTTCCTGTGCTGATGGTTGCTTTGCTGTCTTTAACTGTTGCAACAGCCTTAGGCATGGGTGGGAGGGAAGAATTAAAGACACCAGCCAGGTGTGAACGAGCATAAATAAAGAAAGGGGGAAACTGTGTCAGGAATAGTATATAGAAAAAAGGCTCAGGGATTTGAGTTGAAAGCATGATGCGGGTCAAGACTAGAATGTGGTTCCTAAAATAGTTTATTTGATCTCAGGCTGCATTGATGGATGTCAATAGAATTTGCAAGGAATCTTTGTCTGGTATCACCTAGTGTGGTGACTCCAGTATTAGTAATGCATTTTGCGAGGATCATCGACACACCAGAAGGTAGCCAGAAGAGAATTTTCATTCATTTATTCACCAAATATTTATTGAATACCTACTAACTGCCTGGTACTTTTCTAGACACTGAGTAAGACAGACATGGTTCCTGTTCCAGTAAATTTATATTCTGGGGGTGGGGGCGGGGAGAGAAGAGATAGGCAATAAAGTAATGTACAAAAAAAGAAGATAATTGTCTATACGAATAAGTCTTATGAAAAATAAAATGGGGCGATGTGCTGGAAAGTGAATTTAAGAGAGGAGGGTAACTTACTTATATGGGGTGTTCAGAGAAAGCCTCTCTAAAGAGCTGAAATCTAAAGAACAAGTAAGAGGTAAGCATAAAAAGATCCTGGAAAAAAGAATTCTACAGGCTGAGGGAACAGCTAGTGCAAAGGTGGGAAAAAGCTTAGAGCATGGACCGAGGACCAGTATGTTTAGGAAGCAATGAGTTAAGATGACAGTAGAAGAAAGTGAGTTTAGAAAGGCAGGAAGAGATGGCAGTGAGGGCATATAAGACAATCTCATTTATTTTATTACCCTAAACAATCATGTATGTGGCATTTAGTATGTGCTAGGTAGTATTCTAAAGGTTTCACAAATATGAACTCATAAATCTTTATGAAAAAGATGATATAATTAATAAACAAATTTAATTTTATTGTTAAAATGCTTTCACAACTATTATTTCATTTGTAACATACAAAGTATCATATTGAATAGGACTTAAATGATTTATTTATTTATTTATTTATTTATTTATTGTGATAAATAGGATTTTTTTTAACACAGTGACTTTACAGACCTCGAACGTGAATCACAAAGAGGTTAAATGATTTGCTCAAGGACCAAATCCTGTGCTGTTTTCATTCTAGGTGCAATGTTATTTGTATAATAACTGATAAAACAGGGAATGTTCAATGTGAAGATATATTTTAGCAGTGGACACTGTGATCATGCTTGAATATTTGATAGGCACTGCTCAGTGAACTGTGATCCTTGACCAGGGAACCTATGAGAACTCGCTTCTCACTGGCTGGAGCCTAATATTTACTGAGTTGTCGATCTTTTTTAGTTATTGTTTTTTGTTTCATAAAAACTTCAGTGTACTAGAAGAATGTTTTAAATGGTTTGAATTTATGGTTTTGATCCTTACATTAGGAGGAAGGAGAACAGCGTATGCAAGCATGATGCTGCTCTTATTTATTTGATCAATTAACAAATATTTATTGAGCACCTACCTCTCCTGAGCAAAACACTGTTCTTGGTGCTGGGTATAGAGAGGTGTGAATAAACAGATACAATTCTTGTCCTTATGTAGCTTATGCTCTGGTGGGAGAGGCAGAAAAAAAACAAGATTAAAAAATCTATGTAATTTCAAATTTTATTAAATGCTAAGGAAGCAACAAAATGTGTTTTTATTATCTATTGCTGTATTATAATTCACACTGAAGTGAAGTGGCTGTAAACAAGCACAGTTTATTTTGCTCACAAATATGCTATTTGGGCAGGACTCAGTGGGAATAGCTTACCTCTGCTCCCACAGCATCAGCCGAGGTGGCTTGACAGGGGTCGAAGGGTCCACTTCCGAGGTGGCTGACTCACGTATTTGCTACTGGTTCTCATTTGGGAGCTCAGCTGAGGGCTTCATGTCCTCTCTACTTGATCTTCTCCATGGAACGGCTTAGGCTTCCTCATAGGATGGTGGCTAGTTTCCAAGAAACTCAGTATTTTAAAGTCTGAGCCCAGGAATGAACACATTTTGTGTGTGTCACTTTTGCCATATTCTATTGGTTAAGTAGTCAAGTCCACCGCAATTCAAGAGAATCTGGCCCAAGAGTGGTCATAAGCCCAAATCGTGATGGGAAGAATGTAAAAAAAAAAAAAAAAAAAAAAAAAAAAAAGTGGCCACCTTTGATCTACCACAAGCTGTCATTTCATAAGTTTCCATCTGTAAGGCCAGTGCCCTAGAGAGGGTTTATTTTTGCCTACAGATTTTTTCCCCCTGTAATTAGGATGTGTTGACATTGGCTTATAAGTGCTGGCCGAGGTGTAAGTTTATGGTCTGACTAACCCATGAGGATTATTAACAGACTATCATGTTTCTCTCCTGAGTATATATATTCTTAAAACAAAAACAAAAACAAAAACAACCTCTTTATTAAAATAACTACAAACAAAAGAGCAAGATATTGAATATGGATCTCTTTGTAAATACAGATTCTGTATATTTAAATCTTAAAAGAAAATAAGTAACTCTTGTTCTATCATCAGGTTCTGAATTATATGCGGTTTTTATATGCCCTAAGATATTGTAATCACACACAGCTTCATGTTTAGAGCCTTGCAAGGTGCTTATTTGACTATCAATGTTTGCCAAAGGTATGTTAAGAAAGATCAAGCTTAATTTGCTTTGTCGATGGCTAATGAGCAGATGTCTTTTGGCTTTCTGTCTTCTTGTTCAGTTAGCCTCCCCCTGCTGGATGAAGGTGGGAACACCTGGTTCAAATTCCATCTCTATCACTTACTTTTTTCCATGGATCATCGAGTAGGTTAACCTTTCCGGGATTCAGTCTTCCATAGCCCGAAAATTGGAGAGAACAATACTAACTTAAAAGGTGTTTTGGAAGCTTTAATAGCTATTCTTAAGTGAAACACCCGGTGTGCATAGAGTAAAGCACTCAGTAAAAGTTCGTTTCCTTTCTTTCTCCAGGCTCTCTCTGCCTTAAGGCAAAGTCATCAATGAGAACAATACATTACATGATAGTTATAATTTTCAGTGGTTCTCACGTCACAGTCTCTCCCTAATCATTAACTATCTTGAAATCTTGGAGCTAAATATGGTATTGCTGATTTTTAAAAAAATGTATGCACTGCTGCGGCTCCGCACAAATTTGCATATTATTTCTTTTTCTCACTATAGTGAGACTCAAAGTCCAATTTGGTTAAAAACTTGTCTCCGAGTTCCTGTTAAAAATAGAAAAGAAAAGAAAAGAAATAACCTGAACAAAGTATTTAAATTCAAATTTAAACAGAAATGGCAGATTTTGGAACACATGGATAGTTTTTCTCCACAACAGCAAATGATTGTTTTATTTTCTTCCTTTCACTGGTGGCCTCGTCCTTTCCACCTTGCTCTCAGCCCTGCCCAAGGGAAGGTGTTAGGGTCAGAAAGGCAGCCCCCTCCCCAAGTTCAAGCCCTGACCCCTGCAGATCCTTCCCACTCATACCTCAGAGCAGCCTAGTTTATCCATTTCGGAAGGTTTGTTTATTCCTCAGACTCTGTTTGTAACCGGCAGATCGGAAGAGGGGAGAGGAAGGAATTACTTCGGATGGCTGGAGCGGGGAACTAATGAAGGGAAGGCTCCAGGGTTATGCCAATGGGGCATCTGGCCGAAAAATCTGTGGATGAATCAGCACAAGTGGATGCTTGCTGTTAGAAAAATGACCAAAATTTTATATTCTAGTGATCATCGCTGATGGTATCATATTAAGAGTGAAGAGCTGCTTTGGTAGAATGCTCCCTTTTACTGGTTGATGAGATGTAGGAATTCAGACTTTGGATTGAGTCTTTTAAATGCAAGAAACCAGTCTCCAGATACCTTTTAAAGTCAGCATTCAGACTTTCAAATCGTAGGCTGTCTCAGCATGCTATTATAAATTGATCTTTACCTACCTTTACTCCTGGAACCATGAAAAGGACTATCCTTAATATGGAATTGGATATTAAAAGCAGTTTCTTATCCATGTGCCCTAAAGCAATCAGTGACATCCATGATTAATTAGTGCAGGAGTGATTCCTGGAATGCTAATTGTCCTTCTATGCTACAAAATTACGACCTAAGGTTTTTCTTTTCTTTTTTTCTTCTCTCTCTTCTTCTCTCTCTCTTCTCTCTCTCTCTCTCTCTCTCTCTCTCTCTCTCTCTCTCCCGTCTGTATGTGACTCTGGGTGTCCAAATCTAAATATCATTTGCTCTAGATGATTAACATAGTTTATATGCCCAACAATTAAAACTGCCATTTTTGTGTAGCCAAATTTCAAAGTCACATTTAAAGAGTGCAAAAAAAGGAAATCAGTTAAAGAGCATGAAACTGGAAGTTTAGTAGAAAATGGGAGCTAAGGGCATAAGGGCACAAGTCATGCAGTTGGACAGACCTTGGATGAGAAACCATAAAACAGTCTGTGTCTCAAACAGTTATTTCGCCTCGCTGAATCTGTTTCCTTATCTGTAATATTGGATAGTAACTACCTCAACAGGTTCTAATGTATAACAAATAAGATAATCCATGGAAAGAGTTTGGCTCAGTCCCTAGCATTTTATTATTATTCATGCAAGAATGTATGTAATGCCTGTGATCTTGCTGTATAACCTTGAAGAAGTTATTTAGCTTCCTCTCCCTCGGTTTTATGTTTCTTATTTCCTAAGGTTGCTAAGTTGATTTGATAGTTATTAAATTCTATTCTTCTTGGTATTTATCTTCGCATATGTGTCTCATCTCGCACACTCTGTTATGTCTTAGAAGGCAGAGACTGTATTTCACCTCTTTAATTATAATTATAATTAATTTCCACTGTGACTTAATTGGTGGCTTGTATCCTGTCAGTACTCACTCAATGCTGCTTGATGATAATAGTGATTGAAAAATAGTGAGGGGTTCCAGGAAGCCAATGGAGATCAGGAATTCAGCCTTCACGTGCATGAGAAGACTTTAAGTTTGCAGGAGAGAAGAACATTTTTCTTTATGTCTAGAGATTTCACTCTTTATCCTGGACAGTCATTTACCCCCTCTCACCCTCACTGTATGAAAACGGACAGATAAACAGATGTAAAAAAATCATCACTACAGGATAACTGTCTTTGTTTACAGAAATCTTCATGGTCAAAAGACTTTATAACTCTAACTTTTGGTAAAGGTGTTCTATGAATACGAAGCATTTTTAAAATCATGGTAAATATACACAAGGTGAATTTTACCATTTTCACCATTTTAAGTGTATCATTCTGTGGCATTATGTACATTCACATTGTGCAGCCATCACCAGCATTCATCTCTAGAACTCTTCCATCTTTCCCAACTGAAACTCTGTACCCTTTGAACACTAACTCCCCATTACCCGTTTCCCTAGCTCCTGGCAACCTCCAATCTACTTTCTGTCTCTATAAAGTTGAATATTCTAGGTATCTCTTATAAGCAAAATTATACAGCGTTTATCCTTTGGCGACTGACTAACTTTTAATGCTGGCCACTATCCTGTAGTGATAGATTTTTGCTTCCTGTTGTTCTTCTAGCAACGCTACATGAATTATTTTCTTTTTAAGGGAAATTTAATTTGAAATTTATGCTCGTGGGGACTGGCGTCCATGACACATGTAATATTGCAGTTCCACCTCTGTTCTAGTCTTCTTTATTCAGGGAAATATTTGAGAAGAGTCCTTACTGCTTAATTAAAGTTTGGGAATTATCTGCTTGGGTTAGATTCACGCGAAAAAGAAAAAATGTGACAAATGAAACAAACTTCAAACAAGTCACAGTGCTACTCATTTCAGACACATCCTGGAAACACACTTCCTCCACCCTGTGCCAGGCTACATACACACAGGCATTTGAACTGGTTTCAAACTTCCTCATTGTTTACAAGGAAAGGGCTCTGGCCATGTTGACTTTATGACTCAGAGCACATCCCCAGCGCTATTATAAAGAATTCAGAGATCTCAGCATTGATTTTAAGAAAGGAAAACTGAAGGTTTCTTTGAACTGTTAGGTCCGGGCACCAGTGTTTGCAGACGCCTTCCTGCTTGAGGAGAAGCGACGATGTCTGCGCGTCCTTATGCAGTGAAACCTTCCGGGTAGAGCGAGCCTTCTCTCCTCCTGCTGGTGAGACCAGGGAAGTATTTCAAGCATTTTTGAAAAGAAGCCAAATCATGCTTCTTTTGATCTTTTGCTGCGGCATGTGGGGTCATCTTTTTGTTTACCATGTATTTGCTTTTGACCTTCAGTGGGTCCTAGTGACATAGCCAAAACAAAGACAAGGAAATAAAAGAAACAAACGGATGCAAACAAAACAAAAGGAAGACTTTAATCATTTCCAGGTATGACCAATTTGATGGTAACACGGCTCTCTGCTTAAATGATGATGTTATGTGAGAAGCTAGTTCTACATAACTTATAACTTGTCGTGTTATAACACAACCAGCAAGTGTCAGATACCTACTGCACCCTTCTCCAGCACTCCCCCTTCCTTCTCCATTTCCACCTTGGTGGCCTAAGGGGCAGGCAGTGTGAGCACAGGGCTAGTGGGGGCCCAGAAGTCCTCAGGCAGCCTGTCTGTGGGGACAAAATGTTGGATACCAGGGACCTGGTGGATTAATGCTCAGCACTGTGGAAGCCCTTAATATATGGTTATTGGAAGAATAAATAAATGAAGCAGAAACATCTCTGTGACCAGAGATGTGAATTGACAATCCATATCTAATATTAATTTCACTTTGCAGTTGGAGAGACTGAGTTATTGAGAGATTAATCGATTTACATGGACTCAGCCAGCTAGCTACTTAATGTCAGGAACAAGACCAGACTTTATGTTTCCAGGCTCAGAGCTGAAAGTGTTTGTACTAGATTTATGCAGTTGCTGACCCGTTCCTGCTGATGGCCACTTTGATAAATCATCTCAATTAGAAGCAGATGTTATCATGGTATACATGGAGACACCTCTTCCTGAGGTTCCAAACAGTGAAGTTACTGTTTTATGGTTTCCTTTCTGTGTGTGGGTCTGCATTTGTAAACCCTCACAAACAAACAAGCAGACAATAGCAGCAACGACAATGATGGAACTAGCTGTGGTGGCATTGCCATTTTCAGAAGAGCTTAACTATAAAGTTATATGTATTTCCCTAGAGATCATGATCAGCCTTGCTTGGAAAATAAACAGTAAAACTTAGAGTTTAGTTTGTTGTATGGAATAATCAGAACTCACTCACACAGCAAGGAAATTTTCTGGGAATCTTGATCTGGAAAACAGTAATTATAACAACCTTTCCTGCCTTTACAACATCTGGCACTAACCATCGCATTTTGGGAATCTTGACGGGCATGTAGAGATTTTCTTGAACAATTTCTTTCTCATTTAGTATTCAACTGGCTTTTATTTTCTTGTAATAATTTTCTTTTTGATTACAAATTTGATGCCTGCAAATTTTACAAGCATTTGGGGAAGACATGTAAAGGTATAAAGAAAAATAGAAACCACTTATAATTTACTACCTAGAAGTAACCATTGTTGACATTCTGAGATATACCCTTCTATTCTTTCATATATAATACATTATATATGTATACATAAGTATACACACATATTCAAAATTAAGATCTACTACATGTTTCATTGTACAATATGTTTTTTTATCACTTAAAGACATATTGCAAAAATTTCTCCATGCAATTGACTTTTTAAAAAAAACACATTTATTTATTTATTTATTTATTTATTTATTTATTTATTTATTTAAGATGGCATGGTTTTCTACTGTATGGATTTATCATATATATTTAACCATTTCTTTATGGTACAACTTTAACAGAATTCTGACTTTCATATGCATATGGATAATATAGCATGTATTTCTATAACTGTAGATTTTCTTTTAGAAATACATTTCTTTTGAGCAATAAAGTGTTTAATCTTAATTTTGAATCACTCACCTTGAGAGCTTGGAATTACAGCAAAAATGAGAAAAAACACAAGAATATAACTAAAGTTGGGGTAGTTAATATTAATTAAACTATGAAAACTTTTTCTTCTCCCTCCTTCCCTCTCTCACTTTAATGAATGAACAAACCCGTGGAATAACAACAAACAAGTGCTTGTCCTTGCTTTAATAAATATGTCACAGAGGGTGGAAGCTGCAGTGTGTCTATTGGATTATGGTAAGGGAATGGAGATACTAGCTGAGATTATTAGCCTTGTAGGACAGGTAAAATAGGCAATTGTTGATCTGAGAGGTAGTTTGAGGAGTGTTGCTGAAAGGGTGTGTATGTGCATGTGTGTATGCGTGTGCATGTATGTGTGTATACATCTTCATGGGTGGTCAACTGCATGTGGTAAAGGAGAATAGAGTTGGATGTGTTGAGTGTCCTTAATTCAGGAATTCAGTAGAGCCTCAATGCTTCAACTCTCAGTTCATTTTTGAAAATAACAACATAAAATTTCTACTTTCTGGAATCCAATGTTTCTTTAAAATCACATGAAATTTATTCTAGAACCCAGATCTTGCGTAATGTTGCACACTTTTATCTTTTTTATGATGTGTATCAACCAAATTGCAAAATTCTAATGTCAGACAAATAAATAAAAGAAAAAAGATTGCCACCACCTGTCTTCCTGCTTCTTGCTTCTGTTTCTGGGACCAGATTCTCCTTTCCCTTGAGCATACTTCCTCTTGAGATGGATGTGGCTGATGTAAAGACAAAATTAGATCACATCCTGTCATTATCATATCTCCACTAACAGAAAATCGTTGGGCAGACTGGGTGTCAGGGTGCTGTCTGATTGGGCAGTCTGCACCAGTGTTGGGGTCTGGTCTTTGTCTCCTACTGGAATGCAGTCCCACTACAATGTCAAATTCTCCCTCGCCTCCACACCCCATGCCCAGACTCCTTTCAGAACCAAACAAGCTTGCTACTGGCTCACCCAAATCCTTAATTACAATGGAAACTTCTATCTTGCTGACTTTTGACTCCTAAGATCCTCACCAAGGGACAATTCAATTATGGGGCAGCTCATTATCTTGCATCAGCAGGGTGACATGGTTTAATTATACTTGGAGACAGAAACAGTTTTGTGGCCATGTCTTATTGACCAATACAAAGTTATCTGTGGTTTAATTGCTCAAAACAAGCACTGCACATAAAAAAGAAGTTGATAACTAAACAAACACATTTAGTATATGAAGGGAGATAACTGTGTTCTCTAGCAAATTCTCCATAAACCAGTAAAGCAAATTCTTTTGAAACAAAGCTATATGCATGTTAATAGAAAAATATTTTAATTACCTCAATAATTCTAAAAGTGGCTTAAAAGAATGCTTTTCTAAAATTACGATTTTTTTTTTGGCCAGTTAGAAGGTACCAAATGCTGTGAGCTAAATTTTAAATTTCTATTTAATATTTGGAAAAAACTGGGGCTCAGAGAGGTTAAATAATTTGACCAAGGCTACAAACCAATGAGTTCCAACAACAGAACCTGAACTCTAAAGCCCTTGCTCTTAACCAATTTGCATCTTCTAAAGATAATATTTTGTAAACACCAATATATTGTGTAATTTTATTTACTACTCATCATAGCTCTCTTGAGATGTTGCTCTTGTTTTACTAAGAAGGAAGTGGAGGCTGGAAGAGATGAAGAGAATTATTCGAGATACATGGCTCTTATGAGGCAGATCAAGAATCTCACTCCAAGTCTGTGAAACTGCAGAGCACTATGACATTCTAGTGCACTATAATTTATTCTGGAGCCTGAATGGTTTTAAATACTTTTGGTTTCTAAAAAAAATCGGAACAAACAAAATAAACAAACAAACAAATAAAAAAACTCCACTTCCATCTTCATTAGTTTCTCAGACTTGAGAAATCACTAGAAATGGAAATAGATAGGATTTGGATAGAGAGGGAAGAAAGGAACCAAGAAAAATCTGGGCAGGGACAGAGAAAGGGGATATTTTTTCCTCCTAGTCCAATTTTCAAATAAAAAAAAAATTATTATGGTGACTGGTTAATAAAATCCAGTAAGTTTCAAGTGTACAATTCAACAGTAAGTCACAGATTCAAATGATTTTTGAATCATTTTTTGTCTTCAATCAATTCAAGAGCATGCTCTTATTTATTTTTCAAACCTGGCTTGGTTATATTTTTGTCATAGTACTTTCACATTGTCATAATCTTCACTTAAGATCATTAAATTCATTTGCCCATGTTTTCAAGAGCAGGCGATCCAGCTCAGAGTTCTCTCTCTGGGAAGGGCGGGATGTGTGGGGCGATGTTCTCCCAAAGGACAGAAAAACAGAGTTACAGGAGCTCTGACACAGGAGAAGATCCAGAAAAAGTAGGACACCCTGGAGGGTATTTGGCATATAACAAGGTTGAGTTACATCCCAAACGAAGCGAAATCAAAGCAGCCTGGCCTCACATTGGAGATGGGAGTCTGCCTGGAGCTGACAAAGCCCAGACTGGGATGGAGGGGCTTAATGACAGGAAAGGAAATGAAGACATTCCTCAGCTCTCCTCCCACCCTCTCTTCCCCAGACCCAAAGATGCTCTATCGAATTTCATGCTAGGTGGAGAGAGCACGTATGCTGCCTGCAGATGCCTCTGTCCACAGGTCGTTTCGGCCCTGCCTGAAGACAGCGCTTTAAATGCATCCTCAAAGGAAAGCCTAAAGGAAATCGCTCCCCTGCCAAAATGCATATGTGTATGGAGCATATAGATTTGCGTTCTGGTGACGAGGAAGACTGCAAGGAGAAGTTTTGCTCAGAGAGCCCAAAAAGCTCCTAGACATGAGACCTGTGAGAGAGGATCTGCGTGTGTGAGCAGAGTCCTTGCCAAGTGGTTGCTGTGGGGAACAGAAAATGCTTCCTGGCCCAGAGTAGAGTCTTCCAGCCAGCTCAGGAAGGGTTGGCCAAGGTTTTATTTGAAAGTTCGCATTTTTTTTTTTCACCAGCAAAGTAGTTGGCACCTATGCAACAAAAGTATTCCCTAGTGGGAAGTGACATCTTTTATTACTTCTTTAATATATGCTTTCCCAGGTCCACTTGCCCCAAGTTTTTATTAGCTCAATATTGGAAATACAAGCAAACAGAAAAAGATAACACTGAGGAAATGCGTTATAGTATAAACAGACACACACACACACATCCACAGATTTACCTACTTTGGGACCACAGTCCCAACAACTAATATCTTAATACCTTCCTAAGATGACCCTTGAATTCAGAAATATTTTTGTCTTTGACTAATCACATTTTGAAATTACTCTTTATGTAAACCAGTGACTCTCAGCCTGGGAAGCAGCGCCTTGCACTTTGAGACTTCAACTTAATTGTTCTGGGGCGAGTCTGGGGCTTGGGTGTTCTTCACCTGCTCCCTGTGTGGCTCTAACATTCAGGCAGAGTTGAGAATCCCTAACACCTGTGGAGAAGTACAACGGACCATCCCTCACCTGCTTCGTGGATCATTCCTGCTAGGCCTGGAGGAGAGGATGAGGCCAGACCTCTGATTTTAAGCCAGATTATAAAATGCTCTTAATATTTTATTTTCTGGTGGATTTCTTGTATATTTTGCTGTCATGCTTTTTAGATACAGACAATCCTTTTGACCTATTGATTTGGTGGAGCCATTCTCCAGAAGTGTTAAAATTGCTCACACAGTCCTATGTGACCCCATGGTAATCTTTGGGTTTAGCGGACTGTGCTAGTCTCCGGCTGTGACATCCCCACAAACTCTTCTGTCGGGAGACATGCATCTGAGATAACTCATTGGCATGTTTTCATTTACCTGTAACATGAAGAAAAAAACAAATATAATAAATGTTTAGATGGGTTTTACACTCCACCTGAGAGAATCCCACTGGTCAGATTACTGTAATTATATTGTGCTTCCTGATTTTTTTAGCCAAGGAAGAGGAAGGAAGTATGTGGGTAACTTGGTTGGAGTTATCTGGTTGTGACTGAACCAGTCCGTTCACAACTTCAGACTGTAATGAGTCCATTTCCCTCACATAGCACCGCTCCACTGAAGCCTCAAGGAAAAAGGGTATTTGACATAAGGATTAAGAAAACCTAAAATGTCTTCAGATTTTGGGGCATGATTGTTGGCTCATTGTAATTCCCCAGGAGTCTTAATAAAAAGAATTTATTATGTTGCATAATATAGTATAATTCCACATTTTAAACATACATGTGTATGATGTATCTGATATATGTTATGTAAAATATAATAAAATTTTATAGCCTTTATAAGATTAGTAACTAGATAAACACATTTAGTATATTATCTGTATCCTATGAAGATCCTATAAATTTGAGAAAAATCAATATAAATTTTCCCCAAGATACCTTAAAAAATATTCCTAATATGATTTGGACATTTTAACCTTGGTAAGCAGCATTTATTTTAAAATATTATTTACTTCAAATATTTGCATCGTTCAAAACTTAAAAGGTGCAAACAGTACAAAGCCTTCCCTCAACCCTCTTCTGGTTACCCACTTTTCCTTTATTTAGGTAGAATTGGAGGACAAAGTAGATCATTCTCACTAAAAGCAACAAAAAGTTTCAATGAAAATGGAAGAAGAACATGGCATCGCCTTTGAAAATGCAGGAGAGCAATATTTACCACCAAATTATTTTTCAAAATCAATCGCTATCAATCACTGCCCAGGCGTAGTGCCTTCTTAGTGAATGCTAAAGCCGGCTGTTGAGGGAATGCTCTCCTCCTTACACATCATACATCCCTGTGTGCCTTCTTCGGTTTCTCTGTCCTCTGTGAGGGCCTAGAATTAGGCAAGTTGGGTCTTGCTTTTGATATCCCTGTTTCCTGACCAGCCTATTACCTACCCTCACTTCACTTGGAGATTTCAGAGTTCCCTGCCTACCCTTCCCATGCGTGCAGTTTGGGTGCTGTCTCCTGGCTTCAGGTCGTATTCATGGTGCCGAGAAACTTGTAGCACTTTCTCCTGAGATGTGGGGCAAGAGAGGGCTGAGGCGCTTCTCCTGCTGTGTTAAGAGTTGCCTCCTACCTTCTCAGCAGGAAGGAGAGCCCAGTTGGGGTGAGGAAGCAGTTTTTTAGCCACTGCTGCATGTCAAATAGGACTTCCCATTGTTTTGTTTACCTTGTCAGCTAATTCTATGATTGTAGTTCCAGAAGGGATTTGCCAGGTGGCAAATATTCCGGTGACTGAGAAAGAGCCTAGCAGGGAGAAACAGCACCAGGCTCTGTTTGGACCAATACAATTCTGCCTTTTATTCTTTATTATTGTTTTTCCTTTTCAATATCGTTATTGTTGAAAACCCAGAAGAATATATGAAACGGGCTGTACTGGATAAGTTGAAGCTAAGAAAGCAGTTTCCTTAGCAACTATAGCCCTATGAAAGGCTGGCAAGTTTTCCTTGTCTCATTTTTCATTTCATTTTCTGTGGTTCCTGAAAGGAGGTCAGATGCTCTGTGTTAAGTTCACATTGCAGTTTTGCTTGTGGTACCTTCTGTCTCAGAGCTGGGAAGGCAGATCATTGCGCAAGTCACTGACTGCTTATGCTGATTTCAATTAAAAATTAATGAATATCCACAGTCACATTTTGCCATTAGTTCCCAAAGAATCACAAATATTCATTTTATCTGTGAAGAGTTCAGAAAGGAAAGTATAAGAGCAAAGGATAGCAAGAGCCATACACATATTTGCAGGTCATTGGTCTTTTAACCAGAGTTATTCTGATTTCAAAGGCATATCGGAATATTTTTGATAATGGCAAACAGTACCCAGTTTATTATTATTATTATTATTATTATTATATTAATTATTATTATTCAGATTAGTCCTGCACTAATATCATTCCTCTTCTAAAATTAAGGTTTATGGTTAATTTCAAGTTTCCAAATTCAATTCAACAATATTTATTGCATCTCTGATTCACTAAAAACTACAGGGAATAAGCAGATGTGGCAAGATGGTCTGTGCCCTCAAGGAGTTTCAAATTTAGCAGTGGGGATAAGACAAATATAGCGTAATTACAATGAAAAGGAAGAAAGTGATAAATGGTACATCTCAGTTGTTATCGACCTTGACAGCATATTGGAGTCACCTGGGAGCTATAAAAACACCCCAGCCGGGTTCCTCCCCAGAGGTTCTGATTTAATTGGTCTGGGACGCAGCCAGGGGACTGGGATTTCAGAAAAGCTTTCCAGGTGACTCAAATACACAGTTAAGGTTAAGAACCACTGGCAAAGAGCGTCCAAGAGATGTCTAAGGGATGCTTTGGTTATTTCAGCATCAGAAAAGGCTTACTTTCGGGCAGTATTTGAGAAAAGGAAAAGTGGGTGTGATTCCAGTAGGCAGAGGAGCTTGGGAGTGAAAGAAGGTGTTTGAGGAGGAGGAAAAGCAGGAGAAAAGCCACAGAGGTATGAAACTGGGGGGTGATTATTTAGAAAAATGTGAGTGGGCTGCCTCCATGCAAGCTGGGAAATCACTCCCTGGAGAAGATAGAGCTAAGAGGCAGACTGAGAAATACTGACGTGGAGTGAGGTGTGAAGAACACTGAGCTAAAGGTGGGACCTGGTTCCAGTTTGGTTTTTCCGTTTGCAGCCTTGCTTCAAGATCTTTGGGAGTTCAAATCTACTTCGATTGGGAGGAATCAAGCAGAAGACAAGAAAAGAGCTTATTATGGGAGAAGAGGTTGAGTTCAAAATCTGACAAAATTGCCATATTGTAGGTTTAGGAGGAGCCTTGGAGATAACTTGGTTAAACTCCTCCGTTTTCCAGTTAAGGAGACGCTACAGGAGCTGACCTGCGAGGGTGACATGACTAGTTAGTGGGCTGCTGTGATTCTGAGGTCAGCGGGGTGTCCAGCAGAGATGTCCAGCAGGCAGTTTACAAGCAGGTCTGAAGCTGAGGACAGAGGTCAGAGATAGAGATACAATTCTAAGAATAATTTTCAATGAGGTAATTAGGACTTGAGGGCAAGGGAGGAATACAGAAAGGAAAAGGAGAGTGACATTTAGATGAAAAGAGGAGAATATGAAACTAACAGAAGAGGCAGAGCATTAGCACCAGAGAAAGAGGAGAATCAGAAGAATTCAGTAGTACAGAAGCCAAGAAGGAGAGGTTCACAGAGGAGGGATCTACATGCAAAATTCTGCAGGGAGGTTGTGAGCATCAGGGCTGAAAAGAGACCTTTAGGTGTTGCTTGACTATAGCCTGTGCCTTCTTGTAGCCAGCATGTAGCCAGCATGCTGAGTAGTGGTGGGTGGGTCGTGAATGAATGGCTTTTGAGGAAGCTACTTCAGGCTCTCCTCATGAGCTGGAGAGTTCTCCAATTTTTGCTTTTAGTCATTTCTCATGATCAAAACACAAAATGGTCACTGAAAAATGGATAGACTAATTTGCTTTCTGAGGAGAAAAAAAGCCTCCAATTCTAAAATTTTGAGTGAGATCAATTAAACAAAATGACATTCCATAATATGACCTTGAAAAAAGTAAAATGAATAGCTTCAAAATAAGGCCATAATTAGTTACTTTCTACCATTTATGTCTGTCATTTAGAAATGAATGATGATGGATAGCAAGGTGAGAACATATGTGTAGATTATGTGTATCATATTGATATATAGATCAGGAAAGAGAGGATGAGTGAGGGGCTGTGGTTGGAAAAAAGGAAAAGACTCTGAATTTTTCCCTTTGGGAGTGCAGGCAGCATGCTTCAAGCTGTTTAGTGGCTCTGCTCAGCAGTAAGGATACCCAAAGGCAGCATGCCTCCAAACCCCGCCTTGGCGGCCCAGAAAAAGAGAGTTAATGAACAGAGGCAGACGCTACCAACAAAAGAAGAAATGCTTTATTTATTATTCACCCATCTCCAGGGTCCCTGTGCTATTCAGAATTAACATGCTCTCTGGAATAATGGCTTAGCACCTCCTGGTTTGACACAGCCGTGCCTATCCAAGCATGCACAGCTCCTTTCTGCGGGCCAGGAGAGAGCTGTGTAATGGAGCCCTCAAACCCCTTCCAGCCCGTAGTACCACCTTCTACCCCTAGGTAGAAATTACTCCACAGCATACCTGATAAGGAATGTCTTGCATGTTTCTAGTGATGGGGAGTTCACCACTTAATAGGGCAGCGCATTGTGTTAAGTGATTTTAGAACCTTTAGGAAGTTTTTCTATGTGTTGAACTCATCCTTTTTATAGCATTTGACTTGCACCTGGTCCTAGGTCTGATCTCTCTTAGATTCCATCATTCCCCTCAAGGTCTTTATTAACTCTCGAATTTGTATTCGACTGCTGGGGTCATCATTTTCATTTGCTTTATGAAATGAAAAAAGAAGAAACTGAAAAAATAACCCGTAGCTTATGTACTCAAATGAAAATTCTTTGGTATCATGTCCAGATCTATTTGGGGCCCTTCATCCCTTTAAAAAGTCATTGAAGTCAACACAACATTGATAACTTCGTTTGCTCATCAATCTTAATGGAGTCTAGGCTACCCTCAGTGGTTTTTCTGAATTGAATGATCTATTATGTGTCTTTGACAAATGTGTTTCTGTGCAGGAACTTCTGTTCTTGTGTGCTGGGTCTATGAAGTGGAGCCAGACTATGGTGCAAATGCAAGCACATCACTATTTTCAGTGGTGAACTTGGCTGATGTCTGAGCTATCAAAAACCTGTAACAGTCATCATTTAAAAGTGGTCCATTTGCATCCAAATCATAGCACTCTTTTTTCATTGTCATGTTAGAGACGGGACCATGCTAAATATTTTTCCAAGGTAGCAAAGCACTGTAGCAGCCACCAGGGAATATATGGTAAAGTCCTGCTGAGTTGATGTGAATGGATTCTGCTTCAATAGGTTTTTCTCTCTTTTCCTTGAACTGATGTTTTTCCTGTGGGGGTACTGGTAGAGTTCCTCTCCACAAAACAGGAGAGACATCTTTTGATCGTTTCTATTTCTGTGAAGTGTCTTTGGATTCTGTAGCACTTCTTTGCAAGACTCGGTCAAGGATTCTGTTAGATGTTATTTGAAAACTTTTTTTGAAATTGATAACACAAAAGAGAGAAAAGATAGAATAATTAGCTCATCCACAAAGCTGGATCAGAAAACTATGTTAGCATTGTTCTACAGACCAGCAGAAAGTCCTAGAGTTCAATATCTCAACTATCCAAAATACTTACCTTCTTTATCTGGGTTCCACTGAGTCTTCAGGAATCTGGATGACTTTTTTTCAGCCACATTCACTCATCAGAGAATTAATATTGTTATTTTTGTCCACAATAACTAAAAGAAATGCAAGTAAGTTGCAAATAATTTTGTTCATAGTTTTTCAGGGTATTTTTTTTTCCTGATTCCTCTTATATAAGTTTAAATATGGTGTGACTTAAGACGAGACCAAATTTAAATTAGACACTGCTTTCTTCATTCTAACAAATGCGCTTTCTTCATTCTAACAAATGCGCTTTCACTGTGTCAGACAGTCCATGCTGGTGTCACTTGTCTGTTGTGGATTCATGAGTTGCACTTGGGTTTCTGGATGCCAGATGCGTTTGTAGGTCCCTCTATGTCCATTCTCGGCAACCAGTCTGTCAATCTACTTAATGATTATTCCTCTTGGCCTTTTTAGTAGGCATTTATGTACATTAATGGTAGAAGTTTTATGTACAAATAAAATTTGACATGTTTCTCAAGTGTTGGGTTGGCATTTAGTGGACACTTTAGTGCTTCCTCTGTAAATTGGAGGGTTGTTAATTTTACTGGAAGGCCAACCCGCGGAAACAGCAAATGGCAAAGCACCTCTACTTTAACTCTTCTGTTAAGGTACAACGTTTTCTGCCATTTAATGAAAGGATAGTTCAGTAGATGACAGGCATCTAGATGCCGGGATGTAGGAGCACCCGAGTGGAAAGGAAGAGTATGAAAAGAATGAAAAGTCAGTTAGACAGAAGATGTGTGAAAACCATAATTGTGTAAGGGAACGGTAGGTTTGGAAAGAAGAGATCTGAAGTTTTTAGATAAATTAACGAAACATTCCCTCTCTCTTTCCCTCTTTCTCTCTCTCCCTGTAATTTTGTGATGGGGACTCCTTGCTGATAGTGGGGTGTGACATGTAGAATCCAGCTGTTCTTGAATCTTCACATTGTAGATTTAGATGGGTTTTGGAGAGAGCCAAAGACCCTTTTTCAAGGCATGTTTTCAATATCTTTTTCCACAAAGAGGTCTCCGATTCCCCCTGAAGGTAGACTCTCTCTCCATGGGCCCCCCTGGGAATTCAGTGCCTTGTTTTGCCTTAGACATTCCTCCTCATTATTTTTTTATATCCCTTGCTGAACCATGTGCTCCCTGAGGGTGGGGCTGATCTTGCATTATCTTTGTATCTTCTGCTGAGCTTAGTGCAGAAGGTGCTCTCCAAATACTTGAAATGGAAAGAAAGTGGAATTGAAAGAGTGAGAGAGGAAATGGGCTGGTTTCAAAAGCCTCTTACATTTTCAAGAGATGGAGCTCCACTCCAGAGGCCACCCCGGGGAAGGAACTGGCCCTGTGTCATGACATGTGGAGCTGCCGTTTTGGTGGACGGGATGGCTGTGAAACCCTGCCAGGGCATTTTTAAACCGATGTCTTCTTGTAATCCT
This sequence comes from Eonycteris spelaea, assembly GCA_003508835.1. Classification (NCBI taxonomy): domain Eukaryota; kingdom Metazoa; phylum Chordata; class Mammalia; order Chiroptera; family Pteropodidae; genus Eonycteris; species Eonycteris spelaea. The sequence continues at coordinate 3,233,357 of PUFA01000003.1, forward strand.
CAGTGCTCTTGGGCACAGCTAGGCTCTGAGGAAGAGGTTGACTTTGTCGGGTCATTAGCAAACATTTAACCTCAAAGTGCTGAGGATAGGGAGGGAGAAAGCCTGAAGGATGAGGCCAGCTCAGGGTACTAGGAAAATAGGTCAGAATTTTAAGTGGCATCTTGCATGTTTGATGACTGTGACACAGTTCTCTAGGTAATGTCTCCCAGATTTAGTGAATGACATTGTCTCTCCTTTATTTCCTACACCCTTTCAACCACACTGACCTGTGGAGTCCTCCGATAGAGGGATTTTACCTTATTCACCCCTGAGCTTAGCTTGGCATGGGACACTGGCTGTGAGCTGAGTGAACGAATCGGCCTCGGCTACCAGGCTTACTTCCATGACCTGCCTTTAGTTTGATCTTCCTGTCCTGTCAGTACACAGTTGATGCTTCAGACAGCCCTTATATTTGAATTTCAACAGTGCCTGGCATAATGCCTTCCACTGATTAGTTTTTTTAACCTATTTCTCACTTAAAAAAAAAAAAGTGCATTAAATGAACATTGCCAGTGTTCATTTAATTTTACTAAACACATTCTTTGAAACTGAAGTAAATCTGACTGGTTTCCAATGTGAAAATAAAATATAAAAACTGTTTTTGGAGTTATTTCTAAACAGAACTTGTCCCTAATCCCAATGTAACAGAAATGTGTACATAAATAGGATTCACCAAATGAATCTTTGGCTAACGACTGTTCGAGAATGATGTTGACATCACGTGTGGGAATGCTACATTTTCTAGGATTTGACATTTTCAGTGATGGAGAATTGCTATGTTTTGTAAATGAACATACTACCACTGAAAACAGATTGCTATAAATAGAATGACGTCATTTGTTTCTAAAGACTGTCGATATACCAGAATATGTGAAAATAATAATAAAAGCGAGATGTTTCGTGGCGAACTTCGGGGGGGAGGGTTAGGACTGTCATTCGCAGTCATCTCGGGTGAATGCTGCAGCTGCAAGCGCCACCAGCGAGTATCCTTGGGGCAAATGGGAAATGGGTTCAAGCACAATAACAATACACTTTAAACTATTGTCGTAAATCCTTTAATTTTTTATATAATAATTAAAAAATCAATAACATTTAATTTTACTAATGTTTTATAAACAAATAATTGTTTTACTTAATTTTATTCTATAATTTGATACTTATAAAATGTTGTTATTTTAAAAATGACAGTTTAAAAAATAAATGGAATACCCATACACCACCACCCAATCCAAGAGCTATATTCATTCACCTCATTTAATCTTAAATACAGTTTTATCTCAACGTATATATACTTAAACAATGTACTGTTTAGTTACATTTGTTTTTAAGTTCTATTAAAAAACTTAATATTTTATCATTTTGTTTGTAGGTTTCCAGAATTTTCTTTTCTTTACTTAAAATTATGTTTCCAAAATGTATTCATGTTGCTGCGTGTAGTTGTAGTTTATTATTTTCACTACTATGTAATATTCTGTGGTGTAAAAATTCTACAATTGTTTTTTTTTGCCCTATTGATGGACATTTGGCTTGTTTATTACTTTTGCTATTATATTTTTGTTGGTAGGCACCAAGAACATGTGCAAACATTTATTTGGGGTTTATAAACTGCAGGTGTTCAATGTGGCAAGACAATGCCAATCTGTTTTCCAAAGTGATGACCAATTTATTCTCCCATCAGCCATCTATGAGATTCCCCATTTGTCTTCTTTCTTTTCAGTCCTTAGTACTGTCGGATTGTGGGCTGCACAGGTATTACCTGGACAGCCTTATGCAAGAGGATTGGTGCGTGTGCATGTGTTTGTAAGAAATATCTGTGAAGGAAAAGTATGGATTAGGGAATTTGGGGGGGGTTTGTTAGTAATCACAGATATTGGAAACTAGAGAATTGAAGAGGAAAGAAGATTTTGGTAGTATTGTCATGACCTATGCATTCTTTTAAGATTCATTAAGAAATAAAACAAAGGATTTGAGTCATCACTAAAGTCCTGTTGGAGACTTGGACATGTTAAACTGACAAAACTTTGTGATGGAACCAAGTGGAGTGCATAAGTTAATATGTATACTCACACACATCCCAGAAAATGTTCACATGGATCTTAAGAATCTTAACTTCAAGCATAGTAGTTTGAAAAATATAAAATGTTATTAAGATGCTCAATACCAGTTGTTTCATTTAAATAAAACAAAGGATAAGATATAAATGCTGCATGAACAAAATATGATGGGAGATTTGCCTTTTCAACTACAAATATTTCCTTATGCTCAACGGTTCTTTTTCAAAAGATTTTTTAAAATATAAAAATATAATATCCACTGAACACTTGATATTTGAAAGCTAATAAAATACAAGTAAGGATAAATATTCTCCTTCTACTGAATCTCAACATTAGCTTTTGGTTTCAGGTGCAATATAATCATTCTGTAGCATAAAATCATTTCAATCTATTTTAACTTGTGTGCAGTTAAGGAGTTCTGCTGTACCCCATGACTAAGAACTCAGTTGTATTTAGTTGACATTTTCATTGTCAAATCTGCTAACCAAAGCCACGTCGTGATAGCATTTCTTGATACTCCTCTTAGGGATCATATATCTATTTGTTTACCTATTTAATGTGATATTTCTTTCAGAGGCTACTCTTTCCATTTCTGGGCATAATATGAAATCTTTCTTTTGTATATTGAGTGATAAATGAAAAAGAAAAATAAAAGAAAATCTATCCCTTGGATATTTTAACTAGTGCATTACACTTAAAATGTGTCTCTTTTAACCTGTAATGGATGTATAAATATATGCTCCACCAGCTTTCACAGGGCCTCTTGCTTGGAGTCTCTTGTAAATCGTCATCTCAGATCAGGTTAGATGTGCTCTCAGGGTGACCTCTCCTGTTCTGAGATCTCCTTTTTCATTTATAAAATGTCAGATGCTATAACACAGAGAATCCTGTACCTAGCTGGGTTTCTGACCTCCACATAGTCTGGAGTACCCCAGCATGCGAAACTCTCTTTTGCAGTGGCAATCCCCTCACTTCTCTTCACACATACCCTCTCTTCTGCCACCCCCGCCCCCACCCCAATCCCCTTAGACAATCTGTCAGACAGTCACTGATTTTTCTTCGCTGGCAAGGCACTGTTAACAGTAATTGCAGAAACCATTAATAAAGTGGATGGGAGGGGGCGAGGGGGAGAGGGAAAGAGACACAAAGGGAGTAAGTATTGTACATAGCCCACAGGCTTTTCCCTCCCACACATATGATTCACTGTTGTTTCCCACCTCACGTGGGAAAATGTTGTCCTGCTGCAAATACACCTTAAAGGCAGCTCTGCCTCAAAGATATCACATATGCATATTAATAACACACACTTTGTAGTGCCTAGAGTTGTTTTTAACGAAGCAAGCTAAAATATACTGGCAACTTTTTCATCTCCTTTTGCATGCTGCAGAGAAGCCCTAAGTGTGAGCTTGGTGGCTTCTGCCTCCAAAAGAGAGATGAAAGAGGCATGGTGAGTAATTCTTTATGACAAAAACAGAGAGGGAAGGAAGCTTCACTGGATGAAATCAGTTCATCTTCTAGGAAGACCAAATCTTTAAGAAGAGTTTCAGCACAGGAAATGGTTGCAGATGTCGGTAAAAGAGTAAGCAAAGGCAACGCCAGGAAGAGAAAAGGATCTGGAAAGGAAAGCCAGAGGCAGGTTAGAAGGCTTCTGAGAGAAGGTCTTTGTTTGAAGATGCATGAGGATTCCTCGAACCTTGAGATGACTTTTTCTGTCTTACCTACTGTTCTTCTATTTTTCCTACAGGACTTAATAGCTTACTTATTCATGCAGCATGGATCACCTCTGTTAGCTGGGCCACATGTAAGTTGGAATTTCTCAGAACAAAATGCTATATTTTATCTATCAAGTTCTTACTCCCCGGAGTCCATTGTTCTGCTTCAGAGGAACAGCTGATGCTTTGGGACTTGGCAATGAGCAGCACTGGCTAATTCATAGTTGGTTTTCCTTCTATTATACCAGCCCACAATGCAGGTGGGGTCTCTCTCAAAGTCTAGTTAGCTCAGTATGTTAGAACGTAATGCTAATGAGAACAAACTAAATGCTTTTGATATCTCATGGTTTACCTTCATGTAGACAGAAGAAAATCTCTTCCATGCTCACAGAATTTAGTTATAAAGAGAAATAGTGTGGACTGCCAAAGACGAAGCATCATCAGCACTGGAAAACCGAGGACGGGGCTCATGCTAGCCCTGTGTTTCTTACACCTGTTTCTTCTTTCCATTATGGGAGGATTGGCCCTTATGACCTATCACAGCTTACTTCAGTGGTCTTAATATTCTCAGTGTTTTTAGTTTCTTCTCACACGAAGGTGAGGTGTGGCTCTACTGATGTCAGTTTAGTCAACGGCCTTGAAATTAAAACCTAATTCCTTTGAATGTAAAGCTTTCCGAGTTTGATCACAGCTTTCCCTTCTAATTTTTATTCCTAATCCTCCTTATCTCTCCATGTTGCAGTCAGATTGGATAACCATTAGCCCTCAGATTCTTTTCATGTTTTCTTACCTCTGCATCTGTTCTAATGTTACTCCTGGCTGTAACGCCCCTTCCCCAATTCTGTCTCTCAATGGTCTTTCATTTCAAGGCACTGGTCAAATATTACCAATTCCATGAAAAATGTTCTGTTTTCACAAATGAGAGGAAAAAACCCCTCTATCCTCTGAGTGTCTCATATTTTGCACTGCTTTGGGGCATGTATAGTTTTTTTTCATAAAATCACTTATTCCTTCAATAAGTATTAATTGAATACCTAAAAGTTCTAAACATTGTGGCACATGAGAGGTCGAATGTGAACATATGTGACTTTCTTGTATTTGTCAAGGTTATAGTTGCTAGCTGCTCAAACAAACCCCCAACTTTTAATGACTAAACATGACAGTCCGATGTGGTATTACTGGTTGGTTGGAGGCATTTTTGATATGTTAATTCAAAGACTTTATTAGTTTTATGAATCTACTTTAGTTTTATCTACCTATTTGATCTATTAGTTATCTATTACTGAATAACGAATTAGCCCCAACCTTACTTGTTTAAAAAAAAAAAATCACTTATGTCAGTTTCTACGGGTCAGGGATTCAGGAGAGGTTTATCTGGATGGTTCTGACTTTAGAGTTCCTCAGGAGGTTGTAGTCAAGCTGTTGTTACCTGAAGGCTTGACTGGGCCGGCAGATCCATTCCAAGATGACTTACTCACGACATCCTGCTGCACGAGCCTGTCCACTGACTGTCCTCTTGGCATTGCAGTTGGCATCCTCAGAGTGAGAGACCCAACAGAGGACAAAATGGTGCCTGTCTTTTATGACCTACCCTTAGAAGTCATACTCTGTCATTATTTCTGCATGTGTTAGAAAGGAGTCATTACTTCCACTATACTCAAGGGGTGGGGATTGAGCCCCAACTTTCAAGGGAAGAGAATCACAGTATCTGTGGACTTATATTAAAACCACCGCAGCAAGGTACCCATTCTCCTTCCATTTTGTGGGGCTCTGCCATCATCCAGGGCCTAGATCTTTTAGCTTCCAGCAGAGGGAAGATCAAAGCATGGAATGGCACACTAGCTTCTTAAAAACACTGATTCAAAAGTGATACATATCGCATCCATTCTCATTTCCGTGGCGAGTATCACATGACCATCTCTAGATTCAAGGGTGGCTGGAAAATGCAGTTTTTGGCTGGGCCATCCATTTGCTAGGGACAACTCTCTGAACCCCTCGTCCTGCCCCCAATGTTACCTTCTTCGGGGCAGGAACTATTGTTCTTTTTTGTATCCTCCATTATACAAATAGCATAGGCCTTGTGCAGAAGAGGTGCTCTTTAAATATTTCATGAACAAAGGAATACATGAAGTGGTAGAAATGTTTTCTGTATATTTCAAAAGATAAACCTAGGCTTGTTTCTTAACTAGAATGCACACCAACTATGTTACTCAGATCCTATTTACAACTCAGCTATGGCATATGTGTCTATGCTCAGATCTACGTAGGCATGATGGTTCTCTTGTTATTTCCTATGAATTATTTATCTTTTCCCCTCTGAACTTTCTTCAAATGGCACATTGCAAAGGACTGGTTCTTTACTAAAGAATATTATATAAAGGCAAAAATGTTCAAAGCTTCTCTGCATCACTACACAAACAATTCAAGTAAGATGCTGCCAAATGTTAAAGTGATGAGATCACAGGGTGGTGGAGATAAGAAATAAATTGTCATAGCAACCAGAAGACCTCAGTTGGAATGACTGTACTTCAACTTAAAAGGTAGTTCAAGAGCTTAAATCACACAAAGAAATGACTAATTTTATAAAGACATCATTTAAATATAAGAGACTCTCTTTAAACTTTCCTAAGTGAATATAATTTGGAAAGAGTATAATGTGGGAAAATGCCAAATGAGAGCATTATGTTTAATAAGATGTTTAATAAGAACCATAATGTTTACCATGGTGTTTAATAAGAACAATAATTTATGTTCATTGTTAAACACTTATTATGTTTTTTGAAGTATAATTGAGTTAGGATATTATATTAGTTTCAGGTGTACAACATAGTGATTCGATTTTTATGTACATTATGAAGCAATCACCACAATAAGTCTAGTTACCTTCTGTCATCATACAAAATTATTACAGTATTCTTGACTATATTCTCTATGTTGTTTGTTACTTCCCATGACTTATTTATTTTATAACTGAAAGTTTCTACCCCTTGACTCCTTCACCTTTTTACCCATCCTCCTACCTCTCTGCTCTCTGCCAACCACCAATTGGTTCTCTATATCTACATCTATGAGTCTGTTTCTGTTTTGTTTTGTTTATTTGTTTTATTTTATTTTTTTAGATTTCACATACAAGTGAAATCATATGGTGCTTTTCTTTCTCTGCCTGACTTATTTCATTTTGCACAATACCCTCCTGGTCATCCATGTTGTCGCAAGTGGCTGAGTGATATTCCATTATATATATATATACCACAACTCTTTTTTTTATTGTAAACAGAATACATTATTGTTTGTTTGAGGATTATAATGGTAATGCATGCTTAGTATAGAAAAATTAGGAGATGCGGAAAATATAAAAAATTAAAAAATAAGCCTACCACCTAAAGTAATTTTAAAAACATTTTAGTATATATCTACATCTATATATTGTTTTCCAATCATACCTACCTATATTAAACAAAATTAAGATGCTTATGTGTTGTCATTACTGTATTATCATTCAGTAAATTGACTTTTTACTAACATTATCTTATAAACATTTACCCATGTTTTTAACACTCAAAACATTATTTCTAGTTGCTGTAGAATATTCTATAATTGAGATATATCACAAATTTATCTAATTATTTCTATAGTATTTAACATCTTGTTTCCATATTTTTGGTATAATAAATAATTTTGTAAACAACATAGTGGTATTAATAGTGTCTGTCACATAGTAAATGCTCCATAAGTGTTGATGAATAAATTAAAAGATACAAATCTTTCTGCACATCTCTAATTATTGATATTATGGTCCTAAAATAAATTGTTATGAATTATCTGGAAGATTTATTAAACTTTGAGTATTTGGAATAAACCTGGCTTCTCATACCTGTCTTACAGATCATTTAATGTGATGTAGGAGTCATAGTTTGCAAAACATATGTGAGGGAGATGGAAATGTCCCTTATGGAGACTGAAAGTCAGTGGCATCTGTGGTGGCCTCACTGACTGCCCCGTACTCAAGCATTTTATGTCTAAAGGGCTTCCTATTGGATGACACCCTCTTACACCATTACTTCAGTTTGGTCCCCACAATACCCTATAAGGGCTGTAGGCCAATTTTATTCTTTCTATTTTACAGAGGAAAGGAGATTCAGTTTGTGACATTCAAGTTTAACTCAAGGACTTGAAGCCTCATCTGGCCTGTTTGTTTCCAAACGACAATGCAAAAGACACAAGACTCTCTTGCATTGGCTCCTGCTTCTCAAGACATTCCTTCAAAGGGAAATTTGTGTAGCAGGGAAAGCTGATATTTTTAGTTGTATGGCTAATTTTCTATTATTAAGCATCTCAAAGAACTTCCATTATTGTTATTATTATTATTATCAACATAATAATTTTTTATGATGTCAATAGGAGCTGTAACATTCATCATAAAAACCATTTGGGAAATGTTTGACAGCTTTTCCTTTGCTTTCAGAATAAGAGAGAGGAATGGGGATGTAGCAAACAGTTCAAAAAATCCTTTTAAATCCTGTCTTAATAGAAAATAGAGCAAAACTTTATAAAACTATTATAGAGGCAGGTTAGCAGAATGAGCTCTCTAATGTTTTAAGAAATGTTCCTTTTTTTTTTTTTTTTTTTTTTTTTTCCACTAGCCACGTGTAAACCTCAGGGGAGGCTTGTGACCACTTAGAGATTCACCTGAGTAACAGGTTCCCCTTGGAGTTCACCCATTAATAACACCTTATTGAACCCTCAGGTTAGGCTTGAAAGATGTAAAGTTTGTGAATTAGACCCAATTATTTAAAATTAGGTGTCTCAACCCTGGCTGCACATTAGATATATCTGGGGAGATTAAGAAAACACTGATATCCAGACCACACCCTTGATAATTAAAATCCGAATCTCTTGTGGGTAGGAGCAAGCATCAGTAATTTGTAAAAACTCCCAGGTGGTTTAAACGTGCAGCTAAGGTTGAGGCCCATTTATTTAAATGTTGTTAGCATCTTCCCATGGGGAAGAGGTGAGTGGATGACAGGATTCAACAGGTGAACAGATGTGAGGCGAATGAAGGAAAGGAGCTCCTAAAAGGTTTTCCTGTGTTGTTGGAGACTATGGATTTTAAATATTTTAAAATTTATTTAAAAAATTTAAAGACCTAGGATCTGCAATCAAAGCACAGTGTTTTATGGCAAGAGGAAGGCATGAGCTCCCCTGTCGAAGATACGTAGGAAACTTTCCGGAAGTAACACAGGCCCCCAAACTGCTAACTTTCTTGTCTAGGTTTTGATATTCCACTGAACAGTTCCCTTTGAGTTGCCATTACTAGTCTCCATTACAAAAAGCATTTTGTTGACTAAAATTATAATGAGTTTACCAAGTAGCAAGAAGTCCTGAAATCTAAGCTTAAGACAAATAAGAGTTAAAAGGCAAATATTTCTAAGCTAGATGCCAAGAGCAACCTTTGAAGCAATTGACAATTCTTAAAATTCTCAAAAATTTCTTCAAGAAATCATGTCCCAAGAAAGTCCAGATTGCATGCAGCCTAATCACTCTTAAGCCTAGTGCCAAGAACAAAGGCTTCTCGAGCTCATGGAAAGGACGTCATAGACTCTGACAGCTTACTTTTCATATCCGGAAGGGCAGGCAAGTAAGCTGTGACTTGGAGAAGCACGCAGTGGTGGGACAGCGGCCACTCACAGCGCCTCCTCGCCCAGCCTCTGGGTTTCAGCACAGGTGTGGCAACTTAGTGCTGCCTCTGGAAGGCAGGTAAGAAATTGGGGGTGCGCTCAGCTGCAGGCAGAAGTCGTCACACAGCACCCTCCACTCCTCTTGCTACACCCTCCTCCTGACCCTTACTGGCCTTAATTACCTTATTTATTGGAAACAACAATCATTACTTTCAACCAAGGCATTATTTGTCTTAAATATAATTTCCCCTGCCTCTAAGGATATTGCATGAATGTATTAATGAGACTGTGTGTGATGCCACTGCGGATCTAGCACATATTGGATGATATGTTTAGTTTGCAAGAAGTCCAGAGTCTGAAAAATGACTGGCAGTGATCTGAGCTTTTAGCATTTACCAGTGTGGCAAGAGAGAGCTGAAGTGCAAGGATGAAGAGCCAACTTATGCTCTCCATCGGCACGAAGATGTGGAGCACGGCACAGGGAATGTAGTTAGCATTAATACGTTGGTTGGGTGGAGGGTCAGGGGTGGGGAGGAAGCAATTGGAGGAATATTTTTTTATGAACAATATAGATGTGTAACCAAGGTAGTGTATACTTCAAACTAATTTAAATAAATAAATTTATTTTTTAAAAAGCCAACTTATGGTGAAGATGCTTGATTTTAGCGTCTTTTGATCTCTTCATCTTACCATTTTGAGGTACCACATTTAATGTCACTGTAGTTGATGTAAAAAAAAAAAAAGGAAAGAAAATCACATTTTCTTTCACAGTTTCGTTATGGTGATCTCTTTGCCAAAAACAGCTTTAGCTTCATCACCCTTTTGTTCATCTTCCATCTTCCAAAATTGAAAATTTCTCTCTCTCCCGGTCTCTGACTCTTTCTCCTCTCTCATCTTTCTCCCTCTCTTTCTCCCTTGCTCTTGTTCTTGTTCTCGCTCTCACATAGACATCTACTGTGAACAAAAAAAATCAGGTGTCTGATGCAGAACTTATCTACTTTCAACACCTGTCAAAGAGTGGAGCTGCGGAACCACAGACCACTGGAGACACTGTTTTTTCTCTCCCGTCAGCACTGCATTTATCTGTGATTTATGCAGACTAGCCCTTAATCACTTCTCCTTATTTAGTATTGGGTTCTCAGCCCTTTTCTCTCCTTGCAATTCTATCCTGATTATAAACGTGATAAAAATTCCTTCACAATTGACCCCCATGACATCAGATCTGAAGGGGGTACAGGTGCTCAAGGACACAGCCCTCAAAAAACATATCTTGATGTGTCCATAAAATTTAGAGAAGAGATGAGTAGCCAGAGAAAATGATGATGCAGAGAATGTGTTTCTTTCGGAAGGACTGTTAACTTAAACAAGCTTGGTTTTAAAACTCTGTGCGGAACTGCTACTTAATAGTCAAAATATAAGATTTGTGGAGAAAATAAAAGTGCCCAGAAATTTGCCTGAAGTTTGAAGGAAAGCAGTAAATTAAACCCAGACTGTTTCAATTTTTATATTCAGTCAGCATAACAATATACTTACACACTTTTTAGTGGTCATTATACCTAGTTGACATTTACTCTGAATTTTAACATTTAGAAGCTTACTCAAGATCTTCATTAAAGCTATAAAAAATTAAAGTAAGCTACCGTTTCTGACTGTGACAAAGGTATTTATGCTTTTATCATTTCACTTAAATCTGAATGAGAGGAGAAACTTTAGATTTTGAAAAGGTGCCACCATGCACTTACATTGGAAGCAACTGGTGTCACCATTAGGTGGCACACTGCAGCCACCAATCATTTAGGGTGGATGGAAGCAAGCTGCTCCACTAAGTCAGAAATTCCTGGCCCTTTCCTTGACCTTTGTTTTAACTATTTAAGAGTGCAGAAGACATCACATGTAGAAACCGGCAGCAGGATTTTCATGAGCCTCTGACTCTCTTTGTTTTAACATTTGGTCTTTAGCTGCATCGACTACTCATTCAGATTCTCTCTGGCTCCTGAGGTTTCTGAGTGGCTGCCCCCTGCTGCTTTAGCTCTTCCTTTCAATGCCAGGATTTTTAAGTGGCAGCTATACTGTACATGTCAAAACCTGTACTGTCCATTTGGACCAAAGTCTATTTTCTGGTATTTGCTTTATTTTCAATGAGTCGATAGAAGTAATCTAATGGGAGGCTGTGTTTTGTAACAATTGCTATTCTAGAAGCTCATCCCTGCTTTCCAACATTAGGCAAAAGTAGAAAAGAGTAGTTAAAAAATGAATTCATGATAATTACTAGGACTCTCGGCATCTGCTAATGTAACACTTTTCCTTTAATCATGTTCTATAATGTGTAACCTTTACTTTCCCAGGTCACACTGGCTAGAGGGACAAATTCCAAAGTACAGTGAACAATAATGAGTGTGGCAAAAGTTGTCTTCGGTTCCAGATTCTCCAACAGCAGCATCTCAGGGCCCCAGGCCCGGATTGCCTGCCCTCCCTCTGACAGTTCGTGGCTGCACAGGCTCTTCTCCTTGGAGGCCTTTATGGTCTCTTTTTACCTGGTGCTCATTACTTCAATTTCTTGCTCAAAGAGGAGACTTGTCACCTGCCCATATCGACGCTGCCGCTTCCCCTGTTGCTTTGTTCATCTGTCACTTCTAACGCTGAAGGTACTCTTGAGGGGCTACAGGGGGCTGACCCTGGACTTGCAGGATTTTTACAGCACTCTCACTCAAGGAACCTGGAGTACATTCCCTTGAAACTGGATTGGAACATATTTAAGGGACGGCACCAATTATCAAACCCAAATGTGTTCCTGCCATTAGCAGGAAATCCAGAACGAAGCCCTGGCCCCTTGAGTTATGATCTCTTCTTCCTCTAGCCATACCTGAGTTCAAATCATGGCCTTTCCACCTCCTAGCAGTGTGATTTTGGGTAAGTTACTTAGCCTCTCTCTACTTCAATTTCCTCATGTGTAAATGGGGTTAATCACAGGATCAACTTTATCTAGAGTGCTGTGAGGATTGAATGATTCAATACATGGGATGCACTAAGGAAAGTGCCTGGTGCATAGTAAACTCATATCCAATGTTGGCTACTATTATTATTAGAAAGGTTTCATTTTTATATTACAGGTCCTGACCACTAGTTCCTATTTTTCCAAAAGCCAACTGAGAATTATGCTTGAGATGTCTGATGTTTGGTGCTGTATGCCAGAATTCTAGAGGTATGTAGGGGGCTTTAAGTTGCTATCTCTATCCTCTTGGTCCTCATTTATGAAAGTTTCTTGAAACAAACATGTCAAAATATGACTGATAGGAAAATTACTGTTGACCTGGTGCCAAGACTGGGAAAAAGCAAAACCCTCAATGTGCTTTGTATTTGTGGATCTAGGTAGACATTCATTTGTTTATGTTTAGCCAGCTCTGCCCTTTCTCCTTCCTAAGAGTACCTGACTTTCCCTTGGAAACCACTTTCCCTTATTCTCAGAGTAGGATTAAACTTACCCCTGGTTCCAGGGTAGCTTCTGATTGACCTATGCCATCCAATTATTCCATCTCCTCTGGCCACCATCACTGGTTCGGTGAAGGACCTTTAAACCAATCAGGACCAAAGAGGAGACATTTGCTGGGGTTTCTGGGAAAGAAAAATGCAAAACTTTTTCCTAAATGCTTTGGAAGGAGAACTTCTTTCTTTCTTTGGATGCTAAAATGTGAGGATGTAAGATCTGGAATTCGGTATGAGGGAGAGGCAAAGAGAACTTGGTGCTTTGCAACATCTTCCCAAATGCTGGTTCTAACTTCACCACAGCTTCATCTGGCTTTTTCAGCTGCAACTCAACAAATTTCCGTTATTAAATCAATCTGAGTTGAGATTTTGCTCATTTGCACCATAAAAGGTCTGTCCTACTGAAACTGTGTCACAGTTCAAACATTCCTATGGCAGGGTGAAACACCCAAGGTTTCATGAGATCAAATCTGAAATTATTATTGTTATTTCATTTATATTTAGATGTCTAAAATATCTAAAAATTTCAAAGCTTTGTATATTTACATATGACCTCCCTTGATATGCAAATCCTGAGTGAAGTAATTTGTTAAATTGTATTTCTAGAAAGGTGTTCCACCTATCAATTAGGAAATGGCCTTTCTTGCATTTTTCTAAAGGAAAATAATTCAATGCTCAGCACATAACACGTGCTCATGGAATGTTTAAGACATGGGGTTTTTTGGTTACTTGAATTTCTGATTAATTGAATGTTAATTAGAATCTCTCCCCTCCAACACACATAACCTACCATTTCCTCTCTTTAGAAAATCTTTGTAAAATGTATGAGTGCACTTTCGTTTCTTAGTAATTACAGTATAGTGAGCATAATTGCATTTTTGATGATTAAGAATTTTACAGTGCCTCAGGGTTATCAGTCAGAGTATAAATTCTCATTGTATAATATTTTACATGGAGAAGTTGAAGGAAATTGGGCTAAATATGGATTGATCCTGGGACATTCTCTAGAAGTTTACTTTTTAGAAACTCCAACATCTACTGGTTTTTATTGTCCTTAGATTTTTTTTCTTTAAAAAACAATTTGGGCAAAAAAGTTTAATCAAATTTTTGATTACCTGGATTCTTGTTAAGGAAAAACTTTTTATATTTTTGTTAAACCATTTTAACACTGGCATTGATAATTGTGCAGTAAAATCATTAATGTGGGGCAAGATTGGAGATGGCTGTTAGGGAAAATATGGGATAAAAGAGACTTGACAATGATGAGTTTATATTGGAGGTTAAGTCTGATTGTACGAAGCTGCAGAAATGACCCAAGCTGACTGGAGATTGAATTCAAGTAATGAGCTGGATGTCAATGCCAGGGCATCCAGCAAGTTAGAGTTGTGTTCATCCTCTTTGTGTTTCTTTTGTAGAATGATGGCTCAGCATTTTCAGATCTCCCCATATCTCGGGGCTATAGCTAACCCTGGTTGGTTATGTAGAGAGGTTGCTATAGAGGAAGCATATCAGGAAAATACATACTGTTTTTGGAAGTCTTTTTTCTAGGTCCATCTTTTCATTTCTTTTCACTATTGACTGATAAGCTGTAGAGAATTCAGGAATTTGAGATCAGGGCCATTAGTCTCTCTATTCCTTTCAGAAGTATTAGTAATGGCTAGAGTTGGAGATCAGAGGGGGCACAATATCTCATGAAATGTTATGGGCTGAACTGCATCCCTTCACCCCAACTCGTATGCTAAAGTTCTAACCCCCAGGACCTCAGAATGTGCCTGTATTTGGAGACAGAGTCTTTATAGATGTAATTAAGTGAAGATGAAGTCATTAAGGTGGGCCCTAGTCCAATATGAGGTGTCCTTCTAAGAAGAGGAGATTAAGAAACAGACAAGTACAGTGAGAAGATGACATGAAGACAAAGAAAGAAGGTGGCCATCTATCTATAAGCCAAGGAGGAAACAACCCAGACAAAAACTTGACCTCAGACTTCTAGCCCCTAGACTGAGAGAAAATAAATTTGTTGTTTAGGCCACCCATCCTGTGGCACTTTCTTATGGCAAACCTAGCAAACTACTATATGGAGCTATCCACGAGAGGAGCAGGTTGATCATCAGTGTGGGGCCAGGTATGAAGTGGAGGAATTACAGGTCAACTCAGAGAGGTATAAAAATGTCTTAGCAGCTTTGGAGATTTTGTACAGCCGAGTTAATAAGAGTGTGGATTTGGAGTCAGAGCTCTCAATGAGAATAATCCCAACACAGGTGATATATTCTTGTGCACATGATTTACTCTCTTTAGGCTCCTTTTTCTCATATTTAAGGTAGAGATAATAATCATACATGCTTCATCTTCTAACGTGAAATAATTTGCCTAATTACTATGTTGTTTTCTGTCTCTTCTTAGAATATTAGCTTCATGGAGGCATAGATTTTTATGTGCACTGTTTATTGATGTATCCCATGTCCCGTGGGCACATGGTCACCTTGGAGGTAACTCTGAAGAAAAGAAAACAGAAACAGTGGGCAGGAATGATTGGAGAGGTCTGAAGAGGATGGGTGGCATATGATTCCAGAAGTCCATAGGAAGGGGTTCCATGGAAAGTATAGTAAATCAAAGCTGGATTCTGAAGAGAGATAGATAAAGGTGAGACCAAGGAAAAGTCATTGAATTTGGTAATTAGGAAGTTATTTGGTGCCTTAGAGAACCCGAATGCCATTGGATAGTGGCATTGGATAGTCGAGTAGAGGGTTAAAGATATATAAGGATGTGGACAAGTTACAACTACTGTTTCCAGAAGTTTGGCAAAGAAGGATGGGAATTTATCTTAAGGGCAAAAATGTTTAATGAAAAAGTTATACTTTTAAATCAAGAAAGGAAGATGTTCAAGGGAGAGATGAAATGTGAAAACAGACACCCGAGGAAGGAAGTAGTGGGATAAAACCCCAAAGGAAAACTTAGCCTTTGAGGATAAAAAGGGAAAACAATGAGAGCAGGGAAATATGAGGCTTAAGGGAGAATAGTCGAGGTAATTCAGATGGAGGGTATCTACTCTTTTAGTGACATACATAACAAGGTAATCTGGCTGTGGAGTGGTGGGGGTTTGAGAAGGGTGGAAAAGAATTGAAAGAGTTGTAAAGGGAAGCTCAATAAGGGATCAGTAGAGACAGTTCACAGAATTGCTCAGTGGACTGAGGCGAGGTGGAATTAGATGGTATGGACATGTTACAGATCCAATATGCTCAGTTATGTGATTCCCCTCCCTACCTCCCAAGCATGCTTAATGTTCAAAATGGGGACGAAAACAAAACAGCTGACTGTAGTAACGTGAGATTAAAAATTGGAAAGGAGGATGTGGAGGTGAATGAATGGGTTCCAGAAAACCAGCATCTTGAAAGTATGTCTGAGAAAATGGAGCAAGAGTGGTAGGAGCTTGAGTGAGGAGGTAAAGATCAAGAAATGGGAAGCCTGGAAGACAAAGGTCAGATTTAGTGCCAGTGAGAGAGAATGGGAAAGGTGGAGAGCTTTGTGTGTTTGTCTGATTTGGTCACTTTTTCTTCGAGAAAAGAAATGTGCAAGTGATGAAGTTGGAAGTTTTCATGGGTTGACTCAATAAACAACACCCCTTTGTATTTTTGCAGTCCAAGTATTGTTACTGTTTCCTGGTGATAATAACTGATGGATAGAGTAGAAAGAGCTGAAGAAGGTATTTATTCCTCATCTATGTGTAGTAACAAGCAGGAAGGGGATGTTCACTCTTAACTCAGTCATGTTCTTGGAAGTTTGGTAATAGAATCTGAGCTTTATTTTTCCTTGAAGTTCTTTTATAGACAAATGCTAAGTTATGGCAGAGTTTAGTCTAAGAAGTTTCTAATTCCTCTTTCCTTGGCTATAGCAAAACTCAAAAGAGAGGCCTTTAAATAGAATGCATGATGCCGTTTTATTGGTTGTGGTGGCCTGAATTCACGGGCTTCGGGGAGGCTGGTTACCACTGATTCTAAATAAGTCTGACAGTGTCCAGTCACATTTCTATTAGCATTTAAGGAGGTGGTTCAGGTAATAGACCTCTTCTGACCCTGGCATAAGTAATAGGGTTGCTGCCTATGCTGCCTGTATCTAAAATCCATCTAGGAAAAAATGTAGCAGCGGCATTCCCAAGGTAGAGGATACAGGTTCTGTCCAGCAGCCATTAGGTGGTGCTGCCTAACCAGCATTCCTCACTCTGTTAGGCCACCTAGATGGGTCCTTTTGCCTTTACAGTGGATACAATATTGTATGGTAATCTTAAAAAAGGTGACATGGCTGAGACCTCTCTATCTCCTTGTGAAACTTATCAGGTTCTCTTCTTGCCCCTCTCAGGAGTAGCCTATAACTGCTATCAGGAAGCAGCAGGCTGGGAGACGGCTGCTCAGACGGAAAACATTGGCATTTGAACAGCACTTGCTACTTTATGAAGAATTTTTATACATCGCAGTTCCGAAAATGCAGTTGGCAAGCCCTCAAAAAATTGTTGCATGAATAAGTGTACCACTGTATGGAGAAAAAATTAATTCACGTAGTTGACTTTTGATAATGTAGAAATCATCTCAGAGCTAATGATAAAAAAGATTTCTGTGAGACAATATAACATGACTATTGATAAATGACACATAATTGTACTTACTGTATTGCAGGGGTAATTAT
The DNA here is from genome assembly GCA_003508835.1 of Eonycteris spelaea. NCBI lineage: Eukaryota > Metazoa > Chordata > Mammalia > Chiroptera > Pteropodidae > Eonycteris > Eonycteris spelaea. The sequence goes on from PUFA01000003.1 coordinate 3,251,000, forward strand.
ATAAGTTAACTTGATAGCAGAAAATTGAAACAACAGTTTAAATTAGGAATATGTTCTCAAACTTTCCGTCTTTCCAAATGACTCCTTAATTGAAGATTGAAGATTTTATTCTCCATTGACATACTACTTTTCAATTGTCTTGTATGATTTGGGGAGCAGATAATGTAAAAAGTTATTAAAAGCAGTATGTATAGTTTCTCTTACCATTTTGGAGAATATTCTTATTTATCCATGAAATCCACAAACTTTAATTTAAATAAATGCGACTTTCCAAGATATTTTGTGGCTAGCCTCTAAAAAGTCTTCTGTGTAGTGTATTCTTGGGAAGAAAAGGCAATCTTTGATATCCTAGCTCTCAATTGTGACATTCACGTGCTACTCCAGGAATTGTCTGAGGAGGCCCTGGGAGATGAAGTGCATCCACAGGTTCTTCTGCTGGAGTCTTCTGCTGGGGCTTGCTGACTCTATGAAGGGAACCTCTATTGTGTCTAGAGTTCTTCAAGTTCCGTCCTAAAACCCTTGGGATGCTGGAAGTTGTGGTTCCTACACAGAATGTGCCTAGGACTGTTGTCACAAAACATCTACATGTTTAAATTTGAGAAAAAAAATACTTGTATATCACACACACAAAAATACAATTCTACAGATTTTGAATTATGTAAGAAATGAAAAGTATCTTTTGATTTCATTCTTCATCAGAAGTAGCTACTGTTAAGCATGTTGTGTATCCTTTTCGACTTCTATATTGTTGCACTTCCTGTTGCCTATAAATCTCTTTATTTGTAATGCACACAGAATAATTTTCTTTTCTAAAAAACCAAAATTGGCTGTATATTCTATTGTAGAGATGTCACAGTTTCACCGTTTTTCTATTCCTGATCATTTTTGTAATACATCATTTTCTGCGTTGTAAGTGCTGTTGCAATTACCATCCAAATGCAGCTATATCTGCATCTATGGACTATGTAAACTGGTGTGATGCTGTATATGAGGAAAACTGCATGGCACAGAAACTAACACTTAAGCTTTTATCGATATTACATTGTAGGTCATCTTTTGTGGTTTTGTGCAGAGATCAGAAAATGACTAATGCTTCCAGCACTTTGGAGAAGCCTCTGCTCTTGGTTTTAATTGAATACATATTTAAAAACCTCCTGTCAATGGAGCGTGGTGGTGGTGGGGAGAAAGTTTCTACTGCCCCACTATTTTACATTCTCCTGAACTCATGGTTTTCGCTGAGAGTGTTATATCTTCATTACCTCAAGAAAGCTATAGTTATTCAGTCAGTAGCCCCCTATCTCTTTTCTTCATAGTTATTTTTTTAAATAGTATTTAATTTTTTTATAGAAAAGATGCCCAATTTTTTCTTTTCATTCTATGTCTTTCCTTTTTTTTCTTTCCTTTCTCCCTTCTCCCTCCATCCTTCCATCCCTCACCTCTCCTTCCTAGTTCCTCCACTTTGAGAGCACAATTTTAATTTATACTTTAGGTTTCCCTTTGCAATGCTCCCATTGATTATATTTTTTTCCAGAGAAATTCCAAGTTTTAAAATAAAAAAAATATGCAAATATGCTATTTTTCTGCTATCTCCTTTTTGATAAGTAAGGATTGGTGGAGTCCCAAGGGGTTATCAGCTCTCAGCAGTGAGCTGTAGTACAAGAGTTTTCCAAGATTTCCTCTTAGGACTCTGCAAAGGCAAGGTGACTGTGTCTGGTGGCAGGAAGCTGTGGGGATCCTGGGGATGACGACGCTAATGATGTGGTTTCAAGATGGCTCACCTTTCAGGGTGGATCTTCCTTAGAATTTACAGGGAAAGTAGTTTTACTAAGACTGTAAAGTTAAGAAAAATGGTTGCAGTAATTATTGTTGATTAAATAGAATTAGGGGAATGATAAGGATATAGGGATATAAAGAGAGAATGAGTCTTGAGAGGAGGCAAGGGAAAATAAGGTTATATTATAGAATTCACTGTTTAGTGGGTTTTTGCAAAGACTTGGTTTAACCTGGGTATTTCCTAATCTGAATATATTAAAGCACACTATAATAGAATATACTGTATTTATTGGGAAAAATTATAAAAGGATTAGCTATTTAATTTTTTTCTGATGTGTCACTAGCATATGTACTAAACACAGGCAACATATGTTAGAACAAACAAATCAACTTTTTCTTCCATAAGTAAACAGATCAGATCATATATGATTGGCATGCTCATCACCTTAACTACAAAATATCAAGATTTGGTTCAGTTGATTAATCAGTAAAGGTGGCCCATTAGGACTGCCTATTTGGAAATCAATTTGCAGCTGGGCTTTTTCATTGTGACAGCCAGACAACGTCAGAATCATACACTAACAGTCTCTGATTATCTACACAGAAATAGTTATAACTTCTTTGCATGAGTGGAGTATGTTGAAATGTTTTGTTTCCCTGACAGGTTAAACCAGAGTAATAATCAGTGTTCTTGATCCTGCCTGAGATTTCCCTTTATTGTTGTGTAAGAGGAAGCCTCCCACATGAAAAGCCATATGCTCTATCACTTCTCGACTTGTGACGTCCCATCTGGGAGTGGTTGGAGCTCTCATCCCTCAACATTTCTTTTATGACTTCAAGATTAAAAGGCCACATTCCATCTTATTTTTATTATATCTTTTGGGAGAGGCACGAAAACAGTAACTGTTAGCAGAGAAGGGAACTATACGTTATCTGAGATGGAAACAGATGCTAATGTCATCTTACTGGCAAGATGACTAGCAAAGATATACGCTGTATTTCTGTGTCTTTCAAAATGAGGATGCCCTTGACATTCAAAGAAAGGAGAAATTACCTCAATATAACTGCAACGTACCGTTTTTATGTGTAATATAATAACATTTTACTTCTTTGACCAAAATAGAACCCTTAGTTGATTACTTAATCAAAAAAGTCAGTTAAAGAAGTGAATTATAAAGAAAGCTTACATGTATCTTATAGGCTTTATTTCACCTTGAACTCATAATTATACAGTCGTCCACTAGCCTTGTGAAGTAGGCAAGGCTTGTCTTTGAGTACAGACCTGCTGATTAATGCTGTTCATTGCCTCTTATGCACAAGTGACAGCCACACCACATCTTTTACAATGTCCAGCTTCAGCCACTTAAGCGAAGGGAGTGTAGAAACTTACAAGGCAATATGAAATCAGTATTCTAGATTTTTATGATTTTCCCTCCTCAATACTTTATAGTTGCCTTGCTCACACTTAATATGAAAGCATGTTTTTATTTCTTTCCAACATGTTCAATGTGGTTCAAAAGAAACAAATCTTTTGCTCTTTGTATTCATATTAATTAGTTTTAATATGACTTAATTAAATTACACAATTACGGTAACAAGTACAACTAGCATCACTGGATTTAGGAACAAGAAACTCCCCCTCTTGCTAAGCATTCAGCTCAGGGACCTAGGCAGAAGTGTACGGGTACACCAGTGAGTGGTTTACTAGTTGTGAGACTTGGCATCCTCTGAGCAAATGGTGTGTCCTACAGAGGGTGATGAGAGCTCCAGTTAATCTTTCCTGGTTGGATGGAGATTGGTTAATAAAGAATTTTTGAATTATTTTCATCAAGTATGTAGATCCCTATAGATCAAGGTAACTCTTCCATGTTTTATTGCATCAACATACTGAATGGTAGCCCTTAGATAATGCTTTGTCTTTAGACAATTGATATACGAAGTCCTTTTAAACATGGTCTTGTCTTAAGAAGTCAGTGAGTCTTTATTCAGGCAATAAAAATATCTAAATTAATGTAATCAATGTACTAAAATACTTCTGAGTGCAAGGTTTCTCAAACAAGCTATATTCAATTTCTTCTGTTTTTTTTTCATAAAAGACATATGCATTATAAACAATGAGAAATATCTGTATTCAACAAAAAAAGCAAAAACCCCACCATGTAATTTAATGTTGGAAATCAATACTGTATGTCTCTGATTGAATCGAGAGGTGGAGATGAAGACTTTTACTGCCCCAGGTGGACTGGAAAATGTTGGTGCCTGCAAGCCTGCAGTCAGTCACAGAATACCCAGTCACTGCGTATTTTCATTGCTCCTAATATTTCACAGCTCTAGGCTACTGCCTGTTCTGCCTAATGATAGGGCCAACCTTGACTGGGAGCCCTCTCAACCTTCCCCAGGGGCCCCCTGGTGCTTGTTCACCCCTTGACACCAGCTTTCAGAGTATACGAAATAGAAATCTTAATGAAAAAAAGGAAGGGCTGAGATGTTGCTATGTGCTCATCTGGTTAAACTCTTAACATCTGATTAATACATTTGATTTTTAAGTCATTCTGAACTCTATATGCAGCTCTGCTCCCCTTTATCTTTTCTCGGCATCATAACCTTTACTACAAAGTTAATTTCAAGGGAAAGTCTATTAGAATTCAAATCACTCCTTCTTATGCTAGTCTGTTTGTTTGGGATACCAGCTTACAAGATGTCCTTTGAATGAGTGCCTTTAGTGAAATCAAAGTGACTGGAGGAGCAAAAACTTTGATAATTGAATATGTGTTTTACACTACTTCAGGAGTTCCTCTTGCAACTTGGTGAAATAAATGTAAAACCTGAATCATTAGGGGGAGGAGGGCAGAGGCTTGTTTTCTAGCTTGTTTGCAGAATTCCACATTAGCACCGGGAAGGCGCTCGGAGGAAGTGGTGGTTCTGCGAGAGGACAGAAACAACCTGAAGCCCGGTTGGTGATTTAAGAATATTTTCAAATCGGAGTGATGGGCATTCTTTGTTGTCAGATGCCTCAGAGCCACAGCTATGAGAGTGACGTCTTTTCCTTTGAGGATTTTTTTCCTTACTTGCTTTTGGGGGCATTTCCTGAAGTCTGGTGACTTGGAAAGATGTCCAGGGATTGTTGTTGGAATGGTAAAAGTGCCCTCCCCTCCACTCTGGGCTGGCACTAGGAATGCAACCTACTTTGTCCATCCTACTTTGTCCAGCCCTTTGGAGTTAATCCAGCTCTAATGGAGGCGCCTCGTCTTGGTGAAAAAAGGCATCTTCAGCACAAAACTGTGGAATGATGCTGCCTTACCATCATTTCCATTAGAGTGAACAAATGTCTTACAATGATTTATAGCAGCCAAAGTCACTAGATGTTTTCTTGTCACCTCTAATGAGAACACTGAGCACTTGCTATGGTCAAGGCGTGGCATGTATATGTGTCCTTTAACCCTCTCGATATCTTTAGTGATTTCATCACTCTTGTTCACTGAAGGAAGAAAAAAGTTTAGAAAGATAAAGGTCCCACAGCTGGTAAGTGGCAATTTAGGAGATGTTTATGGCTTTTTGAGACTATCATTCTGAAGATTTCCTCAGTATTATTCATTTCCAGTTAGAGAAATGTAAGCACATAATAGTCACCTAATCTTTAATTCCTGGAAAGGAGAGCAAAATGAAAGCATGAATATTTTAAATTATTGTATTCTTAACAGATCAACTTCCACGATGCTGAATAGATACCATACCTCTATTATCATAGTATATTTATTCAACATAATAAAAGGAAGAGAAATTAGCTGTTATCTCACAAGGAGGAAAAAGAATGGAGAATATTCTACATTAATAAAAGTATAAACTCAGGAGAAGGGAAGACTGTTCTTGCTTGTGAAATAACTGCCAGCTCACTGGTCATTGCAGATGCCAGTCCCTGGTGCTTATGGCCAGCCATGCTTGGTGAAGCCACCGTGCCCAGTGAATTTCATTTTGGTCCGCTTGCAGGTGGGTTCCATGGCTGGCAGGGGCCAACATTCCTTCTGTGGCCTAACTTCTCCAAAGGGCTTATTTTCTGAAGCAGTCTCACAACCTACATTGCACAAGCTGGCTATCCACAAAAAATGAGGGCAATTTTCTTTGCAAGTGTTTGCCAGGGCATGGCCTAACATGAAGAATGATTTCATATATAATTCTATAACATCATGACAAATATTTTTCAACAACAATAACAACAACAAAACAACAACAACAATAACACTCCAAAGATAGAATTGCCAAGCTCAAAAGCGATTCAGATGATTTTCTGACCTCTTTCTGCACCAACATTTCCTTTATGTTCTTAGAAATAGCCAGGGAGATTTTTATAACCATTCACATTTCAGTCCCAGGACTCGGAAAGTTTCTCTTTTGTACATTAAAGAGCAATGTGTGCCACTATTAAACTTGAACTGTCTGGACAGCTGTGATGATAGAAAAGAAATACTATGCTCATTTTGTTGTGCATACATAGTCCTTATTGTGCAGCTGGTCTGAATTCTCTCTAAAAAGGTGCTGTGCAGCTGTTTTACTGGGGCAGTACCTGAAGACAAACGTCCCAACCCATCACCCCAGTCCATCCTTCCTGATCTTGGTGAGCCATTTTGTCCTTAACTCTGTTGTGTATAATCACAAAAGATTGCTATTTATCTGAATCTTCTTTAGGATACAATATGTGAGCTCATTCTCAGAAATTGCAGGAACACAGCATTCCATTGTAAAAGATTTTCTATATCCCTGCTCCCCCTGCCCCCCATTTTCACAGTTTCCATGGCAACATTTTGCTCTGATGGCACCTCCAGGATTATTACTATCATCACAGTTATTTCTTCTGATTACTATTGTGGCTTATTGTCATCAACATCATTTTGACTGTAGGTAGTCACATCTTGATCCTTAACACCTGGCCTCTGGGGAATGTCTTCTCAAAACAGTTGAAAAGTGAAAAATATTAGAAATGTAAACCCCGAGAGATTACCAGTAGTGCAATTATCCTACATCAGGTTTATTTTTTCCTTTTCTCTTTTATTTTCCCACCATGTCATTTTAATCCTTCCAGAATATATGTGGATAAGTTTGTCATAACACCAAGAAATATGTAGTTGTTGCTACTGCTGTTGTTGTTTTTAAAGAAGGAATGCATGTGGAAGGGAGAGTTTTTAAATATTATTCAAAGAAATTTTCATTAAATGTTGGAAACTAGTTGTTTAGAAACCGAGTTTTAACAGAAAATTGTCTATTGCTTTTATCGTACCTGCCACTAACCCTGGGACCCTCCTCAAGGCTGAGGGAAGAATAGGCTTCCTTGGGGGTGACATGTAAGTTGATACGACGACGTCGTTGTCCGTCGGCTGGATGCCCTGTATCTTTGAAATCTGCTTAAACTTGGCTTGAACCCCCTACCTTCCAGGTCGTGAGAGTCCAGAACCTTTATTTTAATTTCTGCAAGTCCCCATTGCTGTCTTTTTTGCCTTTCTACTTCTGGGCTCAGGTGTTAATAATGCTGGTTGCTCTTGCTGGATCTAGTGAAACTGTGGGTGCAGAATTTAGTGTCTCACTAGTTTCTGGAAGAAATTCATTTAGACCTATCTTGTCTTCTTGTCTTCCATCCCTCCTCCCTCCTCACTTCTGTCCTCCTTCACTCTTTCTTCCTCCCATTCCCCGCCCCCTCTTTACTCTCCCCTGACTTTCTCTTTCACAAGGGGACTTTGAGGACTTGGTGGATCACTAGGGGGAATTATCCTAGAGGATCAGCATTCTACCACCCAGCAAACGGCTCTACACTTTTCTTCCTCTCTGCCTGTTATCTTTCCTCCTGGCACATTTGAGAATTTCTTATTTTTGTCTCACTTAGGTCAGCATCCCTGAAAGGAATTCTGTTTTCTCTACTTGGTTTCATTTTACCCTTAGGTGTATTTGTAGGACATGCAAATCAATTACACAAGCTCTCTCCCACATGTGGGATAAAGACAAAACCCAATACAAATTAATTTAGTTTTTTGGTGGAGTCTTGCCTCTCTGCCTCCTAGTCATGGGGAATGCAATCTCTGATGCCCCCAGGAATCCAGGAGGTGACATACAGGAGAGACAGTATAGAGTGGGAAAGCATACCTGTTTAAAGATACAGTTCATCTAAAGGGGCTATTTAGCTCAAGCCCATGGCTGCTTGCGAGGATAGGTGTCCAGTGTTGCTTCATCTTCCAATTTTTGAAGAGTTTATAAAGTTTCTCCAAATTTCAATGTTGACAGCTATTTTAAAAATAAACTATGTAGGACAACACTTTATTGGTCAACATACCACATGTGAGGGACAGACCTAGCCTGCTGATTTCTGGTTGTTTCTTCTGTCCTGGACATTGGGCAGGAGCTCTTTGCGCTGGCTCAATCTTTCCCCTTTCCTTGTGATGCCACCCCCATCTAGCTCACACAGGTGGGGGATCCTCTGCATTAGGATGCATTTCAAAGCACCTAGCGATTAGAGGACTAGTCAGCTCTGTGATTTTTAACTCAGAAGCATAGGATTTGAAGGTGCATCAAAAGCAAACTAGTTCCCAGCCAAGACTTTCTGCTGTTCTTTCTGCACCTTCAGGACCCAGTCCTTACCATCTTTGTCTTTCAGTTCCTCCAGGAATGTGAGGGGAAGGAAATTAAGGTGCTTATTACTGGTTGGTTCAACCATCAGTTGTTTTTGTTTATTCTAAATTGCTACTTCTAGAGGATCAGGACAGGGATCACCTCAAGTGTAAAATTCATCACAGAGTGCCCACTTATCACAAACTCCAAAATCTCTGCCCTTGGATCTCAGGCAGTTTGTCACTTCTAGTGCCCGCCCCTCACACACAGCAGCCTGGGATGAGGTTGGGGGCAGGGTCTTGAGTGTGCCCCTGCCCTAACACAGGGAGCCCACTGGTGGGCGTTGTCTCTCAGACTGATCAGAGCCTTGGGTTTGGCAGGTGAGCCTTCTGACCAGAGGCTTGTTAATGGAGAGACAATTCTTCTAAACACTGGACTATTTTCTAGGTGGGAAAAGGAAGCTCACTTTTATGCACCTGGTGTGAGCAAGGATTCTTGCCCTGACCCACGTGAAGACAATGAAGCCCTGAATAAAACATTTATCAATAGAAATGCATTTTCATTCACCAATTCACAAAAATGTATGGAAGACCTACCACTGCTGAATGCACCTGTGACTAAAGCATTGTTAGTACCCTTGAAGAGCTCAAGGTCTAGTGGGGGACACACGTGTAACCCAGTAACTTTGTGCAGCCTGATGAGGGTGCAATGTGGAGGTGCTGAGAAGCAGCCTTCATAGTAGAACTTCACGGAATCTTCCTGACCAATGGGTGGGGCAGGGCAGCCCAAGGAGAAGCATGAAGGCCTGCACTTGGGCTGGGAGGTGGGAAAGACCATGCGTGTTTGGGAAACATGGCTTATAATTAGGGACAACGTTGCCTAATACATATCTGAAGATCCCTGGCTATCACGAGGAGAGGTTCTCAGTGGAGGGGCTCACAAAGGAAAGCTGAGAGTATAAACTGATTTCATCATATACAACTTTCTTTTTTTTTAAAAAAAGTTTTAGTGTCAATGCCTATAGTTGAATTTGTGAAGATTAAATGAAAGACTGCTGCAACTCCAATAGAGAGATCTTTTTCAATGCCTGAAGAACCTCTCCCGTTTGCACTTTAGGTGCTCTTGAAGAATTCAGTTTTGAGCTGCTATTTTAGCTTTAAAGAATATCTAAAAGAAATACCCTAGGCTGTTGGAAGCATTACAGTGTAGGGGTTATCAGCTTGCACTCAAATGCGACAGACACCTGGATTTGAATCCAGGCTCTTTCCCTTAATTGTATTTAGCTTTGGGCAAGTTAATCTCTGCCCCCTCCCGCCCCTCAACAACTCTCTCTCTCTCTCTCTCTCTCTCTCTCTCTCTCTCTCTCACACTCACATTCTTGCTGTCACTGGGTTTTCTCATGTCCCACTCTTCTTTCACCTAATTAACTTTGCCACAACCTTCAGATTTCATTTCATGTGCCACTTCCACAGAGAAGCCCTCCCAGACTGTGTCTAATGCCCTTGTAAAAGATATTATAACATGATGTACACTACCTTTCTGTTCGTGGTTTTTTGTTTATTTCTGATGATTTAATTCATAATAAGCCTCCAGTGCTATGCTTTTGTTCACCATGTGGCCCATTGTTTAGCATAGTATCTGTCACATAGGAGGTATGTGATCAACCGTTTTGAGTGAAAAGGTAAATAAATACCTCTGTTGAAAGATTGTTGAGGACTAGTTATATAATGCATCTAAGCTATTTGGCATACTGTCTGGTATATAATGAGCACTTACTAAATGTGAGTTATAATAATTATTCCTGTAAGTTCGCTGTTCTCTACTTCTATAACATATTGAGTAATGAATAATTTGTATGTCTTTAGCTAAGTTCCAATAGTTTTACTAGCTAAGTTTTTATAGCACAAATGCTTTTACTAAGTTCAATATTATGCCCCTGGCTTCGACTGAGCATTGATTTAAGAAATGGAGACCTTTGAGGTCATCCGTGGAGCCGTCGATGAAGATTTTGGGCAGTGTCGCAATCAGGAGCAGAAGCTTTGGGGATCTGGATTAAGTCTGCTTCTTTCTAGCTGTACCTATGGGCAACTTCTCTCTCTGTGCTTTATTTTATTTTATAACCAGTAAATCAGGGATAATAATCTATCTTTCAGGGCTGTTATGATGATTAAATTCTTGATATATATAAAGAGTTTAGGACAGTGCTTGACCCATAATAGACATTCCATATATATTATTATTTTATACGATTTATAAGATCAATTATTCCTAGCGTTTAGTACAAAAACTAAAATAGTAACTCTTGAAGAGTTGGTAATTTGCCTTTTATGTCATGCAGATTTAATATAGGCCATTATAGTTCCTTTTGGACTTGATATCGGAAAATTTAGAGCTAAATTTAGTGAAGAAATATGTCATCTCTGACTCAACATATATAAGCATCATTCTGTCTAAAGCCTTATTATTTCTTATATTTATCCTGTATACCTGCATCTTTTTTAAAAAATTGAAATCTATTGTCTGTTCACTACAAAAACTCGTTTCCAACTCTTACCCCATTTACCCATTACAGAATTATACTGTTGCACAACTCATATTTACATAACGTTATTAACCAAGGTTAATATCACAATTAAAAAATTGAAACCTACCTCAAATCATTTTGGGAAGCAAGTTGGAGTACATGTGATAAATTCATGAATTCCATAATGATAAGTTAGAAAACACATTTTAGCTGATATTTATATTAGATAAATTTTATGTAATCTGAAATTTTCTCTATAATCCCATATAAACTTCTCCACTCCTTTTTGAATAACTAAAATAAAGTTCAGTATTAATGTGGGAATGATTCATAACAAAAATTCTAATGTAATATGTTCCAAATGCTTAAAACTAGAAATTGTGAAACTATTGCTGGAAGTATTTGAAAAGTCCAAATTATTTCCCACTATTCATATCATAGAATCATACCACTTTAGAATAAGATATAATTTGTTTAATTTTCATGTTATACTTGGCTTGAACAATAAAAAGAGGCCTGACTAACTTAATTTTCTGTTAATTTAGTTTCCATTTCTTCATAGAAATGAGATGCAGTATTTTCAAAGAATTATGGTGTTGGAGAATCTCTCCAGTTGGGTATTGCATTAGACTTCCTATCAAGGACAACCTTGAACCACTAGGAATAGGAGGATATTGATTCCACATTAAAATCTTTTTTTAAAAAACAATGTTAAATATCTTTACTGGTAACTTGTTTCAAGACTTTGCATTTCTGTTTAATTTACATCTCAAATTGAAACTAAAGCTTGTATCTCTACTGGGTAGAGCCTACTGGGTAGGCTGTTGTGTAAGAGCCTATTGAAGAAAATCAGTAATGGCAAATCATTCATTCAGTCATTGATCAATAGTTTTTTACAGATTTATGTCTGTGTGCCACAAGTGTGCTAGGTTCTGGAGATGCTCCAAGGACCCATTATCTTCAATGAGTTTTATGAACTAGTGGGTAGAGACAAATAACCAAGTGAAAAAGAATTTTAAAAATGAACTCTTTCTATCTCTGTTTTGACTAAAATGTTAATATAATAGACATGAGAAATCAATCAGTGTGGGATAGGCTCCCTTTGTTACATAAAATAATGTACTAGAACCAGTTCCTTAACTTTCGGTCCCCTCATCTGGACGAAGGGTGTATGAGTCTGTAGAGCAGAAAGAAGAATTCAAAATGAAATTTCTTGAAGGAAATGGTGTTATGAACCCCTCATTTTTACTTAAGAGGTAGGATGGGAAGGGAATACAATATTCTTAACCTCAAGCCTTTATTATGATCATTTCAAGAGTTGCTGTGTGTTTTGGGAATGGGGGTCACCTTGGACTGGGATGTAATTCTCCCTTGGAAATCCAGAGGGTGACAGGAAGGGTGATGAGCTGCTCTGCTGCTGTGTCCATGCTCGGTTTGTCAGAATAGATGTATGAGTGTTTCCCATAGGAGAAAGGGCCAGGGTGGAACCATTTTTTTTCCTGCTGTGAACCAGGGGGCAAAGGCTGACTGCAGGCCTGGGAGATGGAATACAAGCCCTTCAGTTTATTGTGAGACTTGCAGGTGAGGAGTCTCTAGGGATGCAAATCCCAAAGAATTAAAAAACGAAAGCAAAAATATAACCTGTGAGGGAGTCATTAGTAACCATGTGACTGACCAGAGGGCGCAAAGCTACCTACTTAGGATTTTTATTTGTTAAATCTGGCAACTCTGCTTACTTTCCCCTCCACCCAAAGCCGAATGAGCCATTTACAGACAAAGGGGAAAGGAGGAGAGTAGGGACAGATGGAGCAGAAGCTGGTCACACCTCCCTTCTGGAAGCTGCCAACTGCAGGCCTTAGTGAGGTGGGGGAGGGAGCCTTCTAAACTTTGAAGATTGAGGAATTGCTTAATATTTTGGTCAGGAAACATTCAAGTTAGTAAATCTGGTTTTGTGAATTAAAGTGACCATAGGACTGTCTTTTTTATGTGAGTAAGCAGAAAATCATGGGGATCTGCCAACTTTCCTTCCAGGGACTGGGGAAGATTATTTCCACTGAATAAAAGCTTAAAGGGACAGAAAAAGACAAAAATAAATTTGTGTTTTGATCCCTTCTACGTCAACACCAACATAGCTGATGGTAGGAACACGGGGTGTTAAGGGGAAGACATAACAGAGTCACCTAATGCAGGCTCAAGGGGGTTCAGAGGAAGTAGTATTGAGCAAGGAACAGAAGAGATAGGAGGATTTTTGTGCAGACGGCAGATTAAACACTAACTTCCCTCAAGATCCTCATAAAACAATTCTGAAGTGGTTTTTAAAGAAGCTTAAGCCCCAAAAGATATGAAAAACAGAAAAAGTAGGCAATAACTATAACATTTTGTAACCTGGAAAGTGGATGGATGAGTGGTAAAGAATTGAAGGTTAAGCTAAAGTACGGAAAGGTGAAATCCAACTCAATTTACTCAAATCCACATCTCAGAAATGGGTACCACCTGGAACTTCTAGACATGAGGTCATTAGAAAGACTAACAGGAGAAGAATTGATTGAAAGTTTGTTTTTGAAGTTATTCCCAGATCACCTTGCCAACTCAAAAAGCAACAACCATGACAAGAGAAGGAGGATTTATTTTTTTAGAGAGAGAAACTGGGCTAAGTTGAGGGTGGTGAATATTCATTTCCCATACCAAAAACAGGGGATTAGAGGAATGTGTATCATATTGAATGTTGAGACCAACCCCAGCCTTCTCGCTTCAGCTTCCAGACATGATATGTTAAAGAGATCAGACCTTCACCTTCTATGAAGGGGACTGAAGAGCATTCTCTGGGAAATCTGACCAGCCAAAGAACAAAGCATGGAGACTGTGAGATCAAGGCTTCCTCACCTAAACTACCCAGTCAGATCACCCTATAGTGAAGTTCACAGTTGAAAAGTCCCACACTAGTGTTTGGAGGATTTGGTTCCCACACTTGAATGTGAGCAAATAATCAAGGATAAGCAGACATCTGAGTAAAACATCTGTCATAGTATAGGAGGTGAAATATCTGAATAATAGGAGCTCCAGGAGAGAGATCAAATGAAATGGAAAGACAGTAAGATGTAAGGAAGAATTCAGGTAAGTTTGCCAGAATTGAAGGATCTGAGTTCCTGACTGAAAAGTTCACTAAATGCCTGGCAACAAAAATTTCTGTTTTCAGATTATAATCAACTGTAAGAATAAATAAACAAACAAAAACGAGGAAGATAGAGAATGTGAGAAACATGTCCCCCTCTGACCCATATTTTTTAAGTCAAATCTCTTAGGTCTCTTTAAATATATCATTAATTTTCCACCTTCTGATTCTGACAATTATACATGTCTTTTATGGAAAACATAGAAAATATAACACACATATATTATCCCAAACCTCAATCCTCTTGGATTTTGTTGCTAGCTTTCCATATATCCATGGTAATGGTTAGGACTCATTTGCCATCCCCAGGAAGGAGCCACCTCTTTGTCTTAATTGGGTAACTTGCTCCTACTTCTCAGCCCAGATTCCAGGATGCTTCATGATGAAGCAGGGGTATTCTTCCAAAATATCAAAGGAAGAAAATTAAACGAGCTTGTATTTACCCCTCAGCTTTTGTGCAGTTTAAGCCCATCATTCTGGGGGTTGCTATGAAAAAATTTATTTTGAAACAATAGAGAATTCAGGCAATTAAGTATTTTTCTAACACTAAAGTATTTTTCTAACACAATTCACAGTCAGAATTTATTATCCCTGGTGTCTCTCAATGTTTCAAGGAAACAACTTCCATTCATGTTAATTTGTGATCTCAAATGCTTTTTAAAATGAGCCGTAAGTATACTATTTATAAGTAGGGGATGACATCCTTTTAAAACTGCTTGAATAACAGAAAAAAAAATGACATGCCTCTTAGAAAACAAAATGAGCCATAATAATGTGAGAGGAGACATGTAAAAAGGGATGTAATGGTTAGAATTAAAATGATGTCTGACAATTACTTTCAATTTGAGCTGAGGTAAAGAAAATCAGAGTTACAATACTCTTGTGATTAAATTTTGATGAGATGAAAATGTCATCATTGTTTGATGAGAATTTTTTATTAGAGTTCAAAGAATATGAATGATTTAACCACAATGTACCAACACCACAGGGCTAAATTTTTCTCAGCTGAGAAAGGCTGAGTTTTTCTCAACCCTCACTGCAGGTCACTAGAGAAATCTCAGCTGCTCTCACTCTTTAGTTCTTCTGTGGCTGTTTCCATAAGATCCACTTTTGAAACAACAAGATAAAACTTATGTCTTTTGGGATAAGTTTGACACCAAAATCCTGGAGTAGTTTAATATGGCAAATCATTTCCAGAAGCCATGTACTGAAATTTAGGATCATGATTTTTCTTTTTTAGGGAAATAAATTTTAGAGTCTAGATTTCTTGAAAGAAATGGAAATATCCTGTTTCCATCCTGTATTTGTTGCTGAAAATCAAGATTCAGTGTTCTTTTGTTCCATGGGAGGCATTCATTTCCCTTTAGCCTGACATTTTGACAGTTAAAACTGAGATGAGGACTAAAGTTTGTGGAAGACAATACATAGTCCACTTTTATTTGGGGCATTAACTACGATATAGGACATGCTGTTTTAGCAGAGAGACTTTTCGCTACATAGGGGCAGCTGATGTCTTAGCAACTACTGCACTGGGTGGGGGCCAGGAATGCTGGGAGCCCTTCTCCATGCACTTTACTGTTACTGAGGGAATCCCACTCTCTTTCCTTCCTTCCTTCCTTCCTTCTCTCCCTCCCTCTCTCCTTCCCTTCCTTTCTTTCTCATTTGGAGGCCCACAATTTACAGAAATAGTTCTTCACAGACATTGATTGTACATCTTTATATTTTTAAAGATTTTTGTCTTCTGAGACTGTACTGTGGAAACGGGGAGGTATTAGGTGTGTTCAGTTCTATTTTATAAATACAAAATCTCTCTCTTATTATTATTATTAAAAGAAAGGGCAAGTATTGTCAATGGTCATTCTATTCAATTATTTTCCAAGCTGTTTCCATTGTAACAATATTATAACTTGATGCACTCAAAAATACCTTTATTTAATTAAAAAAAAATATGTCCTGTAAATGTTAGATGCTGATTTAAGGTAAGTCATCATAGACTTTCTCAGATTATTGCCAAACACCATTTTATCAATTCCCTTATTAAAATCTTATTTAAATAAAATAAAAATTTAATATATAAATGTAATTTATTAAAAATTTATGTGGAGCCTTGAACAAAAGTACTCAAGCATATATATTGAGTGCATGATTGATGGATAAAGAAGAATTAAATTACATATTACTGTCTCCATGAAGGGCAAAGAGAAGTTGTCAAATTTGACAAAGACCAATTAGCAAATGTGAGCTAAACTATGAAAGGCATACTGTATAAGAAGTTTCTGTCATACTCCTGCTCTGTAAAGGAGATTTCTTTGCCATTCAAAGTCCCTTTCAAAAATACTTTGTAAGCTTAGCTGATTTATCTTTGTGGCATTTGCACTTGAATATTTAAATCTTCCTTCAGAAGTGGTCAAAATGATAATTAGAGGTTAAGTCGGGAACATCTGAGAGGTTCAAACACACTGCAATCTCTATTGGATATGAAAAGTCAAAGGCTTGGAAAAAGCAGATATGAAAATTGGAACAATTGGAAGCCTGTAGTACCACAGGTCTATGGACAGACTGCCTGGGCTCAAATCACACTTTTGCCACTTAGTAACTGTGTGACTTTGGACAAGTTACTTATCTTCCTTACACCTCAGTTTTCTCACCTGTAAAATGGGGATAAATGTAGTAGTTACCTCATAAAGTGTCTATGATACGTGAGTACACAGTGTAAAGTATATGTCTGGTGCAGAGTAAGTGTCCAATTAATGAAAATTACTATTATTATTGAAGTGTGAAAGATCATATCAGTAACTGTGCGATTAATCTTCACCTCTCTTTTCTGCACGAAATGAAACATATCTGAAATAGGAGTCTTTATAATATTTTCCTTAAAAAAATCAATAAAAAAATTCCTAAATTGTCCAAGTATCCTGAAGTAAAGTCTAGTCTCCTATTTGAGACCTTTTCTAAGGTCTGTAATATTCATTCCAGCTCTGTCGTATTTAATTATTTATTGTCCCTTGTTGTTGCACATAAGGATTTCCCCTAGTATGGACAGAATATGTTTTTTACACTTAAAGAAATGTGGCTGATGGGAAATTAGGCTGATAGATGAATGGGATAACTTTGTGTGATTTAGGGGAATGACATAAGGGATTGGGATTGATTGGGATGTGAGTTCCAGTTTTTGCTTTTCCACTAGGTATAATTTTGGGTAATTTACTTAATCTCTTTGACATTTGGTTTCCTCATGTTTGGAGATGAGAATTATAGTAATGCTTACCTCGCAATGAGCTTTGAAGATTAAATGACTGAGAATAATATTTATAAATTCTAAAGTCCTATACACACGCGCACACACACACACACACATATACTCATAACTGATAATTATTCTAATTCATGCATTATTCCTCTAACATTCTAATCCTTGGCAAATACTTTCACAGGGAAGAAGAAATATAGGCTATGATTTCTATCTGTTTAGAGGTCAACTTAATACCTCCAGATTAGAGTGTCTCTTCCAACCATCCATCCATCCATCTATCCATCCACCTTGCATTTATTGAGCACTAGCCATGTGCTATCACTATGGTATGCACAAGGTTGTCAACATCAATGTAATGGTTTCTCAGAGACTTCTGGATATGTGGAGGTAGCAGAACTCAACTCAGCTTTTGAGGATCCTCAATGTCTCCTTAAGCTTGAGGAGTGGAGAGAAGGAAAAACTGAAATATAGTAAGAATTAATTCAGATGGCATATGTTTTGGACATTTTCCAAGCAGGATAATTATCTAAAATCAGGCTGACATTTATATCTCTAGCTTTTCATGCTTGTTAAAATACTTTTCTTGCTGAAATACTCATTGAGCTAAATTTCATCTAACATCTGGCCATTGTATAAATATAGCAATGAAAACATGTCTTGTTGCCTGTACATTAGGTATAAATTTTCAAAATCCAATTAGTGTTTCTTTCTGTGTATTTTTCCTTTTCTTTAGTGTTTTGAGAAATTTCAGCCCCCTAACTGAAATTATAAGAATTCAAATACTTTGCGCATATCTATATAACAGCAAAACACAACTAGATTGAGGAATAGTACTTTGTGGCATTTCCTCCTGGTCGTAAGGTATTCCTTACGTTCTTTATTCATTCATGCAACAAGCATTTATTGAGTGAAATGTCAAGCTTAGTGCTCCATGCTGAAGGTGAGGAATACAGAATAAATAAGACCAAGTCTTAGCCCTTAAGGAATTTAGAACCTAGTATAAAAGACAGACTTACACAAATGATTTCACTACAATGTGACAAATGCTATAAAAAAGGTTCATATCCATCTGGCTCCTAAGGCATCATTTACTACTCATCAGAAGGGATGTGCACTATATAAATGATCCTTCCTGAGGGTCTATAACCTCTCAAAATTGAGGGGCCCCTTAAACCAGAGAACTCAAGGGAGTAAACCAGTACTCATTGTACCTATATTATCCATCTGCATAGGCAAAATCTGCCAAATGCCCTAAGGGTAGCTCATCTATTTGGCAATGCCAGCCTCATGCGAGTCACAGTTGTTTAAGGCTTTATTTTTAGACTTACTGTAAAGATAGCTGACATAAATGGCCTGCCTATTTTGCATAGATATGGACATTTAGAATTAAGCCCATGAAAACCCAACTTTGACTGTTTACATCAGGGCCTACCACAAGGTATACTCTCTCTGCAGGCCTGAAAAAATACATTTTATTATCTGGATTCTATCAAGATTTCATTTGGTGTTGATAATACTCAAATATCTAAACCTTCTAGTCATTCTAAAGGATGCTCCTAAGATCTAACCCGCAAAAACTATGAATGAATTTTCAAACATCATAAAACACAATGCTTACCTTTTAAAACATTAAAATGTTTATTTGCACAAACTTAGTATTCTGAGATACAAACTAATTCATGAAAACCAACCACAGTGCTAATAGTTTAATAGATTATTCCAAATATTAAACAATACAGTTTAAATCTCCTTAATATTAACTCTAACATTGGAATAACAACATTTCAGTTTAATAAATAATTGTGAATATAACCATATGTTCAGTTTATTCTCACCAGTTTATCTTGAATTACAATTTCATTGTGATTTCGGTCATAAAAGTGATAAAC
Source organism: Eonycteris spelaea (assembly GCA_003508835.1). NCBI lineage: Eukaryota > Metazoa > Chordata > Mammalia > Chiroptera > Pteropodidae > Eonycteris > Eonycteris spelaea. Next base: position 3,270,202 of record PUFA01000003.1, read on the forward strand.
AATTTATTTATACATTTTCATAAGTTGCCTGCTTATTTAATTAATCCTAAAGAGAATTTAGAAATATATTCCAATGGGTTGTATAAATTAAGTATACTTTTTAGATCATGGATTTTTAACATGCGTGGGTAAGACTATAACTGCTCTTAAATTTAATGTTCATTGCACATGTTGTATAACATTTATTTCATATGCATTTTACAAAAGCTATAGTCATTTGTTGAAAGTGAGCAGCGCAGCAGTTTTTGTGCCCTGAATTAAACGTCTTCCATGTATTTCAGAAAATTATGGGCTTCAAAAGTTATTGCTGTCTTGGGTAACCTGTAAAATACTACAACACCAATGCAAAACACATAAAATTTGTGGTAAAAAATGTGAGTTTTGTTATGCTTTCTACAGTAATCATGTTTTAATAATTTTGAGACCATTAAATAATATGTGAAGACACAATTACTTTCAGGTATAAAATACTCTAAATCTGCATATTCTATTGTGCTTATGATGAGAATTTATATTGGCTTTACATTGTTTGACAGGGTGTCTATTTAATCTCCCAATGTCATCTTCGGTTACCATGAAGGCAAGTTCTCTGTCAAAATATGTACAACATCTAAGGGTAATGTCAACATGTTGTAACAAAAAAGGCTTTGCCAGAATTAATTTTAGCATTTGAATTTGCTGCTATTTTGGAATTTTCCTGTTAATTTTGAGTTTAAACCAGCAATGCATTGCCTTGTTTCACAGCCTGAAGAAGATTCATGTGTTATTTGGAATCAGAACCTCTAGAATTAATTACACATCTGAATCTATGTTATCAATCAAAATATAATCTAACATGCTTCTTAGTAAAACTCATTTAGGACTGAGGGGCAACTTCTAGCTAGCACCTATCAACTGCATTAGGAAAAAAAAATCAGATGATAAAAAGCGTAAGAATTTATAAAAAAGTGTTATATGGCAGAAACAAGTGTAGGAATCTTAAATTTAGGCAACTCTTTAGGCACCAGAAAATACTTTCTTCCTGGGTAAAAGTTTAGACTGAAGAAAATGTCATCTTCAACAGTGAAAACATTTATTTAAAATTCTAGCCCCAAATTATTAAGAAATCTCTGAAAACAAAAAATAACTCTTACAATATACATTTTCAGGGTAGAGACACCTTACAGTTTGGGGCGCTTGTTGTACTTTTCCTTAGGGGAGAGGTGGTTGGCATCGTTTCCTGGCTGGGTATGATATCATTTATTGTTCTTCCAGTTTTTTTTCTCTGATCTCTTTTCTGTATATCTGTCAGTGGCGCTTCCTGGGAGCAGCAGCGAGGCACTTCATTAATAAGAAGGGATTAAAGGAAAAGCCCTAGTCTCCTAATACACTTGGATAATTTGGTGCCATCCACAAGGCAATAGACCCCTGCTGCATAGATGTCATTAGAAAGGTACAATTTCATTACTTTTTACTGGCAGAGCCTTGAGTGAAATACAAAATATGTTGTCTTATATGCAGGAAAAAGAAGTACTAAAGCTTTCATTCACTGCATGCCTCTAAACTGGTAGAATGCAAAAACATATTTTATGTTTTTTGCATTTATAGTGCCTTCCTTTAGTAGTCCTTGAAATCATGCTTTTATTAAGCATTGAGCAAAATAAAGACTAAAAAAATTATTCATATTCTTAAATCTCAAATAAAATGTATATATTTTTTATTAACTAACATTTGTTTTGAATCTCTACTAAGTGCCTTGCATACTCCGTTAGCTGCTGGAAAGCAAAGTACAAAAATATCATTTATACTTTTTTAAATTTAACACTAACTTATTGAATGTTCTGACTGGAAGTAAGTGGAAAAGTGATTTATAAGAAGTGAAACACATGGCTGAATAAAAATGATTATGAGCCAGTAAACTGTAAGCTTACTGGGAAAATCTGCTTAACTTTTCCTTGTTAACCTAACTTATTTTGAACTGTCATGTTTGCTGATGGTTGATAGCATCATCTTTTGAGCTGGACCACCACCGGTTTTGTGCAAACATTTGAAAAGACAGGCATAAACCATCCTTAGAATTACATCCTAGTTCCTAGAGATACTGCCTCAAAGGGGAAGCAATGTGCATCACTGGCATAGGTGTGGTTGGCCACACCCCTGAGTAAGGGGCCTGGGATTTCAGCACCTGCTGTAAAAAAAAAAGACAGTGGCATTCCCAGACGCAGCACTGGTGTGATGACTCTCTGGGAACCTTGCACATCACTTTCCTAGCACCGAAGAGAATCAGGTTTAATAGTGGTCCATTATCTCACTGCCACAGACACATGACTGCCATTAACACTAAAAAGTGGTGCACAGTTGGAACTGTGCGTGAGAGAAGAAAGCCCTTGATTATCAGCTATGCAAACTGCTCTTTGCAGTGATAAGTTTTTGCTTTACTACTAGCTTTTGTTCAGTGAAATTGATGTTTGCAGCTCTTTGTCTTAGATAAAGGTCACACTAGATGGCTGAGATGATAGAAACTGGGGTTTCCGGAGACCATTCTATTGACATAAAGCAAAAACAGTGCAGGAAAAACAAACTATTTTGACAAATAAATGATTTAGTAATGAAAATCTTTAAAAAATATGTTGGGCTATGTACAATACCCTTACAAATAAAAGATTGGTCATCTAGTCAGCTTTGAATACAGAATGTTCTGATATTCTCACCCTTTTATTTTGCAACCATGTTTCTTGTCTCTCATACATTTTAATTCATTAAAATATCACGCGTGCAGTGAAGATAATCAACTAATTTCATGAGAAGTGAGAGAGCATCAGAGATTGGGACTGGGCAGGAGCAGTTTACACCTTCTAGAACAAACAGAGTTTAATAGTCAACAAAAAAGTCAGGGCTCACCTAGTTATTTTCTTGTTATAAAAAATATGTCTTAGCTAATGTTTAAATATAGATAACCAAAGTTACAAACAAATAAAGCCCCCAGTTTTGCCAATAAATTTAAAAAAAAGCAAAGTGGTTAAATGGTTAAAAGTTTAAACTGTTAACCTCATGTGATATATTTAAGGATGTGCACTGAAAACAGGTAAACTATTTGATACCAAAATTCAGATTTCCATTTTCCTTGTGATTTTTGTATGATGGTGATTTCTTCTCCACCCCCATAAGACCTTACAAATCTGTTTATCCTGAATCTGAATAGGTGTCCCTTGTAAGTTGGATGTCTTATTAGGTAGAATTACTAAGTATGCTGGGTTTCTGGACATTCTTCAAATATCTGGAATTTAATTCCATATTACCTGGGGCACTGACGAGGAGGAAGGAATATTATGGATTAGTTTGGGTTGCAAGTTGGGTATTTGAAATACAAATGGAAATAATTCATTAGCAATGACCCTTGTTACTATTCTTTTGCCAAGGTACTTTATAAGTAAGGGATTGCCCATAAAAGGCTTGTTATATTTCCTCTCTTGAATATATATGCATGACTCTGCCATACTGTATTCTGCCATTGATAAACCTGATTTAATGTAATAAATACTCAAATGAGAATTAATGATACCAATCCATGGTAGAGAGGAATAAGCTGATAGGTTTGTCTATATTTTCTGTCAGGCAAGACAACCAAATTTTGATACACATTTTAAATTGATTATTAATGGGTGACAACCAGATAAACTAGATACATATTTGTTTTGGGGAGACTTTTAAAATATTTCTCATTTAGGTTTGAATTCACAATGGTTTTTTTTTTTCCTTCCTCCTTGGTAAATAATAAAATATTTATTATCTACACTGAGTAATATGACATGGAACAACAAACTGCACATGTCTAATTTATAACAAATCTGTTTCCTTAATGTGTGGAAGGAAATCTGAGGATAGTTCTAAGGGTTCTTGTCTGCTTTCAGCGCTATCTTCTAGTCATACGAAGACAACACCTCTCCAGATGGTCTTTCCCCTTCTTCTCCTCACCTCGGTCAATGTCAATCACGTGCACCACTCCAGGTTTTAGAATCAAGTCGTCAGTCTCTACCTGACTCCTGTTGTCCTCCACCTCCATGTAGCTCCCTTTTGTTTGCTGGGCAGCTTTGCTGAAGGCTTCTTTAAAACGACGTTTGAGTTCAACATCTGGACAGAAGACATACTCATAAAGTCCACCAGCAAGGACTGCTCCTACTATGGGTCCAACCCAGTATATCTGGGGGAAAGAGAAAAGAATTAAAGAGTTTAAATAGAGAAAAACTAGTCTTTTGAACAACTCATGAATATAGAATTTAGCTGGTTTAAATTAAGAGAGGGTCATGTGTGGGTCACACATAAGAAAGAGGAAAATTGAAAAGAATATAAGAAAGTACATCAGATCCATATCAAGGTCCATATTTTGCTAAATAACTTTTGAATAGAAAATTAAAAAAAAACTGTTTTTCTTTTCCTGCTTTTATTAATTACATTCTTTCCATTTTCTGATAATCCTTAAAGTAAAGATAGCTCTTCTTGGGTGGTATTGAAAATTAAGGAGACCCTAAGAAGTCTTCGACTAAAATTGAAAAAAAAAAAAAAAAAGAAATTCTGAGAGTACTTACCTTAGTTTCTTAATATTGTTATTTTTATATTGGTTTTCTGCATAATCACAGTCATAGTCAAGATTTTATCATTTGGAGCATTAGTTATTCAGTACAGCATGATAAACAAAATCCCAGCTCCACAACTTAGCAATTTTGTGAGTTTTTGCATCAGTTACTTCTTAAATCTTAATTTTCTCATCTGCAAAATGAGGATTGTAATAATACATGCCTCATGAGTTGTCAGGATTAAACTGAAATAATACTTGTAAAATTCTTAATAGTTCAATTTCATAGTAACCTGCTCCGTTCCATGTTTCCTAGACAAGTTAAAGATGAATTGACCAGCTTGGCTATAAGTCATTATCATTTATGTTACACGCTTTTCCTCTCTAAAATTTGGTGATTTAATTGAAAATCTAATGGTTTGTTCATTACTTTTCTCACAGAGTGCTTTCATCTCATAGTTCTTACGATGGTAAGTGGTGAAAAACCCTGTACTGAGTTTTTGGGTGACAGTTATCTGAAGATTAGCAATTCTGTAGAATTTTTAATTCAATAAATGGAAGCTTTTATCACATCACTTATTATGTCTAGAATAAATTAAGTTTTGAGTTTGGGTGAAACTTCAACAGTTGCTTTAGAGCACAATATTAGATATTCACTCAACAGATTCACTTGGGCAACAGAAACCCTGTTTAATATTAGAAATATTAGAATATTAGAATATTCATTCAACACATTCACTTGGCAACAGAAACCCTGTTTACTGAATACTGTTTCTGAGCCAGCTTAGCCCTTTTCTCATATTAACTCATTTAATTCTAACAATAACTTTTGAGGTAGATATTATTATCTCCACTTTATGAGTAAGAAAACTCTGAGAGGGTGAGATGCTTACTTAATATTTCATGCTTAGCAAGTGGATGAGCTGAGATTTCAGGTCTCTCTGCATTCAACCTCTCTTGAACTAACTAGCCCGTTTTTGACTACACTATAGTTCTCTCATTTGAAAAAAATGTGATGAATGCTTCTGGCTTAAGACACTCTCCGGTAATTAATATTGCAGCCTCTTCATTGCAAAATCAAAAGAAAGTTCAAACTTTAAGCTGAAGCTGAACACATATACTCAACAAGGAAACAGTTGGTAGAGTGGCTGCAGGAACCAAGTTCCTTATCATGAACATGAAAGAAACCAAGTCAAAGTTTACCTTCTCTATGCCCTTTCAAAGGAGCCTTCCTCTGAATGTCTTTACTCTTTGTTCCTTTGGCAAGATGTCCTTAGATATGTTCTTTCCACAAGCTACAAATCTCACAAGAAAGACTTGGGACTGCTAAATAATCACACTTCCCTGAAACACCTATGCATAACACATCTAGCTGCATGATCTCAAAAATAAATTTCAATTTCAAGTTGCTATTCCCAAACAAAGTCATAATGTACTTTGAAAATCTTTGAGGTTTATAAAAGTGAAGAACTTTTAGTGTTAAAAATATAGGAAATACACAAAAGTATAAAGAAGAAAACTAAAATAATGTCATCAATATTTTGGTGTTATTTCTAGCCTATCAATCAATCAATCTATCTATCTATTGGCAAATAAACTTTGATTTAGTTCTAAATGTCACACACTGTTGCTACAAAATAAACATCCATTTTGAGTAGGTTTAAGTTTGTGATGAAACAAGAAGGGGAAAACTTTGATTCAAGCAACAATCTTATTTTTCCTAGTCTTTAAATTATAACTAGTTTACCACAACTACCGAGTAATTAATAAAAACGCATTTTAAAGTCTTTACAAAGAAAGGAAAAGTCACATTTTTCTAATTTTTAATTATAAAAATAGTTTGAATTAAGTAAGTTGGACTAAAAGTTGTACTTTAGCATAAGTCTATACATTGGCCATTAAACATTTCCATTCCTCTTAATGTGGCAAATCATCTGAGACAAAAATTTTGAAATATCAGTGGCAAAATGACAAATCTCATGGATAGTATTGTCGACTGAGCCTTTGCCTGTCTGAGTCCAAATCTTGCTTTTGAACACTGACTCAAAGGCTGTTATTTAATAGTGTAGATTACTTGTAAAAACTTGATACACTTTTCTTAGAACTGAATGCATGTTGCAGTGGTGCAATTTCTTCTAATTTGCAATGTACTCCATGATTGAGTAGTTGTGACCGGGTCAACAAGCCCTGTATGCATGAGATTGAAACACAAGTGACATAGTCATAAATTAAAGTTAGAAAATAGCATCACAACATATACCTGGCAATAAAACAGCCCCATGTGAGGCTGGCTTACATAGGCCTCATATTTTATTGATTATTGAAAATTTGTGTGTGAATGGCCTTCAATACTACTACATTTGTCATTTAAGAAATTTAAATTCCTTTTTTGTAAGAAGCCATTGAAATAAAATTGTTGATGTTTAAAAATCTGCTCTCCAGAAGCATTGCTGCCACTTTAATAAGTAGATGAAGCATGAGACTGAAAAGTACACCTTTTCTGAAAGTCATTTATTTTTCAAGCTATGGTTATGGTGATAATAGCATAAACATTTGTGCCATTTATTCCTCACCATCTGCAGTTCAAGTGCTTCCAATTCACATACTATTAATTGGGTTCCTGGTTTTGTAAAAAAAAAAGGTAAATATTTTCGCTATGGGCAGTGCTTTAAAGCATTTTTTTCATTTTTTTCTTCGTCTTCTTTTTTACAAGTATATTTTCTGTTATTGCCAGGAAGCCTTTACTTTCAATTTTTTAAAAACCATATCCACTACACTATCCTGATTTTAACTTGTTCCGCATAGGCAACCTCCATGTACAGTACATTCTGACGGCAGTCCGTCAGATACAGTGCCCAGAGCAGTGATAAACAAAATAAAACAAAAACCAAAAACTATTACTGAAGGCCTGAAACAGATATAAGATGAGATGTTTTGCAGCAGGTCTGTGCTATTCTCTCCCTAGTTTTTTATGAAAGATGTAATAAAGTGGGGGCTCAAGTTTGGGAGGAAGTAAGAGAAACTAGTGAGCAAAATGATGGAAAAAAAAAGCTTCATGGGTAATTGTCCTCAATATGATAGTTACCCAGTGGTTTTCCCAATTTCCCATGATAACTGCAGGTCCAAAAGATCGGGCGGGTTCATGCTGGCACCAGTGTAATTGATCTGTAGGGAAAAAGAAAACAATTTCAGACATTACTGAAACAGGGCTACTAACAGGGATCATTCATTGCAACTTGCTACCATTTGCAATGGTAACTAACCAAGAAACGGTGAAACTGTCAAGATGTTAGCAGCCAGATGAGCGTTCTCATCACAAAGTTAGTAAAATAATCACCTAAAACGGACAGATGTGGCTGGGCACTAAAAAACTACAGCTGTAAAACACATTTCCAGGCCGGCTCTAGGGTGAGGATAAATGAAATAGATCAATTATTTAAACGGACTTGGAAACTTACTGCAAATAAATGTCCAATTGCAACAGAAAATCCAATTGCTAAAGCTATTGAGCCAGTGACATCAGTTCGTTTAGAATCACAGCTGGCAAAAATAGTAAATACCAACTGAAATGTGATTATCAACTCCACCAGGAGACCATGACCAGCGGTAAGATTTCCATGAACCTAGAAAGAGAAAAATATCATTTGAGTTGAAGCAAGAATATCCTTTCTATGATAATATATCATTATGAAAGGCATATTTAATCCCTGTAAAAACTGATGGTCGAGTTTTCTATTTTACCCTCTAATGAGGCACTACTCCCCTACCCCCCAAAAAAGAAGAAATAAATTTCCACTCATTTTGGGCCATCATAGTTAGTTAATTACTCCTACAATTACCAAGTAGGAATTTATGTTGAATGTCCTTTTCTACAAAGGAAGCAAAGTGGGCCACTACTGCACTTAACTTCTAAAAGAGTTTCTTGAGAGTTTATAATTTTATAAGGCAATGATTAAATCTATTCATTGGGTTTAAATTAATTAATTAAAATTTAAACCGTGTGTGGTTTTTTAAATCAGCCCTGCTACTGAGTTAACAAATGATATTCCTAATCGGCTAGCTAAGAAGCAAACTAGGATCAAATGCAAATTTACTTTTTTAAGTGTGACCCTTAATGTAGATCATTTAAAATCTCATGAACATGACAAGAAACAAGTTGTTTCTTCTGCTAGTGAATCAACAAGTAATTGTAATAAAAATGTCTTATGCTAAATATGTGGTCAATTCAGTCACTGGATGAAAGAGAGAGGGAGAGAGGAAAAAAGCCAACACAATTTTGTGTCACCCAGACTTAGTAATATTCAAGTTACTCAAGAGCAATGATTTCATATAGATACAGTCAATGTTGCCAGAATTAGTTTTTACCCTTATCAAGAATCATCAGAAATTCCCTGGGAATAAATGAGCAAATTTAGGAAGGTCTCTCAGGTCACCAGGGTGTCATTGAGTAGAGTCTGCAAGAAACCTGGAATCCTAGTTTGAAAATAAAAGCTAAAGATGCTACCGTGGTGACCCCTAAGCCCCCCACCACACTGGGAGGTGTGACGAGGTAGAGAATCCCCGCTCCGATGATGGCGCCCAGACACTGGGCTGCGATGTAGAACACAGACTTGGCGAGGCTGATCTTCCTGGTGCACACCATGGCCACCGTCACAGCAGGGTTGATGTGGCCGCCACTGATGTGGCCGAAGCACTGCACCATAGTGGCAATGCTGAGTCCGAAGCAAAGGGAGATAAGGACCATGTCGACGGGTAAGGGCTTTTCCGTTCCACCCCAGTTGATGGTGGATCCCAGGCTGAGGAGAACAAAAATAAGCATAGCCAGAAATTCCGCTGTGACTGCCTTCCAGAAAGCTTGAGTCCAGACCCCTTTGAAGGCCACCATGATGCTTTCTCTTCTACACAATGGTCCACACTTACTGAAAAGAAAAAAAACAAAACTGCATCAAAAGCTACCAAACCAAGGTTTATGAGTTCAGGTGAAGACACCAGACCTGCAATCTTACCCTACTGCGCCCCAAAGATTATTTGCATACCAAGAAAGAATGCTACTGGAAAATCCCTTTAATTGATTAATTATGTCCTTAATTAATAGTCAATAGATTGTTATTCTAGTTTTCTTTGATTTAATATTCAAAGATTTAACTTATCTGATTTGTTCCTAGAATGGAAAATGCCTAAATCAAATTCCTTAAAGAATTAAGAATAAAAAGAATTAAGAATAAAACATATTTACTGTGCAGTTAATTCCCTCAGAGCAAGTTTTTAAGTTTCAATGTACTTTGTATATGCCATTTCTATTTTTAACATAACGCAATAAGACAGGGAGGTTTTTCTTCAGTTTTGTACATTATTGTTCAAAAATGGCATTCTAAAAATGGATCTGCAGGGCTCCAATTCTCCCTCCCCTCTCCTCCAGTCTCCCAGAGACTCTAGATTAAAGAGAGACCTGCTAGGAAGCCAGGAATGCTGGAAGTTTGTCTTTCCAGAAGTTAAATTCGTTGGGGAGAGGGGAGCTCACGGTGACTGGCAGGGGAGGTGGGATCAGGCAGCGCCCGAGCTGGCACAGAGACACCCCTCCCCCTCTCCAGGCAGAGGGAGGAGTCCTAGGGACGCTGTGCGCGCCACTCTGGTCCCGACGCGCGGCGCTGGGAAGCGTGTCGCTTGGGCCCCAGGGGAGCTGGAGTACTTCTCCAAAGGCGGGAGAGTGGCCATTCTCGAGCAGGTTCCAGGCTCGCGGCCAGCGGCGAGGTGGACAAACCGCGGCGGGTCATCCCGGACCTGCGCCTCTCGGCCCCCTCCCGCCAGCCCCTGGTCTCCGCGTTGCTTTTGCAGTGTTAGGGACAGTCCCTCCTCCTGCCTGTTCCTCTCTCAATCCCTGCTGTTACCCCTCAGATAAACTCCCAAAGAGATCTTGGAGGCCCAGCGCATGCACGCAGAGACCCAGGCACCCTGCCCGCCCTTCAGGGGCAGCCAAGCGCAGCTGACAGCGAATGAGGCAGACCTGCGGAAGGCAAGTGTGCGAAGGGGGTGTGGCAAGGGACACTGTGGTCCTCGAAGTAGAAGCCTCCATCGAAAACTGTAGTTCTCCAGTTTCTTCGTGGTGGCTTTCTCTTACTTCGGCTTGGCCCTAGAAGACAGGCATGTTTCTACCTGGAAGAGCTTGTGTGTGTGTTTGGGGCGGGGTGGGACTTAGTGCCGGGAAGGAGGTGAGGGAGGATGAGGAGGAGAAAAAGGGCTCCCTTTGAGAGTGAAGACACTTTCTTTCTCCAATGGATTTTCCTCTTACTGCCTGAAGACCTTTGGAGTTGAGAAGGGATAGGGTTTGAGGATATGAATTCCAACTGCTCATTATGGAAAGAACTGACTTTTACCCACTTACCCCATTATTCAAGACATTTGCCCTTATCCTTTGCCTGTGAATAGCAGGAAGGGTGAAGGAGTATGGAGAGCATTTAGCAGACTCTAATCATAGAGGACTATAAAAAGAGTTAGGCAAAAAAGCCAAGCATTTTAACAAATTAGAGTTATTGCAGCCTTCCCCTTGGTATATTACTGAGTGATCCATTATTCGTTGTCCCCCATTATTCGCTGTCCCAGGAACTGGGTTCTGGATGAGCAGTGGGGAAATGCTCTGCCAAAAAGGGCTAGGGGAACTCTCCCTTGACCTTGAGGATCTCAACTCAGCCTCTGGTTTGCTATGGGGCTTTGCTTCATAGTTGGAAAGAGAAACTCATTTTCTGCCCAAGCCCGGGTGGCTCCAAAAGGGGAACAGCCAGCCCTGTCCCAAGTATCCGCTGCCCGAATGAATGCCTATAAGTGAATCATGTAATTATGAAAAACCCCAGCTGGGAGGACAATGACATCACATTCCCCAGAGGAAGAGAAAATAAAGAGATAAATACGGCGCTTGGAATGGGGCCGGGAGGATGCCCTGGGAGAGACATTAAAAATGTCCCAAAAGGAAAGAAACTCAACTTGCAAATTGACGAAGAAGTTATCAGGGTGGATTCTGAACTCACCAGCAGCCCACCGCTTTAGCAGGGATGACAAGGGGGCAAGGTGCTATCACAGGTGCTGGTCGTCTGTGGCCGGATTTAATGGGGAAAAGGAAGCGGACAAAGCGCAGGGTGGGCGGAAAGCACAGGTCCCTTTTCTGCAGCACAGATCACCGGCAGAGGCGGGCCCTGGGAAAAGGCCGCCTCCCTGCTGCACCCCTTCTTCCCTCACTTTCCCCAGTTCTCTGAGTTCTCTCTCCCTGTTTACTTTCCCATGCACATGTCTCTCTCTCCAGAGACCTAATTTAAGTAATCCAGTTGCTCTTTCAGCTTCAAATTTTCGTCAGCCAGGGAAATTTAAAAAGCCCCAAACAGTATACTCCTTAAGCGTGCATTTAGCTTTTTTTGAAAGCCCACAAAATCTGATCTCCTTCCAGGGCAGAGCGACCAGCCTCAGTGGGTGGCGCACCCCAAAGTTCCTTGGCACCTTATACATACCTTTTGCCTTACAAATGCTCACCCTAGCGGCTCTCATGGCCCCCTGCCATTATCATCAATGTCCTTTTCCATGTTTACACTCACTGGAAATGGATCAACACCATTTGTTTTGCTTCTTTTGCCCCGGAACAAAGGGGGTTTGTTGATGTGCCCAGATTGTACTGAACCAAACACATTTCTTTCTAGCTAAACTCTCAGCCTGATTCACTTCTGGACAGTTGAGGCCCTGAGTAAGTAATTTTTCTGATGAAAAATACCGCAGATAGATTTATCTCCATAGCGTCATTGCCCTGTGCTTTCACCGGTCTCAAATATATGGAGAATTTTGCTACAAAGCATCCTTTTCTTCCACCTTCCCTATGCCTCTTTTATGAACATGCCCAGTACCTATATCTAAAGGACCACCCACCTGCCCTATAGTTTTCTTCTAGATTCTGCCGGAGAAGGCACAAATATCTGTAATAAAAGAGAGTTTCATCTTTTGGCCCTGAGCGTTGTTTCCTTAAGGCAAAGAAGGACTTACCCCCACCGCCTTGCTGCGGGTCTGTCACTCATGCCTTCTCTGGCCAGAGTGCAGCTCTCATTGCCTCCGCGGCTCTCAGTGAGCTGGGAGTCAGATTACGGCCACTTGTCTGATTGGGTTCTTGGAGTTTAGGGGTGGAAAGATTCTGCACCATGTGGCAATCACTAAGTTATATTTGAACTTGAAATAACTTTTCTCTACCTGATCACTATAGACACACAGCATTTCAGAAACACAAAACATGATGTTATGTTTCTTTAGCTGGTAGTCTTTGAAAAAGAGGCTGTCCCCAAATCTTTACCAGAGTTCTTCCTGCCACAAAGCACTGGTGAGACTTGTCTGTTTTGGTTTTGTAGTTGAAATTCAACTGTGAGAACACAGATTTACATTATCAAAAAGGTTAATTGAGGCGCAGCATTTGTTTTTGAGTGGAAGTAGCCAATGTATTTTATTTTGGAGTTTTTGATCTGAAAAGCAGCATTTTAAGCACAATAGATAACTGCAGGTCCATTTGTAACCTGGACAGCACCGATTTGGATAATAAAAAATAGAAAATAGAAAATAGAAAAAATAGGAAAAATAGGAAAAATAGGAAATAAGTACTTCAGGAGGCTCACCTGGTTAATAACAATTGTTGGGTGAGAAGTAGTAAGTTTAAAAAATATATAGAGATTGAGTGGGGACAAAATTATTGGAACTGTAGGTAAATTTGATATCTAAAAAGATAGGGACGGGACTGACTACATCATTTGTGGATCCAGTGCAAAATGAATGCAGGAGTCTTTGTTTAAAAATTAAGAATTTCAAGATTGCAACAGCAGGACATTAACACAGAGTGTGGGGTCCTTTTAAGTGTGGCCCTGTGCAACGACCCAGGTCGCGTGTCCATGAAGGCACTCCCCCGCACTGAGGAGCTTAGTGAACTTTGGTAGGTCTGAGAATTAGCTGCCTGCATTGCCATCTCAATTATTTTTCTTTAAATGGACCTCAGGTGCCTATAATTAGAATAATCATAATCCTTGGTTTATGACACTTTGTTGTCACTGGCACATATATGGCTCTTTTATTGTATAATAGTTAATTAATTATGTTTTAATAATACAATGAACATCTGTCGGTGCTCACCCTACGATTAGAACTGTGATAACTCACATCTTCCTATGGGAGCGTCTCCATCTCTGCTCTGCCTCTCCACCTGCCATCTCATTGCAGCTCAGAGCACTTGTCAGAATGAAGTGTGGCGAGGAAGACATTACAGAAGGGAGATGTGTAAAAGCTATCATACTTTCACATCAGAGTTTTAATTTTTTGTTTGCTTGTCTCAGAAGGTTACTTGAGACTTGGGAATGAGTGAAAAGCTCTCATTAGAAAGAGGAATTAAATAAAGTTTTGACTGTGAATTTCAGAGGAGCACTTTATTACTGTTTCAAGCATTCTCAGATAACAAGATTAAAACATCCTTAAGAATGTGGTTGCACACCAATGATTGTCCTCCAGGGGTTTTAGCCTTCTTAAAATGTGCTCCCTGAAAGAATAAATTCATGAAGAAGAAAAAGGGGAATTTATGTGAATCCACACACACACACAAACACTTAAAACATTCACGTTGATTCTTAAAGCTGTTTACCATTCCGATTTTTAAATACAATTTTTAAAAAGCTGCCAAATGTTTTTTAAAGAATTTGAAAACTTTGATTTTTTAGGCAGATATGCTACAGGTACTTGCTCTGACCCTAAGAACATTGAGTCAGAAGTGTTTGTGAGGCCTGTGAACCCAAGGAACAAAGCCGCAGTGTTTAGGTTCTTCCTGGTGAATGAAGCCTGTGGTCTTATCCACGGGGAACCCATAAAGCGCGATGCTCCCTAGGGCTGCAGGTCATTAGGGGGACCTTTTTTAGGTCCACTTTTTGCAAGTTGCCCTAGGCTCGTTAGCATTCACTCCATGGCCCTGACAATTCCCGTCACCATTTTACAAAGTGCCAGCAAAATTGGTTACCACAGTTTCTCAGACCCTTTCCCTTTCTTCTGGCTGGCTGGTCACTGCCCTGGTAGAATGTGTTGACAGCCCAGTTCCTAAGGAATAGCTGTTCCCATCAAGGGAAGGCCCACCCTAATTGGCACCAACTCATACACTTATTAGTATTCTCAGCAGAGTGGCTTAAAATTGACCAGGGATTAACCCTTCACTTACTGGAGGTAGTTTTCCTTATTAGGTATTATTATCCTTTTTAGCTTTGAGATGGTATTTTTGACCTTCTTGCCTCACTTTCAGCCCGTGCAATAAATGGCTGCTTGCGTGGCTTTCTGGAGATGGGACAGGACATTCCCAATAAGAATTGTCTGTGCAGCTGCATGTAGAACACGATGATGGAAGAAAGCAGCTATCATGTGCTTGTGGTGATGGTTGCGGGGCAAGATGAGGTGAGGAAACTTGGCTTCTAAGTTGATCTGTTTTGAACTAGCTCGGGGCTAAAGCTAAATGAGATTTAGAATCTAGAAAAAATTTTCCCATTGATAACCTTAGAAGGACCAAATTTACTTAATGGAATAACAATTTATTGATTAAATCTTCTGGACTTTCTCGTTGTGTGTGGCCTCCTGTGATCTTTGGTGGGAGGATAGTAACATTGGCATGCTAATTTAAATCAGCTGTTTATGTTAGGTAACCTTGTGAGTTTTTTGTTGAATAGCCTTGTGAAATTGTAACCAGTAACATGAGGACAATGAAAGAAGGGTAAATAAAAATGGCAAGTTTACTCAACAATGACTAGCTTATTGACACACTTCGCTTCTGAATTTTTAAACTACTTACACCATACTGTTTTCCTTTGGTGCTGACATGTGTCTTTGGGATTTGTGGACTGTCTCCCACCCTTGCTCTCAGAACTTCTAATACTTCTTCATGTGTTCGGAGATTGAAGACTAAAACAAAAGCACTAAAAGTGCCAGCAGTGCCTCAGTGCCAGACGGGAAGTGTCTCCAGGCTGGTAGGGGCAGATTCAATTGCAACTCATAAATCTTATTTTGCTTTTCACAAATCACAGCATCATGAATTCCCCCCAGAGCACTTATATATCAGTATGTTCATTAAAAACAAACAAATAAACACAACAACAACAGCAGAAGCACCCGCCACCTTAACAAAGGGCTTTAGTGGAGCTTTGTTTCCTTTTCAAAGGGGTGTTGGTGTTGTCTTATTGTTAGAATTCAGAGTGCTTTCTCGAAATATAGTTCACCGTCGAAAAAGTAAAATAAAAATAACAAGAAACAGCAAGGAACCAAAATGTTTGACTTAGCTTCCCATTCTTCAGTGAGGTGTATCTGAGAAAATGTTTCCAATGGTTTCCTAAATCCTTTCACTAACCCCCTGTCCCCGTCCCCATGCCCCGTGGATGCAGGTTTCCCGTTTGGTATAGCAAGCACATTTTCCTTGATTCGGGTCCAGGCAGACTCTGCTTTGGCTGGGGAGTTGTACTCTGCTGACATTTAAGGCAGGAATTCCCTGGGAAAATAGTCAAAAGATTCTTTTGGTGCTGCTGGCAGGGCTCCAAAGGGTTTAGGGTTCTCCTTTCTCTGCGAATGGGGAGAGAGAAAGGGAGGGAGGGAAAGAGAAACAGAAGGACTTTATTGAGTGACTGTATTTCATCTGAAGCTTGTACAAAAAGAGCAGAGATGTGGTCGGATGACTGGATACTTTTCTTAAACCCCTTATCTCTTACCCGGCTACTATGACGGTTCAGATTTTGGTTGGGTGTTTTAGACATCCATAATCAAAAACCAGTTCTCTGGGAAGCAATAAACTTTGGGATCTAATGGTTGGGCCAAAATGTTTGAAATGATCAATAATCTTAAATGTAATCTGTAGTAGTAATGGTTCCAAAATTTAAATTAAATCTGTACATATTAAGAGCTAAACCAACATTTTGGTGATTATTATCACCTATTATACAGACAGTTTCAGAATCCTCATGTTTTTAATAGACTAACAAAAACATTCCCAGTTTCAAGGAAAAAAAAATGATGCCTAAAATTCTGTGCACAAGATGGCCATGAGAGGAGGAGAGGATCAAAACACTAGCAGTTTAAAAATGCTTTTAGAATTATGCTAGAAAGAAGAGAACAGAAATGGTCATAGCCTGTGACCACCAAAAAAATGTGATTGATTCTCAATAGTCAAGTTATTTAGGAATTCCCTCAGATGACGCTTGTAAAAATTTAGAGAAAACTTTCTTTTGCTTCTTTCCTAAATCATCATGCATCCTTCTCTATAAATTCTGACCTTCCTTTTTCCATAATCTGAAGAAATCTACATCTGAAGAAATTTATAGGACCTCTTGGAGGTGTCAAGTCTCATGGATGGTTTCGCCTCCCCTAAATATCCTTATCTCTAGCTACACCTCAGCCTGTATGCCTGAGGGACTATGTTGTGGCTGTATTTTGTCAGCTCTTACCTCTAAGGAGTCAATTAAGGTGATCCTTTCATCTTCAATCCCTTACCCTTTTCTCTTTGCCACACCATCTGATCTCTGATTACTTTTTAAACACTCTTCAGCATTATCTCCTCCATAAAACCTGCCCATTGTAAACTTGCTGGGCTCTATCTAGTCACTGAAAAAAAACCACAGCACCCCTCACGCCTACATGATACTCCAGTAATAACTAAGTAATATATCTATATAATTCACCAGTGTTTTGATGATAGTTTGCTCTGTTTTTAGCTATCAACTGAAGTTGTGGGTTGCATATGTCTTATAAATTTCTTACAATGATGATGATGATGATGATGATGATGATGATGATGATGGTAATGATAAAGTGACAGTAATGATTATGGTGATTCAATACTATTGTGTAGTGGAAGGAGAAAGGTAAGAGATTGCAGTCTTAACTTTATCGCTTAACTATTACTGTCTGTAGACCACTTGGACCTCCCTGAAATGGAATGGAGCATTATCTCTGTCCTCCCTTATTAAAAGTTACAGTAAGTCCACATGCTCCTTTTACCCCATTCTGGTTTTGGACCACATCTTGTGTGCTTCTACAATATTTTGATTCCTCAAATCTCATAGAATTATTCCCAGCATGCTGAAATCATCTGTTTACTTCCCTAACCCCATGATTAGTCTGTAATTACAGTAAGAACAGGGAACACTCTTTAGTTATTTTAGTAATTAGTCTTAGTAATAGTAATTAATTAGTCTTAGTAATTAATTGCTGTATCCTCAGCACCTAGATCCATTTTAAAGATGCAAAGATATTGTGGAATAAATAAACAAGTGAGTGAGGTTTAAACGGGGTTGTATTAGCAGAAGTGATTTGCAAACAGAATTAATGAATATAAATGATGATGATGTTTATGATAAAAAGGGCATTTGACTATAAGTCAAGAAACTTATCTATGACAGATCTCAAAAAAGTTATGTATTCTTAATCTCACTTCCCTATTTACAGAAAGAAATGATGTTTTTTTCAGCTTAGATAAGAACTTAGAAACAGTAAGTCATTAATGTATGTATAGTGTTTTGAATTGAAGAGCTAGGTAATTGCAAAGCATTAACATTAATGTTAAAATTTTATAAACTTCAAGTGGACATACATAATTCCAAGGCCACATTTCAGAGTTTTAGGCAGAAGTAATATTTAAAAAAACTTTTGTCTTAGGAATTAATCCAAAATGTCTCAACAAATTTTATTAAAAAATAAAGAAACAGACTTGTAGGGGATGATAATAAATGACATTTAAAGCTCTCATATTTCTACTTAGGCTACTCAGCACATTGGGGAAAAGTAACACCATTGTGGAGTGATGATTTTACAAAAGTATCATTTCCAAAGAAAACTTGCTCCTCAGTGTCACTCGGCAATCCTATAGGTCCAGAGTCATTTGTCTCTCTCATCCTCCAGCCGGGAAAGAGATGAAAATTCTTTGAAACTATGACCTTAGCTGAAAACAGAAAATGATTGTCTTTCCTAAACAAAGTGGACTTAATCGAGAGGATGTTGAGGTTTAAAAATTTGAAGGGATTCTAAAGAACCAGCTTGCAAGTGGCAACACCCCAGGCAGTTCTAGAAGTTGGGGCAGGACACACACACACACACACACACACGCACACACACACCCCTCAGCTGCTGGGATGGATGGCCTTTAAGTATTCCTCTTATTCTTGCATTACTGCCTCAAAATGTAAAGTCTTAGGAATGAGCATCGTTATTATGTCAGGAAGAGAGATGGCTTCCATAGGGGGAATCACCAGGCATTACTCTGCTACCAAGGTCTCTCTCTCTCTCTCTCTCTCTCTCTCTCTCTCTCTCTCTCTCTCTCTCTCTCTCTCTCTCTCTCTTTTCTCCATGCATGCATACAAAGGAAAAGCCATGTAAGGACACAGTGAGAAGGTGGCCATCTGCAATCCAGAAAAAGATCTCACCAAAAACCAACCCTGCCAACACCTTGTTCTTGGTCTTCCAGACTCCAGAATTATGAGAAGAAAATGTCTGTTGTTTAAGCCACCTAGCTGTGGTATCTTGTTATGGCAGTCTTAGCTGACTAATTAATATATAAGGTAGAGATTTTATGTCTTAGATATTGGAAACCTAACCAAGTAAGAAAGAGAGGATGAGCCGATAGCAATGAATAGGAAAAAAACTGAAATTGCTAAAAAGAAAGGCGTAGTTGAGGGAGCCAGAATCTGGAAAATGTTGGGACTGGGATTACGGAGAGAAAGTCAGCCTTGGAGGGAACACATTCTAACTTTTCCATGTATTTCTCCATCTGATTTTCCTAATGCCTCTGTTGATAGGCAGATGAGGAAACCTGGTTTTATAAGGGTCAGGTTTGTACAGAAGACAATGAAACACCCAGGACAAAGCGCGTGTATCTCTTTCTAGTGAGCTCTTCTATATATAGCAGTCACCACATTTCTATCATTTCTGTTCCATCCTCACAATTTTCACCTAAGTCAACTGCTTACTCTTATTTTATATATTTAAAGTTAACTTGTGTTTCCCCATTTCTGAAAAAAATAAAGCAGGGAGAAGGATAGAGATGCCCTATGATTTATTTTATTTTATTTATTTTTCAGAAGACTTTTTATTAACTAAGGCCTCTATGTGTGGGCCACACTTCAAATAGACTTTTACCAAGTGCAAAGAAAAAACTCCACTTCTCTGCCTAATACATTTTATTTATTATTTTATTTACTTATTATTATTTTTTGCCTAAGATTTTTGTAATGCATATTAAATTCAAGATAAAACTTTCAGAAAAGTCCATTCCGAGTACCACTTAAAGCCACCTTGCATGCTACCAACTGCCCGCGTGATGAGGAATGAATGACACTCTTTAAGGAAGAGAAAGGAGTAAGGAAAGAGAGGATTTCAGAAGACGAATGCTTTATGTCAAATGGAATAAAAAAGGGAGGAAAATGAAGATTTGTGTGTATCTTATCTGAAAGCAGTAAAAAATGGTTAGCCCTTTAGGCTACACAGATCAAGGAATATTTGATAGAGTAGCACAGAAATCATTACAGAATTAATTACTTTGAAATAAAGGATAAGCGTTTTTCGAGTGAAAGATTTGGGCTCTGATGTTCATTGATACCTATTATGCAGATCAGAGAATGACTTAAGCATCCTCAGTACTGTCCCCAGACCCAGACAGTGTGTCCCCGCCTTGGGCCCCTGCGTTAGAAGGCTCTGTCCCCCTCTGGGAGTATCGCTCTCATTAGGTACACCAGAGACTTTCTAGACCACCTACCCCATAACTGGGACTCCTGAATGCTCTTCTCAGGTTGGCCTCTTCTTCTACATCCTTCTCCCCACCTAGTACACACTGCACATGTGTGCAAACTTATGTTCCAGCGGTGACCAACAAAGAGCTGTTAACAGGTAAATGTATGAAGTTTGGAATGGGGTGTTCACACTCATGCATGAGATGCTCATTGTGGTATAGTGTGGAGCTGAGACTGGGAAAGGAATGGGGGACCTAGTCATTAAAATATTAAGAGTAGACTTGATTACCCAAGATTAAGAGAACTGAGCCAGAGAGAGAGAAGTGATTCCAAGGTAACAAGAAAGACAGTTCGAAGGGAATGTGCTTGTCAAGTTCCAACATTTGCACATATTTATCAGTTCCTGGCAGGAATAGAATTAGCCAGAGCTGTGCAACCATTGTAAAGAAGACTCTATTTAAAATGGTAAACTTGAACAACTGTGGACTAAGAGAGAGAGAGAGCTTGTGTGCAATTAGTACTGAAGACCAGAGTCATAGCAATCATCACTGTGACCATTTTGAAACAGACCCAATTGGAACAGGGTAATGTAGGACACAGAACAGTAAAAGTAGTGTAAACAAAACAATAAAAAGGGTCCTGAATGGGAAGAATATAGAAATTCTTTCCCTACCTACATTTGGCTAAGATTTTCCCAAATTCTTTAGAAAAAAAAGGAAATGGAAGTTTGATTAGAAACGACATTAAATATTTTTTGTTTCAATCAGATACACATATATTGAAAAAACTATCCTTTAAGTATTATGTGATGTGCTGGTACACATAAAACAGCATGAAAATCAATTCCTGAGTGTATCAGGTAGAAGAAGAGACCTTAGGTGGAGAAAATATTAAGATAAAGAAGATTTGGAGTAATTCGTTTAGGAAGTGTGCTAGGGAAGGCACATAAATAATACGTGTTTGGTCAGCTAAGAGTACACTTGAAGTTAGCATGAATTTGTAAGGAGAGCAACAGCATTTATAATTTTCTTTAGCAATGCTCTGCAGTCAGGAGAGGGAACAGGAAAAAGGAATGGAAGGGGTTACAGCTTGGTACAGAGCCCACTTAAACAAATTCAGTGTTTTCTGAGAGCAGCAATGAAGTAGCTGGCCATGCCACCTGGGCTAATTGTTATATAATCACTAAAAAACAAATTTAAAGTTTTCAATTATAGTTGACATATAATATTATATTAGTTTCAGGTGCACAACATAATGATTAGACATTTATATAACTTACAAAGTGATCATCTGGATAAGTCTTGTACCCACCTGACATCATACATAAAATCATTTACTTTTTAAATGAGCTCTTACTATATGCCAGTTTTGGTTTTTAAGTCTTCCTCTCTGGCTGAGCAGGAACATTGATTACAGGAGGGTGAGCAGGCTGGTGAAGATGGAAAGGCGGAGTGATTCAACGAATTGGTGAAGGTTCCAGAGATTTGTGTTCAATTGTTTCAACTTACAGTGATGATGGATGGAATTTCAATATTAAAAATTTAAATATATGATGATTACAGAATGAACACCTGAGATAGAGTATCTGAAGGTCATTAAAAAAATGAATGGATTTTTTTGGGGCTGTTTTAGAGTATTTTAGATGTAGCCTTTTTTAGAAGCAAGGTTATAAACAAAAAGATTACCTAAAATCCTTTTCTATGTTTAGGGTTGTAAAATTAAGGTTGGTATTTTTTGTTTTATTTTGATTTAGACTTCTACTGATAGAAAAATATAAGGGTTTATTCTTAGTATCTAGAATTGAAGAGATTGATTAAAAAAATAATGTGACAATGTTTCCTTTACCAGATGAAAAACATTTCAATTCAGATTGGGTTAGTCTTTCATTTGGTTAGGATTTGGAAACATGGCCATATCAGGGAAGGAATTTGTTATCATTTCCACAAGATCTTAATTAGCATTAAGATCTTTTAGATTTATGTTTAGAAGCATCTAGAAAAAGAGATACAGATTTTAGTCCACTTGGTTTGTTTGCTCTTTTGTGGGTTCAGTACAATCTTAATTCAGATATCACAAAAGTCAGTGGGCCATGTGTGCAGACTCTTCTGAGAAGCTGATTGTTAATGCACAGCGAAGCTTGCTTTCAATTACGGAAATCAATTTTTTCCAATGCCTCAAAGCAGGGACCATTCTGAGGCCTTTGAAAGCAATTTTTCATTTTATTTCTTTGGAAAACTGACACACCACTCTGTTTTGCTTTGTAACAGAAGAGCCAGTTTAAAGCAGTTTGCTGCTCTTACTAGATCTTTTCAACCTAGGATCCTGTGATTCTCTGTATCATTCTGTGCCATATGGTGGAACCCCAAGATGGCTTTCTAAATAGATGTGTGGTAGAGTGATAAAAATTGAGCGACTCTATGATATAACTAGGGAGATTTTTCCTCAATATTGGTACTGACTTGATTATATTGATTCCTTTGTCAATTTAGGTGCTTAGAAGTTTGAAAGACTGAGCAAATGGCTTTTAAAGAAATTTCATTTTCTACATATATAGGTCACCTACTTAAAATCTTATTTCTAACGTTATACCTGCATCAGTAATCTCTCAGCTGTAAGAAAAATGTTTTTTCTTATAGTGATCAATATTAAGTTCACCACATTTCCCATAACACAGCATTGATCATTGATAGCTTCTATTCACTTTCTTAGTCCTCATGTCTGGAATATTAGCTTAACAGCGAAAGATTGT
Source organism: Eonycteris spelaea (assembly GCA_003508835.1). Classification (NCBI taxonomy): domain Eukaryota; kingdom Metazoa; phylum Chordata; class Mammalia; order Chiroptera; family Pteropodidae; genus Eonycteris; species Eonycteris spelaea. The sequence continues at coordinate 3,293,249 of PUFA01000003.1, forward strand.
GTGTGTCTTAGTGTGTGTGTGTGTGTGTGTGTGTGTGTGTGTGTGTGTGTGTGTGTGTGAAATTAAGGGGAAATCCACCATTCTTTGTGCCTGGTTTCCTAACAAGTTTCACCTTGCAAATGATAGTTTTAAATTATTTTGGATTCTTATATTTACTATCATTTATAATTCATATTTGAAATTTTGCTGTTAATACTAGAGCTTTTGTTACAGCCTCAAGTTTGAAACCCAATAAAGCCATATCCCAGAGCCTACAAAAATGTATAAATGATGCTTAGAAAAATATTTCTTGGCCAGTGATGGAAGAGAATGGAGAGTTGGGTGGTTAGGGAAGTCCAGGAGGAGTGCCTTTCCTGACCACAGGGCAAAGTCAACGGGGCTCAGGTAGATGATGCCACTTCTTCCTTGTTCAAATAATATCCAGATATGCTGACTGGTTGGTGCTTCTGCAGAACGGCTACTTTGGTTCTAGAAAGTGCTCCAGGATATATTTACACAAATCTCAAGAAAAATTTCTTGAACATGTTCTACATGCCTGGAGCTAGGCCTGAGCCCTCATAGTGTCTAGTGTGAACGGTAGTGATAGGCTAATGGCTAAAAGTTGTTTTGTATTTCAATCCTTTCTGCCATTTGGTTTTTTAAATGGTGGCATTTTCAAGAAAATTATTATTACCTTTTGTTGTTAAAAGTTAGTACTAATTTTTAAATTTTATTTTGGGCCACAGGCTTGCAAAGCTTTATTTAGGACTATAGTAAGTGAAGGTCCATCCCTCAGATTTATAGAATCATTGGACTTCAGATATTGTCCAGTCTGATTCCCTAACTTTTTAGAAGATGAAACAGAGCCCCAGAGAGGTTTATTGATAAATGAAGGAGCTGTTTTTTATTTAAATAAATTTATTTATTAGTTTCAAGTGTACAGTACATTGGTTAGACATGAATAATGTTTATAAAATGATCCCCCCAATTGTTCCCTCCCTCCCCTGGCCCTCCACTTAGCCATCATACTAATGCTACCTGCATTCGCTCTTCCATGCTCCCTGTGCCCAACTATCAACTACTAATTCGTACTTCTTTAACCCTTCACCCCATTCTCCCAACCCTCCTCCTCTCTGTCCATCACTATATTTGTGAGTCTGTTTTTGATTAGTTTGTTCTTTTTGTTTCTTAGGAGCTGTGTTTTTAACTATATTTTATACCAGAATTTTTCATAAAAATTAAAATGTGGATTTATTATGATTTTTAAGTGTCTGATACTTGGTGAGTATGGAGATTGAAGATGATTTACTGGATTAAAGGGATGCAAAGCATCTAATAGCTTATCCCTTCTTAGTTTTTTCTTGCTCTGCTTCCACATGCATTAGCCACTTTTAGCTCCACCTCAGATGAGATCTTATCTTCTTCCTGAGTAGCTTTTTCCTTTTTGCTCCTCCAACAAGCTAAGAGCGATTAGGTAAGTTCTTTCTTAAGCCACAGTCATTAAATAAGTATCCACTGAGCTTAACCAATGAGCCACCAGATAAAAGCCAGACACAATTCTTTTTCATGAAACAAGATAAATACATGTGAAAAGTGAATACTGCATTACCTTTCAAATTATTATTACATAATGGCATAATGGTGGTCAGGTTGTATATTATAGATAATAAATAAAGAAGACATACCTGAGTTGATTCGAAGGTCAGAATCTTGTGATGTGTTAATTGAACACTTGGTAATTGCTTTCTTGGTTTACCCATTCAGACTATTTATTCTATTGAGGAAATGAAGATAGAAAAAATCAGTAGCTTCATGTTACACTGCTACTTTGGAGTAGACTATGTGGCATAAGAAAAATTGTGGATGGACAGTTTTAGACCAGTTAGGATGGCTGCAGTACAGAGTTCAAGACAATGCCTGTCATCATCTTTACAACATACAAATGATCTTTGTTTGGGTATGTGCCTAGTCATTGCCAAAGCTGCCTAGAGGGCTGTGGTAGTTGATGGACAGAGTTAAGAAGGGTGTATGTGAGGAAGCTAAATTGCATTTGGAGAGGAGACGTGATAAGGTTTATTGGTCACAATCCTAAATTCGGAATGAAAAAGTTACTCTTTTGTTCAGCATTCAAATTGGGAGTTTGCCCTGCAAGAGCAGTCAACTGCTGACTTTACTTGAATATACTTGGAAACAGAAGAGTTTAAACCAGCCATGAACAGGAAAAGGATGCCAGTTTTTCTGGAAACATCGCCAAGACCCAACTATTTCTCAGAATTTTCAGAGGCGCCAGGGGAGTGTTTGCATTTCAATGGAAAAAGTTCTGAATGCTCTGGAAACTATTCCCGGTTTTACTTTTTCATTGAAAGGCGAAAGCCATTGCTGTGAATAAGGGACAGAAAGACTTGCTAGGGCTTTGTTAAAAGTTAAGACAAGGGACCTCTGGGAAATTTTAAGTGTTCGGTTCTTTGCCAAAAAGCTGAGACGAAGTGGATCAAAGTCATACTGGCAAATAGAAAATAAAAGTTCTGTTAACTTTCATACGAAAGTACCCAATGTCTGGTGCCACTTTCCACTCGTCTTTCTGAAAGAAAGAAAGAACTTTCTAGGTTTAAAGAGATTTAGTAGTAACAAGCAGTAACAAAATGATACATACCCCTCATAAGCATATACTCATTATAGGTATTTAATCCGCTCACACATTACACGCACCTGATTAGTTGAGAGATAACCTTCCAGAAGAAGAATCGTATTATTTCTAGCTGTGATTTAGAAGGATTTTAAGTAGACCCATAGTAACAGTCAAGAGTAGAAAAAAATTCAGTATGGCACATAAAATTATTTTGTCTCATTCTTTTACAGCAAGCTCAAAGGTGGCACTGTCCAATAGAAATATGTGAGCCACACATATAATTAAAATTTTCTAGCAGCTATATTAAAAAAGTAAAAAAAAAAAAACAGGTAAACTTGGATTATAATATTGTATTTTACTTAATGCAATGTATGTAAAATATTATCACTTCAATAGGAAATCAATATATAAAGGTAATAAAACACTTTATAATTTTTTCTTACTAAACGTTTGAATTTTGTAAGTATTCTATACTTACCATCTCCAACTGGATACTAAATTTTCATTGGAAATACTTGATTGGTGTTCGGATGCCATAAAATTTACAGTAGAAAGAATAGATTTACAAATATCCTTAAAATTTTTTCAAAACTGAATTTACAGTTTCAAATTTTAAGCTGATTAAAATTAAAACTGAAAGTTCCGTTCCTCAGTCTCACTAGCCGCGTTTCAGGTACTCGGTAGCCAACATGTGGTTAAATGTCTACTATATTAAACCGTGCAGCTTTTAGAAATTGCTAAAAGTTTATTTTTATTATGCTATAATTTTATTATTTCAAATATTAACTAATCAAGTAAACTTTTAAAAATCACCAATGATACCCTTTTTATGTAGAGATATTTTGTAGGTAAAACAAATGTTGTATGAACTTTGACCTGTCCTTTTCTATAGGGGTCTGTTTCTCCATTTAAGATTAAGTGTGCATATCTTGCTAGAATTTTTCAAAACCCTGAGCAAGATTGGCCTGTGGGGCCCAGGGAGTCACTTGGTGGTGGGGTTCAGGGGTGGGAGAGAAAGGTGAGGATGTAGAGCAGCATCAGAAGGAGATGAATTTTTCCGCCAGGCTCAGAAATGTAAACATCATCTTTCAGGTAATAAGATATCACTACATACTTTCTGATTATTAAAATAATAATGATTCTTTATTGTAAAAAATTAACAACATTCAGATAAGCCTGAAGAGATAATAGAAAGTATTTATAACGCCACCACCCGGAGATGACTTGTGGTAACAATAGCATACTTCTTTTCAGTCTTTCTTATAAATTTATTCACATCATGACTGCTTTCTATGCAGATGCTGTAGTTCTTAGGAGGGTCTATCCTGATGGCTAGTAGGGAAATATTGCTAAATACCAAACAATATTTCAGTGTTAAGAATATCTGCTTTCTCAATATTCAAGCTTTTCAGAGTTTAAGTCCCTTTCAAGGCTAGTTTAAATAATTTCTCTTGGATGAGTAAGAGTCTAAACAAGTGTTTAGTCTTTCAAAACTGGCTTTCTTCCACGGCTGCCCAATCACTGTGAGGGTCAGCAACTTCACCTCATTCTCCATCTTTGGAGAAAAGCGTTTGATATGTCATCTTTATCAGTTTTTGATAGTTACCTTCATTTTCTAGTTTTTCTGAGAGTTTTTAAAAAAATCATACAAGTGTTGAATTTTATCAAATACTTTTTCTGCATCTCTTGAAATGATCATATGGTTTATCTCCTTTATTTTATTAATATTATGAATTACATCGATTGATTTCGGAATGTTAAATAAACATTACATTCCTTGGCTAAGACTTACTTTATCATGTGTATTTTCCATTTTATATAATGCTGGATTTGGACTTGCTAGTCTCATAAAAGAAGCTGAAATGTGTTCTTCCTCCTTTATTTTCCGAATGATATTATGTAAAATTGGAAATATTTTCCCTTAAATGCTGAATGAATTTAACAGTAAAACCACTTAGGCCTCAAATTTCCTTAATGGGACAGTTATTTTTTTTTTAAATAATAAATTCATTTTCTTCAATAAATAAAGGATTATTTAGGTTTTGTGTTTCATTTTGTATCTATTTTGGTAAGCTGTATTTTTCAAGAAATTTGTCTATTTTATCTAAGTTGTCAACTTTTGGGGCATACAGTTATTCATAATATTCTATCATTTTTTTTTTTGTATTTATAGGATCTTCCATTCTTGATAATGGGAATTTGTGCTTTCTCTCTTTTTATTGACAGTCTAGCAAAATACATCAATTTTGTTGATCTTTTTAAAGAACAAAGTTTTGACTTTTTCTTATTGTTTATCTTCCATTCTATGGATTTCTGCTCTTGTATTTATTATTTCTTTCCTTCAACTTCTTTTGGACTTACTTTGCTCTTGTATTTCTAGCTTTTTAAGTGAAATTTTTGTATTATTGATTTTAGATCTTTTATATATTCTGATAAAACAATTTAAGGGGGAATGTAAGCATTGCCTTAGCTGTACTCAATGGATTTGGATATATTTTCATTATCATTCAGTATGCAACATTTTCACATTTCTTTTGTAATTTCTTCTTTGTGCCATGGATTATTCAAGTGTGTTGATTAATTTCTAAGCATATGAAGTTTTCTTAGATATCTTATTGCTAATTTCCAATTTATTTTCACTGTGGCCAGGGAGCATATTCTGGTTTTAATCTTTCAAAATTTATTGAGACTTATTTTATAGCTTAGCATATGATCATTTTTTGTCAAGATTTTTACATATATACACATGCTTAAATCTCTCACATCTCAAAACAAAACCCGTAGCTACCATTCTATATTTTCTTTTACATAACTAAAATTCTTGAAATAATGGTCTATAATTTTAATCTAAATACTTCATCTTTCATTTTACTCTTCAATTAACTCAATCTGATTCTCACAGGCCACACACTCAGGTGCATATGTTATACTTTCTTTGGTTTTCTGTAACATAACTTAATTGCTTATTCACCAGTTCTGAGTAAACTCAAATCATTCAGGGTTTTCTCAGTATCTCATAGGTAATCTCTGCCAATTTTAAGGTTCAGCATTTTCCACCTTTTTTAAGGTGACTTTAGTTTCTAGGCAGCAGAAAGAGCACTACAGAATTTGGAAGGAAGTGCCTGCTCTGGAGTCTCCCTCTGGCTGGTGTTAACCACCTCTGAGCTCTCTACAGCTCAGTCATAACCTCTCGTTGCTAATACTTCTCATTCTGGCATCTTTGAGATGAATGTTATCACGTCATAGTGATTGGTCCACATACTGGGACTCATCCTCACCCTTGTGGGCCCCTTTATGTCTGCTGCTTTATCACTGCCTTTTCATTCGGTTCTGGAGACAGAGGGCACAGGAGACAGTCACAGCTTTTGCGCTGTTCCCCTGGAGAATGAGAGCTGTCTCAGCTTCTCTTTCCAAATCTGCCTTCTTACCTACCATTTTGGCTCTTTTGTAACTCCAGAAAGGACTTAATAATTCTTTAAGAATGCAATAGATAAAAGGAGGCATTGTTCCTATTAAAACTGCTTGCCAACTTCTTTATGGAGCTAGCATTAACTCACTGGGACTGCTCTTTGATAAAAGACATCCCATGTGATTACAGAATATCAAAAAGAAAAGTTTTCTTTTAATCACATCTTTAATTTCTTTATAATAAAGCAAACCACATGTAAGAGTCCCTTATTTTAAAGTTTAATTTTTGTAAAACCTCTTACTATTGGTCTTTCTTTCCTTTTTAGGGTTGAACGGGAAATTAGGGACAACAACGTTCCCCTTCTTGATGCTTCATAGAAGAAAACAGATCCTGTGGAGGAAATGACTTGCTCCAAATTAGACACAGGTTATATTTGGCCACATCCTCTAATTCCATCTGGAACTCTTTCTAATTCATTGTGGTCCTCCCTCTCTACATAAAACTGCCAAAGAAATCTTTCTGGAGCACTGCTTTGAGTGTGTCATTCTCCCAATACCTCTTTATGGACCACTAAATAAAGAACCAACTCTCAGCCCAGCAATAACAGTTCCTTAATCTATTCCCTCAACCTACCTTTCTTCTCACCTAAATTCTACTCATGTTCCAGTCAATCTAGAATACTCTTTATTATCAGAGCCATTCTATGCTTTTTTTAAAAAACATCGTTGCTTATACTAATTTTTCCCTGCCTTGAAAGGTCTCTTTCTATTCCTTGACTTTAGTAGGAACCCAATTCAAGCTTTAGGATGTAGCTAGAATGTCATTTTGTTAACATATTCCTAAATCTCCACTCATGGATGTAATTTCTCATTCCTTCACATTATCATAAAACTTACCTAACAATATTATTGTATGAAATTTGTGACATTCCAAGTTTTTGAAAATGTGCATTTTCTCTTCTACATAAATGATTTTGGTACAAAAATCTTTTTCATATGCCCATCTCCTACAGAGTTCGCATGTACAAATAAATCTGTTAAAATTAAATATAATGGAGAAAACAAAAAAATAAGTATAAACAAAACTAGAATAATATAAATCACACTAAAGAGAGTTCAGTAGCTTTATTTGTCTGAGTTTGTGCCACTAATTATTCAGAAAAAAATTGGATGATTCACATTTGGAATGAGCATCTTAAATTCAATTTCAGCTTGTATTTTAGGAATTATGAAAATGGTTTCAAATATTCCTATAAAAACAAAAGATAGACTATTATCTTTTATAGGATGATTTTAATTTAGTTGGACTTATAGTTAAAAGAACAGATTAGATGTCTAGGATTGTCTCTGTTAGCTTCTTAGAATCCTGGGCCAAGTGTAGATTTAGCTCCATGATGAAGGGCAGCAGCTTCTCATGAGGTCACTTGAAGGCTGTGAGAGATGGATGAAGATTTCCCTTTTCCCTGCTCTTCTCCACTTCATGTCTATCTTTCCTCCCTGACTACCTACTCTCCTTACTTCAAGACCACTCCAGACACAAAAGCAACAGGCATATGCAGACATTTTAACTAGTTCCCACAATGGCATAAGGTCAAACAGTGAATCCTTTATTGTGCATCAATCCTAATGGTCTATTTGTTGATCAAACTCTGAAGGATACAAAATTTGGTACCAAAAGAACATAAACAGAATCTCAAGAATGGGTTCCCTTAATTGATTTTGCCTTATCTGAAATTGATTCTCTTAACTGATTAGACTTAAAAACATTAAGGAGAACTGGCAGTTCATCACATTCAGTGGCAAACATTTAACTAAATCTTCATCTGTCTTCTAGTGCCTATAGAAGTTATAGCTTTAGGTAACCAAATATTTGCTACCATATTAGTGGTAATAAGGAGTATAATGGGATTGTTTGCTTTTAAGTATGCTGCAGTGCTTGGGGAAAGAAAATAATGAATTCATTTCCTAGCACAAGGGACTTGAAAGTCTCTATGAGTGCCCTCTCTCCTAAACCCTTATATTCTGTAGCTGCAGAGCTGAGATTTCTGAAAATCTAACCCAAATTCTAATGCTTTACATAGCTGGGTTACGTATAAAATGATTCCCAACTTCACTGAATTTCTTATGTTAAGTAAGAAAGAGGAGGTAGTCTAAAAATTGGGATGGAGAAATATGAGCATATTCTCATGAAGTTGGGGATCTTGAATCCTTATATTCTGTTGACACTAATCTGCTGGTGGATGCAGTTGCTCTACTCCTGTTTGAGATTTTTTCAATTAATAGCTCTAGACATCTGGGGAACATATTGAGAATGGATCTTAGGGTGTGGGATCAAAGTAGAAGGGAATTAGGAGTTAGATTTGGCTGGAAAAGTTCAATAGTGAAAGATTAGGAGTAATAAAAGATCACTGCTCCTTCAATATTGGGAATGATCCTATGTAGTCAATCTCTATCAGGTGGCTGGCTGATGCTTTGAGGGACTAGTGATCAGGTCATATCAGCAGCAAGAGTTGGGGTGAGGGTGAACTAGCATAGTGTTTTCTACTGTTGGCATGTTTGGCACTTAAGTGGCTTTAACTAGAATTGCCTTGGTGAATGGAAGTGTATGTTTCTCATACCATATACAACCTCCATTATGACACTTTGTTCATAAGCCCATTGTGGTAGTAGCCAAGCTAGCAGCTTCTCCAGCCCCCATCAGATTTTTACCTTCAGCTCATCTGACTTGTGACTCTCATTGATCATTTTGCATCATGGAAGCTGAAGACTTCCAGGTGGCAAGAGACTGACACAGGGAATATGGGCCAATAATTTATCACCTATTTTTGTGATTTACTTGTACCATCTAAAACTGCCAGGACTGAATCTAAGTATAATATTTCTGTTGTGTGATAGGTTGCTGCTGTGCACCTCTATATATAACTTTGTGGATTGGATGATACTCCATTCTAAACATGAAGCTCCAGTTATAGAGGCACTTGATGTCCTATGGTCATGTAGAGTTTCTATTAAGTGCCAATAACTATTTTTCAAATGGAAGGTAGTCTTGAATTGCTGAAGGCATGACATTGGTCCAGAATCCAAGAAGTATATGCTGCAACTCTCCTGCTGGGACTTGCCAGAAATTCTACACAACAGCTTTATCTGTTATAGATACATCTGGTACCATCAGACATGCGGGATCATGAGGCCAAGTGGCAGAGCAGCTTGCACCCCAACTTGGGCCTGCTTCAGAGGCCTCTCTTTGTCTAAGTGAACTGGAAGTCTTCTGAGTGGCTCCCAACATGGGTTAGACCCGTATTTCCAAGTACAGTGTTTGCTGCCTCCAAGTCCAAAGAGGCCCTTCATGAACCAAGCCTCTTTCTTTATGGTGAGAGGTGCAAGGTACAACAACCTGAGAGAATGCTCCACATCTTCTAGACTGCCATACCCATAAAATCTTCACTGTTATGGCAGACTCCTAAATTTTCATGAGATTTATCTCCCACTCTATGATGCACGTGTATCTTCCTAGAATATCCGTAGAACTTGCCATTTCCTGTTCTATGAGGCAAATTAACCCGATGTTATCAGTTTAATGAGCCCATGTAATGACTTGCAGAATGTCAAAATAGTCAAGGTCCCTAGGAACCATGTTACAACAGAAAGCAAGAGACTTGATTTGTTGCAGCAAAGATACTGTGGGTCTGACCTACTGTCACTTGGTTCAGATTACAGTAGCCCTTGAATAAGAATATAATAGAGAGCATCATCTTTGCATCCTTTGAGTCTTTGACGATTAATTTAACACTACTCCTGGGATGTGGTATTCCTTTTGATTTAGTATCTGGGCTATGGCTGGAAGCCGTTTTAGGAGATTCCAATAGTCTTTTCTTATTATAATGGCTCTGGCTCCACAGCTAAGTGGACCATTGTGAGAATTATGCTACTTCTAAATATATCTATCTCAATTACAAATGCAGAGACAGAGGACATAAACACAGGGTGAGTCTGTGAACTCACTGGACTCACTGAAAAACACACAGGCTGGAATTTCATTTGTTACCAGGTCTCTGTACACGTCTACTCTAACTGGAGAATCACAATGGTATTTTGGGTCCCCAGGTATAAATGTCAATTCAGATCCTATCTCATACAGACCTGGAAAAGTCTGGGTATTTCTCCAATGCACAGTTACCCTAATGAAAGTAGGCAAATTCTATGAGAATATTGGGGTAGTATTTATTATGTATTCTTGTAGTAATTTTGCAAGGTCCCTTATCAAGGAAATATGGTCTTATCAGCCAAGGGACTCTGTAAACCATCACAGGTCTAGAAACTACATGAATATGCATGATTTTCTGCCAAATCAGATGATTTCACCATCTGCAGTTTTGCACTCAAATTTTTTTGATTACAGATTGAGCAACATCATGGTCTACTGGTCAACTATCTCACTCCTAGATACAAATGATCTATTAACCATAGATCCCTGCAGATCAAGCCCCTGATTACCACTTCTGTCTCCTTGCCCATTATGGTAATCATATCTACTTTACTTTAGATAGCTAAGTGTACATCTGGCTTTCTACCATGTGGTAATATTATAGAGCCACGTTCTTTCACAACATCTTCAACTGTCAATCCTGCCTGGAAAAATTTTCTAAGCTTCTCAAAAATGCTTTTGTACACCATAAATGCATTCCATATTGCCTTAGAGAAGGGAGTGTTCTGTGATCTGTCCTAGTTATCAGTGGTGGTGTTCCAGGGTTTAACATATGTGGTCCATTCTAACATCTATACACCCTGAGACTGTTGACACCTTCCTCAGTATGGTGCCAAAAAGTTCCGGCATCTCCATTTCATTTTCTGTAGGCCATCATCACATCCAAAATTAAAGGAGCCATCTCAACCATTAAGCTTAGCTCTTTGTCAGAACGGCATGGATAAGTATCACCATGTCAATAAATTGTGCCCCTTTAACTTCACATTTCACCTTGTCTTCATCTAGCCAGCACTCCCACAAGTGTTCTCCTGCTTTTTGCTGATACACATTGGTGAGGTCTTTCAATGCTTTTGGTATGAAACCATTTTATTCCAGAACTTCCTCTGTTGAGCTGTGCTGACCCTGGTTATCAGCATGCAAGTAATGAAGCGTAGTGATAGACGATCTTAAAGAAAACAAACACACATCTTATACCTGCCTCAGGTATGTTTTTGTTTGGTCTTAAAGGCAGGTGAGGTCATTCACCTCTGGCAAGGAGAGATGGAGGCTGCTTCTGTTAACCTGGATGTTGAAGAATCTCAGATCCGTTTCCATCAAAAGTATCCCGATCCAGATCTCAATGTCCCATTCTCTTCCATTCAGGCCTTGACCGATTGAGACTGTGTATTCAGCTCTGCCACAATTATAGTTTTATCCTGGGCCTGATTTTCAGCACAATCTGTCCTGTTGCTTTAGGAGTTAAAAGTCTATTTCAAAACTGTCATAAGGTCTCTGGCTTTGAGAATATGCCTTGAGTTGGCAATAGGCCACCTCAAGCCCATTATTTTCATTCTTTAAGGTTTTAAATGCTGTTAAAAGAATCCAGCCTACTCTACAACCCTTATAATGATCACTGTCCAGATACTGCATATTCTGATGACTCACCTTCCACTTGAACCTCATCTAAACAACTCACTAATCACAGGTAAAAGCCTTAGTAACTGTGATGCTACTGTTTGCCAGGAACTACCATTACCTCACTCTTGGCTCCAAAGTACTGGGTTGAATAGTGGCCCCTAAAATTCATGTCCATATAGAACCTCAGAAGTTGATCTTATTTAGAAATAGGTTTTTGCAGATGTAATTATTTGTTAAAATGAGGCCATAGTAGATTAGGATGAGTCCTAAATCCAGTGACTTGTGTCCTTATGAGAAGACCATGTGAAGAGACCCAGAAGCACACAGAGAACATCATGTGATGACAGAGGTAGAGACTGGAGAGATAAAGCTACAAGCCAAGAAATACTATGTAAGCTGGCGACCAATAGGAGTGAGGCATGGGACAAATTCTCTCTCAGAGTCTTTAGCAGGAACCAACTCTACAGGCTTGATTTCAGACTTCTGGCAATTTTAACTATGAGAGAATGAATCTCTTGTTTTGAGCCACTTTGTTACTGCAGCCCTAGGAAATGAAGACACCCAGGTTCCCCAGAGAATAGCATCTGAGGCAGAGTCCTCATATGCTAGTTTTGTGTCAGGCGGTACAATCCCAGTGAGCAGAAATGAGGGTTAGTGGAGTGAGTCAAACAAGGAAGGATGGTCAATGCGAGGATGTGGTGTCTAGCACGTTGTTACGGAATCATTGAAAAAAATGTACAATGTCTCAATACTATCTACTGAGGAGAGAAAGGGGAATAATATGTCTAGATTATCATAGTTCCCATTGATCAAAAATTCATCCTATGGGATATTAACTATTTTCCACCTGTAGGTTTCATACACATTGCCACTGGTTTTTTAGTGGAACATCTGGAGCCATGCAAGATATGCAGTTGTTATCGGACATCAGGCAAAAAGAGAGGAGGAAAAATGCACAAACTCCTCCCTTCCTTGATCTCCAGTTTCTTGCTAGAGCTTATCATTGTGTGAACCCAGCTGGAGCCAGCTGAATCACGGGTCTGGGAAATGCAGCAGCCTCAATATGTACTTTGATGTGGAACAAGGAAGGGCAAGAAATTAATCTCTGAGCCAGTGGGCCAGGGACAGGCAGAGCAGGGTGGAGCATGGAGAGAGGGCACAGCAGTGATTTCCAAGAATATGCTCTAGTGGCTGCCAAGACAGCCTAATGTTGCAGCTGATGTACTGGCTCTTCTCACTGGGCAGAGGGGCCACAGCGTAGTAGGATGACCTGATGAAAGAGGGACCATTTGAGTCCATGTTCTTCCCAAAACTACCCAATGCAGGTTACCAAAAAAAGGCCTATTTATGAGACTTATTAGGGAGAAGCTCTGAAACACCCAGATTAAAAAATAATAAGTAGTTCTTTGCTAGTAGGTGAATGGAAAATAAGAAAGTAAATGTATAGACTTCATTAGATGACTTGCATTAGTGGAGAGTTGCAGATTTGTTTATTGCCATGAGTGCAAAAGATTAGTATGTGAGCCTCATAAGTTTTGTGGGGAGGGGCAGATAACACAGGTGAAGAAGCATGGCAACATCACAACAGGCAGGCCACACCTGGAAGGCTACAGAAACGTGAATGATACCTATTCTATGAACTTGGCACCAGAAATGAATATGGTTATCAGGAATTTAGCAAGATGGAGCCTTGGAATTGTATAAACCTCTGAACACTGATGTGAGCTGACAAAGTTTTCCAAGCCCATTTCCAACTTTGGAGGAGTTCTACCGCCACATTACTCCCAAGTTAAATTAGACCAGTTAGGACTTTTGGTCAATGTAGAGGTCATCTGTGAATTTCCCCCAGTCTTTTCGGCTATAGAATAATCCATAATACAGCCTTGCCTACTGTCACCAGTAACACGGTCTCTAGAATGTAGTTGTAAAGTAACGGCTGTGTGATGTTTTCAGTCTAGCATTTGTGAACGTCTTATGAGAGAGGAAAACTGAAATCCAGACATCTGCTCATTCAAGTTGCTCAGCAGAAGTTTGCTGAGTGTTGACTCCACTTTTGGCACTGAGGAGAATGCAAGGGACATGATAGACTTTCCCTGGCACAGGGAACCTTCTCATTTTCAGCTGGGAACATGTAACTTTGGAAAAGTAACTATGAATGACTGAATGTGGCCTGGGGGGCAGGAAAGGACTTTCTGAAGATTGACGAGGTATTAGATTGGCCCAATGTGTTCCAAGCTCAGGGAGCTGCCCTTAGACAGGCTCTGAGGCAGGGAAAAGCACCGCTTATCTAAAGAGATAAAAAGTTCAGCCCGGTCAGGGTGCAGAGCTGATGAACAGAAAGGGGCTAAAGGTGAATGAGGTAACTGATTTTTATTATTTGTTTCTATGCTGTGGTTAGAAAGCCTACTATTTTAAACCGTTGTCTTATTAAAAAGAATCAACACTTGAAAGTCTGAAATTAAGAGGTACATTTATTGAGCAAGACATGGTTTCTGCTCTTGGATAACTGAGAATCTAACAGAAAAGTTAAGACACATTTTCATACTGTTATAACACAAGTCAGCATGTGCCTTCAGGGAAGGACACGGTGCTATGTGAACATTGGGTAGACGTGTAGGGTTTGTGTCTGCATTTATTTCTTTAACAAATATTTAACTAATGCCTTCTCTGGGGTTACAAAGATGAACAAGACAAGGAATTCAGTCTACTGGGGGAGCCAGACACATACATAAATAATTAAAATTCTGTAAATGAAAAGATAGAGATATGCACAAGCTCTAATGGGAGAATAACAAGTTATAATTTATCGAGCACATATTAAACTCTTAATAAACATTTCCCCATTTGTTTCTCACAATAACCTTACAAGATAACCTTAGAGATGTTGGATCAGGAGATGTTGGGGAGGTTAGCGGGGGGTTTGGTGGGTCCTCCAGCAAAGGCAACAGCATGAGTAAAGGCTTAGGGGGCAAAAAACCATGCAGTGTCGGGGGTCATGGCTATTCTAGGTTGGTGAAGAGTAATCAGGGAGGCAGAAATTGGCAGAAAACATGATTAGAGAAGGACTGAGATCATGGAGGACGTTGTGTGTGTGTTAGGAAACAATTTTATAACAGGAGCCATTAAGGAGATGTAAATGGAGAAAGGCCAGGCTTGCTTTTACATTTTAGAATGATTACAATGGCAGCAGTGTGGAAGATTGTTGAGGGGAAACAAAAGTGTGAGAAGATTACAAATTGTTGCAGCATTGCAAGTAAAAGAAGGTGAAGATTTGAACTAGGACAGTAGCAGAAAAACTGGGAGGAGGGGAGAAGCTTGAGAAAAATGTAGATAGTGAGATTAGTGGGCTTTCCTATGGCTGTGGGAAGTCAGAACAGGAAGTTTGACTTGACTCTTTTGTTCCCAAAGTGGGAGACAGAGTAGATGGATGGTGATGCCATCAAATGAGGTAAAAGCAGGTCTGGGAGTTTGTTGATGAAGTCAATATTAGTCATGTTGGATTGGTCAATGGGACATCTGGGTAAAGAGGTCCAGTCAGAAGTTGGAAATCTGAGTCAAAGTCATGACAGATGTATGGGCTGGAAAAAGGAGATTTGGGAACCATAGCTCTATAGGTGGAGTTAAAGCAGGGAGAATGGAAGAGATTCCACAGGCAGGGTGGGTGAAGTGAGCTGAGTGGGGGTGGTCATGGGAGAGACAAGGAGGAAGGGAATGGGGTGAGGGAACAAAGGACAGGGGGTGGTGTTATGTTGGAGGGGACATGTGAGAAGTCATTAAGATATAGAAGAAATGGACACTTCAGGCAGTGCAAGGAATATGAACAAAATAGGGGGAAAAGCAAGAATATTTTCAAAGAATATAATAGTTAACTTGGCTGGGCAATGTGTTTGCTGCAATTATTTGGTGATATTTGGTAAGGGTTATATTGTTGAGGGCCTGGAAGCCAGGCAACAAGAAGCAGCAATAATCCTGTAAGAAGTTTATTTCTAAGTGTGCAGAATGGATTAAAGGAAGGAGTTCAATGTACAATAGAATATTATTCAGCATGAAAAGGAAGGAAATTCTGACATATGTACAACATAGATGAACCTTGGGGATGTTATGCTGAGTGAGATAAGCCGGTCACAAAAGGACAATGCTGTACGATTCCACTCATATGAAGTACCTGGAGTAGTCAAATTCATAGAGACAGAAACTAGGATGGTGCTTTCCAGGGCGGAAAGAGGGAGAAAGAAGTTATTTAATAGGTATGGAGTTTTGGTTTTGCAAGATGAAACGATTTCTGGAGATGGATGGTGGTGATGGCTGTATAATAATGTGAATGAACTTAATGCCATGTAAAAAATGGTTAAGAGGGTAAATTGTGTTTTGCCACAATTAAAAATTTAAAAAGAAAAAGAAAAAACAAACAGAAAAAAAAAAAAGAGAAAAAAAGGGAAGAGTGATGAGGGGTAGGGCTTCTTTTCACAGTTTATTTCTTATAGTCTAGGTCAACCCTACTGGGCAGAATTGGGCAGGCCGTGGTGGAACTATCAGTGCAACACCAGGAAGGGGCTGAGTTTGTACATCAGAGATGGTCAAATATTGGCAGTGTCATGTGATTCAACTTACTAGAAAGGCAAGAAGAGACAAATCCTTTAATGAAGTCCAAGAAAATGTACATTCTTACAATTTAAGCTAAATTGCAAAATATTTCTCGGGGCAGTTGCTTTCAAACTAATTACCCAAATAGCAAATATTTTCCATTTTCAATCATCTCAGGTCAATTTGAAAATGGCTTTTTAGTTTTTATTTGTCTTCACCTTGTTCAGTATGTAGTTGAGTTGCCAAAATTGCCTTCAGTACAAAATTGCCTTTGGTCTTTTGTGTTTCAAAAGGAGAAAGTTTTATTTCCCCCATTTCATCTGAAAACTTTCAAAAACTTTGGGCAGTGCCCAGCACTGCCCCCATAACTAGCTTCATCATTTCAACCTTAGTTCTTGTAGTTGGCAGACCTCAGATGCCAAGTTTCTGCTTTAGCACTGGTCAAAACAGCAGAGGACTTTGGTACTGATACCAGCTGATCTTTCTCTGAGATGAGTCTTTAATGTTTCTCAAAGAAACATAGTGAAGGCAGCAGGCTTTTTTATCACTTACAATCGACAGGGATTTAAAAGAATATCACACACACATAAAAGGTGCTCTAACTTTACTGTATATAAGACTCATCCCTGAGACTATTCAAAAAGAAAATTGCCACTGGGTTTCACAGAGATTCTGATCCAACAAATCTTGGGCGGGGTACAAGCATCTTGTCTCAACAAAATTTGGATAACTCTGATACAGGTGGTACATGCACTATTTTTTAAGGAACTGATAAACTCAGAGTTGTTTTTTTTCCTAAGCATAACTACAGTCATCCTAATAATATTGTCATTTTAAGTCTGTAGTTCCTCTAGCGTTCTGAGAATACATCTCTATTCATGATATTTCTAAAGAACATTTTTCTAAATGTTGGAAATGTTTTGAGGAAATGAATGGATAAAATGAAGTCCTATAAAGTTTGCCATAGGTTTTCCGTTCTTTGGGGATAACAGTCATGATTATCACTCCCCCTGGATATTTTCTCCAGCTCCCCAAGGATTGAAATGGGAAGAGCAGGAAGAAGCAAAGACAGTGAAATGTCTCTGGGAAATCTAAAGTCACCCAGGATAATAGCAGGGATGGGGTGAAGAGGTGTGTTATGAGCTAGATGGAGAAATCCTTAGACGAAGCTGGGAACGAGGCAATTTTCAGAGTTTTGAAGGTAGGTTATGAAATAGCAGTCTGGATGCTATTTCATAATGGGAACCAGTTTTTGTCCCTTGACACTGAGGTTCTGAGGGCCTGGGAGAATGACTCATCTCTGCTGAAGGGGATGGAGAGGAATACTGTTGTCAGGGAGACCCAGTGGCTAAGACAAAAGGAAGCCAAAGAAAGGTACTGGATTTCTCCCAATATCTCTGTTGTTAGTCAAAAGAGACTGCCTCAAACAATGAAATATTGTTTGGCAATTCCACTGGGTATAAGACCAAAGGACAAGCAACATTTTGAACCAGGATAAGGAAACCCAGAATGTGATAACCTCACGAATTGCACAACACAAATATGGTCAAAGAAAATGTTTAGAAATGGCTTTTTCTTGGGAAGCTTGGTGGATGAAAGAGCCCACAGTTCAGAGCCGGAATTGAAGGGTGGGGCACTTAGGGGCCAGCCAGGTAAGGTCAATGAGTAATGATGGCTAGGTGAGAGCATGAGCAATGAGAGGTCTCTGGTTTCTCCAATGGGGCCGACCCCATCCTGTCCAGTTGTTTTCAGGTGGGCATGTAGGATGCAGGGTAAAGGAATTCCTTATCATTGATGAAAGAATTCCAACTTTAAAATGTTGGCAACTAACTCAAATATTAAATAAGTGAATTGTAGGCTAAACCAAACAGCTGTGGCCATATCTGGCCCATGTATTGCCATGTGTGGTCTAAGCTTTGGATCCAGGGAGACCTTGGCAGGAAGCTGACTCTAGGGCTTGTCATTAAGCTTCTCTGCCCCTCCATTGTCTCATTCATAAAAGATGGGTGGAATACTATCTAACTTTCTTTCTTTCTTTTTCTTTTTTTTGGTAAGAATTAGACATACTCTTCATGTCATTAAATGAATGTATGTAAAATATTTTGCCAGTGTCTGCTACCTAGTAAGTGTTCACTAAATGGTGTTCACATTGACCTGAATGTGCATTTTTTTAAAACATTACCTCCCCAAACTTAAACAAATAAGTCATCTTAGAAGTGTAAAATATTGCTGTGTCTACTTTAGGTTAAGATGTGACTATTAGTCTAGAAAAAGCACGTGGCTTAGAGCACCTCTCAATTGCCCTGCCCTGGTACCTTCTCTTTAGATCCACTAATCCTACACATGCCTGAAAGATATAAGGCAGAAATATATACAGAAATATACACTAAGGGAAGCTGTAGATGAACCTTTAACAACATCATCAAAAGCTTCTATTAAAGTAACTCTTTCCATGCAGTGCTTTGCTAGAAGTGGTGCAAAGTGAAATTAACAGGCATATTCCTTTCCTCCTGGAAGGCCTAAGACATATTCCAATGACAACAGAGATTTTATATTTATATGACGAGGGATATAGCAAATGAACAAATTAATGAAGCAAAAAAAAAAAAAGTAGGAAAGGAATGTCAGAAATTATTGGTATGAAAAGAATTTGATGCATATCATATCAGAGGAAAATCATTTTGCCTTTTTCCATTGATCGAAGAGCTCATGAAGTATGAGATTTCAAAATTAAATAATCTAAAGAGATTCCTGGTGAGTTAACATGAAATGAATGCCCAGATATATAGAGAGGACAATATTTCGAATAGAGTATAAGACTTGAGAAGAGGCTTAGAGATGAGAAAAAAATGTTTGCTTGTACGGATTTGAATAAATTTGCCTGGAAGGATATGATCTTGGTGAAGAATTAAGCTGTGAGTGACTAGGCAATTCTGTGAACTAAATGATGTGAGGAAATACCCTTCTGTTGAACTCAGACTTGGCTTTCCTCTAGTAGGGCATCCCCCAGACCTAGGGGAAAAATCCACCCTCTTCTGGCTGAGCGCGTATTTATCCTGACTTTTTTTCATGGTGTTTTGCAGTTGGTTTAAATCAACCTGCTTCTCTGTTCTTTTCCTATATTCTTCCTGAATCAGTTTAGGGTTATATAACACTTATAATTAATATTGGGGTAGGGAACTCAGGAAGAAGACACTGTGCACAATTGCTTCATTTCTAACAGTAGTTATGGAGCTTTCCCTTGGGCTGGCTTGCTGAGCCATGACCATCTCAGTGGCCATCAAATGCTGATGTGGGGAAAATTGGCTGGACCCTGTGCCTCTTGGACTATATTCCTTCTGACCTTGCCTGCTCCTGTAGTTGTCTGGACTTGTCAAAATGATAGTTTGGTTTCATTAGGTTAAATTTATTCCAGGGACTTTTTCCTTTTATAAAAACGTTTTGTCTCATGATCAACTATGGATTAAAAAAAAAAAAGAGTGGAGGAGGAAGACTAATTTCTTACAGAATCTTCCAATCTGTCAGTTTAAGTCAGCAGGAATAAAGGGATATGCTTATTTGAATTGTGATAACTAACCAGTAGAATACACACGTCCACGCATAAATATCCGTACTTTTATTTAAAAAGTTTCAAGACGCTAAAATATGTATTTTTTGCCTTTAGCTGTTCTGAATATAGATAAGAGAAAGCAAAAGTCAATATATAAGTTTATAATATTCTGAGAACAGAGTTTGACAGTGGTATTTGCTGCTTGGGTTCATCTTGCCTCCTTACCTATTTACCAGCTGTACCTCTTCAGGCAAGTTACTTCATCAAACTCTGCTTTAGTTTCCTTTATTATATATGGGCTGGGAGGGGGTGGGTGCTAACATAGCATCTAACTTAGGTTGACTATGGAGATTAAATAAATTTATGCATGTAAGGCAATTAACTATTGAATAAATTTAATTATGACTTTAATTGTGAACATTATAATGATTATGATTGCGATTGAGAACATATGACCTTAAAGGTAAGGCTAAACTGAGTCAGCCCTGGTCTAAGTTTCTCGGACAGTTGAGCTCCTATTAAGGCCTTGGCCAACAATTCTTCAACTGTTAGACCACAGTGGGAATGTTAGACATGAGCAAAATTTCTGCTCCCCCATATTCCACGAAGGCATAGAAGCTAAGATGCTCCAGGAGGCCAAATGAGAACTCACTTTAGGGAGATGTTTACTGTAGCCCCAGCCTACTAATTCTAAGTTCTATTAATTCAGCAAGTGATCTTTTCAAAGGGAACTCTAATATTCAAAATTCTCTGCATCTGCTTATATATTCCCTTCAGCTAAGAACTATATATTTTAGAAGGTAACACCTTTTTGAGGAATAATTATTCATGAATAAAGTGTAAGTCTTTTTTTTCTTCTTTCTAATTATCTTTGGTGTTCAAGTAGTTCTTGAATTGCTAGATAATATTTTTTAGACCATGAAGTTAAACAATTTAGCAAGTGGCCTAACATTTCTATTGATTTAATGGATAGTTTCAAACACGTGTGAGAAAATCAGAAAGTTGGGTGTCATGTACATATGTTTCCATTGAAATTTATGGCTGTTTCTGGGCAAAATAATATCAATAATGCATATGTAGAGGCAGTTTACCAGGTTAAATGACTGGGATTTAACAGGCAACTTGTTACTCTAATAGTAATTCCAGACAGGGGAATATCAGAGTGAAGGGGCCTGCCCAGAGTGTTACTGCTACCTATAAAAACAAATATAATCCTTAGGATTTAATTAGAAGTTATAACTACACCTATATCGTGCTGATATTAAAATGGGAACATTAGACACTTGGGTGATGTCTAGATTTGGTCACTTGACATCAAGAGTATAAATCCATACAATTTTGACTGTCCAAAGGAGCAGTGGTACACCTGGAGTTTGTAGATAGGCAGAAATTACAAAGGTGTTTGTGAGCTGGTCTGCAGAGCAGAATAACTCAGGAGAGATAAGGAATAGGTTTTTAAAATCACAAGGAATCAGGATGATGACTGGCTTCTTTGGCCCTAACTTAAAAAGAAGTCATTTAAAAGGAAGAGTAGGTACATAAAAAATATGTTCTTCCTTCTTAAAAACACGCATTGCCTCTAGAACTTAAAACCACACCAGATGTCAACCAGCATCAGAAAGTTCGTTTAGGAAAAGAATGACAGAAGCACCACCTATGGTTACACAAGCCTGGTGGAAAGGGTCAAGAAAGGAGCTTATATAACAAAAGGTACAGAACAGCTTTGCTAGACAGTATTGTGCATCATTTCCCCCTTCTCACCCCTCTTCTCTACCACCAATGCCAAATAATCATATATACACACACATATATGATTGTTGATATATAAGAGATATCTATAGATATAGATATAGATATATCTTCTACCCTCTCAAGTACATGAGCAATGTTAACAAGAGAGATAGAGCCATTGTTTCCACTTTTTCTTTCGAAAGTTATGAAAAGAAAGGTTTTTCTTTTGTTTGTTTGTTTGCTCCTTATATGGTTTAGGAATAACTTTAAGAAAAGTGCCTCTAGCCTTTACAGCAGGTTTCATCTAAAACTAGGTTTGTGTAGTTTAGGAATAAACTTCCAGGCATCTTAATACATTTTCTATTCCGCCCCCTCTCTCTCCATAAAAAGATGGGTTCAATATCTCTAAGTTACTAGGAATTCACTCTACATGATATAGCAAAATTTAAATTAGACAATTGAGATTACTCTAGAGTACGACCCCTTAAAAACAGAGCACACCTTAAGAGTATGGTCTAGAGGCAAGAGTAAATGGAGAGTTACAGGCGTAAAAGGCTGGCTTAGAAGGTTTACTACTTATGATCTGGCAGCCCATTACCTCTGCCTACTCAATAGGAGACACAGATGGGATAGCACAAGTGTGTGTAAAGAGTGAAACAATTCATGAATACTCAGCCATGAAATAGAAAATCAAAATGAAATAAGTATGACTATAGCTATCTTGGCTACTCATATTCAAATATTAATACCTACTTTTCTTTCAGAGACATTACTGAATATTTACTGACGAGAATAAAATGACAGTTTGGGAAAAGGAATGTGGTCGAGAAATGTTTTCAAAAAGGGTTTGCTTAACTCAGGGTAACAGCTGACCAATGAAAATGAATTTCCCATCCAAATGTGTCTTCTGCTCTACGGTTCCTTGGAAAAAAAATTCTAAAATGCATTGTAACTTTCACAGGGGTGGCACATGGTCCAACTTTCCAAGGACCTTGATTTAATATTTGAATGCAATGGTATTTCATTTTGTTAGTACAGAATATTTAAACTTAAAAAGGAAATCCCTTAATTTGTTTATGCATAAGCCTATTAAAAACGTTTCTAGGGGTTCTTGTTATGTTTATTCTCTAGAACATAACCTATCTTTGAAGTGGTATATTAGTTTTTAAGAAGTCATTCCCAAGCTGAATAATTAGACTGAAAACAAAAGCTATTCTTAGAGTACATTCCATGTATAAAGCTATGCATATGATGCTTTGATTCAAATAATATTCTAATAAAACTTTGTTATTGTTTGAGGTCTATTATTCAGAGTAGCAACTTTTGTTTTTGATGATTATTCCATCCTGAAACAATTTCTCCCCTACCCAATTAAACCAGAATTAAGAGCACATTTATATCTGATGAGGCTTAAACTTCTCAACTGCCTGCTTCAGAAGCAAAGACCTTTAGTGGGTCTGTTCATTTTGTCTCTGCATAGAGGGCTCAAAAGAAAACAGAATCAAATCCCTTAAGTTTTTCTGGAAGAAAAAGGTTGCTTTCGTTGCTTTGATCTTAGCATGTTGTGCATTTTTTATTGGCTGTTGAATATAAAAAGTCATACCCTCATCTGGTTTTTCTGCTATTTATACTATAAATCACATAATGCCTTCCAATCTAAAGTAAAATGCCTACGTCCAAAAAACCATTTCAAAATTTATCATTGCAGTTGATAGAAAGATTTCCAGGGTGTAAGAAAACTATCCAATGTTTGATTAGTATGTTACAAAGTACTAAAAATATATCCATGCACTTAGACAACAAATTCCAGGATAAAGACATTTACTCGTGCTATTTTAGACCCCTTTTCCTATCATTGTGAGAGGCTGTTGTAGCTAATGTAGCAGCTGGCTATGTTATTGCTTCTATAATATAATCCATAATGCAAAAGCAGCTCTTTTTCCAAACATTTTAAAGCAACTCGAGTTGTTTATATGTCTCTGTTAGGTAATTTTCCTATAACTTTGTGCCAATTGGTGTCATACTATTTGGTAAAAGTCTTCATTAAATTGAGACAACTGCGTTTAGTTAAATTTCTCTCATACAGAGAATTATAGGAAAATTATAGTTAGCTGGTTTGGGTTTTAGAAAATAAATACAAACTACAAAAATGGAGTTGTATAATTAAACATCAAATAGTCCAAGTAATAAAAGTCATAGATTAATTGTCTCTCAGTTCTAGTCAGATCCTTCAAATACTGTTTCACAACCTGAGCATTGGTTCTTTCATCGGAAGAGTGCCTATCCTTAAAGTTTGGAAATTTTAGCTCTTTTGGAGCACCAATCAGTTGCAAAAAGTAATTGGCATCTTCTTCCAAAGTTTCAAACTTCCCAACAAAATCGTAGTTGATCAAACACGGATAGCAGAGTTTGCCGACTTTTTCCCAGTGAATGTCCATTCCTACTGGACGGTGAGAGTCCAGCAAATAGTGGATGAACTCTTTGAATTTGACTCCAGATCCATTATTTAATGCTTCCTCACAGGCATTTGGGCGATATTTCTTTATAATTGCTTTCCCAAATACTGGATGGTAGTAACTATTGGGGTGTTCAAATTTGTCCCTAAATGCTGACACTAATCGTTCCATGGGATCACGAACAAACACAGCTTTGGTGTAGGTATTCAAACGAGTATATATCCCTTTTAAGTCAAAGCTGTCTAGCTTTTTCAAATGCTTCCCATAGTGAACAGCATCATGGGAGATATTGTATGCAGAGGGAGCCAATCCATTAAGTACCATCAGAATTCTTTTCCAGTTGGAACAGCCAGCCTTAGGTACTTCACAATATAGGATTTTGTGTTTATCTTCTACATAGATCCTGGATACCATGTGAAAAAGATGTGATTGAGGATGACTCGCCCCACCATATTTCTTGCAAAACTCCTGAAGGAAAGATCTGCGTTTCTCTTGGGTTGTATCAGTTCTCCTCCATCTGTTGTCTTTGACTAGACTTTTGTTTAAAGGGTGAATGTCCAATGGCCAATTCATTTCTCTGAACTTCTTGGAAAGGTCTTAGTTCCTTGATGTTTTTCAGTCAACTTAGTGGTTGGTAACTCTGTGATCTTACCTAAAGCTTGACCCTCTTCTCGTGAGTGGCTGGTTTCCGTTAAGCCCCTAGTAGACCTCTCAGAGTAAAGAGGAAGATTTCCCTTTTTCTTCTTGAGATCCTCAGGCATGTGGTACTTGGGGTTCTGTTAAAATAAATAGAAATGTTGAACGCACATTCACAAATATGGGTATATTGATAAGAAACAACATATTTGTTTTAAAATACTATTGAGGAGAACATGTTTCATTTAAGCTGCCAGAAAAATTTAGCAAAGCATGCCAAATATACATTTTGTAGTAAGCTTCTTCATAGAAAACATAACAATGAAAAATGGTATCCATGCATCATTTTGAACCAAAGCTTCACATTATATATTATACATATTTAGGTTACTTATATCTTATTATTCATTTAATGTTAATGTACTTCTTTACACTAATAGACTTTCTTATGCTAAATTATCTGAACATTACTGAGATAAAACTATTAGTTGATTTGAATCTATGTTCAAAGTGAATTTGTTATTGTTTTTGTACTATCTTTGCATCTATGGTTATATATATATATATGTATGTGTATACATATATATTTTTATGTATTTATATAACCTTGCAAAATGTTAAAAAAAAATACAAAAAGAAAAAGGGAAAAAGGAAAAATGTAGGGTAGATGGCAGGATGAAAATGAAAGATCCCTGAATTTTCATCTGAGCTTTGCCTGTAGCACAGTAGAATGTAGCTCAATCATTCTGTAGGTCAGAGATTCCTGAGCTATTAAGGAGTGTGTCACTTTCTAGCACTGATTTAGTTAGTTCATCTGAATGTAGATACAAAATGTAGCTGTATTTGGATGGAGATTTCTGTTGTTTTGGGAGCATTCTATAATTCACAGAACAGTTAAAAGCCGTAAATTACAACTTAAAATTGTAGCAAGGCTAATTATAAAATCCTGATGACCACTTTAGTTTTCCAAGTATTTGCTAAAAGTATTTTTCTCTTGGACTATGTTTTATTTTTATAAATTCATTTATCATAATAATTTAAGAACTATAGTCATACTAGCATACAACTTCATTCATGTTTGAGAACTTCACTCTTTCCTAAGTGCAGACTGACTAGGAAATCCAGAAAAATTGACTTGATGTCTGTACAGTATAAAATTGTATAAAAGCACAATTAGAATTTAGTTCTCTTGTCAGCAGGGTGAGTCTTCCCATCTACCATCTACTCTTCATCTCTTACAGTGATGGATAAAAGAAGAAATGGAAGAATGGATTTATAAAGTGACATCCTCTGGTGGGGACTAAAATTGTAATGACTTTAGCTTTCACTCTTGGTAGCCTTAGGAGCCTTTGGAGGGCACTGAGCAGAGAAGTAACATGATCTCAGACTTGAAAGGGCGATTTAGGAGAAGACTAGACTGGTGATATACATATGTCAGTATGTTATTGGAAAAATTAATGAATACGTGATATGCTGTGGGAGTAATGCATGGGGCCACCAGCCTAAAGGTGGGGGAGTGGTGAGCAAGGTTCCTAGAAAAGACATGTGTATATAGAAAGATAGATAAGTATACCTATAGATATAGATACATTTACCATTGTATCCCCAAGTATCTAGAATGGTCTATAACTTACATCAATTGCTCTAGAATATTTGTTCAATGAACAAATGAAAAATGAATGGAATCAGGTATTCAAAGATGATTAAAAATTTTCTAGTAAATTCAGCAAAAGAGCAGAGGAATGAAACATGGTGGATGGGAGCCATCTCCAAGCATCGAGTCCTTCCACTGCTGAGCTTCGAGAGGGATGCTTCTTCCTAGTGCAAGAAGATTATGTGAGTAACCCCTGATCACTGTACACCAACTTGTGCAACCCAATAAAACAGCTGCTATAATCTTCAATTCTAAAACCATTTGTCTACTGTCTTCTCAGAGACTGCCAGAACACTTTAACACTGAATCCCTCTTTACTCTGATTGATGACTTGTAGTGAATAAAATTTTCACAGATAATACATAAAATTTGACCTGAGGTTTGCAAGATCATGGAGTTATTGGTAGGTTGCATGGGAAGTACTTAGCCCAGGCCTGAAATGAAAATACCACTATATTTCTGCTGCTATTTCAACTACTGTAACTATAAAGAATAACTGCCATTATTATTGTTTTAATTCTAGTAATATTTTATCCTAGCGACCTAGTGAATTTCATGGTTCCCAGTTTTCCATTACTATCCAGACTGTGACTTGTGTGTCCTTACATATATCCTAATTAGTTCTCTCCCAGTCCCACTAACAAAAACAAAAGCAAAATTGGCCTTCATTGCCATTGCGCCCTCTGGACCTTCCTCTTCTGGCCATCAAGCTCCCCTTTCATCTTCAGGGGCTTCGGGAATGTTTGTTTCCCATGACTTTCTCTCAATGAAACCTGGCTGGTCCCATGACTCTTCTTCCCTTACAGTTTCTCAAGAAGACAAAACTTTGCTTACTTGAACCACTTGTCTCACAGGCCAGAGGTTAGGGGCTATTTCCCTGTACTCCCTTGCTGCTTCCAGGACCTTTCCACTGGCAAACCGCCTGCTTCTGTGAAGCATGTGTGTCCTGTTGAACCTTCCTTGACCCTTCTTCACGATGTCATCTGCTTTTACCTTTGATCTTTCCACTTTACGCTCTGAGGACTTTAGCTCCTAGCTCCGATTTTGTGTCTTCATTCCCGCTCTTGTCTGTATGTGTAGTCACTCTGATACCCAATAAACTCTCAGTTCCTTGACCACCTGACATTTAATAGAAATGTTCTCTGTTTCACACAGACCTTGCCACTGCCGGAGCTTGTTCCATCTCCATGATCTCTGACAACTGTTGTCTAAACGTCCAGCTCATTGTTACTTCCAGTTGTGCAATTCTGTGACCACTTTCATTACATTACTCAAGCTCGTAGCAGCCAGCATGCCTGTTCTTTTTCCTTTAGCTCTCAGAAAGTCACCTCTATTAGGAGGTATTTCCTCTTCTTTGTCTGAATTATGCTCCTTCTGAGATTTTATTCCACAGAACCTTGCTTATTTTCCTTCTAGCACTTATCACAATATGAAAGAATTTGATTTACTTTTATGTTGTCTTTTCTCACTCCATTCCACCTCTCTTGCACTAGAATATGACTGCGGAGGTCTTATCTTTTTTGTCCTCTGTCGGATCTCTCTGGTATCTAGCACAGTGCCTGGCACACAGAAAATGATCAATAAATAATCGTTGAATGAGTAGTAAATGTGGCTATAATGTGATAATGGGCCTCCGCACAATTGTTTTATGACCTTGTCGAAGAAAAACAGAGTGAGTCAAAAGGTCACGGTTAACTTAGATAAATACTTCACCAATTCTTGTTAAGGTGCTGAAAATCTGTATTCAAACAAATCTTTGGCAGAAGAGAAAACAAATAAAGTAGGCACATGTAGAGCTGCTTGTGCTGAAGCAAGAGTAGAGGGCTTGGAGTCTTACCTGCCGGTTCAAAGTCATTCAAGGCTGCCTTGGAAAGCCTGCAGGCTTACCAGCAACCTGGACTCCCAGGCTTCACTGTGGCACCCAAAGCAGACTCTCTGTGGTGGAGCTCCTGACTCTAATTTAAACAAGCTCCCCAGGCATTCCCCAGAAATTTGGGACAACTGAATAAATGTATAGCAAAGAAAAGTAAAAAAGAAGAGGTCATTTCATACCATTTAGGAGGGAAGACACAAAACATGGTGGGCATGAATATTTCAGTAAGCAGAGACTAATACTTTGTTGTAGGCAGGGATGTCCCATCGGCCTTCACATGCATGCACACATGAAATACTCATCACATTTACCCAGTCCCTTTACTGAAGTCCACGTTCCCCAGGCCACCTTCTAATGACTAGTTGAGCTAGAGAGATATCTACATGAGGGACAGCTTCAGTGCTCCTAAATTAGACTTCAGTCTCGTCTTTGTTTATTTAGCACATCAGCTTCCTTGGCTTTGACTAAATCAAGACATGGACAAAGTATTAATTTAAGTAATGGCACCCAATGAGACTTCTATTAGATGCCCGTTATACCTTCTCCCACAACCCCCTTATCTCACCATCAGTCGCCTTAGAAAAACCATTATTAAAATGTGGTGACATCTCTCCCCACCCACATCTCAACTTCACTTCCCATCCCAGCAGATTTACCATGACTGAGAGGTTTGGATGACTAAGCTTAATGGTATTTTAAATTTGAGGCTTATATCTATGAGTTTTCATCATCATCATAACAATATTAATAACAATAAAAAGAATAAGCTCTTACACTTCCATTTTCCTTCAGGGTACTTTGTTCTGGTTGTCCCTAAAGCTAATATATGCAAAGTCAGACTTTTCTTGTTCTTCCAAAAGTGGCTCCTCCTGCACGCTTCTATTTCTGAAAAGGCTCTATTACATTCTAGTCAGCCCCCTCACAAAATCTGAGAGATGCTTTAACCATCAGAAAATAAATTGGTTAATTTGCATCTCAAAATGTCTTTTTTAAAAAAACCTTTTTTATTTATTTCTTAATTGGATATTCTTTAGTATCCTTCTAATTAGTCTCCCTGAAAATTATTACTAAATTTGTCTTCCTAAAACATTTTGTTTTTCATCACTTAAAATTTGGAACTGGCTCAATTCTATATAAACTAAAGTCCCAATTCCTTAGCTGGCATCGGCAGCCCCTTGTCACTTTGTGTTCTGCTCCTGTCCTGACATGTTCTCTGTCCTCTGCTTGATTCCATCAGGCCCTTAGCATCCCTCTCCTGGGACTTTCCAAATCTTCCTAGGCTGATTTAAAATCCTGTTTTCTCCATGAAACCACTAGGTCTCCAGGGAGGGATTTGCTCTTTTAGAAACAACTTTAGCACTTCATCTGTGCCACCTGTCAGGAAAGTAACAATGTTCTATCAAACATTGTTATTTGATCTTCTCATTGGAGAAACTTTTAGCCACAAAGAAATTGTAAACTATGGCAGAAAACCTGAGTTTTCCATAATACTTTTAAAGAATTAATATTATGGCAAAGTTAGTTGAAAGATCTGGTGTAGCTGCAGGTGAAAAAAATGAGTATTCAAAGAAGTCAATAAAAATTGTGGAATATTCACTAACTCTGCTGACAATCTGAAAGCCTCATTCTTCTTAGTTTTTAAGGCCCCTGTATCAATATACCTCCTCTGTGAAGTCTTCTATGATCCTTAATATTGAAATTAATTGTTCTTCCTCTCTCCCCCTCAAAATCATGGAGTGGCTACTACAATTAGGTGTGCTAGATGCCAGGGAAGGTGTGGTTGGTAACACAAATGTGGTTATGAGAGTGCAGGGTATAACTAAAAGACTGGAATGATTCCATTTTTCTGAGTGATCCCAAGATGAATTGTACGAAAAGTTCCCCAAAGGCCAGTGGTCAAGAACAATGCCTTACCACCTGGCCAAACCAGCCAAGCCAGCTAATCGGTGGGCCCTTAAGGCACCCCCACCCTTATTTCCTCCTGCACATATTCTGATTACTGCACCCGGCACCTTCTGCACTCGGCCCTTTCTGCGCACGGCCCCCTCTATACGCAGCCCCACTGTGCACGGCCCCCTCTATACGCAGCCCAACTGCACACGACCCCCTTTTGCACGCGGACCCAACAACCTACCACCCAATCCCTTTAAAGGTCAACCTAACCCCCCAATCAGGTAACGCCAAGGCATCTCCCCAAGGCTTGCGATTTTGCCCTTTAAATTAGGTCCCAGCCCCTCGGTCAGGGCTCCTCTCAACCACTGCTGCGTCAGTGAATGAGTGGGGTCCAAACTCGAGTTTGTCAATAAACTCCCTCTTGCTCTTGCATCGGTGTCAGTTTCCTTCTTGGCTCGTGGAGTTCCAAACCAGGGCATTACATAACGACAAGTCTGATCCAGTCTGAATGTTAAGTCTTCTATATAGCACTTTTTGTTTTATTCTAGTTAGTTGTTATTTTAGTTGTTTAGGTGACTGTCTCTATTTTAAGTTTATTAAAAGTCAGTGTGCAGTCTTATAAGTTTTACAACCTCCACTAGCATCTAGAATAGTATCTTGCATAAACATATGTTTTGAATTTAATTGAAGTGAAGAGCAGTATCATTTATGCACTGCCCCTTACTCAGGCAACAACTCACACTGGCTTTACCCTGTTGACAAGGGCGGTATCTCTGAGACTTTATGTGCTGTTGTGGGGTGGATGGAAACTATGTAACTCAGTAACTTTGATCATTCATTCACTCAACACACGTGCATTGAACTGCTGAGATGCTCTTTTTGCCATTATATAAACGAGGGTAAAATAGGTAAAAATTTATGGCCCCTTGAGGAAGCCAAAGTTTAATTAGGTTGATAAAAATAAGTTTAGGGAAAAAAGTAGTAATTGCCATATGAAAGGATTCTAGAGTATTTGGGGAACAGAAAGAAGAGTATTTAACTTTTCTGAAAAGATTTTTGGGACAAATTTCATGGAGGAGGTGATGCCTGAGATGGGTCTGGGAGGCTGGCTGGGTTGTTGACAGGCAGGCGAGCCAGAGATGGGAAGAACTGCACATGGAAGCCAAACTTGTTCCTACAACTCAAGTCTGGGTCTGGAGTTGTAGGAACAAGTTCAGTTTCCAATTTCTCCCGAAAAGGCAGCTGCCCGTGAAAGGCCGGATGCTGCAGTGGTCAGAGCACAGCCTGCCTGGGGGTGAGTGCTGACTGTGGACAAGTTTCTTCTCCTTGCTGGAACGGGGTTACTTTATCTGAAAAGTGGGGACATAGTAGTAACTCTCAGAGTGGTGAAGGCCAAACAATCTTAATACAAGCAAAATGCTTATAAAACTTCCTGGCATATAGTAAGTGACAGTATTGTGGTCATCTTTCAACAACAATTTATTTGCTTTCAGCTAAAAAGTATTGCTTGCTTTTAAAAAATCGAAATAAAGCATTTATGGTAAATACGTATGTTGTCACCTACGTTTCTTTCATGCTGACTACAACCTTGTGCTGATGGTGCCATTTCTGAGAGTGTCCTAAACACTGTAGGCTGTGTCTGTTGTGGGGGGACTTTGGTGGGCAATTAACAGATGGATTGACGATGATAATATTGGTGATTAGATGGTGATTTCTGCTTCCCCTTCTTATCGTTTAGCTTTGACATTTTCTTTCTAGCTTAATTACATAATATTATATCTTTCGTGATTTTATCTATTTTGAATCTAAATATAAGTGCAATTACATTTCTTCAGACCATCATGAAGGCTTAGTTATTTCTAATCGTTACTAAGAGTAATGATGGGAATGGATGGGATGCTTGAAAGCCAGTCCTTTCAGGGGATACAAACCAGTATGTCTCTGCTGGTCCTGTTTGTCACAACTACTCCTTTCAAATATAAAGTCAAAGTCTTCAGAAGCCAAATGCTTAATTATGGGAGAGGTGAAGACCAATGAATGCATTCTTCCAATAGAACATCGATGGGACTATTGGGAAAGTGTGAGTATATAGTCCTGATATCCAGTGCCATCTGTCCCTGTCTCCTTCTCCACCCTCACCTCCCACTCTTCCATCTTCAGTTATTCATAGAGCAAATGTTTCCTGAGCACTTACTGCCTGCCATGTGCTGGGCTGCACATTGAAGGTAAGCAGCTAGACGCCAGCCCCCGCCCCATGCTCTTAGGACATCCTCAGGGTCGGGGAGGGGGGTGGGGGAAGGGAGATACAGAAAAGAAAACCAAGGATTACCATACTTAAGGCAGGTGATCACACACAGGAAGAACGTCTTAATAGGAGGTGCAAAAGAGTTTAATCCTGGAGGTGCAAAAGAGTTTAATCCTGGCTCTGAGATCGGGGAATATTTCTAGGAGAAAGTGTGTGCCACGCAAAATCATCTTGGTTTCCTGTTTCTGAGACTTGCTTTCTCTCTCTCAAACATTCTTTTTCATTTTGGTTGTCTAGTTAAAAGACCTGAGCATACAGCAAACTGATTTAATCCCTGCATCGACCCAAAGATGAGATACGAACATATTCATTTTATGAATGAAGGGTTTAAGTTCAGAAAGTTTATGTAACTCGTCCAGGTTAACCCAGCTAGCGGTAATGCTGTGCTTCAAACCTCAGTCTTAATCCTTTATGGCTTTTTTCATTTGCATCATATACCAAGTAATCTGTTCGTTGTTTAATGCCCATTAAATGAATTGATAAAAGTAAAGCGCCGAGGATATGCCTGTTACGTATGAGTAGGGTAGTTGAGAACCTGGATTTTTGAGTCACATGGACCTAATTTGTGTCCCTGCTCTATCATTTCCTATCTGGGCAAGCTTGACTAACCTAGTTTAGTTTCTAAGCTTCAGTTTCCTTGTCTCTGGGGATAATAATAGCACCTACCTCATAGGGAATGTGTGTAGAGAGTGTTTGATACAAAGTATGTTTTCTATACATATTAGATATTTTTATGATCTATTTAAAAAACATTTATTTTTTGAGCATCTCTATGTGACAAGCATTTTCTTAGGTGAATACTAGCGTTTTCTTTTCTTTTCTTTTTTTTTTTTTCATCTCTCCCTCCCCTTCCAAAACACTTAGCAAAGTAAGAACATATGATAAAAGTATAATGGAGATAAAAGTGAGTGGAAGAAAGATGAAGACAATTGAGTAAAAAAAGGAAAAAAAATCAATTCAAGTGGAGGCCAGGCAAAGAAAGAAAACAGAAGAAAAGAAGGCACAATGATAGGCAACAAGAAAGAATAATGACCACTTGGTGCTAGAAGGTAAAGAGAGACACTAGTGAATTTTAGTTTTCTCCAAGCTGCAACCTTCAAATCATTCAAATTGTTTAAAGACAAAACAATGAGTTTGGTAGTGAGGCTGTTCAAGTTGATCTAATAAGCTAATTTCTATGGTCAGTTTGGATGCAAGGATTGAAATTATGATTTTATTTCTAGTTCTTTTGATTTTGTATTTAAATTCCCCCCCCCCCCCCGCCCCTTCAAGCCAAAGAAACAAAGTATGAAGACTGAGGATATAACACAATGTGAACATCAAGGAGAAGTTAGTATTAAGAACAGTGTTGTCCTCTGGTTTGGCAAGACCACCAGAAGCTGAAAACAGACATAACCTTAATAAAAAGATAAGGCTTCTCCCCAAGTGGTTCAATATGATTTAAAGATTTATCATTTTATCTTTCTTTTGAGTTTTGCTGAAAAAATGAGGTATTCTTTTGTTCTCAAATTTACAGATAAATTAAGATAGACTTGTATAATATCTTGCCCAAGGTCACTCTACAAAGTTAGGAATATAGTCCAATTCTCTAATTCCAATCCAGGAAGCTTTAATAAACAGAAGACCTTGGTTTTCAAAGGAACTCAAAACTTAATGAGGAGTTGCAACTTGATAAAGTAAAATACATTCGAAATGTTTGCTCCTTACTATTTTTCTTTCCTATGTTGTGTCTGCACATGTCAAATGAAGACAGGAATGACAAAATATAGTCAATTACATTAGGCATGACAGAAGTAGAATAAATGGGATGTTTGATTATCAGAATTTTTACTTTTACTGGAATTTTAGATAGCTAATAGATTTGGAATATGGTTCTTTAATTAATCTCTAAGTTGGTGTTTATTTTTCTAGAAAGTAGTATCTGTCAACCAGTCTCTTATCCCCTTGCTTTGAAGATGAACAATATGTGTATGTATATTGAGAACATTCTGAAGGTAAAATGAGGAGAGCATCCTGACTCTGACACGTGGTACCAGGGAGTTCATTGCTAGGCAGTTCTTGCTCTAGTTTTCAGTATGGTGGAAGAAGGAATCAGCTTTCCTGGGTTGGAAGGCCTAAGTGTAAAGATTTTTTTTTTTAATTTTTAAATTTTTTTATTGGGAGGGAGATTGGTATGGGCATGGATTAGCAAGGAAGAAATTTTCCCGGCAAGGGGAAGGAGTCCCTGAGGTGACATTGGAATTGGGTGCTGACTGGGGTGAACTACGGGGCCAGCGAGGGTCAGAGAAATGGGTCAACAGTGCAGAGAGTTGGGCTGCTCCCACGAGATGGAAATGGAAGTACAAGAGAGAAGAAAGCTGTTGTGAGGCCAAGAGCACAGTGGCTGGATAGATCAGCGAAGTATAAAAAACTTTTAGTTTTGAGTCAGATCAACCAGATCAACCCATTTACCCAAGGTCATGCTAAAATCTCAGCCCTCTTATGGCAGGGAAAGACAAATCTGAGAATTAATCAGATATATGTAGTTATAAAGTACCTAGTACAGTGTCCACCATATCGTAGTTTTCTCCAAAATGTTAACACATGCTGTCTCTGTCTCTTTCTTCTCTGATTACCTGTCTACACTGGACATGTCATCCAGAATGCCTGCCTTCCCAACTTCAGACTTTAATGAGCATGATGACGGGTCCTGTTCATGTATGCAGTGTTAGGGCTGGACGCTATTCAATTAGGGATGAGCACCTGCCCTAAGGGCAGCTTATCTATAAGCCAGCTGGCAACAAGTGAGAGGACCTGGAGCAACAGCCTCTTCTTAGACGTGTGGATGATAACTAGCTAAATGTCCACTTCCCCTCTAGGATCTCCACTAGAAAATATGGGGAGATTTGGCCAGTCATTGGTAATGAGAAAAAAAAAAAAAAGAAAAGAGCAGCCATAAAGAGAAGTAGAGCCCAAGAGAATAGCTAGGTCAAGATAATGGTGGGCTGAGGGCTTTAGCACCAGTGAGAGCCCCGGCTCAGGAAGCAGCATGTACCAGAGAGCCTGTTTCTTCCCTATCCATGGGCTACTAGTCCAAAGCTACTTGAGTCCTGGAGACAGTGAAGCCAACTGTGAGTGCAGCAGTGACACTGGCAGGGACACATTCCATTTGTCTTATTTGGTTAAGCATCTGCCAGACTCAGATCAGATTTGCCTGTGTCAGCACCTTCGAGGGACACACACCCCTCTGGCTTATGTTGCCTGCATATTTGACAGCTCAGCTTTACTCAAGGCTGCCTCCTCAAAGTCTGGCTTGTCTCTTAGGCTAGGGCAGGCAACTCAATCTGGTGCCATCATGGGCTACCTGGGCACTATACTAGGAAGAGAGGGTGGCCTGTGGCACCAGATTATGCTATGGGGATGCTGAGGCCACGCTGAGAGAAGTTTCTTTTGGGGATTTCAGTCTGAGAAAGAATGCAAGACAGAAACTCATGGCAAAAGCAGAGCAGAGAGGCAGGGAGCAGAGCGGGTTAGTGTATGAGTGGATCAGAGTGAACAGGTCTAAGGAAACAAAGTGATGATCACACAAATATTTGTAAGGTCTCATCTCTTCATGCATTAAGATAGAATCTGTCAATTTCATTTTAAAAATATCACTTCATTAATCTAAATTCTGAAGCTTTTGGGGGTTTCCAAAATGGGTTATTTCTCCTCAGGATGATTATGTTTGACTCAGGATGTCACTGAAATGGCTACTAAGAAGCATCTATGGCTATGTCCATGGTCTCCCCTTTTGGTTCCCCCCCCACCTTTGTTTTGCGAGGGCAGGTTGGAGCAGCACTGGTCCTGATCCTTTAGCTTGAGGGTGAGTCTTTGGTGTCTGCACAACCTCATTCCCAAGAACTGGTATAGAACGATATGGGACGATCATAGAGGGTCGCCTGCCACCTGCAGTCAAGCCTCGGTAAGTGCAACAGTGCAGATGGTGAAGGGGTGGGGATTGGGGGCAAGTCCAACCCTTCCCCAATATGCACTGCCCAGCAAGCATATTCCTGGGGAACTGTTTCTTTTCCACCCATCACCTGCTGCCGAACCCTGGAAACAGTGATGCCAACTGGGAGAGCAGCAGTGACACTGGCAGGGCTGGTGTTGACATCCAACCACAGTTCTCCTGTATCAAAACACTAATGGATAGGATTCTACCTAATCTATTTATAGAGAATCAGATATCATCAAGCAAGCAAGCATAATCCTCTGAAGGTCCTTCTGACACGCCCCTCTTTCCTCACTACAATTATGTAATCTGCTTCTTGGAAGGAACAAACACATCTTGGTGTACATTGCTCAGAAATGATATCACAGCTTATCAATTCCATCTACACCCCGTGCAAGGGAAAACTGTTCACAGCAAGGAAAAAAAAGTCTCAGGTCCCATAAGGGGGATTTTGTTAGGGCCTCCCATAACTATAGGCGAATAGAAACTAGCCTATAGACAATACTATTGCAATATGGAAGTGGGTGGCTTTGAGCACTATTCACCTGTGAAAATCAAAGAAAAAACTTGCACTTCTAGATTAGTTCTAAGACCAATGGGACAACCCTCTTGCCTCACCTGCTACTCATGACCCACCTTTTGAGATTCCCATGTAGAGAGCATGCTTCCTCTTGAGCAAGGAGGGATGCATATTTATATCAATTGGCAAGGAAGGTGAGTTTGCCTGTCTTGACCCCTGCCAGGGCTCAGGTCCCTTTTAAAGGACAACTCCTGGACTAAGGCCCTAGGGAGAAGATGATCAGCGAGAGGTTTTGGATGAGTATCGATGGAGTGTTTCGTGTGTGCCAGGCACTGCTCAAACAAATTAATCATCACCCAGCTCTGTCAGGTGGTTATGATCAGGTTTCCATCAAACCTGCTATGTGTCTTACAACTGGCAACTGCTACAGCTGGGATTAAAATCCAGGCTCCAAATCTGTATAACACATGTTTACCTCACAGGGCTCTCAGTGCCATTACATCTGTAATTAGAGAGTGTTTCCTTTCGATTAGATCCAAATGAATACAATCCTTCCTACAAAGCCTCCGCGAGGTGGCCGAATGTGCCTGAGTCAACTCTGGTTAGAGTGGAGAGTGGACATCACCCAATCTTTGGTTGCTTCTCTTCTAATTTGAATTATGTATGTTGGGTACCAAGAACTGATGCTCTATCGAACAATCCCCAGTACTTTAGCATGGCCAAGAAGGTGCTGGCCCCTTGCTCTTAGAAAAGCACAATGTAAGCTAGTGCTGCCTGGACTTTGGGTCTCTAGTTTTGTGCCATAAACCACCCGGAGATTCTGATCATCTGCTCAGCCTTCATGCCAGCCTTGGAACAAAGCTCTTTATCTTCATGGCATATTTATTTCCTCTTCTGCCTCTGCTCTCTTATTAGAAACACATATATCCAGACTTGGTGGTTATGGAGTAGCACTATCTTCATCCATGGTGGCCTTTAAAAAAACGTATTTTATATCTTGGCATTTCAGTGGCTGGCAATCTGGAAAAGTAAAATGATATGTGGGGCACGTGTGAGCTGTGCCTGGATCAGGGATGAAAGGAGAAGAGTTAAAAGTATCTTTCAACAGCAGTAAACTCCTAGTAACCAAAGAACCTGGTCTCCATGGCTATTTACCACTGAGACACTATATCTATGATGCCTTCTTCATGGAGATTTATACATTGAGGAAAAATATCTATTTCCTGTCATGAATAAGAGGAGATTTGAGCATTGAGTCATAATCTTCTAACTCCCCAGACTCATCAGTAGAATTGTCTCTTCCCCTGGCCCTTGGCATAGAACTAATTTTTAGCAAAGTCTAGTTTCCATGTTCTAGAAAACAACTTATCAGATGAGTGACCAGAAAGATGGAAGCACACAAAATATTTTGGTTAGTTTCTGAGGGGCTATATCACCCTTCAGGTGGTTGTCTCCAAGGTAACTGGTACCATTCTGCTCTACTAATCTCATTTCCAACATTTATCCAGTCACTTTTCTGTTTAGTGTCTTCTTCAAGACCTGCATGGTTTCAGGATAAGGAAAACTTTGACAGTCTACAGGTGCCCAGATCATTGTGTAAAAGTAGTCCTGTATGCCAAGGTAGGTTGTGAGACACATATTCCACACCTACTTCAGTCTAACAA
This sequence comes from Eonycteris spelaea, assembly GCA_003508835.1. NCBI lineage: Eukaryota > Metazoa > Chordata > Mammalia > Chiroptera > Pteropodidae > Eonycteris > Eonycteris spelaea. Next base: position 3,331,706 of record PUFA01000003.1, read on the forward strand.
CTGGAATGGGAAAGAGGTAACACTTAGGCCAGACTTAGTAGATTTTCACCCCAATTCATTTTTATTTGCAACTATCGATTGACCTTAAATCAATACTTTTCTATAAAATCACTCACTGGACGAGAATATCTAACTAAACAATTTGGGGGTAGTTGATTCAACTGTCCGTCTATAAAACAGAGATAATGATGTCTACCTAATGGAGCTATGAAAAATATGTGGAATAAATACACAATATATAACATGTAGCTATATTCATTAAATGGAGCTCTCTCTTAACCCCTTCTTATATATTCCTGTTACAAGTATCACCTTTGCAGTCACCCTGGGGACCCTGTGTTAATCCTTGTCTTCGATTATTTATTCAGTTCCCATATTTGGACACAAGACTCTAGTCTGCTTTCATCTATTTACACCAAACTGTTCATTCTCACCGTTAATATATCACTTAGACACTTTTTTTATGCCCAGACTATTGTCATAGCCTGCTAGCAGAATTAATTAATCAGTGCATTCATTTATTGAGCATCTAATATGTTCACTGTTGAATGATGCTAGGAACAGAGGGGTAAACCACTTTGACAGGAATCCTATTCTCACGGTACTATTCTTGTGGGTGAAGGTAGGTAATGAATAAGTAAACGAATGAATGAATGAGAAAAATTTTGATGTAGACACTAAAACAGAAAGATGTGTTAGAGCTTGAGTGGCAGGGACAGGCAGGAAGACTACATTAAATAGATGTTCAGGGAGGACCCACCTGTGGAGAGGCTGCTTGAGCTGAGCTTTGAATGACAAGAAGGAACCCAAGACCTGTGAGCAGAGCATTTCAGGCAGGGGCAGTGGGTGCCAACGGCCCTCGCATGGCAATAAGCCTGGCATGGTGGAAGGGCAGAGGGAAGGCCAGTGTGGTTGATGCATAAGTGAGAAGGGCCCAGTGATACAAGATGAGATCAGAGAGGGGAAGGACTACATCTTGTAGGAAGAGCAGATCATGGAGATCATGGACAGGATTTTGGGTTTTATCAGAGGTGTAAGTATAAGCCACTGGAGTTTTTCAACAGGGTGATAACATGATGTGATTGACATTTTACAAAGCTCATCCTGCTGGTCAGGTGGAGAATGGACTGGGGGCTGGTAAGGGTCAAAGTAGAAGTTAGTCAGAATAGCCTGGAAAGAGGTGAGTGGCTGGTACCACTGGAAGTGGGACACAAAGGAAAGTAGAAGCTGTGGTTTTAAGAAAATTCCATACTAATTTTCCTGAGGTCATTTCTGAACTCCAAAATTTTTGATGCCACCACATTATACTTCCTGCTGAATCAAATCTGAGTAACTGGTTTTCGAAGTCTTCCACGATCCATCTGTGGCCACTTTTCATTGATTGTTGATCTCTCCAAACTCCCATACTACCTATACTCTGTAGTTAATAAGCAAGCAAGTAATAACCCACTCTCTGTTCATCTGTGCAGCATTTAAGGTATGTTAGTCTTCTTTTACAAGCTTGAAAATCCCTTTAGAACAGGCTCTGTACTAGCGCTTTCTTCCACATCCTCCATTGCACTTAGCATAGTTCTCCACACAGGGCATGTGTTGAAATTGCTTATTGATTGATTTAAAACATATATCACCAGCATTCATCTCTTCAGTATCTTTTTCCTATGAAGAAGGGTGATTATCTGTCAATATTCATGGCACCATTGAACCAATACGCAATGCATTAATCATCTCTGAGATAACCAGATGAGGCTTTCTTGTAATCTTTCTATTTTGCTGAGATAATTTCACTTGCTTTGGAGTTTATGAGGCCATAAGTGGCTCCCATCTGTTGATGAACATATTTCTAAGAGTCATTTAGTCTCGAGTATGGAATACTTGAGGGGAAGTTAAATTGTAACTTTTATATTAAGTGTCATCTTAGTAACAGAACCAAAATTGGAAGCATGTGTTCAATTTTGGTCTTTAATTTTCAAAGCTTTAGGTCAGGCAAAGAATTAATTTCATTTGTTTACAAAGTAGATTATGCCTAATAACATCTATTTTGTTTATGGTCACATTTTAGTCAATCCATTGCCTTAGAAAATGAGAGAGATCTGATTGGCTAATCATTCAACATAGTAAATTACATTGTTCTAACATCCACAGAACATTGGCTTAATTGAATTATCCAGTAATAGTATAATAAAAATATTCCCTTTTATTACATTTTGAGCAAGGCATATACCAGTGATGAAACAGAAAAATCTTGTTTATTCCATCCTTGTTTGATGATCAACCACAGAATGTAACATAACATTTCTGGGGATAATAATTTTTTCCACATTAAGGATAATAAAGACAAGGTAGCTTTAATGGGATTCTTACTGGTACACTGAGTTTTCACTACTTGTTTGTATAACTTTTTCTCCCAGAAATTTGTCCTCTGATTACTGCTACTTTACAAAATAAAGTTTAAATAATTGGTTTTAATTTATGCATAATCAAAGAGATAAGTGTGATTATTTTCTCTCTCCAATGAGAGGTACAAAAACTGTCTGGGGCACTTTCTTTCACTCTTGAGATTGTGATGAGGACCAAGGAGCATTTTCTCAGCAAAAGTCAGATACACACAAAGTCTACACATATCAGGAAAGATCCTTGGGCCCTGGGGATCAGCCCCAAGAGGTCTAAACCATATGCATAGCACAGTTTCTACAGAATCATCTTAGTATTAATGACCACTACTCATTATTTTTCTTTTTGTACTTTTAGAAATATGTATTGTGGCAAAATGTTGGAAATAGTGAAATTCAAACTAATAAAGATTTTAAAAAGTGTTTCAATTTGTAAATACAAAGGAAATAGCCATTTTAGCATCATTATATAGACTATATCTTACGCAATGATAGGTGTATATTATAGAAGTATTTCTGATCCCTTGGTCACTACTTCTAAAAACACATTTTTTAAAATGTTAACAACAACTTTCGTTCAAAATGATGATGACTCAAGGGCTTTTTTTCACACAATTCCAGAAGAGATCAAGTCTTCACTTGAGTCTTTTATTCAGTTCTTTATCGTGAGGAGAAATAATAACATGTGTAAAATAGTGACAAATAAAATACTGTATTTTAGAATGTATATTCAAACATGATAACAAATTGGTACTTTGGCCCATTTTGATCATAGTTTTAATTCAAGATGTGAAAGAAAGACTTTCTACATGGAGGTGGTGTTAGAGTTACCGAATGCCGAAGGGTCTCTGGTAATTATGCTTCTGGCTAGTACAGCTTGGCTACTGAGGTTTGTTGCTATGTGTTGAGAGCAAAATCCCAAATGATGATGCTAATGTTTTTGCTAATGAAATCTTCTATGCTGAAAAATTTCAGTTACCCAGTCACTTGTCTTCAGGTATAAACACTAGCAAGTAGGGAGGAATATGATTAGAAAAACTCAGAGGAGGAAAAAAGAAAAGAAACAGATTGACTAGAAATCATTCATGGAATATATTTCAGTGGCTTATTGGGTGACAGCATCTTAGGTATTGAGATTCATTTACACTAGATAGTAAGTTAACTATTTTTCTTCTTTTTAATAGATACCACATTTTTAACACAAAGTTTCAGTATCCTATTTTCTCTCAAATGAGTATATATATATATATAATGACAGTTATTACTAATAGCGAGAAACTTATAAAAGTTTTTAGAAGTTAGGTACTTTTCTGGAAAATAAAAGAACAAGAGTGCATTTTAAAGTTGGTGAGAATAAAGTTTTCTATTTCAATTTTCATTCTATGTACATGTTAGCTCTGTCTGGGCTCTGCCGAGAAAAATTGTCAATGGCCAACAGATTATCCCAATGTATATTCCACCCCTCCTCCCTTTTAATCTCTTTTTAGGTGATGAATAGTATTTCTTTTAGAGCAGATTCACTTGATCTTTCATGTAATTATGCTCAACAGAACTCAGGGTGAGTATATGCTCATCTTGATTAAAACGCTATGAAAAAAAAGCTCTCACATCATAAATATCTGTATTCTAGAGTCTCATAACCAGTTGCTTCAGTGTTGGTGTCAAAATTTGAGTGCCGATTAGGGCAGTCGTAAGTGGGTCATGTCATTAATAGAACAACTTCCAGAGCAAGTAGTGGCATAGCACAATCGTGAAGAGAAAGGATTTCAGAATGAGATGCACCTGGATTCAGATTCCAGCTCTGCCGATATTTAGAGCAGCATCGAATAGTGGCTGGTGCTCACATTGTAGGGCTGGTTTGCCTGCTTTCATTCCTGTGTGCGATCTTAGGTAAGCTACTTAAATTCATTAACTTTGACTCCCTTGATTTGTAGCTTCCTCTCAGAGTTGCTGCTGTGAGGTTAAAATGAGATAATTTTGTGTAAAATTCTGCATAATGCTTACATGCAGAAAGCTCATTAGGCATTTAATAATAATGTTAACCCTTATTATTATTAATTTAGTGCTAAGCACAGCAGGATCTGAAAAATTACTAAATCTTTCAATACTGAGTTTCCACCTGCATAAACAGGAGATGAAAATATGCATCCTCACAGAGTTGTTGTGACAAATAAATGAGATGGCACATTGAATGACTAGCACAATTATTGGTCGTAAAATTATTCAGAAGCATTCTGAGTGCTTCAGTGAGAATTATCCGATTGCTAATAGATCTTGCAGTGTTGCTAATAAACAATTTCTTTTATTCCACCATTATTTCGTTCTTGGTGTTCATGCTTTTAAAACACCCAAGGGCCATTTTATCCTCCTCCCTTTGTCATGACAATATATTTGCACAGACTATTGTCTATTGTCTATTTCACAGACATCCTCACACAAGATTATAACTTTCTGGGTTTCCGATTAAAGAGGTGAGACTTTGACATTTACACTAAGTATTTTCTAGATACGAAGCCATCTGACCTTTAATAAATAACATCTTTTGTAAATCCTTCTTTGTTAACCACCATTAATGCCACCACTTTCTGACCCTTTTAGTCTTGCTTTCAAGTATTTTTAAAAAGAATCATAAGTTGAAAAAAAAAAAGAATCATAAGTCGGATAGCTTTTTAAAAGCACAACTTCCAAGGTAATCTTAGAAGGCACTTAAGGGGATGGCATCTTTACCAGTTCCATTATTGCTGAATTTGCAGAGAAACTTCCTTTGAGTCAAAGTTGTCTCCTTGAGTGCATGGCCATTTTGATAAGAATAGTGCAAGGTAATGCAATCCCACTTTAAATTTAGAAGCGTAAAGTTCATGCTACACTGAAAAGATAGCAGTGAATGGCATTGCCATACTTAGATTTGAGAAAAACTCAAGTGCTCAAGTCTTGACCCAAGAATAAGTTTAACATTCTATAGGCAATTATGGAATGTGGACACAAAGGTGAAATAAATGTGTCGGTCTCCCTGGCCTTTGATTCTTTCATTCCCCAACTGTACGACCATTATTCATAGACACTATGTGCAGTCTTAGTTTGTCCCTTCTGTTTCTGGTTTAAATTCCTTACCTGGAGGGCAAAGGTCAACACCTGCTTTCTGCCTTCTAAGAAACAATGACACATCAGGTTTGAGCAGTCCAGGGCACAGGGTATATAGACTGCTTACATTTCACAGTCCCTCTGGCTACTAGAGTAATCATTTAGTGAGCTAAACATTTACATGTGACTAGAAATTGGTTGTTTGTTTATGATGTGCAAGGTCTAATAGTGGACACAGAAATGAACCGACATGATTTCTTCCCTAATTTAGGATGATACTATCTAGTGACAAAATCATAGAGGGATATAAATAATTAGATGATATAGTCGAAAGTGCAGGTCTATAGAAAAGGGGCAGAAAAATAATATAGAAGCATCGAGGAAGGAAAGATTATTCTTAGGTATAGGAAAGCTTCAGGGAAAAGGTGGTATTTGAGGTAGGTCTTGGAATATGAGTAAATTTTGTACATGCAAGGAAAGGGGTGAATATGTTAGTGGAACAATGTTATGTAGGACCCAACAGTTTTATATAAAGGAGCAAAATGGGAAATAAGTCTAGGGAAGTGAAGAGACTGCTATCCAAAGAATTATGAGATCATAATAGGGCCTTGGATTTCATACTCAAAGGTTTGTATTTTAGCTTATAGATCAGGGGTCCCCAACCCCTGGGCCAGTGACTGGTACCAGTCTGAGGCCTGTTAGGAACCAAGATGCACAGGAGGAGGTGAGCGGCAGATGAGCGAGTAAAGCTTCATCTGTATTTGTAGCTACTCCACAGCGCTAGCATTACAGCCTCAGTTCCACTTTAGATTATCAGGCATTAGAGTCTCAGAGGAGCACTGGTGCCTGGGCCAAAAAGGTTGGGGACCGCTGCTATAGATGACAGACAAGTGGGTTCAATCTTGGCTTTTTATTACAATCATACATTCAGTTTCAAAAGTTGCAGGTGTTAATGCAAGATCATCTCCAACACCTGTGAGGCCTAGAGTATGAATGGAGGCTCACATACTGTATATCTAAATATTTAAAAGTTTTAAAATAAGTGATACCCGAGATCTGGCCCTTGTTTCCTCCCAGAGTCAGGAACCTGTCCCAAGGGATTGTTCTGGGACTGAAGGGGAAAGGATCCTCACTCTTCCTGAGGGCCACCTGCCTGCCACTAGGGACTTGAGTGGGGAAACGGAACTCAGCAGAGGAATCCTGGGCAGTGGCTGGACCTGCCCCCATGAAGGCTAAGATGACTCAGTAAAGCTCTCCAGGTCCCTGGGCGGGCAGGGCCTCTCACCTCATGCCTCACTTTTCTGACTGGGGATTGACAGGTATTCTAAGTTATCACCTAGAATTACACTCACCCACTCCACCCACCTCCAGAGGTGAGGGCGCAAGTATTGTTACCTGAAGAACGTTGTCTGCATACACATCCTCACATTTCAGAGGAACTACTTTGACACTAAAGTAGCCCTCTTTCTCTGGTTTCAAAGGGCACAGGCTGACTTTTTATCCCTCAGCTCAACACCACCCTACTGAATGAGAGGACTCCATTCAGCTGCTCTGTTCCTCTCCAATATTTTGTGTGTACTGAATTGGTCATCAGATTTTAAAATGTGAGGCTGAAAAGAAGGAAAAGTGCTTGCATTTCTGGTTATGATGTTTGGGGTCTTGTAAAGCATTTGACACTCTTGGCCTGATATAAGAGTTGTGCTATGTCTGAACCCAACCACTGACCCAGAATTTATTGGGATGGGGTGGATGTGAAGTCTCAGGACCTGTGCTAACAAAGCTCCATGGCTGATCATAATACCAAGGCAGGATTAATAATCACTACTAAAAATGAGAGAGATTTTTCTGTTTAATTATTGCTTTTTCAGCAGGGGAAGGATGCTAGATGATTGGTATTTTAGAAAGTAAAGTGGAGTAGGATGGAAGATGAATGGAAAGGTGGTGAGACTGTGGCAGGAGAGCTGTGAAAAGCCACCAAGCAAGTGAGATGAAGGCCTAGAGGAAGCAGGGACCATAGATGGGCAAAGAAGGAGAATCTGGACTGGGGAGGCTCCAGGAAGTCACATCAGAAATGCTTGGTGAATGTGCCCAGTTCCAATCACGAGACCAGCAGGTGATGGAGACTAGACTCTGGTTAGTGAGAACACAAAGCATATACAGGTAATATATTATAGAATTATACACATGAAGCTTAAAATATAATTCTTACTAACCAATGTCACTCCAATATACTCAATTAAAAAAATGCTCAGTTGTTAAGGGAAGAGATGGAGTGGAGATGACTTTGAAATTTCCGGCTTGTTATGGGTTGAACTGTGTCCTCCAAACAAATATGTAGACGTCCTAATTCCTGGTAGATGTAAATGTAACCTTATTTGGAAACAGGACCTTTGCAGATGTAATCAAATAAGATGATGTCATTAGGGCAGTCCCTAAGTCAATATGGCTAGTGTCCTTATAAAAGGAGACACATAGGGAGGATAGCCAAGTTTTGGAGGCAGTGATGAAAGTGATGTAGCTATAAGGCAAACAGTGCCAAGATTTTCTAATTGTCATCAGAAACTGGGGGAGAGGTGAGAAGGGGTCCTCCCCTATAGGTTTCAGGGAGAGTATGGCCTTGCTGACACCTTGATTTTGAACTTGTAGGCTTCAGAACTGTGAGACAGTACATCTGTGTTGTTTGAAAACACTTGGTTTGTAAAAGTTTGTTACAGCAACCCCAGGAAAAAAATATATAAGCTGTAACAAACAGCACCCATGGTGTTGTCTCTCTCTGAACTGGGCTATCAGTGAAGGAAAGTGTTTGTGATACCCAGTGTCAGAACTGTGAGTACTCTCTACAGGCAATAGAGACTCATATTCCGTGTCTCTCTCTCTCACCCAGCTGTATTAATTCACTATGGGCTTCAATTATCTACTCTACAAAAAGGCATTAACAGAAAATATTAATTTCCTATAGGTTTCAGTTGTCTACTACATAAAAAGGCAGTTTCCACAAGCTAAGTTAAAAGGTTTTTACATTCAGTTTTCCCATATTTTAATTTGATTTTGAAGGTATTTTTGGTAGTATTTTAAGCCATCATCTTTAATCTACTATAGTAAAAATTACTCAGAAAATTTACAGAGATTTCACTTCCACAAGGGACATTTTCTGATAGGACATTGTTGCAGGAATGAACTGCCAAAGAGACAGCTGAAAAAAATGGGTCATGCATTCATCCCATTCTGGGACATAAGCTGCCAAGAGGTTCACTGCTTTTTTGTCCTCTTCTCGTAAACAAGCTGCGTTAACAAGTTACTTTAAAAAAGCATACTAATTTCCCCAGCGAATTACACAGGAAAGAATCCAGCGTTTCCTCCCGAGAAATCAAACAGTTGTTTGTTCTCAGAGCTCAGGTGTGGTAAAATAGCTGTGGGCTAAAAACGCACGCTGGATATTGGCCAGTAGGCTAGAGCTTTCCTTCCACTTCAGCCCTGATTTCTGACATTGGTGTGCAACTCATAGCTTGTTGTGTGTGTGTGTGTGTGTGTTGTGTGTGTGTGTGTGTGTTAGAACTTTTCATTTTCAATTTAATTACACAATCTATAGTGCCTGGTGGGAAGGATTTAGGGGCAAGATTAATGCTCAACAGTGTTCCGTTTTACATTCTTTTTTGATAACGAACGCTGTATTGATTATCCAAAGTGAGTTTTCAAAAATGTTTTGTAAGAGCCAAATTCTTTTGGTAGCAGAATAATTTAAAAGGGGGAGGGGTGACTTCATTTCCTGGCTCTTTGCCAAAATTTAGGTAAATGGAGGTGTAAGATGCTTTTTTAAAATTGTATTGCCAATGTATTCTTGAGAGTGGGGAGTACCTCCCTACTTGTGAGAAGAAAGAATAGCAATTCCATTGTAGAATTAGAATACAGTTGGAGACACTAATTGAGTCACAAAACGATCCATCTAAGAATGGCTATATAACTAATATATTTAAGACCCTAACCTCCTATGTGAAAATCCAAAGAATTCTACTCTCTTATTGGAACTAGAAACCATTATGATTTTATCTGGCGTCAAATCAATGTTTACGATTATGGGTAAATATTTGATGTTCTACTTTGGTGTCCATATATTCTATTCAGCCAAATGTAGAAAGAAGGAAAATACAGGAAATGAAATATGCCCCTAAGAAGTAGTCTTAATATATTTCTTGACCAACTGCTTTAACTTCTTAAGTTAATAAAGAAAATAGTTCTCTTTATAAGGAAAAGTATTCCCTATGTGACTAAATAAAAAAAATGGTAGCAATAAACTTTAATGGTTAACTGTTGTTGAGCTTTCCCAAACCACTTGAGTACATACAAATAACTGAAAATACAATAAAAGGAAACTAAGCTCAAAAGGCAAATAAACTGTTTGAAATGGCTAACTGACTTTGCCATTGCACAATGATGGCAATTTCAAGTATGATGATGGCTGCTAATTCTGATTGGCAATTTCAAAAGTACATTCAAAAGCAAACTGGTACCTAGTAAACATTAAATTTTACTTAGTGAATCTGCAGTATAGTATACTAGCCAAATGAGTTAACGCACTTTAAAGCTTGATGAGTTACAGGGCATCTGACACAAATTAGTTAAAGCTAGAACTTAATTTGAGTGGAATGACAATGGGACTAGACCTGGAACTTATTTTGAAGCCCATTAGAAGACTTCAAAAATGTACCTACCCCTCACACTTCTCTTGGCAAGAGTGAGTTATAATTTATGCCAGAGGAGAACAACAACAACAACAACAAGACATGGAGATTTGTGCCTGTGAGTGAAACCTGAGCACATTTGCTACAGGCCAGTGTTTGCATTCTCTGAGTCTAGTGGCACCAGTGGCATTTGGAGACAGTGCAGCTAGACTGGCCTAAGGTGAGGTGGAGCAAATGGGGTTTGGTGATGGCCGTTCTCGTTGTGTATGTGTGACGGCGTGTCTCAAGCCTGTTAAAAAGTTATACAGAGTGCTCCACCATACCAGTAAATATAAAAGATAAATTAGTAAAAAGACTGGATAAGAAAATAAGGAGACAGACAGATAGACACTGGCTGACTGCGGATAGAAATTGAAGACCAGAATGGAAAGTTAACTTGTACCTTTCCACTGCTAGGGGTTCAGCTCTTAACTGTTTGGGAGGGAGTGACTGGGCTAATTAAAACTTGGGAAAATCACAGAGAAGAGTCGCCTTAGTTAAGGGAGAAGTACATAAAAGTATCAATTTGTGGTCATGATCATATTAACGCAGAGGTCAGATATGCTCAGAGGGATGTGTACACATCAGAGCTGGCAAAGTCCCACTCTCCCCTGTTTCCCATCCTTGGGGAGGAGTGGAGAGAGGAATGAGGTAGGGGAGACAAGGAAAGTGCATAGTCAACCACATATGACCAGTTTATATGTTTTCAAAACCAACAATATGTATGTATATTGCTCATACCCAATAATCATCGATGCCTTTGTATTTTTTTTTACATTTACAAATGCTTAATTATTAACATTTAAAGCAAAATTCTATATTACAGTTTATGAGAAGTGAGGAAATACCTGGTTGGTGCTATGTTCTCGGATTTTTTCTCTAGTCACTGAAAGAGAAAGCAAAAAGAAATTTAACATCAATGTATATAAATGAAGAAAATACGATAATGGTTTTGCTCTGTTCCCACTCATAACTCCAACAGTAATCATGGGCTCTCTGAGCAAGGATTTGTATCACAATATGAACAATTATAACCACTTCAGTAATTGGAATGAAAAAAGTTAAACGTAAATAAACCATTTTAGACAAAAAACAAAAAACTAACTGGAAATCCAGGAAAGGTGAAGCCAGAGAATGTATTAAACTCTGGCAGAGAAATAGTGAAGAGACAGATGAAAAGGACCGAAGAAAAATTTGAACGCTACCAGTCAAAGGTTCCAAACAATGACAACCCATTCAAGTATAATACTACCACTGAGCTCATGCAAACTTGAGGACTAGACAAGGAGATTTAAAGGCACAGATGGCAGAAGTGCTGCTTTAAAAAACTGTTCTCATACCTGTGAAGATAATAAAGACATTATGCCTTGTTATAGTACTGCCAGAGATTAATTAAAGTACAAGCCAACAGTTCTATAAATGGTATCTTGGTGTGGACAGAAACAAATCAGAGTAAAGTGTAAAGGCAACATAAGGGAAAAATAATGATTCTAAAATAATAAACCTCATGCATTGTGAAAATAGCCTGAAAGTGATCAATGTCATGTATAAATAGAAGGAAAAAGAATCTTTAATAATAATAAATAACCAATAAACCACCAGGAAAGAGAGGAAAGAAGTTTGGTGGCATTGCAGTTATGATATGCTTGTGAATATCTGGTATGAAATATACACTTTATTAAATATGTTCTTTAAAATTTTTAATTAAGATAATTGTGCAGTCACATGCATTTGTAAGAAATATTACAGGGTAATCCTGTGTACTTTCTACCCCATAACATCTGGAAGATCTATATAGCACAGTATACTACAAGGAAATTGACACAGTCAAGATGCAGAAAGTTTCCATTGTCATTTAAATATGGGAAAAATCATCTCCATTGAGCTCTTAAAATTCTCATAAATTAAAACATACAATTATATAATTATTTTGTGGCCCTATGGTTATGATCGCTGTGGTGATAATTTTTTTTCTCTTGCTTACGGATAGTCTTAGCCTGGTGGAGATGTAAATGTTCCCTGGCCGACGCAAGAAAAAAGGAGGGAATCCCACTTCAAGAAAACCTAAGTCATCTCCAAATTTATTCAAATCATATTTGAAAAAGGAATGGAATTTAGGGGATAAATTTTAACTGCATAAGCCATTGCTAATAAAAGATTAAGAAGTATGTGGTTTAGCATCTTTTAATTATTTTTTCCAGCATCTTGAATATACAATGTTTGAAATCTCTGGTTGGATCAACATTATTTTGCTCAGAGGTTTGTGGACTTTGCATACTGATTCTTTCCTGTTTCCCAGTACATTTGCTTTTAGGCTATTTTTATTCACTTTAAAGGAATTTTAATAACTTTCTGTTGACAGCATGGACAGCTGGTCTTGAGAATTAAAGAAAATTCACTTGCTGACTGAGGAAGGAAGTGACATCAATGAGCTTCTAAAGTCAGCCCAGAGGGGGAAATTGGCTTGTGAGAGAGTAGCCTTTCATTGCACTGTATTTATCGAGCGATGCCTTGAGATGCAAATTGCCGTATCAATCAAACCTACGGTGCCTACCTCCAACCAACTTAGTGCAAACTGAAGGAACAATGCCCTGAAACGCTGAGAAGAAAAAGGATGAGAAGAGCAGGAACCTAGGGGCTAAGTGAATTATGGGAGCTCAGGATCCCCTCTCTGTGCCGATACTTCATTCTCTGTCAAGCCTCAGTTTCTTTGTCTAGAAAATGAGTTTGATGTAAACTGTTGGTCGAAGTCTTTTTCTATAACAGATGGCTAATAAGAACACGTACTAATATATATGGTGCAGACACGTTATCCTGCCACTTTGTCCCAAACAGTGCCACCAAACTGCTTTTTGTCTCCCACTGACATCTATCTAGAAACAGGGATCTTTAGTTGTATAGCTATTCTCTTGATCTTCTGATATTATTAAAATTGGTATTTATTGTTTATAACTCTATTGCAGAAAAAGCCAAACACCAAATTTGGGCTTTAGATAATAATGACAACAGGAAAACAATTATTGTCATTACGGTGAATGACTTAATTCTTCACAACCATCAGAAAATTTTCCTCTGGAGCTGCAGTTAGCTATTTTTCAAAGATAACTGTATTGCAAGTGCATTGAGTATGTATATGTGGGTTGTGTATTGTGAGCTGCACACATCTGGTGTATACACATACACCTGTGTGAGAGGCAGAAAATTACCTACATACATTTTATGATTATGAGCTGAAAAATCAAATTTCTGATTATTTATTTCTTAGCTCATTCTAAAAGTGTTTGAGGTGGCTAGAATGATGGTTCAATCACAGTTAAATAATTTGAATTTGAGTTAACCATCTAGAGTTAAACAAAATTTAATTCAGCCCAAAAGATAGACGTATTTATACTGGCTTCTTTTCCTTATCTACAAAAACATTTGGATAGTCAATTAACTTTTCAAATTTTATAACTTAAACATGTAACTAGAACCAATCAAAAAATATTGGTTAAGTAAAAAAGAATAGATGAGGTCTCAACAACTATAGTCTTCAAGCCAAAGGAATTTCATATTGTCCTCAAGCCTGGATATGCTCTGATTTTAACAAAACTCACTCATTCAATCTATAGTGATATTTTGATGCATGTCTATTCTGGATGATATGGTAGGTGCTCTGGAGATATAGAAGTAAAGTAGAAGAAACATGATATGCATACACAAAAAAGTGACAACATAAAATCATGAAACTGTAAGAAATTCATTGGTAAAATGGGTAGTTAGTTAGACAAAAACTATTTAAATTCTGCTATAGTAGAAATGAAAACAGGTGATAAGCTCCTCAGCAGTTTTGGTCATTATTTTTTTGATCCGACACCAAAAGCAAGGCAAAAAAAGCAAAAATAAATAACTGGGACAATATCAAACTAAAAAGCTTCTGCACAGCGAAGGTTGCCATCAACAAAACGAAAAGGCAACCTATGAATGAGAGAAAATATTTGCAAATCATATATCTAATAAGGGGTTAATATCCAAAAATACATAAAGAACTCACATGATTCCACAGTAAAACAAAAACAAACACAAACTAATTTGAAAATGAGCAACTCTGAATAGACATTTTCCAAAGTAGATAGACAGATGGACAACAGGTACATGAAAAGACGCTCAACATCACTAGTTATCAGAGAAATGCAAGTCAAAACCACAATGAGACATCGCATCATATCTTTTAGAATGAATATTATCAATAGGACAAGAAATAAAAAGTGTGAGAATGTGGAGAAAAGGGAACCCTTGTGCACTGTTGGTAGGAATGTAAATTGGTGCAGCCACTATGGAAAACAGTACAGAGGTTCCTCAAAAAATTAAAAATAGAACTATCATATGATCCAGCAATTCTACTTCTGGATATCTAGCCTAAGAAAGCAAAAGCACTTACTCAAAAATATATATGTAACCCCATGTTCATTGTAGATTTATTTGTAATAGCCAAGATATGAAGATAACTTAAGTGTCCATTGATGGATGAATGAAGAAAAAATATTGTATACGTATACAATGGAATATTATAAAAAAAGAATAAAGTCTTGCCACTTGTGACAACATGAATGGAACTTGAGGGCATTATGCTAATTGAAAAATATCAGAGAAAGACAAATAACGTATGCTCTCACTTATATGTAGAATCTAAAAAAGAAACAACCCCAAACCATGCTGATAGATACAGAGAATAGGTTGGTGGTTTCCAGAGGCAGAGAGTGGGGAGTGGTAGAAATGAAATGGGTAAAGAGGTTAAAGAGTTTATTGCTCTCATCACAAGGATTTCAGGAGCTTTGTGCCAGGAACTGGGACAAAGACCAAGTATATATTTCTTATTATAAATCACAATAGCACAAAGGCAACTACAAGTTCTAGCAGAAAAGATTTAGGCCAATCTCCTTACTTATAAACCAGCGCTTATGAAAGTTTAGGATTATCTAAGGACACCAACCAGGTTAATGACAGAGCTGAGTCTAGAACACAGATTTTTGTAATGGTCAAGGGTGAGACAAGTACAGTAGAGTTCCCTTATCCTCAGGGGACACGTTCCAAGAACCCCCAGTAGATGCCTGAAACTACAGATAGTACTGAGCCCCTTTTTTACTGTTTTTTCCCCCCTAGGCATATATACTTGTAATAATATATATAACAACAATAATAAAATAGAACAATTACAGTAATATACATAATATAAAATTATGTAAATAATTTTACGGCCATTATTTAGGCCCTAAATAAATAAGGGTTACTTGAACACAAACAATGTGATACCACGATAGTCAATCTGACAACTACGAAGGCTACTAAGTGACCAACAGGTGGAGGTGCCGGACAAAGGACGATTCATGTCCTGGGTAGGACAGATAGGACAGTGCAAGATTTCATCACCCGGCTGAGAACGGCATGCAATTTAAAATTTATACATTGTTTATTTCTGGAATTTCCCACTTAATTTTTCAGGCCGTGGTTTATTGTGGGTAACTGAAAGTGAAACCATGGATAAGGGGACCCTGCTGTAATGAGAGTGTTGGGGCTTGAATCTCAGTCTGTGTGGCCTTGGGCAAGTAGCGACCTCTCTGAGCTTCCTCATCTATAAATAATGATAACAAACATACTTATATTATTGAATCAGTTTCGGTAATTCGATGAATTAACATATATAAAGGATTTAACACAATATCTGGCATCGGTAATGACTCTAGTTCTCATTCCCTTGTATCATAGGATGCACTAGCTAAGGATAATAAAACCAGATTGTTTTAATCCAAGTGGAATATGGTTTTGAATGTGGTTAAGAAGAATAATAACACATTTCAAAGCATTATTCTATTCTGGAATGATCAGAGTATGGAAGAAAACTAGAAATAATGTGTTTTTTCAATGTCAAAAACTGAAAAAAGTTAGTCAAATTAAATTTAACAAGTAGTCTAGAACTTTTGCTTAGACAATTAGTAAAAGTTAAAATGCTTAGATTCCTATTATTACTGTAAGGCTTAAATACATAGGCATATATCTAAGTCCCGCTCTTGGCCTCCAATACATGGACTGACACACTGCACAGAGGAGAGAATCTTGCTACTTCTGATCCGGTGAAGTGGGGATGGAGGGACCAGCTGAAATAATGGCAAGGACTTCCCGTGAGAACCGAAGGGTCAGTGAAAACCTCTCTAGTGAACCTCTTCTGGTTCTCATGCAAAATATGCTTTGAGAAGAAAGGTGTGCACAATTTCCTAGCTTATCTTTGGATACTTCTTAGGGTGAATTATGATATGGCACCTGAGAAAGACACTCTCCTTGATCAAACTTCAGTCAGGCTCCTCTGAACCTTCTCCACGAGTCCTTAATGTTGACCCCATCCTGTCTTCTGCCTACTTAGCCCAATCTTAGCAAGAAATCTAGTTAAACTAAATAAGTTTAACAACTAAGTAAGTTTAACAAGAGTCATCCCACACTTGATATGTGATCATACTTGATTCCTGATCATGTTTCTCATCCACTGCCTTTGATGTCTAAACCCTTGGCCTGCCTTTAGCAAGCATCTTGTTAGGTCAGTTCAGGAAGAATCCCCCTACCCTTGATGTCCCCTTTTAGCAACTGTCTATCCACTGACCCCCACACTCTGCTCCTAGGCTATAAATTTCCACTTATCTTTGTCTATATTTGGGGTTGAGCCCAATCTCTTTCCTCTATGATTGTAACAGTCCTAAGTAAAGTCTTCTTTATCACTTTGTGTCAGAATAATTGTTTTCTTTTACATACCTAACATTTTAGCATTAAATATATTTTCTTTCCTTTATTTCTACTATTTGCCCCCAAACTGTTGATTTTATCGATTCTTTATTAAATTTGCAGATCCCATACACTCTAGCTTCTAATTATCCTTAGTGATGGCTCTACACATTAGCATATAATCAGGAAAACTGTAAATGACACAATCGATCAATGTTAGACACTGACCACACACTGTCACTTATAGTAGGATCCACATTCTTATTAAAAGTAAGCTTTCCCCTATCCCCTTAAACTTTGGAAGTGGTGAGAAATATTAACTCTTTAAAAAAAATCAAACACAGATTTTTGAAATGGGATGCCATCTTTTTCTTTCAATTTCAAGCATTTTTTTTTTTAAACCAACACTGAGTTTGGACAGCTGGTTATTACTCTCAGCTAACTTTTAGGGTACTAGAGATTACAGACAATATATGTGAATGTTTTTCAGTTACCTCTTTTCCATACATCAAGACTCACCCACTTAAGGCTAGAACTAGCTAAAAGGATTGTGAATGTGCTGTAACTGTCAGTTAGTCACCTAGCTCTTTGTGCATGATGTAAACATAACCTCCAGAGAGTTTGTTTGCATAGTATAGATTACGGTTTTGTAGAGAGAGGGTGAGTGAAGGCCACGCTTTTTTTGACGGTTCCTCGCTAGTACCAGTGGGTCTCACTGTAGCATGTGGTGGGCACCTGTGGTTCAGGCATCAGACATCAAATGCAAATGGGCAGCATTTCAGCTCCATGTGGTGCCATATTCCTGGTATCAATATATCAGAATAGTTTTCTGTACAATATCAACAGGATAGACTCATTATTTTGATGCTTTTATTTCATTTCCCTTACTTTTCTGTATGCTTTTTGGCATTTTGAGGAATTTTGCCCTTTACTTGTTTTACATTTATTTTGTGGGGAGGGTGGTAGGATAACATAGGAAGGTGTCATCAAATCAATCCTGTGGTAGAAATCTTTTTTAACATCCATGAAAGGGTAGAAATACTAAAGTTTAATATGATCTATGGTTGTAACAAAGCAAATTCTTTTTTAATCAGATATTTATTTTACATCATAAAATTAGAGGGAAATCAGTTAATTGTCACTTGAATCTCAATTGATTTCTACCTTCTTGCCTTCTGTAAAAAAGATTTTTGGATTTTAAAGCTCACCTTTTTTTTTTTTTTTTTTTTTTTTTACTTAGCAGGAAAATGGTGATTCTTCTTCTGTTTTAAATGGTGATAGTATAATTTTCTTTTTAAAAAAATTCCTTCTACTTGGAAAATGTATATGTCTGGTCAAATATGGTTGTTGCTAGGGAAGTAATAACCAAGTAACTTAAACCCATGAAGCCATAAACCATTTCATATATCAATTTTATAAGATTTTCTATTTTTAAAAAATCTCCCATTTCTCTTCTTTTTTCTTTTGAAAGAACAGAGAACATAAACCTTTAGAATTTTACATTAAGGCAAATATTACCAATTCTGCTGGGGTGCTATAATGAGTGCCCACATCAATAGAATTCTCCTTACATTTGAATACACTAAGTGCTATTTATAAATAAGAGTTTAAGATACAACTTTGTCTCCTCTCACTGTCTTGCCCATTCCTTTATTTTCTTTTAAGGATCGGATCCAAAAATATGAAAAAAACCCCATATAAATTTAAAATACAAATAAAAGAAGTAAACTATAATTATCTGTGATCCTACCACCTATAGCTAAGACCTGCTAATAATACTTGTGTACACCCTTCCAGGCATTTTTTTACTTTTTCAGAAATGGTATCATCTAACACATAAATTAAAAAATTATTTGTATAAATATATCATGAATAATCTTTATGTCATTAAATAGTCTTGAGCTACATCATCTTGAATGGCTACACAGTATTAAAAATAATATATCAATGCTTCTTTAACCTCCTCTTTTGAGATGTTTAAGTTATTTTAGTGGTTTTTTGGGGGTAGGAGACCTTATCACATGAAACTGTCAGGAGAGTTCATGTGAATATACCTTTGAGCACATCTGTGACCTTTATTAGCACAAATTCCTGGAAGTGGAATTGATGGGTTAAAGAGTTTTACTAAATGTCTGATACTAATACTAAGAATATTCCTAGGAGCCTATTTCCCAGCACTTCTGTTAACTCTAAATTAAAAAATAGCTGGTGGCAATTTTTTTTAGGAAACATGCTATTTAAGCAATCTTATTGTTTTGTCTTTCGTTTTCTTTTTTTTGTTTTTGTTTTTTTTTTATTGGAGAAGATGAATATATTTATATACTTACAGGGCACTGATATTTCTTCTACTCATTTCCCTGGCTCCCTTTTCCAAAAGAGCATTTCTCTTTCTCATACTAATTTTTGTCTGTCACACATTTTGTGAATTTTTTTCCTAATTTGTGATTTGCCTTTACTTATTATAATGTAATTATTAGGCAATAAAAAAAATGAGCTAATGATTGCAATGGCTACTATTGAGCGAGCACTTACTATGCCAGTACTATGGTAGGCACATCACATGCATTGTTGTTCACTTAGTCTTCCCAAGACTTTTACTGAGATAAGGTTATTGCTGTCTCCAGCTGTGTAGATGATGAAGACTGGGGCTTACAGAAGTTAAGGTGGCTAAGATTATAGAACCGGGAAGTGGTGAGTCCAAACCTCCTGGCTTCTGAACCTGCCATCATTCCTTTCCTGGTTTCTGCCTTCAGTGTCATGCTTGGAAAGGCATAACTGTGCAGCTATTAAAAGTAACAAGGTCAATCTGCATGTAACCATATAGAACAATAACTTCATTGTATTCTCAGAACAGAGTGTATAACTAATCTGCTTTAAAAAGTACATATACTTATATATAAATAAAGAAGTCAGAGGCGATCTACTTGAACACTTGTTATATGTAGAGCCTCATGGGAGAGGGGAGATATTCACTTTTAATTTAGACACATCTTTTTTTTTTTTTAACGTTTTATTGGAAACATGTACTGCATTGCTTTAAAGAGAATGATATTTCTGTTTTGGATAAGAAGGTATGGCTGAGGCTCTGAATATGCCTTTCTTCTTGCATTAAGACAGGAATTCATTCACTCATCCATTTGTTTGACCAAGATACATGTTTGAAAGTCTGCTCTGTGTTGGTTTTGGGCTGGATGTGGGGAATACAAAGATGATAGAGTTTGATCAGTCCCTCCCATAGTTTACAGGCAGACGAACAGGATTCCAATATCATAGTTGCCAGGAGCAAGGCAGAGTGCAGTCAAAACAGTAGAGAAGGAGGGACTGGGATGTCAGAAAGAACTTCTCAAAGGAGATAGTGTTTAAGCAGAGACATACTCCTAAAGAATTATCCCTTCCCCAGTTCCCTCTGTCTCTGCAGTGGGGGGGGGGGGCAGTACCAACTTTCCTGGCACTAATCTGGGGTTACGATATTACCTGTTGTGGGTCTGATCCCACTCTCCTCCCTGACATTTTGGAAGTAGCCCCTTTCTAAATAGTCCCTCTTTTACTTATCTCACTCTGAGTGTGGCCTATGTTTCCTTGGGGACACTTGCTGATACATGGCATTTTGGCCTGGGGGCAGCTGCAGCCCCCTGGGCATGATGGGGCTAAAGGATGTCAGCATTCCTGGGGATGGCCACTTGATCTCAGCATGTAGTGGGTGATAGTGTGTGTTTTATGAATCATGTAAGGCAAATTCTGAACACTTATAGAAATCATTACTGAGATGGAATGAAGCCAGAGAACAACTGATCTTATAATGATAAGATTTTTTGCTCGTTTGTTTTAAATGCTAAGGCTGATGTTTTCTGAGAAACACCTATTGCTTAGATGAGGAAACTGAGGCTTCAGTAAGTATTTAATTTGCCCATTCATTCAGCAAATACTAAGGGCATACTAAGCACCAGGCACTGTCCTGGGAATAAAGAGTGAACCAAACAAACTAAATCTTCCCCTCACAGGGCAGATGTGAACCCATGCCTGCCTACCACACACAGTGTGTTTCCACTGCCCCATGCTGCCTCCCTTCAAGTATTTGACAGAATCTCATTTTGCCAAAACATTACTTAAAAGAGCCACTCCTCTGCCACTTCCTGGGACACCACAGACCGTGGAGCTTCTTCTGCATCTTGTCCCCTTTAGATGAACACTTTTAGGTAAGCCTGGTAGTCTCTCCAAGCTTCTAGAACTCTGCAACTTGGTAAGTCATACGGGGACTAGTCCATAAAGGCTACTGCCGGGGCTTAGTACTGAGCCGTTGGGTCTATTTTTAAGAACGCAGAGAATGAAATGATTAGCTGCCTACAAGCTCCCCCAGCTGTTCGAATGGAAAACTTCACAGAGGCCTAGGGTGCCAGGCAGCACCAGATTCAAGCTTGCATTTTCAAAGAGAATTTAAAAAAAGTAGGTGAAACAACTCATTATGCATCTCTTTAAATGTATACACCTCCGGCAACTTAAAGAACATTCTGTAGCAGTAGAAGGTAGTGACTAAGAGCACAGACCTGGGTGTCAGAGAGACATGGGTTCCAGTAACAACTCTCCTATTTAACCTCTGTGTGACCTCAGACAATTTACTTAGCATCTCTAAACCCAGATTTCTTCCTTGAACATGAGGATTATCAGAGTAATGCCTACCTCATGAGGTTTTCAGGAGGCAAGAATGACATAATGCAAGTATCATAATTAGCACAGTGCCTGGCATATAGTAAGTACTTGTTCAATAAATGTAGCCACTTTTTTTCCACTTATCCTTAAGACATTTTTTCTTTAAAATTTTTTTCAATTGCAGTCGATGAAAATATTATATTAGTTTTAGGTGTCCAACTTAGTGTTTAAACATTTATATAACTTATGAAGTATAAACGTAACCACTCTTAGTACATATTATTTCTTTTACTTATCATAGCTGTGGAAAGGATGGGGGAATGATTGTATAACCCAAACATTTGTAGCCAGGGCAGCAAAGTCCTAGTTTTATAAGAAGAAAAGTTAAAGTAAATATGGAGAGAAACATAAACTTCATTTAACGTAATAAAATAAGAGCAGAACTAAGATCTTGGTGTAGCTAATGCAAGTTTGATGACATTTACTAACGTCCTAAAGCTTTATAAAAATTGAAGAAAAAGTCTAAATCCATATCATGTACTTTATTCTGTTGTCACATTGAACTAAGCCACTAAGAAATTAGTGCAGTAACTGGTGGATTTACTCAGAGGCAGCTCTTATGTATTTTAGTTAACACATTAACAAGATATCGGTTACATAAAGTGTATGTGGTTCTCGATCACCCATCTGGTTACTGGACTGTTGCCCAAAAAAGCAGGCTTCCTCAGCTGTGGTCTGTTTTGGCCTGTTTGTACCTGACCCAGGCAGGGAACTAGGAGGGTTGTGTGGTTGGTACCTCGCAGAGGATAATCACGTATTCAAGCAAGTGCAGTAAGGGAAAAAGGAGAAGATATTTCTTTTTCCTCCAGGTACAAATATGATCCTTTTAGATTTCAAATTTCTTTTTCCCATTTAGCGTATCTTACTTTTATGTGTTATTTTGTTTTTCTTAATGCATTTGCAATAAGTGAGCAAAATCAAAGTTAGGCCCAGATTACAGTAATGGAATAACTAACGTCCTTTATGGCAGAGCTTCTCAGGCAGTGCACTGTGAAGAGGAAAAGAGTTTGTGCCAAGTTATTGAGCCCTAGGTGTCCAGGCCCTCTGCCCTCCCCACCACTTCCAGGCGGCTTGTGTGCTCACCGCACAGACAATGCGTGTCCACACCAATAACACCATTTTCAATGCGTGTGGTGATGTGGAAAAGAATGGAAAGCTTGGTCTTAGAGAAGAGGAAAACAGGGCCAAAGGAAATGTGCAGGGTCGTCCTGTATCTCACAGGACAATATAAGGAGGAAGCACAACAAGAAAGAGGTGATGATATAGGGTGCAACAAACAAGGGTGCAGGGGAAGGAGTGACATGGGAAGTCTTTTTGCCTTCGTGGTCAGAGGTAAGGCTGGACCAGGATGGTGGGAATTAGAAAATAAGAGGCGCACTTTCTTTTTTTTTATGTTCAGAAGATGATCAGTTGCTTCCCTTTATTACAGTTGTCCAAAGTCAACAACTTCTTGGGAAGTTTATTAAAACAATGTAAAACTTCATATGAGGAAGCATTCCCAACTAACAGCATAGGCCCAGGAATTATTTGGGTTTAGAATATTTGTGGACCGTGACTGACTATTAAACTCAGCTGAGTGTCACCTGAGTGGTGGGTCATGGTCTGAAGCTGTGCCGTGCAACTTGACATGCAGTTCACAAAAATAGTCCTCTGCGGTGACATGTACTGGTGTCTAGGGAGTGTTATTTCCACTTGCAAGAGCAGTTTGTTTTGGTGGGAGTGCAACCAACACATAATTATATGAAGATTTGTATGTGGAAACCTGAGTGTGGACTAACAACACGTTATCATTTACTTCGGTAATGTTGCATGCTTTTAATAGATTGGCACTCTGGGCAGTGGGCCATCTGGCTTGCCCTTTAATTTGACCTTGGCCTATAGCCTGGGCTTTGGTATCTACAGACCTGAGTTCAAGTTTGAACACTACCATTCATTAGCTGTGTAACTTTGGGCAATTTATTCAACAATTGTAAGACACAGATAGCAAATCAGAGGGATGTAGATAATAATCGAATAGATTTCATGACCTTGATGTGTAGACTAAATGAATAATGTGTGCCAGGTGCCTAGAAGAGCTTAATACATGTTCACTCTTCTCTTTACTCTTATGACAACAGTAAAAAGCACCTGGAGAATCAATGGTAAAAAGCTCTTGTATCAATACCATTGGATGCTGAATAAATTCACAGGGATCAGAGAAACCTGTGGCCAACTGGTAGGCCTACTGAGAGACCCAGGAATCAAACATCTCATAGCAGGGCAAAAAGAATATTGAAGAAGTGGACATTGAGGAAAAATCCCTCTGGATTCCTGACTCTATCGCCTAGTGAGATAATATTGGCACTTAGAACAAACCTGTATAAGATCTATTTCAGTTTGTATGTCTAATATTACATGCTTTAGCAAAAATAGTTTATTCATAATGCTGCTTCTATTTCTTGCAACTAATTATTTTATTTCTTTCTAAAGTCTCTTGGATTCCCAATTGAGAGACACAACTGATCATTTAGGGTGGGAACTATAAGTTAGGAAAATTCAATATTGATAATTTTTAATAATAACGTTGTTGGTGAGTTTAAAAGGTGAAATGCTTTATATAATTTCTGTAACAGTTACTATTTAAAAATCCAAGAAAAATTATAATAGATAGGATACTTTCATTTTTTTCCTCAGGTCTTATCTTCAAAATCCTTGGAAAAGAGCAGGCACAGCAAAAGTGAGTCAAAGCCTTGAGAAATATATTCTTGTACACTCTTAAACAGAAATATACATTTATTTTAAGTTGAAAGAATAGCAATCTAGTATTTTGAGGATTAAAAAATATTTCATTTTAATTCTTCTGAAATGAGGCAGGAATATAATTATTGCATATAGTACTCCTTGATCTAAAACAAATCCTTGATGAAGTGCTGATATCAGTTTAGAGTCTCACACATGTACATGTGCATACACACATATACATATATAGTCTTCTTTGATAACCGTTTGGCCTTCCAATGAATTAATCACAGATCTTGTTGTGGCACCAACTTCTGGGCTGTCCCGTCAGTTTCCTAGTTCCCTTGGCGATGTTGGAAAGGGTCCTGAGTTGATATTAACTGAAAGGCTATTCTGAGGCACATGAAATATTTTAGCATTTTAGTTCTCCATCTCTGAGTTTTGATGATCACTGGTAATGTGAAAACAAGACTTTGTTTTTCTCTAAAATAGATTTGCAGAAGTTCCTGTAGAAGTTCAAAAAAGTCTGGAAATCTCCATAATCCCCTAATATTCCAGTTTGAGAA
The DNA here is from genome assembly GCA_003508835.1 of Eonycteris spelaea. Taxonomy (NCBI): domain Eukaryota; kingdom Metazoa; phylum Chordata; class Mammalia; order Chiroptera; family Pteropodidae; genus Eonycteris; species Eonycteris spelaea. Next base: position 3,356,636 of record PUFA01000003.1, read on the forward strand.
TGTTTTGGGCTAGCCTGAGGATTCACATAATTTTAATCTCAGCCATACTTAATAAACACTATAGTACATTTTTGGGGGGATACATCAAAACGATAGTGTGACCTAAAATTGAGGGCTTTATTCTTTCTTTTATGAAATTCGAATAATAGTCATATTCATTGCAAAATATTTCTCATATTGAGAAAGTATAAGGTGAAAATTAAAGTGTCACCTCACCCCCAGTGCTATTCCCTATGGGCAGCCACAGTTAACAGCTTTTTGTACAGCATTCTGAAAGTTTCTGTTGCATATATGAGGATTTTTACATTTGCCTTTTTGCTTTTAACACAAATGGGGCCATGCTTCATGTGTGTTTAGCTACTTCTATTTTTTCTTTATTTCACAGTGAATTACATTGGATTTTATTGAATAGAAGTGCTGTTACTTTTCAGCAAATAGCTCTTGTATATGTGTTTAGCAATTTTTTAATTACAAGCAATTTGTCAATGAACTTTCTTTTATCTTTGTGGACTCACACAAGCATATTCCGTAGGTTAAATTTTTAGAACTAGAATTGCTTGGTGAAAGGAAATGCAAATTTAAAATTTTGGTTGTTGTCGCCAAATGACTATAAAACGATTATACAAATTTATACTCCCACCGACAATGGATGACAGTATGTTTTCCCCACAGCACTATTAAGCTTTCAAATCATGGCCATTGTTATCTCATGGTTTTAATTGGTTTTTAAAAATTATGAGTGAGGTTGATTCTTTTTATTTACTAATCATTTGTGATTATTTTTCTGCAAACTGTCCTTTTTCTATATATCCACTTTTAACTTAAAATAGTTTATTGCACATTAAGGAAATTATGTATTTGTGTACCAAATTCTGAAGGATTTTTAATTCTTTGCTTGTTTGACTTGGATCATGGAAAATATTTTTTGTGTAGATATTTTTACTATTTGTAAAGTAAATTTATTAGATGTTCTACTATGCTGCAAGCATCTCATGCCATTCTTAGAAAGGCTTTTCCTAATCCATACCTGTTTTAAAAAATCAACTATTTTCTTTCAGTACTTTTACGACTTACTTTTTGATGACTTCCTATCTTACACTTAAAATTTTGATATGCTTAAATTTATTTTGGTGCAATGCTTGAGAAAAGGACCTAGATATATTTTTGTTTTAGATGGCTAGACAGCTAGCCAGTTTTGCTCAAACTATTGATTGAAGAGTACAACTTTCCTCTGCTGATTTGAAATGTGACCTTTACTTATACAAATCTCCAGGTGGGTTTCAGTCTCCTCTCAACTCTGCTTCATTGACTCCTTTGTCTATTATTATTTAATTTATGCAGCTTTATGTTTTAATGCTTTATTATCTAGTCTTCCTTCTTTATTCCTCTTTTTTTCCTCCTATTTAATTTCTAAATAATATAAGGGTGGAAGCCTCTATTCATACTGTGAAGGTGACCTATGGTTGTTAGTGTATATTTGCAGTTGTGCTCACAGATAAAAATGTTTTTATTTACAAAATAGTTTTGAAAGACTATAGGGCCAGGCACTGTCTTAGGCTCTGAGAACAGCAATGGATAAGAAGAAAAAGTTCCCTCTTTTTTTTTTTTATTTTATAGAGAGTGGAGAGAAATAAACAATAAGCATATTGACAAATACATAATGTAATATTATGCCATATAGTGGAGTGAAAAAAATTAGGGTGATGACAGAGAGTGAGGGGAGGAGAGAGATCTTTTAGACAAGCTGTTTGGGAAAGGTTTTCTGAGTGACATTTGAGCATAGCCTGAGTTAGATAAATTTCAGTTTATCATATCTAATTTCCTTCTACATAGCTTGCCCTTGCTACTTCAATGTCTAAAATAGAATTTGTCTTCTTTCCCTTAAAATCTGTTTCTCCTCGTCCTTGTCATTTTGGTCAGTATTACCATTTTATCTCTAAGTCACTGGACCCTGAAACCTTCAGGTCACTTTTGCTTCTTTCTTATCCTGCAACTTGGTAGGTCTAGAGCATCTTCTCTTCCTTGCCATGAACACAATGGTGACACGTGCTTTCAGTTTCCCACAATGAGATTATTGCATCTGCCTCTAAATCAGTCTCTCTGCCTCTTCTTTTCAGCTCCTACTCACCCTGCTGTAATATTAACCTTCTACAGCTTTCTGATAAGAACCTTTAAGCTGCCGATAGAAAATATTTTTGCCTACAGAACGAAACAAAGACGTGTTTACTCACATTCCAGATCCTGCAAAATCTGAGGTCTGCACAATTCTCAACTCTTCTTTCCAAATCAACACTTACTCTCTGCCAGGTACTATTTGAAACACTGCATGTATTAACTCATTTCACCCTCACAACGACCCTCCCCCACCCCATCCTGAGGTAGGTACAATAATGATTGTCATTTAACAAATGAGGAAGCCAAGGCACAGAGAAGTTAGTCGACTTGTCTAAAGTCATGGAGCCAGCACATAGACAGCCAGGATTTCAATCTCAGAAGTCTAGCTCTATAGTCTGGCTTCTCAACAGAAAGGTATGTGCTGCCTTCTAATATTTCAAAATCTGTTCTTGCTTTTGTGTGATTGATGTTGTTCCTCCAGGCAGGAATACTCTCTCTCTAGCTCTATTTATTTGTCTAAGTCCTCAAGGTCCAGCTGAGGTAGCCTCCCATCCCCTCTGCTACCCAGCCTCACCCTCCTTGGTGGTTGCTCCCCCATTGAATACTTAGAATAACCCTTTCTACCACATACTGGTGCTCATGATATTGTATATATGTTCTGTTTCTGCAACTAGATTGCAAACTACATTAAGTCAGATGCAGTGCTTTTTATTCTGGGGCCCCAAGAAAGACCTAGCTCACATGGTCAGTATTCTGTTGACTGTTGCCCAGTCAGTCATAGGACACTTCATGGAATAAAGCCTGTGTCCAGATATCATTGACAACTTTAGTATGCTTATATTTAAAAAACATCATGTAAAAACTTATGAGTAAAGCCAGAGAAATCACTCAGCAAACACTCGCTGAGCATATATGCTGTATACCAGGCTTCGTTTTAAGTCCCTATAATGTATCACTGAACAAACAAGGCTCAGTCAGATTAGGCCAAGTGAAGTTGTGATAACAAATGATCACCAATCTCCGTGGTTTCAAATGAGTGATTTATCTCTTGATCATGCTTTGTGTTCTCTGATGGCTGCCAGGGGGATTTTGTTTTGAGTACTCACCCAGGGACTGAGCCCAACAGAGCAGCCTCCATCTTGAAAGGTGAGGGATGCCATGTTAGAGGGAGGAGGGAAAGTGGCAGAGAGTGTGCTGGTCAGGGAGGGCTCTGCCCCAATGTGACACACATCCTTACTCAGCTTCTATTGGCAAATAAATAAAATAAATAAAATAAAATAAAATAAAATAAAATAAAATAAAATAAAATAAATACACATTTTGATCTATGTCTAACTAGTCATGAAAATAGACTTCTACGCTAGACAAGACAGAGCTCCAGCCATAACGGCAGTGGGTGGCTCTCACATCTAGCCACAGACCAAGATTTCCGCCATCTAGAGCTTATTCTAGACTCTGGAGAAGGATGCAGACATGCTGTAGATATATGATGTAAGGAAGCTACAGAATGCGTTAGAAATAAGTGTTATGGAAAAAGAAAAGGTGGAGTGGGGCCAGGGGGCTGGAGCGTCAGGGCTGTGGTGGAGATGGCTCAGGGGTGTCAAACTGGGGTGTCCAATATGGAAATGACAATGACTTGATAGAGGTGACGGAGTGTTGAGGCTATCCAGGAAGGTGTTCTAGGCAGAGGGAGCAGCAGGGAGTCTTAAAGTGAGAGTGCCTCCATATGTTTGAGGAACAGCAAGGAAACTAGTGGGTTTTTACATGATGTGTTTTAAACTAGTGGGATTGGGGTGGATGGAGACAGACAGGGACCCCAGGAGCTGAGGCTAGATCATGTGCAGCCTTGGAGGCCACTGTGAGGATTCTGGCCTTAACTCTGAATGATGCAGGATTTTGAGCCAAAATTAACATGATTTCACTTAACTTTTAAAAGGATCTGCATTAAGAATGAACTCTTGAAGGGTGAACGGGTTGTGCAGTAATCCAGGTGAGAGCTGATGGCATTTTTCCTTGCCAGGGACTCTGATTTCAGATTTCTTTTCAGGTGTGTTTTTAAAATTGCAGGTTTAGTTTCAAATACCGCATGGCACTGAGAATGAAATCCAGTTTTCCCACGGCCCCCACAATGGCCTCTGCCTTTCTCCGACTTTATTCTTTGACATCCTGATCCTTGTTCACAAACTCCAGCCACACTGGCCTCTTTTTGGCCACGTGATTACCCTAAGTTGTTCCCAGCCTTGCTGAACATACCCTTCATCCAGAATACTCCATTTTCCGTCTCAGTTCAAACATCTCATGTTAGAGAGACCTTCTCTGATCAAGTAGCTTAAGGAGGGCTCTCCTGGTTAATTTTGTTCCCATCTCTCTGTGTATTTCCTTTGTGGCTCTTGTTACTGATATGTCATTCTATTGCTTATTAGATCCTTGTTAACTATCTGTTTGGACAACTAGAATGTAAGCTTCAAACTCAGATAGCTGGGATGGGGTCTGTCTTGTTTTAAGTGGAATTCACAGTGTCTAGAATAGGAACTGGCAGAGTTAGGTACCTGACACATGTGCACGAACAAATGAACGAATGATGAGTCCCAAAGGATAAGCTGGAGTTAATGAGGCAAAGGCGCAGGTCAGTGAATAAAAGGTACCAAAGGAATTTAAAGAGCTTTTCAAGTGTCTCATAAAAATTTGAGGAGGTGACACTTTAGATGGTGATGTTTTTTTGAACCCTAGACTGAACACTATCACTTTGTGCATGCTGGACACTTATCATATCCCATTTTAATGTTTTTGTATGTATTTCCTCCACCAGAGCCTATGTGCTATTCTTCCTTTTATTTCTGGTGCCTAAATGCTTGACAAATACATTTTGTACCCAACTGTACTGACTATTCATATCTTCTAACTCTCTCATGCTGAGCTCTCTAATTAGATCCATATTAAAAATAAAATCTTATCATGAATCTTGTAGGGCCTTTGTGGAAAAAAATTTTGCACACATGCCATGGTCTGTCAGACAGGTTGAAATGTTTTCAATCAGCCGCCATCTGGGCTACACATTTTATTAACTCTATTTTGTTGTGTTCTATCAATCCATGACCACATTACAAGATCTGAAGTACGGGATTTGAACTGTGATCTATGACGATGCAAGGAAATGTCTATTTGCTTTTTGAAGTTTTAAAACCCAACACATTTTGAAATGGAAGAAATAAGGAGTAATAAAATTAAAATCAGCATTTAGGAATAGGTAGTAGACACTGGTAGACATTACTCATCACAGCAAATTCCTTTAACTAGGTAGGGGATGGTTAGTAACTGAGATAGAGTCAAATGCCGCACTTTCTACTTTCTCTAGCAACTTTCTGGAACACTGATGGACTTCTGAAAAGAACAGAACACATTTAGATGAGAGGCATGAAGAATGTGGGGAAGTTAAAGGTGGGAGTAGAGCAAGATGTGAAGTGTTTTCTGAATCTTACAACTGCTATGGAGTTGGTGTCCACTGTCCATATTAAAAATAAAATCTTATCATGAATCTTGTGATAGCTGATTTTAATATCAGGCTAAAAGTTTGTTTTAGTTGAAAAATTAGTTTGTTTTTTACTAAGTATATAAATAATATTTGTATGGTGCTTGGCAGCTTTCAAACAACTTCCGCAATCTACGATCTCATTTGGTTTTCCCAACAACCCATCAGAAGGCAAAGTGGGTATTATTTCATTATACAAATGAGAAGAGAGAGGCTCTGAGCTTTGGGCAACTTGCTCCAAGCCATAGAGCTGTTAAATGGCACATTTAACCACGGGTCTTTTGATAGCACATCTATTATGTCTTGTCAACCTTACTTTGTTGTTTAAATTCCGTTTCATTAGATCAGGATTTCCCGAGCCAAGATTTCAGTAAGGATGTGCTTCCAGGAGAAGCCAGTAGGGGGCTAGCGAGCAGGACAGGGAAGTGGGAGGAGCCAAACAGGGGGATTCCGGAAGTGCCTGGCTCAGCCAGATTTTTGAAGCAGGGGCTCTGTGGAGCATAAGTTATACCTCAGAATTTATTCCATCTCTAGGCAAAGGAGTTAGCTTTTTGTATTCCCACACACTTCTGTGTTGGCCAGTGTCGCAAGCAAGAAAAGCAGCTACCGAAGTAACATTTTGAATGCATTTGTGTCTTTCCACGATGCCAGGTTTATTGAGTAGAATCTTCTCAGATAAACCAATCTGGTACTCATGCGGGCTAACACACAACACAGAGAATGGAAGTAGAGTCATACGCGACAGAGCGACGGGATGAAGGTCCTTAGCATCAGCAAAGCGAGCTCTGTTGACTGGCAGGTGTAGGGCTGCGCGTTGGTCCCAAACCAGTGGCTTCAAAGGGTCAGAGGGTCTGTCTGGCTCTAGCGCATCCAACCGTGATGCTTTCGAGTCAGGCTTGAGCATTATCTGTCTAAAGTGTTCAGCTTATATGGACATTACAAGGTGGGATTTTCATGCTTAATGGCTCCTGCAGATTGGGGCTGTGTTTTGGGGTCTGGTCACATCCTAAGGGTGTTACCATCATGTGACGTGGTTGTTTGCCAGTTGACATTACTGTCATGGCTCCCAAGAAATTTATTTTGTGAAGTCCAAAAGTCCTTATTTCTTTATGCTCTATACAGCCAGTCAGCGGGGGTGCCCCCACCACCTCAGAAGAGCGCTAAGTGCCTGGTAGCAAACCTCTAAAGGGTGCCTATTAGCAGCCAAGCATATTTGATGGGACTCCAACAGTGCATTTCAAAATGTATGATCCAGGAGGATTAAATGAACTATTGTAATTGGGATGAATGACAACAACTTCGAATTTTTAAAATGGTATATGATTATAAGAAATCATTTTATTCCAGTGCATTCTTAGAGCAGACTGAATCATCTCATCTGGCACCATCTTTGAAATCAGAACCAGAGCTGCAATAATCAGACTCTCTCCTTGAGGAAGCTGATACAAAGACACCCATTTAGAAAAAAAGGGGGTGTGATCAAGGCTGGACATTGTTTCACTGAGGTTACAGACAGTAATTCTATTAACACATTGTGTTCAGACAAAAGCTCCAGCATAGAGGATAAGTGATTTATCTCCATATCACATAACTCATAAATGGCAGACCCTGAATGTGAACCCAGGTCTTCCAATGCCCAGTCCTTCCCAGGTTCCTACATGCCAAGCAATGGGAAGCAATTTAGCTTTCCAGTTGGGCGGCACTGAGGTGAAGATCCAGGAGGGCAGAGGGTAGGGGAGCATTGGCCCCCGACTCTTGTAGTCAGCAATTCTTGAGCCTGCTCAGACATGGAGAGGAGATGAAGTCTCGCATAGTTTTGAAGTCCTTCTCTGCTACAAATGGACTCTTGTAAGACAAGAAGAAAAGCTCCTGTGACTAATTTGTAGAGGCTGTTTGGTATGGCAGACACAGGTACAAAATCCACACAGAGCTCAAATGGGAAACACCAGGGCCTGGTGAATGGAGGAGGCTGCGGGGCAGAAGTGGGCATCGCTCTTGAGCTAGAAGCGGAAAAATGAAATCCATCTTCTTGCATTCCCCATCTTGCAGCCCTATGAAGTGTTTATGCACAGCTGCCTGGGTTAGAGTCTTTCTTAGTCCCCTTGTTTTTATAAGGAATGGTCTTTTTGAAGGGAAAGATAAGAGGGAGATGAGGTATTTGGGGAATCCTGTGTGCCTCCAGTCCGTTTTCCATGCCCTTTCAATGTGTGCAGGATTGGCATGGACCAGAAACATTCCGTATAAAGAAACAGAATCATCTTATGAGAAGTCCGACATGTAAATCCCATTCCATTTCCTTAAATTTCTAAGGAAAATGTACACCTCTAAAGAAGATATTTTATTTGCGAATATATAAAGCCATTTACTTTGTAGTGAAGTTAAAAAAAAAAGTTTAAACTAAACCCAGATGGAAGCTGTCTAAATGCTTGGGTTAGAATGGAGAGCGGGTCAAATACAAGAGTAGGTCCTAAAGCAATAGCCTGCTGCAGGGAGTACAGATCTATCAGCAGTTAGTCTAAATGTGGTGACCTTTCATTACCAAGCCTTGAGCTTAAAGTCTGCTGCAGTTATTGGAAATCATTTCCAAAGGTCATTTTTATAAAAAAGTATATGGATTTAAAGATACTTCCCATATAGGTAGAAAGCCAAATTTGCAACTTTAAGTCAAAAGTAATATGGAGGAAATCATTGTTGCAGTGATGAGTTTTGACAACAATCTAAACAGTCTAGGGCCACACAGATATCAATTTAATTTTCTTTTCTCATCTATCAGTAGAATTGTTCTTGTATATAATCCTGAGCCTTTTTACCAACACCATATGTATAGCAGAAAAAAGAATATGCAATATCACTTAGGGGGGAGCTGCTGAGAACCATTCGCTTTCATTAGCTCAGGGATAATTTTACGCTGAAGCCAAGCAGAGAACATTCCGATGAGCAAAAGTCTGACTCTGTTCCAAGTGGTGACATTTATATGCTGGGTGTCCAACATGCCATTAGAAAATTTTCAAAGGGCATATATAACTGAAGCCACTAGGGCATGAATACACGTGGCACACTAATAAGTTTTTTTTTTTTTTTTTAAACTTCACTAGCTCAGCAGGAGTGCAGAAATACTCTCCTGTTCACGGTGAATGCTAAATGAGCCCTCTTTTTAGATGTGGGCAGAAGGAGAGCAGGTGTGCGCATATGTCAGAAATAAGATGTGCTTTGATGATTCTCAAAGACATTCTCTTCTTCTATGCCTTTTTTTCAATGTAAAAAGATGTTTAATGTGGAATATTGATTTATTTTTCTCAGAGTAAAGCAGAAATTCATAATAAATTATTCTACTTTAATTAGGAATCTTTTTGTCTCAAAGATTTTCTTTTCACTCTTATTAACTAACCTTTTCCCCTTTTGAGATTTTTGTGATGTACGTATATATATATATTATATATATATATACACACACAGAGACACATATGTATACATATACACACATATATATATATATATATATATATATATATATATATACACTTTTTTTTTGATTTTTTTGCACTTCAGAGTAGATTCCTTAAGGACAATGACAATATCTATTTAGATGATTTATTTAGTCTTAAATCAGGGTATTAATAATCCGTTTGTCCTTTGTCCGCAACAAAATGTATGGAACATAACTCATGTGGTGGAACTCTCCTAAACACTGATTAGAGCCTATGCAGATTTAAAAATAAGGCATCTTGTCTGCCCTCACGAATGCTGGTCTGCTTTTGCCAACTGAAGAGAGAGTTGCCTACCATTTGGTATTTGTGACATAGAGGAACAGACACTGCGTTCAGAAAGAAATCCAGGTTCCAGTGTTTCTTCCAACACCCACCAGCCTTGTAATCAGAGGCAAGAAAATTCATCTAAGTATGACTTTCTTCAACTTTTTATAACATTAGAAAAATGATATTAGCCCTAGCTACCTCACAGGGCTGTTGCAAAAATAAAAATAAAAACTTTATGAAAATGCCTCAGAAATTTCAAAGCGTTATGCAAATGTAAGGCACTAATGCATTTAGTAAATGACAGATTCGGTGCCCAGCTCAGTGCTAAGCCGAGTGGGTTCTCTACAAAGGAATGGATCCAGGAGAGAGTCAGGACCTTAGCAGACACTAAGGGTTTTCTAGGTGACACATGTGACACACCCTACATCTGTGGTTTTTTTGTTTTATTTTGTTTGTTTGTTTTAAGGATTAAGACAGTACCTTAAGGAACAAGAGGGTCTTTTATCTTTGAGATTGTTATCCTTTGTGCTACTGTGTCCTGGAAGTGTGCCATTCAATTTTGCTAAGAGAGTTTCATGAGGTATACATACATTTTATATACATTTGAACCCTTTGTGTCTTCTATACTCCTGCTGACAACCTCTTGCATCTTTTTTGTTGTTGTTATAAAAGCAATACATGTTCATAATAGAATATTTGGGAAAGGGTGAAAAGGAGAAGCGAGAAGAATATCACCCACAGTAACACTAGCCTCAGACAACTATTAACATCTTATTTTTTCCCTTTTTTCCTTTGCATATTTTTTTTTTGTTGGTTGTTTTTATACAGTTGTGGTCAAACTGCATATTCAATGTTATCATCTGCTTTTATTTCCCACATAACATTATAAAATAAGAAATTTACTATTTTTCAATTTCCTTCTTCCCTCTTGTCATTCAAAACTTCATGTGCTACATCACCTCCTTTTGCTAGCTCATCTGGTCCTTTAATTTGATTTCCATGGGCCTCATAGACATTCCAATAACCTGGTTATGCCACCACTGGAGTCTGTCTCTCTTTCCTGTAGGAACCAGGTCTATTTGACTTTGTGTACACAAAGCCTAGATCAGTGCCTGGCACACACTGCTATTGGGCATGTTTGTAGAACAAACCACTGAATGTTATAATAAATTTTTAGCAAAATCATGAGTAGCTGCTCTATAGTCTTTTGAGTGGATAAACTATAATTTCCTTAAAAAATCATTCTAGTTCTGATTTCAACATTGTTACTACAAATAACTATATAATTCACATTCTCTTTTAAAATTTACTTTATTTTGTATTTTTAACGTTCTTAAGCATAACTTAAAGGTTCAAAGAGGGGAAATTCCAGGTGTAAACATTCTTTTTTTGACTCTTAACATCAAGTCTCCAACTGCTTTTAAAGATGGTGCATCTATTTTCACTACTTTCAGGTTAAATAATAGCATTTGTGAAGACTTTGTGAAGACAGCACAAATGTTTTTCCTCTAGGAAGCCTTCTCTGTTTCCCTACACCTCCGATCTGCCAAGCTAGATACACCTCCTCTGTGTTTCTTTATAACTCTCCAACATAGGCTTATGGTGGTTTATTTCAGTTATGTAATAACTGTAATAGTCATCTTTCTTCCAGACAAGATGATGAGCTCTTTTAAGGCAAGACGCAAGTCTTACTAATATTTATAATCACCTGTGCCTAGAAGTGTAACAGATTCTGATACATTCTTGTTGACTATAAGTAGCTAGTGTTTAATCCAGCTATAGAATAAAATTGACCCATGAATAAGAATAATAATGGCAATAACTATTATGCACCAAACATAAGGTGGAGGCCAGAGAGACAAAGCAGACTATAGAATTAGCTGAATTCTTTACTCTGGAAAAATCTTGGCAGAATTAATGTTCAGTACAGGCTATAATGTTCATTTATACAACGATTCACACGCTAGAGCCAGGAAGTTTCAGAACAATGAATTTTCCCTTCTTCATCAACCTGCCTTTACTCTGCTTTCTACACCAGGTTTCCTTCCCCTAAAAATTCCTAATGTTTACTACTTCTGCATGCAGATTCAATTACTGGTAGTGCTGCCTAAGGCAATCAGCCCTATCAGTTCCAAATCTGTTAAAAAAGAAAGCCCATGCTTTTCTTGGGGATTTTTTTTTTTATAAATTGTAACAGTAATAATGAACATTTTATCAAAGGAAGAAAAATGAGCAAAGTGAAATGAAAGAGGCTTTAGAATTATTTTGTAGCAACCTAGTGGCCAAAACAGAAGCCGAAATACTTGTTCTAAATCCCAGTGCAGAAAGTATATGTAAAAATGAAGTGATCATAAAGAATATCGGTACTGCCTTCCACCTTTTGGTCTTTCTTCAAAATGCTGGTCAATAGTCATCCATATAAAAATGATCCTTAAACATGTAAAGAGAATTCTGTGATGTTGATGGACATGGATTAAGACTATAGGAGGCTTCCCTACCCCCTCCGCTTTTTAACACATGCTCTCATAAAGGAGTTGGAATATTGCTTTTTTCCCCTAGTTTCTGAAATTAAAAAGTAAATTGGGAGATTAGAATTAGTTGCAGAAGGTATTTTAATTGTCAAATACGAGCTTTTGGTTTTGAAAAAAAAAACAAAATAAAGTATGGGCAAGAAGCTAAATGTTCCTTTTTACAGGACCAAAACAAAAAAATTCAGAACCAGGCACAATCCTTCACACCTAAATGCCAACTTATAAATAGAATCTCACTCATGACCATTGCAGATATGATGCATATTCTTCACAGTGAGGTACTCATCTTCACTCCATTCACAAAAAATAGCCAGCCACTCATGTCTGGCATCAATCAGTATGTGAATTTCTGAGGTACTTAGTGGCAGCAAATATTGTGCTAAGTGACATGTTTAAAGTAGAGCGGCATCAATCATTCCAGTGTTACTAGTTTCCACTGTAATGAGCACTTGAGGATGAACAGTGCGTTCATTGTTGAGGAATACATGTGCAATCCTGCTGATCTCCAACAAACATGAACTCAGTTTCACACTCTCAGTGCTTGCCTCTGGTACATGGACTTTGGAGGTATGATTTCGGTGGTAATTATCCCACTTCGGATGTCTTCAGTGCTTTGTAGTTAACAAAGGCTTCCATTACATAACCCCTCAGATTCAGCAAAAGTGGAGGCTTGACAATTTAATTATTGCTATTAAATTTAAAGCTAACACTAATAATTTCTGACGAGCCCCCTATCTTTGTCGGCAAATTCAGTGCGTCGAGTCAGCTTACTAACTGTCTGTCGAATCCAGTCCCTTTATTCTTTCATCCTGTCACAGCCCTAGTTCATGTTCTCCTCAACTCTCTTGATCAGCTTCAACATTTCTTTTAACTGGTCTTCTGTACTTCGGTCTCCGTCCTCCCCTCCCCATCTCTCAATCAATCCTCCACACAGCAGGCAGGGTGACCTTTCGGAAAGCAAATCTATTATGTTATTTTCCTCCTTAACATCATCCAATGGCTTACAGCTGCCTTCAAGATAAAGTACAAACTCCTGGCTGGAGTAAACAAGACCCACAAAGCTCTTTGTAGTCTGGCTTCTGCCCAGGGGCTAGATTCAGAGCATGTAAGCACTGAGAAGATTATGGTACCCCAATTCCTATCACCCACACATAATGAAAAGAGAGGAAGAAACCATAAAACACAAAACATATGGATGCCGTAGTTAAAATTACTGCTTAAAAACATTTCTAATTATAAAATTCTGGATAAATTTATCAAAGTTAAAACTTCTCTTTTCTCCACACCCCCCGCCCCTCTTTACTAGTGCCTCTAAAAATTTCCATATTTAGACAATTGGGTGATTTAAAATGGTCTTTCCAGCAAAAAACACTCGCACAAACAAAACAGTAGCAACAACAAAATTCCACATATGCTGTTAAGTAACTCATTCATTCATTCATTCATTCATTCACTTATTAATTCATTGTTTGCCAGGTACTGTACCAGTTCTTACCAGGGATTGGGAAAACACAGTAAATGGGATGCTATCACTGGCCTCAAGTAGCTAAACTTTAGAAGAGGGAGTGGGAAAGGGTTGCAGAATCCTTGGAGATTTTCCTGTTTCCTTGAACACCTCTTGTGACGAGTATCTTAGTGCTCCTTGCCTCCTTGAAGTCTCTCACTGTACCTTGTTCTATGATTCCTTGTCCACAAAAAAAATCCTTCAAATATTTATTGATTCACTCAAAAATTACATAACTCCTTTCAACATGATTCTCCTTCAAGAATAAAATTGAATATAATTCATTTACCCAAAAATTTGTACTAAGCAGCTACTGTATGTCACACTTTGGGAATTCAAAAGGCCTTGCCTGAAGCTCCTCACCGTCTACTGGCAGATACAAACAAGCAAACAAATGAGTACAAAGCAGTGCGATAAGAAGAGAACCTCTGTGTGTATGCATAGGTGTAAGGAGAGGGAAGCACTAATCTGAGAACGAATTAGCCAGGCTAAGAATTATGCTGGGGATCTGGGCAGAGGCACTGTTAGTAAGCACCCACCTAGGGGTATGACCCAGCAGGACAGGTTGAAGGAACCCTCTGGGGGAAGGGTAGAGAAAGTTTGGTCCTAGACTGGTGTGTTTCAAATTTAGTGCACCAGAGGAACCCATTAAAAACAGTTTCCTGGGTTCTACACTCAAAATTTCTCATTTAGTAAGTCTTGGATGAGACCTAATCTTTATTTCTAACTAGTTCCCAGGTAATGCTGATGCTATTAGTTTGGGGAGCCACACTTTGAAAACCCCTGCTATAGAAAATTACATAAGGGACAGATCACAGAAGATTTTCTATATAAAAATCACATGTGACTTGGGTATAAAAATAAAGCATTACAGTTATTCCAAAATTATGCCTTTGCAGTCAGTAAATTGTTACTAAGTCCTGCCACGCAAGGCACTATTCAAGATCTTTAGTAGGGCCTGTTCTTTTCTAGGACCAATGCTTCTTCACTTTCACATTCCCAGTGGTCTCCAACCCTTTCTGAGTTTTCACTAACAAAATCTAATTACCCCTTTTGATGACATTGACTTATGATTACCTAAAAGAAGGCTTTAAAGTCGAAAGACCTCAGCTCAAAACCCAGATTTACCCCTTGCTAGCCACGAACACTTGGGAAATTAACTTAACTCATCTAATTGTAACTTTTCTCACTTACAAAATGAGGAAACTCTTATAGTGATTTTACGAGGATAAAATGAATTATTAACCTGCACAGTGCCTACAGCATAATCAATGCTTAAAAAGTACTAGCTCAGAAAAGATGGTCTTCTCAATTAATTATACTGCATAAATTGGTTACTCCAATCTTGACCTCTACTTCACACTACAAACAAAAATTAATTCCACATGAATTGTAGAACTAAATGAGAATGGTAAACAATAAATTTAATAAAACATTGGGTAATATCTTCATGAAGTGGGAGTAAGCAACACTTTCTTAAATAGGACACCAAAAAAACTAGCCATAAAAGAAAAATTGGATAAACCTAGCTACATTAAAATTAAAATTCTGATTATCCAAAGAAACTATAATCAAGTAAAAAGAAAATTCATTAACAAGAGTATTTGTCATGCATGTATTTGACAAAAGTATATAGACAGAACTCCTACTAATTAATAAGATAAAGTCAACCACTCAGAAAAATGGGAAAGAACTTGAAAAGGCACTTCATAAAAGATTACCAAATGACCAAAAACTTGAAAAGCTACTCAAATTTATTAGTCATCAGGAAAATGAAAATATTATATTATCCACACTCAAGAGTATGGCTAAAATAAACATGCAAAGAATGCCAAGTGTTGGTGAGGATGTGGGACAAAAGGAACTCGCATACAATAACGGAGGAGTGAAATTTGTATATCCACTCTGGAAAACTCTTTAGTAATCAATATTGACCAAGCTGAGTATACAACCATCCCACGAAACAGAAAAATCATAAACATTAAAGAGAATATAAGCTTTACATTTTATTCTTTTGGGAAAAGCCAGAACTTTTAGGTCCAGAAATGAAGGTGGTGTTAGTATATCTGTATCAATGGTTGTATCATAAGAAATAACAAAGGAATCCAAAAAATGTTTTTCATTTCTTATATTTTATGCTATCACCGTAGTGCCAAGATTTCTATCCAGACACATGTATTGCTATCGAGCCACTGTAAAGGTAGTTTAATATTATCTTAGTAAAGATGAGGCAAAGACAAATGAGGAAGCAGTATCAGAAATGAATAAAAGGGAGAAAGACTAAAGAAAGAAAAAAGATTAAATTCAATTTAGCTGTGTTGTTTAGAAAATTACAAACATCTTAAAATGATGAGTTAGAACTATGTCTAAAGGAAACTAAAACAAAGTAAAATAGAACATTTACTTTGTTCTATGTAAGGCCAATGAAAAACTGAATTTAAGGACGCATATGAGATTTCAGTTATAAAATAGCTAGTTGTATTAGTTTGCTCTGGCTGTCATAACGAAGTACCACAGACTGAGTGGCTTCAAGAACAGAGGTTTCTTACAGTTCTGAGGCAGAAGTCTGAGATCAAGGTGTTGGTAAGGTTGATTTCATTCGAGGCCTCTCTTTTTAGCTTGTGGATGGCCATCTTTTTTTGTCTGCACATGGTCTTTCTGCAATGTGCATGCATATCTGATGTTTCTCTTTATGTCCAAATTTCTTCTTCTTATAAGGATACCAGTCAGATTGGATTAAAGCCCACCTTAAGGACCTCATTTTAACCTAATCACCTCCTCGAATACCCAATCTCTAAATATGGTCACTTTTGAAGTAGTGGATATTAGGACATCGACATATGAATTTTGGGGAGGAAACAATTCAGTCCACAGCACTAGTCTTCAGAAAGCAATTTTTTATGTTAATACATATATTTAAAAATAGTGTAAACAACCTTTTAAAAGTAGTTAATAAACACTCTGCTTACTAAAAACAAACAAAACAAAAATGCTAGAAAGTTATTTGTTTTTTCTCTTGCAATTCTTCTGAGTATTAAACTATTTTAATTTATAATAGCTATGATCAGCCAAATGCTTACTTTGTGTGTGTGTGTGTGTGTGTTAAGAGAGAGAGAGAGAGAGAGAGAGAGAGAGAGAGAGAGAAGGAGAGAGAGAGAGAAAAAGTTTGAGATTGAGAGAATTAAGAGAGATTGTCTCAGTACCTTTTCTCAAACCCCTTTTCTTAATCCTTTTTCTCTTTTGGTTTCTGATACATGCTATAATAGGCAGCCTAGTATTCATGTGCTTGCGTAATCCCCTCCCACTGAGTATGGGCTAGATTTTTGATTCCCTTCTAACAAATAGTATATGGCACTTCTGCATATACTATCACTTTAAATTTCAAGTTAAAAAAAAAGACTGTGGCTCACATCTTGGGCACTCTTGGATTGCTCACTTTTGGGGGAAGTCAGCTCCTTTGTCATGAGGCAGTCATGTGACAGAGCTTGGCAGTAGCGAGTCTTAAGATGACTATAGCCTTACGGGAAATCCCAAGTTAAAATTCTCTAACTAAGCACTCACTGGATTCCTAACCCACAGAAACTGTGAAACAATCAATGCCTGTTGTTTTCAGCTGCTGAGCATCGGAGTGATTTGTTACACAGCAACAGATAACTAATATAAGTTTAGCCTACAAGTATCAGACAAAAATTCCCTTCTGAAGCTGTAGCTCATGGAAACTTGAAAAATTAGCAAGTGTTTTAAAAACCGACTTCAGATAATTTTTCTTAACAACTATAAACTGAGATGAAAAATCTAGGATGAGTCCATCTCCCAGTTTTAACACAAAGAACCTGAAAGAGAGCTGCTTTGCCCTGTCTTCCTACTAAGTGAAAATGGTTTAGCCTGTTTCTTCACTTAATTGTGTTTCAATTTAGTCCTATAATTATTAAGTTTAGGTTGGGTTTTCCTTTTGATTTCAGTTGAAATTTCAGTTTTCCTTCTGAGATAACTGAAAAAGCTAAGAATCATCAAAGGCCTTGCTTTTAATAGTTTTAGTAATAAAAAAATTATATAATTCATAGGTAATGCCAATCTGGGGATAGAGGCTCTAACCCAGTCTCTGAGTCCCACCAAGCTCTGTGCAGCACCGCGTCCTGTGGTGCTCATGAGCCTACTCCATCCACGCAGAGTTCTGGGCGCAGGCCTGGGTGACAGCTCTAAGAGACAGTTCATTGTGTACAGTTCTTGTATCCATATACTTTGTGCTTATGCTTTTATTATTTATACTCTGTAAAAACAGCTCTTAGCCAGCAATATAGCTTTATTGGAGGGTCCTCCAGACAGGAAGTAAGAGAGAAAAGCCCTGATCTTTATCAGTGCTTTTGTAATTATTGGTCAACAGTTATTGTAGCAATAATTCAGGGAAAAACAGTAGAAAATTAGTTGATTGGGGCATATTTTTCTGTGGTCAACAATAATTTTTTGTATCTTTAAACAAATGTTCCTCAATTGTCAAAAAAATGCAAAATTTTTTGTAAGTATTTTAAAACTTTTAGCGTAATGAGTTACTGTCTGGTCTTGAATTCTGACCATCTTAGTTCCAATTTTTCTCTATCACTTGCTAGCTAAATGGGCAAGTTGTTTTATTCTTTGAACTTCACTGTTTGCTTTTAAAAAGGGATGGTAGCAGACTTAAGTGACAGGGTAGTAAAGTGCTTAGAGCACCCCACCTCCAGCCATTTACTCAATAAGTGTTAGCAACCATGCAGAGGGTGGAAAATATTTTCCTAAAATAAGTTGTTCTAGACAATATTACTACAAAAATATAACCATGAAAAATCCTTTGTAGAAAATTGCTATCATTAGTAGTATAATATTTAACTATAAAACCCAAATATTCTAATATTATCTATTATAAGGCATAAAGTTATAATGCAATCCACCTTTCTAAACCATCTTTGAGAATTTGGTTAGTTATTATTACATAATCTCATTTAAATAGATCCCATGGCATAGAATCAGAGGACAAACCACTGTATAATAGAAATCTCTCTACACAATGGAAGATTTCCAGCCAAGCTGCATGTAAAAGGATTGTCCATTGGCTTATGCCATTGGAGCATAGTTATGATCCCATAGGAAAGAGTCTGCAAACTGAGTTGAAAAGTTTTGATTAGGAATGGGTTAAGATAGCTATCATGCTGCAGCTTGCTGGACATTCTACTTTCTTTCGTATTAGCACATTATCACTTTACTATGCTTTTGTCACTGTCATCTAGGTCCAGGAAACAAGGCACAACCACCCTTTTTCCAATACAAATTTGTGCCACAGGCCTCTGGCCAGGGCCTAGAAAGGTCCAATATACATACTTCTTGCCACTAATTTTCCCCACAAAGCACACAGTTCCACACTATAGAATACAACCTTGAATTATGAAATCATGAAAAAGTATTATTTTTATTCTAAATTTCCATTCTATAGGGCTGGTTATTTTGTAACTTTTTATTCTGTCATCACCAGAAGCGGCAGCAGCAGTCACAGACTATACCTTGGTGCTGAAGGGCACAACCCGAGTCTGAGCTGAAGATCAGCTTCTCATCTTTCAAGGTGCAGCATAAGGGTCACCTGTGTGAAGCCTTCCTGGACTCTCTGAAGTGTACCTCCCCTCTCTGTCCACTGTGCCCTCGTGGCACCCTGCGCATATCTTTATTGTGGCACTTGTACCCTCGGGCCTCATTTACTGGTTTGCACACCTGTCCTCCCTTCTGAGAGAATAAATCCCCTCTCTCTGCAACCTCAGGATCTGGCACCAGGTTAGACACAAAATAGATATTAAAAAATATTGGATATCTAATGAGTAGACAGGAGAATAAAGAAGATAAAACATGAAAGTAAGGAAATAAGAGCATAAAGAAATTCAGAGTGACTATTATTTCTACTCTTCATTTGCATTCATACCAAGTGGGAAAGAATTTCCTATGAATCCTGGAAATTCCTGAGTATCATGTGGGAACGTATAGAAAGGACATTTTAGGCCATGCTCATTCCCTAAGGGGCAGTGGGTGCACTGCTCTCGGCACCGTGGGGGTTTTCTCTGGGTAGCTGCTGGTTCTAGCTATTCCCCTGTCCCCACTCCCCCTCCTTCCGCCAACCTAAGTAATTCTAGCTATCATTTCATTTGAAAGAACTGGAGCTATTTTTCACTCAGGAGACTATAATAAAAAATCAGTCTTCACTACTAAATTAGGATGGACAACCCTTCTCTTGGGAAGAAAAGCAATAACTGATCATGATAATGAGATTGTGCAACAAGCTTTGAAAATGCTTATACCACATTTATACAGAATAGTATTTGCTTACACTTCAGATATTGCTGTCAATTTATGGTTCAGAGTCACAGAGTGAGTAATAAATATGAGTATAACAATTTACCGGAACCATTTTATTACTTTTTAAAAAATAAAAACGCTATTTGCCTGTTCAATTCATATTAAACTATAGTATTCAAAATATTCTACTTTGGATTTTCAAAATCAGTTCTGGCAGGATTTAGCCCATAACACAATAATTTATTTTCCAAAGTAAATATCACCACGGATGCAGTGTACTCTCAAAAAATTGTGTTACAAGCATGATATTAGATTTTTAGTCCATATTATTAAAACTGACTTTACTGGGTCTCATAAAATGTATTTCCAAAAGTAATTAAATGTTTTACAAATCAAACTCAATATTTAATTTTAAATTTAAATAATGAAAAATTTAAATTTATATAAAGAAAACATGGAAGTTCGATAAAGTAAAAGAATTTCATTATAATATATAATTTTCTATATCTTGAGAAAGTTGTATTTTTCTCTCTAACTCCTTGGAACCAAGGAGATAAACATTATCTACCTTTCAGGGATTTTATAAGTATTATAATTTGTAAAATATCACTGAGTTAGCAGTAGTATAGTTATTGTTATCTAAATATTTAGGGAAGTATATTGATACAATTAAAATAAAAGTTTAAAAAACATTATTTAGATACTTGGATGTTGGGTGAGAATACTGTGTAATGATGAGAAGCTAAATATTTAGTGGTGAGTTATAAAATACATCAGTTAACATAGGGGAAAAAAAGAACACTACATACAGGAGAACAGCACAATAAAATTTAACAAAATGAGAGTGATGGTGCACTCATTTAGCTCAGGAACATTATGTGTGTTAGAGCAGATGCAGAATAACACCTGCCTCTCTCCTACCCTGTTCCTGGCAGGATTGCACAACAGACACCTTTCCTTCCCTCACCCTGTTATTCCCATTTCAAAAGTTGTGTGTATAGCTAACCACGTTCTGTAGATTCACCCGGACCTCTAAGCTGTCTAACCATATCTGCTTTGCTCTTAGTTTTTGCACATGGAACAGTGGACTTGTTGGGCACTTTGGGGCTTTAGCAACTTCAGCAAGAAAAAACTGTCTGCAGTCATAGAGGAGTCACAGAGGAGTCTTTCAAGAAAAACAAGATGAGTTTGGTGGCAGAGGTGTTCACTTGTTAAGTGACTTCTCAAAATTTTAGTTCAGATATTCTTTGCTTTCAGAGAACTCATATGTAGAAAATCTAAAAAAATATTTATCTATTCTTTCAAAATTAATTTATTGGGCAAATGATATTTGACCTGAAGAGAAATGAAGAAACTGACCCTAGAAGTCCACAGCCTAGAGAAATGGTCTTAATCCTTTTTCATGGTGCAGCAGTAAGCTTTTTCATCACCATTTATTCATCCTAGCTATTATCTATCTCTATCTATCTATCTATCTATCTATCTATCTATCTATCTATCTATCTATCTATCATCTATCGTCATCTATCGTCATCTATCTGTCATATACCACGATAGTAGAATATTTAGAATACTCCATCCTAAATAAATAATTACAAAGCTAAAAATACACATAAATGGAAGTTCTAATATATTCTTCCTTAATATAATATCTTGCATACCCCTTGATGTGTGAGCAACCCACTTGGGAGATCACTGTTCCAAAAAGTCAGAAAGACGTATGAATAAGTAATATAAGAAGGTATAGAGATTAAAGCAACTAATCCACTGGAGAGTTTGCAGGACTTTGCAGGACAAGTATATTTATAAATTGGCTCTTTGATGAATGAATAGGATACAAAACAGATAATGTAGGAAGTGATGATGTGTGTGTGCATCAGAACAGGTGGGTTATTCTTGGCACCA
Source organism: Eonycteris spelaea (assembly GCA_003508835.1). Classification (NCBI taxonomy): domain Eukaryota; kingdom Metazoa; phylum Chordata; class Mammalia; order Chiroptera; family Pteropodidae; genus Eonycteris; species Eonycteris spelaea. The sequence goes on from PUFA01000003.1 coordinate 3,378,287, forward strand.
GTGTGTTTCATATTTGTTTATTTATTTAACCTCATTGAATGTTTTATTCCATTAAAATCCCATGTGGAAGCCCAACATGTTAGGTAAATAAAAGTAGGATTTCCCTGATTGAAATGGAAAGTGGAGTCTGAGAGAGAATACAACCTCAATGCCGAGAGGACTCTGTGGGACTCGGGACGCCAGAGAATATAGTCTGAAAAGTCACTATTTTAGACAAGAGATTTCCTTAAATAATGAGTTTCTCTACTATATTATTAAAAATTTGGAGATTATAAATGTGATTTAAATTTTGGGAAAGTTATATTTTATTAATTAATTTTTTTTGGAATACATATGCCTTTCATGGTTACTTAGGGCACATGAGATTACCATTCTAAATGCCAAGGTTCCATCTTGTCTGCCACCTTCCACCAGAAGTTGAGACTTAGAAACAGAGGAAAAATACTGAAAATGAAAGCTTACCATTTCAAAGTGCATCTGAGGCTTGGTAAAATATTTTTCCTTTCTGTCCAAAAGGACAAGAATAAACAGAATAATAACTATATTCCACAGGAATCTACTTATTTAACGAACATTTAATGAATGTCTGCTCTGTGCCAGACACTGTTGGTTACTGTGAATAAATTCAAACACTCACTGTGGTTCAGTGGAAGGAAGTAGACAAATATAGTACTGTGGCATATCAAACACACACGCATCAAATTTAACAATGTGATTGCCAAAATAATAATGCTACAAATCACTATGAGATATTTTACACATGTATTCTATATGTTGTATGCTATATGTTGCTATATATTATACATTTATACATACATATTATTGAACAATTTTTGCTGTTTTATATAAAATGGGTTATCAATATTTAATATTACCCATTTCATATGCGATGATTTCTTTGATTAACAGTGAATAACATTTTTTTCCCATTGTTTGTCCCCACATACTTTGCTCATTGTGTCAGGGAGTTCCTTTTTAACTGTCACTGGTTTGTAAAAGCTCTTTATATTAAGATTATTAACCCCATTTTTGTAAAATGTCTTATAAATCTTATTTTTCCTAAATTATAATTTTCCTTTTTATAGGACTAAGGCATTATTTGATTTAGAGAAGATTTTAATTTTTAGATAGTCAAATTTTAAAAAAATTGTGCATGTGTTGCATGTGAGTGTGTGTGTATGTCCTAGTTGATTCATAAAGAAGTGATCCAAGGAAAGAATGGCTGGGTTTTTCCAAGACTCCATGGATCCTCCCTGAAGGAAATAATAAGTAGCCTGACCAAAACCATGACTAGCCAGTAATCTTGGTAGGAAGTGGGAGAACGCCTTCCCCTTGGGAAAGAGGCTGCAGTTCACACCAGGAGAGGAAGGTGTTGAGACTGGACACCAAGTCCAAGAATATTATTTGGTTAGAGCATTAGCAAGAGAGGTAAAGGAAGTTTGATTTGCAAACAATCTTTTTCTTGCTTTCTTTTTACTTTCAGAATGTTTAGTCAAGCTGAGATTTGGATATGGAACTATTTGGAAGGGGAAAGAAGCTTCCACGGCTTGATTGAGTTGGAGGCCAATTAGCCTGCCTCTAACTTTGGCTTGCAGAGACTTTATGGTGCTTGGCAGAAAAGCATTATAAAAACAAAGAGTGTGCCTTTGCCTGATCCTGTTTGCTGTATACACCTCTCCTTAGAGACCTCAACATGCATGATGGGAGGGTGGCAGGGGTAGTTGCACCTTTGACAGGACAGAACTGGGTTATTCAGGATTCATTTTCAGATAAGACCTACTTATGATAAGACTTTATCCTTGGTAAAACATCAACACAAGGGGGATGTGGCATTTCCTTCCACCAACATGGGGAATGGTGTGGCATCAGAAACGCTCATGGAATAGGTAATCCTGGCATTACTTTTGAAAGGCGAGAAGACATTTGCCAGGAAGATGAGGGAGAAAGGTCACATTAAACACAAGGAAAAATGTGAGCAAAAGCTGGCATTATAAGACAGCAATCCAGCCTCTGGACTCAAGACCAAGCATTTACAGAGCTTTTATGCCAGTAACAAAATGCTGCTCCTGTGGAAAGAGCATTTTTAAAAAGGTTTCCTCTTTGGGGCTGATAAACTAAAGAAAAGACACACACTTTGGGTGGATGACTTAAAAAAAGGCACTCCTTCCCTTGACCTAATTCAGCCCTGAGCCAGGGCCCAGAGATTGGGAAACAATGTAGGTGAGGTTTTGGTTCTTATTCACTCCCTGGTGTGGAATTCTACCTGGTTTGCATCAGTCCTTATTTATTTTCAATCCATCTCTCACTTAGGAGACTGTAATAGTCTTGCTATTTCCTTTACTCCATGCATGTGTCCTTACAACTCACCTATAGGCTGCTGGATGATCTTTCTAGGTACACATTTGATCATACTCCAGTTCCCTGCTTCTTCTTTGACTATAGTAGCAGTTCTTAAACCTATCAATTAGACCCAACATTCCGTTTTAAAACAAATGTTTTGTGGCTTGTTGTTTATAAACAATATTCCCCTTTTTTGTACCCATACACCTTTGTAGAATGACTTTGCAGCTTCTCCCAAAAGATGGAGTTTATTTTCCCATACTTTGAATCTGGGAGTCTCTGTGACTTGTTTTGGTAAATGGGATATAGAGGAAGTAACAGTGTAATAGGTCTGAGTCTAAGCTTGTGTGGTTGAGACTCCTGTCTCTGTCATGTGACCAAGTCTATGCTAGCCTATGAGAGACACATGGACCAGAGCTGAGGCAGCCTGGTTGTCCCAACTGAGGCCCGAGTGAGAACATCCAGTCAGTATCAGCAAAGTTGGTATCTGTAGAATCAAGAGGAAGCCCAGCCTGAATTACCAACCCACAGGATTGTGAGATAAATGAATGCTGGTTGTTTGAAGCTACAGAAAGCTAACTGACACAATATAGCTATCTAGAAAAGAAATGCATAGCTGTTAAAGCTTATTATTTTAAAAAGTCAATTACATGTCCTAATTATGATAAAGGAGAACTAAAGGGCAATAATTTATAACAAAATAAAATAAATTTCAATATGTAAGTTCCTGGGAAAGACTACCAAGATGGCATAATAAAGTAGTAAGAAAAGTGACCCTGCACCTAGAACGTGGAATGCAACAGAAACCATCTCAGACTGATGTATTTATTATTTGTAGCAGGAGTCTATATTAGCCTGTGGTGACATTATTTTTCAAAAGAATAATTCTTAGCCAAGTTCTGAAAAAAATAAAAAAAGTTTTTTCTTGGTTTACATGGTAATTACTTTCTAGAGAATTTAGTGTGTCTTAAGATGGCAACAATTTCTTTGTGTTTATAGCTTCAATAGATTAAGAGTCTAGGATCATCTAATTATAAACATGACAGCAAGAATGTCCACTAGGATTTTAGAAAGCCATGTGTATCTGACGTCAGTTCTTTGCTGAGCAGAACTGACCTGTGCATTGAAGGATGTCCAGCAGTATTGGCTCCCATTTACTAAATGTAAGTGACCTTCAATTTCTGTGACAACAACAAACTGTCTTCACAAGTTCCCAAAGAATTTTCCTAGCAGGGGCTCCAGCCCCTGATGAAATGACTGCTCTGCCGAGTAGTGTTAGTTCCTGCCACTGTCGCATGTATCATAGCATGCTATAGTGCCCTGCATTAGGATGGTCTGCTTATAGGCTCCTGCTACAAAAACCAAGTTCTTTGCAGTCATGTGAAAGACTGGAATGATTCCATTTTTCTGAGTGATCCCAAGATGAATTATACGAAAAGTTCCCCAAAGGCCAGTGGTCAAGAACAAAGACTTACCACCTGGCCAAACCAGCCAAGCCAGCGAATCGGTGGGCCCTTAAGGCACCCCCACCCTTATTTCCTCCTGCACATATTCTGATTACTGCACCCGGCACCTTCTGCACTCAGCCCTACCTTCTGCACTCGCCCCTTTCTGTGCACAGCCCCATCTATACGCAGCCCCAGCTGCACATGACCCCCTTTTGCACGCGGACCCAACAACCTACCACCCAATCCCTTTAAAGGTCAACCTAACCCCCCAATCAGGTAACGCCAAGACATCTCCCCAAGGCTTGCAGTTTTACCCTTTAAATTAGGTCCCAGCCCCTCGCTTGGGGATCCTCTTAACCACTGCTGTGTCAGTGAACGAGTGGGGTCCAAACTCGAATTTGTCAATAAACTCCCTTTTGCGCTTGCATCGGTGTCAGTTTCCTTCTTGGCTTGTGAGTTCCAAACCAGGGCATTACAATGGACCATCTTGATATTTAGAGAAACCAGGAAGCAGACGTGACATAGAAATGCAATATATTACAGCGTACAACAAAAGCAAATGTTCTATCTTCCTAGGAGAAGTGTTAAAGAATTGCATGATATTAATGACCATGTAAATTAATATATAAAATGTAAAGTTAGGTCAGTGGAGTGTTGCCAGGTGGGAGGAGCAGTCAAATGGCAAAAATGTAAAAAAATAAAACTCTTTCACTAAGTAAATAAACTGAAATTAAAATTAATCTACCTATTTATTATAACTCAACTATGCGAATTGACTAACTGGATGGATGTCTTATGACTCAATTTAGCTTTATATAAGTAGAAAAATTAACATATCCTAAAAAATTCTGAAATGGTAATTTTGTGAAAACTGGCATCTGAAGTAATGTTTGTTGTTTGTGTGAATAAAAAGTTTATTTAAAGGTTGAGGGCAGAGTTGGGTGCTAGAGGCTTACTGAAATCAAATCTCTAGAGTAATCAACATAATAATTATACTAATCATTTTCCTACAAGAAAAACTGAAGAAGTGTAGACTTTCCCATGACCACATGGTGAGTCAGGGGAACAAGGAACCAAATTCATGATTTCCAGTCCCAGATCATCATTTCATTATTTAAGAAAGCCTAGATCTACCACTCATGGGAGGTTAGCCCAAAGCTCACAAACTAGGTCAGTGGTTGAAGTGCTTCAATTTACAGGATGAAATGATGGGCATGGACCTGGTAAATTGTACTTGCAATTATTTTCTTAATTATCACTGCAGGGTAATTTCCGCAGATAGGATGCATACTATGGGAAGGTTTTTTTCCCTTCACATTAAGGGGTAGGGCAATTGAAGGTCTCCCATCTTTGCTCTAAGCTTTTGCTGAGATATCTGATATCCCCTAAATACAGCATTTCATGATTTTATGTAGTTTACAACTTCTTCACATGACAACCAAAAGAAATAGTGAATCTGGAAAAGAAAATCAATTAAACTGGTCATTCGCTGTCCTGTGTACAAAAAAAAGCTTTTTTGGCTACACCTTTCACTTCTATCTGTGGTTTTAGTTTTGTATACATACCATGAAATAGTATTTTCTTTTTCTCTTTCTTGCTTTCTTTCTTTCTTTCTTTCTTTCTTTTTCTTTCTTTCTTTCTTTCTTTTTCTTTCTTTCTTTCTTTCTCTCTCTCTCTCTCTCTCTCTCTCTCTCTCTCTCTCTCTCTCTCTCTCTCTCTTTCTTTCTTTCTTTCTTTCTTTTTGTGCTTGTTAGTGTCCTGTAAGAGACTGTAGTGTAACAATGTGCTTTTTGGTTTTATTTTTCTCTGCATTTTCTTGATAAGTGTGAGAAGCTATTCTCTTCCGGTTTCAGATAACACATTGTTTATTACCATCAAGTTTAGGTAAAACAGAACCTGGGAACACATTTTATTGATCTCTTAAGGAAATAGAGATGTGAGTATCTGAAAAGGAGGAAAAATAACCTCTACAAAACAAATAAAAACCATACTGAACTTGATCTCATAGCTAATGAAAACAAAGAGGAATAATAAAGCAGAACAAAACTAGGCATTATGAGAGGAAAAATGAAATGAAAGAGCCTAAAATGAAGACCAAATAACAGTGAGCAAAACAGAGGGGAGACAAATAACCATAGGGAACGATTAAAGGAAGGGGCGAGGACAGTGAGAAAGACCAAGAGAAAACAATGAAAGGGACTGAAGAAGATGAAGGTTTTTTGTCCTACTGTTCTTTCTTTATTGTTATTATTTTTTCCTTGACATCACATTCATAGTTCAAGTGTGAAAGAAAAGAAAAGACAGGAACTCTGATTTTAAAACTGTGTCCACTTTAAATTCTCCTTCTCTAACTAACTTGGCACCTAAAAGTAGTCTATCAGAAGATGATGCCCTGAATTCTTATGTCTATAATCAGATATTTTTTTCTTCCCTTGAAAAGATATATGTCAATAATTGTTCGATTGCAGAAAGTCCTTTTGGCAATGCTGATTTTATATCCCTAAGTGCTACCCCTGTGACAAGGTCTAATTTCAAAATCTCTTTCACAGTAATTTTGTTCTAAATATTTCCTTTTACCAGTACAAATGTGGCCATTCAGGGACAAAGTATCCAACTTATTATTCATTTCTTTTAAGGCAGAGAAGGAAGTTTCCTGAATGAGTCTAGACAACCGTAAAAGTGAGTTACTGGCTTTTATTGTTTGTTTGTTTGTTTTTTTAAATAAGTTAACTTATAATTGGAAAAATCTATAGTCTCCTATTGAGTAGGTTTCCCTCAGTTATATTATTATAAAACAATTTGGGAATGTGATCAGCCATATCTCTCTTCCTTTTTTTAAGTTATAGTTAGACGCAGATTCCTGACACAGTTTTTCATTCATCTTATGAAATAAAAGAGCAACATAGCCATGAGGAGAATGATGTGCCACCCTGTAACTCTTTCCAGTTATTCCTCCTGATCACTTCTGATAGTCCTACAAATTAGCACAGTAGCTAAGAGGGAAAATGTTTGCAATCATAAAAATTTCAGCTTAAATACTAATTTAGTAATGTTTTGTGGGATTTGGGGCATGCTATAAAGTTTCTTTAACTGGTTTAGTATCTGTAATGGAAATAATAATAAAAGACTGTTGCGGGAGATTAAATAAGATGTTAAATGTTGAGTTCTCAGTCGCATATATGGATATACTTAGGAATTAAATAATAATTATTATGATGCTTAGCCCAATAACTGTCTTCTCTCTTTAAAAATATTCATTAGAAACCATTGCGATAACTCTGAAGCGGAGTCACCTTTTAATGACCTTTAAAAGACCGGACATATTTACTTCTGATTGGTGCTGATTTTGGATTTTGTTTAGAACCTCAGTGCTAAAAGAGCTTAACTAGAACATTCAAAAACTCAGTTCTGTTGTACTGTGTTAAATAAATTGTCTGAAGGAAAAATACAAATGGGAGATATTCAAACTTCTTTGTAGATCCCTTTACACATTTACAGATTCTTGAACATATCATCCTCACCTTATTAATGAGGAAACTAAGGCACAGAAGATTACATAAATTAGTATCAATGGGAGAAAAGTCAGTCCTCCAGGGGAGGTATCGAAATCTTCTGAAGGGAGTGATTTTCCCAAACACTCCCCAAGCTCCTTAGGGACAGGAGATGGTTAAGAATAGAGTAGTTCTGCCTTTGCAGCCCTTCAAGCCACTAGTACTGATAGAAGCATGGTGATTTCCTTAGCCACTTCTGGGATGAAAACAAAGTTTTGAACTCCTGGATGAGTAGCTGATCTTAAATAAGAACTCAGGTCAATTATGCTTATATTTATTTATATTTCTATAGCCGCATTAAGAGAAATGGCTTCTAATTCTTATACTTAGAATGGTTAGCTTCAAATAGTTCTAGTTTTTCTCTTTTCCATGTTCAGTACTTCCTGAGTCCTATTTCCATCACCAATTTACAGACCTAGTTAAAAGGAAACTGATTAGCATGAAGTTAAAAAAATCAGTATGCAATTGGAATTTTCTCTCCCATGTAATCAGAATAACAGACTTTAGCCGATGCCCTGAAGAGAAAGAAGTGAGCTGCTCTAGGCTTTCATTTTTCTTATTTACTTTTTGGAAAAGATCAATTTTTCATTGATGAACCCATTTTCAGAGATCTGTAAAACTTACACCCCAGGCATAGGGAGGGCACGTTATATTCATTGAAGTCAACCTATTTCAATGAATTTGGGTCAAGTAAGTACTTTCATTGTTTAGAAAACATCTAGCAATGCACAAAGCATGAGGTGAGTTTAAAACAGTATTCCCTGCCATGTAATCTTTATAGTGATTGTTTGACCTCTTTTATCGTTTGATTTTCATTCACTTGATTTCATGTATGGTTGAGGTATCCAGACATCTGGCGTTCTTTATCCTCATAAGGTCCTAGTGTGTCGCGTATATAGCTGTAACAATTGTTTCTAAAAACTATTTCCCATTTCCCGTTTCAGATCTGTTCTTCTGTTCTTTTGTACTGAAATTTGTCACCCTTTTCCCCACTCTAGATTCATACGTCTATGTGATTGCTTTTCAGTCTTTCTGGGAATCCTGCAATTTTAGAAGTTGTTTCTGCTTAACCTGTCATGTAAAAAAAGGTGCATGGAATGGTCTAATCTCACCAAGTCAGACCAGGAAGGCCAAGTTGTCTGAGTAGCTCCAGTGCTGGTAAACAGGGCACTGGTGAATGAGGAGAACTCCTGAGTTGGTGACCTTGTCATGACAATAACAGGCACAGCCTGAAAGTTAGCAGGAAGCCATAGTATGTTTTCAAATCCTCAGTCCTCACTGTGTGTGTGTGTGTGTGTGTGTGTGTGTGTGTGTGTGTGTGCATGCACACATGCACACATGTGCGTGCATATGTGCTGTACGCATGTATTCCCATTTATTTCATGGAGCATACCTTAACCTCTCAAGATTCCAAGTCTGACATACACAGTCCTCACCCTTGACTCAGTCTCCTCAGTGGAAAATAACTCTGATTTTAGCCCTTTGCACCAAATTGTGAATTATTGACAATATCTATCTCTGTGTTTAAGTATTCCTTCAATTAAGTCATGAAATGGCTACCTCCTGTTAAAGTGTACTTCAGGCATCAGAGAATAGGTGGGGAAATATATTTGTGAATGTGGGCTACTCTCAAGGAGAAGGCACAGGCCTCCTTCATCTAGCTCTGATCTTGTTTTTCAGAGATGACGGAGCCTTGGCAGATTCAAATTACTCTTTTTGGACATCACTCTTCCATAGCCAGCTTTTCTTTTGCTTTAATCACGCACTGACATCTCCTTTTATTTGAACAAAATATGGTGCTAAAAAAGAAAGTTATTTATATAATTTTTAAATTTATTGAATATACAATGCCTGCCATAGAGGTGATATTCCATAAATTATGGCTAGAAGAAAAAATGGATGAGTGATTTTTTTTGATTCTGTGGTACCAACTGTGTGTATATATTTTGTGTTCAGTTTATTTGATCAAAACATAGTATTCTATATATTTTTTTATTAGCATTATTATTTATGCCTATAGTACCTGGTCTTCTTAGGTGGTCTCCTATCCAAGTACTAACCGGGCCTAACCCTGCTTCGCTTCCGAGATCAGACATCGGGCTTGTTCAGGGTGGCATGGCTATAGACCATCAACTGTAGCTCCACTGAGGCATGAACCCAGGACCTTCTGTGTATAAAGCAGACATGCTAACCACTACACTATGGAACCATGTCCGAAAACATAGCATTCTAGAGGTCGGAGTTTAGGTTGTAGTTCCGCGTAGGCCAGTTTGCTTTGATTTGTTCTATGATGATCAGCTGTACTTCCTACCATGCTGCCTTCTACATGTATCCTGTAAAATACAGAAAGGGTGATACAAAAGGGTGTGGACATATGAAAGAACCCATCATCATTGTAAAATCTATATCAGGATAACACAGCTGTACATTGAGGAGTTACTAATCTCATAAATCCAGGAGAATCAGAAGCAGTAATATCTAAATAAGGTGTCTAGGTTATTGAGATGTGCTTTCATCTATTTAAACAACTACAGGCATGTTAAAAATAGAAATTAAAAAAAGCAGATGAATGAGGTCAAAGTTCACACTTATAATATTGAACATAAACTTCTCAATTTGCACCACATCTGTAAAAGAAAAATATAGACCAACAGATCTCACAAAGGGTACTCACAGAGGCAGCCTAGTGAAGTGTTGATTAAGAGACCTGAGACTAACTCATCAAACTCATTGTTATCTAAACAAACAGAAGTAAAGCCCTTCCATAGTCACTGTGAGAATAATGCAATGAACTAATGGTTTTAAATTCCACCTGCGATGCTTATTATTCTCTTAGTTCTTCTTTGTAGTTTAGAAAAAGGCAGAGAGCAAACAGATTCAGAGAATGGGGTTAACACCAGGACCAAAAGAAAACCAAAGTTGTTTCTTTTACCTTTTATTCAGATTTTTTTTTTTACAAGATAGAAAGACTGTAGAAGGTAAACTTGGAATGGGTAGAAAGTAAATTTTAGAAAAGAGAAAGAAAAACGGGAAGCTGCACCGTTCATTCATTCATTCATTCATTCGTCCATCAAAAATTTTGAGACCCAATATGTAGGAGTTTCAGTCTGATTGAGATGATATGTCAAATGAAATTACCCAACTAATTATAAAATTATAATTGTGGTAACTGATGTAATGGAGTAGAAGTTCCTAAGCTAGCAAAGAGCTAGTCAAGTGGAGCTGGGAAGATTAGAGAATTTCCTGGAGGAAGTAATATTTGATCTGAAAGCATGGAGGTGGGGAGAGTGGAAGGAGGTAGAGAGAGAATTTCAGCGATAAAGAACAACATATGGCATGGTCAGGAAGGAGCCTTTGTGATCAAGCTTCTGAGAGAAGCTCAGCACGACAGAAGGGTGAAGGGGTCAGAGACAGTGATAGGAAGTAAGGAGAGAGGTTGATAGGCAAAGGGCAGACCGCATTAGATCATGCAAAGGCATTTGCATTTTATTCAAAAGACAGTGGGAAGCCTTTGAAACATTTCTAGCTATGGGGCGACCCAGTCAGAGTTCCATTTGGCCGTGATGTGGACAAGGGAAAAGAAAGGAGCCAAAGTGGACACAGAGAGAACAGTTAGGGGCTGTTTCTATAGCTGAGATAAATGGCGATGGGTAGAGAAGTGTAGAAAGACATAACACATTATATATTTGGGAGATAAAATTGATAGGACTTGATAATTGAATATGTGAGCTAAGGAAGAGGGAAAGTGTCAAGTCCTGTGTTTCCAGCAGGAGCAATTAGGTGACATTTACTGAGATGAAGGATGGGGGAGGAGGGACAGGTTGGAGAAGATACAATAATGGCACATCAATAGGCAGCTGGTTATGGTTCTGATGTTCTGAAGATAGGAAGTAGAGAAGAGAGACTCTTTTACAGTAGTGGATGAAATCATTAGGGAAAGAGTATAGATTAAAAATCAGAGTGGATCCAGGGTCAAGACGAAATGAATATAATATATAAAATTCAGACAGAAGGAAATACCTCCCCAAAGGAATGGAGAAAGAACAGTCAGGGAAGGAGGAGGAAAACCTGTTATTCAAGGAGAGAGTAGTAAGGTAAAGACAGATCAAGTCAGACAGACCTCAAAGTGGCCTTTGAATTTAACAACTCTGATATCATTGGCAGGAACAAGCCAGTGGAGTGGCTGGGACAGAAGCCAGATTGGTGTGGACAGGGAGTGAGTGGGTGGGGGAGGGGTGGGGAAGAATGTAGATAATTCTTTTGAGATGGAGAAAGGGGTGTAGCTGGAAGAGGATACAGGATTCAGAGAGCATTGTGAATACTGATAGCAAGTAGTAGGGGGAAGAGGTTGAAGATCCAGGAGAAAAAGCGAGTAACCCATTCAGTGAGGCCTGCAGAAGGACAGAATAGGTGGGATCCAGAACTCAGGTGGAACTCACCAGTGATGGCGGGTGGGTCCACTTTCTCCATTGTACAGGAGGAGAGGAGAAGAGGATTGGAACAAAAGCAAATTGGCTTACAGATATGGTGCAGGCATTGCAAACAGTTCTCAGTGTGAGGCTTCCATTAGTGTCCCTGAAACATGATGTAAGGACTTCCACCGAAGAGGAGAAGTATGGAAGGATGCAGGTATAGAAGGATGAAATTTCAAACCAGAGGAGGTTTGAAATGATTATTTCAGAGAATGACCTAATAGAAAAATAACTTCAGAATCACAAAGAGGTTCTTTTAAGTATTTGCAACAACAGTCAATTAGAAATTGGCGTATGTCAGATATAAATCCTAGAAGCATCTTCCAACTTATCCTTGTTCCTTTTAAACATGCTTTATTAAAACTAATCACTTTAAATGTAGTAATTCTTTGCATACTTTGTAATTCCCTACAAGTTAAATCCTTCAGCTTTGAAAGTGTGTTTTGAGCAGAAGTTTCTTCAAGAGGAAAACATTTATGCAAAAAGTGAAAATTGCCAAAAAAAAGTGTGAAACAAGTTCTTTCCTAGGCCAAGAGGCATGCCTCCATTCAACCACCTCCCAACCTGTTCTCCTGTACCTATTTCTTTCCCTACCTTTCTTGTTTGCTTTCTTATACCTTTAGCACCCAGCACACTGCTGAACTCACGGAAGTATTCCATAATTTTGGTATTTCTAATTCTATCTTTTGTGCCACCATAAAGAGTGATCATAAGCGGTCTTCAGTGGTCTCAGTCTTGAGATACAGAGTTGTGGCAGGCTCTTGGCTTTTGCTGTTGTCTTGCTTTGTTGGTTTCTTCCTTTCCTTTGTCAAAAATATTAAAACTTCAAATTAGAAACCAAGAGAATAGCTTACAAACCCTTTCACTCTCTCTTCCTGTGCTCCTCTCTCTCACACCTATGAGAACATATCTGCACATTTTAGGTAGATTTTTGCTCTAAACATTGAGGAAAATTAGGCCTTGTTGGGTTCTATTTAACATTTCGCTGCAGTTTATATATATATGTAACTCTGATTCAGTCACAGAATCTCAAGATTTTAATGCTGAAAAGGATCTTAGGGACCGTTTAATTTAATCTCCCCTCCAGCCTGGACTGCATTTGATGGACCTGAAACTTACAATGGCTTAGCACATGGCCCGAGGAGCCCATTCAGTGAATTGGTGGCCTGGGTTGTCTGTGAATAGGGTATAGAACTAACTACTAAAAGGGGTAAAGGAATTTGCACGTTCATCTTTTTCTCTGCCTATAGACTCTAGAATGGCATTCTGCAGGCATTATTGCTTAAAGCAGGAGTCCCCAACCCCTGGGCCGTAGACTGGTACCAGTACCAGTCCATGATCTGTTAGGAACGAGGTCTCACAGTAGGGGGTGAGTGGGGGCGAGCCAGCAAAGCTTCCTCTGTATTTGCAGCTGCTCCCCAGGGCTAGCATCGCTGCCTCAGCTCCACCTCAGACCATCAGGCATTAGATTCTCACAGGAGCACTAGTTCTTGGTGCCAAAGAGGTTGGGGACGGCTGGCTTAAAGAATGCTGAGTAATTTGAATTTGTTGTTCAGAATCCCTGGGTAACAAAACAAACTCAGAACTTTGGATTAATGGAGGTTGCCAAGTCATAATCAAACTAAGATCTAGGTTTTAGTATAATGTCCCTTCCTTCAGTTTAGGATTTAACATATCATAAAATTATAAAAAGTGGGTGAAATAATTCTAGTCAGCATGGTAATAAATTTCTGACAGGTGTCATGCAATCTGTGAGGGCATTCCTTCACTAGGTCTGTACTGGGGAGTAATAAGAGTGAAAAATTAAATTAAATAAGGGTACCATCAAATACTTTAAAAACATATCATCTGAAATACAACCTCTAAAGTTCTTTCACATTATTGAATGTGAAAAAGCATTTTCTCTTTCTTTTGTGTTTTCCTTTTCCTTTCTTTTTGCCTTTGGTAGAATCAAATTCATAGTAACTTACTTTGGGTTGTATTTCTTATGCTTCCCATAAGCTTTGGAGGTGAAACCTGAAAGCAGAGATTGTAAGTAACAAGGTAACACTTTTATTGTTTTTATTTATATTATCCTTTAATTTCTGTGCTGATATGTGTCTTAGATGTAGATATTTCTATGATAGGTCCCTTACTTTAATATAATTATACCATACTCACTAATCAATTTCATTTATAACATGTCTGGAGATATGTAATTTTTTTCTTTTCGTATAAAACAAATTTATCTATGATTACAAAATGATACTTGACAACTGATAGCTAGACCTAGTACCCTTGGCTTTTAGCCCCAGGATTTAAGTCATGTCATCTTTCACAGTCTGTATGTTTGTTTTCATTTCAACCGTCCTCTTTCAGACTGTTATTATTTTAGTGACATAGAGAGAAAGAAGTCTCTCTCTTCTTGTGCACTTGATTAATATAAGTTCTTGACCATGAATGTTACATGACTTGAAGTATTGTAAGAGTCATTCAAGACAGAAGTTCTCTTATGGATCCCTGGAGTGATGCTATGTTCCACTAGTACAGAGACAGAGCATGTGAAATGGTAGGAGTGTGAGGTTTGGGGTCCCACAGCCTCAGATTTGTAGGTCAGCTCCATACCTACTACCTGTGGGGCTGAGGACAAGAAATGTAATTCCTCTGAACTTCAGGTTTCTCATCTACAACACTTCATTCATTGAAATAACATTGTTCTCAATGTGGTATGCAAGTAGCAGTCTTGGAAACATCTTTTATACATGTATCCTTAAACACTTCTCTACATGCATTATTGAATAGTCAGCACATCCACAAAACAAAATAAAGCAAAACCAAACCAAATTAAAGCCCGCAACTCAATATGTCATCATGTTATAGGGAAACTGAGGCTTGGAGAACTTAAACAACTTGGTCAGGGTGTAAGCTCCATTCTATTATATTTCAGAGTTCAAAGGCTTGTCATGAGCAAGGAAGAAAAAAGGAGCCAGGATCAAAGCCATAAAAGAGGTTGATGGTGGGAAAAAATGAAATAGATTTAAATGTTGTCTATTTTTCATCCAGTGTACTTATCTATGGTCAAGCAATTAATCTAGAAGCAGGTGGTTTCTTAAGCATCTGATGTGGGAAGGGCAGGGAGTGGTACAACAGAAGTTCATGGTACAGTCCACTTAAATGCTGTCATTTATGAGTTAAAGGACCGTATGATTCAACTAGTAAGGACCTTCATGACACATGCAATGTATCTAATGACAGCAAGTGTTTGCAAGTAGTGCAGTGTATAACAATTGGCAGTCTTTGCAATAGCTAATTTTCAGAGCACCTTTCACATGCTGAATCCACTGTTCATTTCAAAGCTCTTTAACACACATTAGTACATTCATGAATTAGTTGTTTACGCTTCTAATATTGAGTGAACGTTTGTTAACTTAAATACACTTTTATAACTTGATTACTTATTTGGCATGAGAAAATTCACAAAAATCATCAAACAAGAAAACCATTGCTTGAGCTGGAAGCTCTGGGTATATGACATGACATTTAAATATACCAATAGTATCTGAGCATATTTCACTCTTCCAACATCACTAAAGATTTAACTCAAAAAAGGACTCCTTGGTTTGAAAAAAATTAACAAAGAGCCTTACTCAAGGCACTGAGCAACCAGAATTATTCAGAATTGTCCTAGTTGTTCCTCGCTTTTGCATATGTTAGCAATGCATATTATTTGGTATTTAACGTTATACTAATAAAATTTACACATTTTGATTATGATCACTGAAAACTAAAAATTTCATCTTCAAGTTTCAATTACCTAGGTGATTTGTTTATTCCTTGGAAATTAATTCCCTGGCACAATGCCCTTCAAATAATGGTCATGTAGTAAATGTTAGCACTTTGAACTTACTAAATTGGTTGTCAGCTCTTGCTTTTCTGTAAAAATAGCTTGGGTGCACCCTTGGTAATGTCAATGCTTTTGAAAAAGTAGGTGAAATAAAAATTCCAAGTTCAACTGTGTCCACAAACTTAAAAAGCTATGATTGTGGTAAGTAGTATCATAAAATGTGAGTGAAGCAAATATTAAATAATACGATCAAGAGCTATGCTACTACACCATCATTCACAATCCTGCAAGAACATGTGCACTTCATTAAAGTCAATGGAGTGTACCCAGTTCATCTTGGCATTACTCATAATCGAAAATTTCAATTTTAGTTAACACACACAAAACTAATTTAAAAGTCAAATGAGGAAATTAGTTCTATGTTCCTATATTCCAATCCCCCAGTGATATCAACTAGCCAGATTTAGCCTTAGGAGGTATAAAAAATAGCTAATACAATAAATGGAAAACCTTTAAAAGTACAGATGTGTTAAATGAATTTTTTTTTCAGGCAACTCGACAAAAATATATTTAGTGTTGCAAAAGAGCCCCTCAAACTACTCCACTATGAAACAACCAAGCTTAACTATAGATTTACTTCTAGAATTCAGCAGCAGTAGGTCAAGAACTAAAGGATTTATGTAAGAAATACAGTTAATTTGTTGAAAAAAGCTTTTAAGTTGAAGAGCGAATAGTTGAAAAATATTTTCTGAATACATATTATGAAGCCAGGGAGAAACTTCTCCTGTTTTAACTTAGGTTTCTCAATTGCAGTAACACTATTAACAAAACACATTTTAGACATTTTTAAAATTTTTATTTCTGTGGTATCCTTCTTCCTTGCTGTTTTAGTTGTCACCATTCTTCTATTGTCTCTCTCTTTTCCATTTTTAAAAGCATGTCTTTATCAATCCCCATTGCGTGTGTCACCAAGGACTCTGTCCTTCATCTCTACTTGTTTATCTCTATATTTAATCTTTGACTCCCTTCTATAAAGCTAATTATTCATTAATATTTGTTTCCATTTCAGCTTCTTCTCTAAACTAGGTTTTATTTATTGCCATTTGCAGATATCCAACTTGACCTTAAGGCCAAAAAAAAAAGGCATTACAATTTTTTTGACTTTTCTTCTAAGACATTTTTGTAGCCATTGCATTCTGGTTTTCCTGCAGGCTCACCACCTGCTGTTTTTATGCCCCATATTTAGTCATCCTGACACCGTTTTTTCCCAAAGGGATCTAGCCTTCCTATATGAGAAACATACTTTTTATTTTCTTAAGTTTAAATGGCCACCAGAGAGGGGTCATGTGCATGTTCGTATGGAACTCTGCACAGTTCACTGAGGGTGAGGGACATATTTATTTGAGGAGGAAGGGCAAGTGATATTCAGCCAGTGGTAGGGACACAGAGGCAGGGAGAGGATACTGACTTTGACCCTGCACCTGGCTCACTCATTCACCTCTCTTGAACACTTGGGGAGAGATAGATGCTAACATATTTTGTCCATACTTCCTAATTACTGGAAATAACTGTAAAGTACTGAGAGGGCCATGTAGGAGCTGCTATACCCCAACAGACTAGGCTGGTCTTGAAAATTAATCCACAAACCTGACCAATTGGTCGAGGTCTCTGCACAAAATTCTTGGTTTCATGCCTTCCTTTCCTTTACCACTCTGCATAATTTACATGAAGTCTAAACTCTTTTTAGTGGAACTACCTGCTTTTAGTTTCTCTCTATTCAGTCCACATTACTGCCTAAGAATGATCTGGTTGGTGTATGTATATGCCACAGTCTCATCCTAAGTCCTGGACATTATTTCAAGACTTTGCCTCAACAAATCATCTGACTGTTCTTCTTCCTACTTCTTTAGTATGTCCGTGCACAGGCACCTCGTGTCCCTTATGGGTTCTGAATCCAAATCCAGCCAGTCAGTGTTCCCCTCTCTGGCCCACACTTCTTTGGGTCTCTTGTCTTGAGAATTCTGTTTGATGAAGCACTAGTGAGAGACCTGATCATCCCAGGCCATATACTATCAGTCAGCACTTATAAGCTACTCCTTAGGGACTGTAAAACAAAAGCATTAATTGAATATCCCTTATCCTAGCTATAAACGCCTTAAGCTTATGTTGTGAGGAGTGTGGGCTTGCTTTAAGCTCTGAAAAAGGATCGTCTTCAACAGTTTAACTCCTGACGTGGCCACTAAGGCCCCTACAGTGATCTTGCCGCTACCTTTCTCTCCTACCTCGCCTTACTTCATGTCTCTCCTCTGCTCGCTGCACCCTACCATCCTGTCCTGAATCACACTGCTCTTACCTGCCTAGGGCTTTCCCCTGTGCTGCTGCTCTGTGCAGACTGCTCTTCTCCCACTCCCTGCATGGCTGGTGGTTCCCTCTCAACCCAAGTCTCTGATTGGATGCCACCTGTTCGGCAGGCCTCCCTATAAGAGGTCTTGCCTGTTGCTGTCTTGCACAGCACCTGCAATATCCTGCAGAGCATCTAACAAAATCGAAAACAATACTTAAATTATTCAACTAATTCTCCTCATTTAACAGTAAGTCTCTAGAGGTCGGACTTGTTCACTGCTGCATTTCCAGTGCCTAGCACATAGTATGGATCAGTAAATATTAATCAAGAGAATAAATATTATCAGAGCTTCCCTTAGCTCTAAGTAATGTTAAAGCATCACCTTAGTGAAAGTGTTGAGAAAATTATATAGACACACATATTGCATATATATTTACAATATTAAAATTTTTGTATGTTTAAATCAATGTATGTAACACATGATATTGAAAAAGTCTGATAATTTGCTATCATCCCCTTATTGTAAATATGAGGATAAAGAATAGAAAAAGCATGATCTGTCTCCTGGAAATGAACTGAAGTCATTGCTCAAGGACTGTAAACAATGCTATAAAATCACTTGCACTATAAAGATCATTATCTAAAGTCATGATCATACCTAGGACAGTCAAGCCTCAAACTGAGCTTTCCTAGCACTTCAGTTTTGAGAATCCTCAAAACATCCAAATTTATTTTCTATTTTCCAGAAAAAGGAAGATAAATGAAGAAGACATTCGAAAATTAACAAATAACCACAACCTTATAAAAGTGCAGACACAGCTCTGAGTTGCAGTCATTCTTAACATGCTCTATATTGCCTGCAAACCTTCCTTATTGTTATTTTCAATTAAAAAAGGGTGATCATTATTATCATTATTTTTTTTTTTGAGTAACAGAATATCTTCACAACCTCAGGGTAAACAAAGATTTCTGAGGACATTAAAAAGCATTAACCATAAAAGAGAAAAGTAATTTATTGTTTGTTATCAGAATTAAAAATTCCTGCTCATCGAAAGACATTTCAAACAAATTTAATAAGCAAACCACTAACTGGGAAAATATTTACAATACCTATATCTGACAATATCATCAACAATAGACAAGCAATCCAGTACAAATGAGAAAAATTTAAACTGATATCGCATCACAGAAGATACATAAATGGGCAACAGTACATCAAAAGGTGATCAACATTGTCCTCCATTAGATATATGCCAATTAAAAGCCACAAGAGGTACCATTTCATACCCACTGCTGGTAAATATAAGGAGCAGCTGGAACTTTCAACAAGGCTAGTAAACTATTGGTCATTTTTTTATACAGGTAAACATTTACGTTATGACCTAGCAATTCTCTCCTCCGTCCGTCCAATAGGAATGAACATATATATTCACAAACAGACTTGGTCAAGAATTCCCGGAGCAGCCTATTCACAATATTCCCAAACTAGAAACAACACGAATGTCAAAAATCGGATATGGGATAACCAATATGTAGTTAAGTTAAACGGTGCAATGTTACTCAACAATAAAAGAAGGGACAAACTGTGAACACATGCGACAATATCAAAAATATTATGGTAAGTGAATGGGGCATTTACAAAGTATATGCTGTATGATTTCATTCAGATGACGTCTAAGAACAGACCAAACTAACCTATGGTGATAGTGTTAAGAAAGTGGTTGCCTGGGCAGTGGGGAGGAGGTGAGAAATGGGTGGGGTGGTGGATTGAAATTGACTGGAAAGGCCATAAAGGAACTATTGAGGGTATGAGATTTAATATCTTATTTTGGGTGGTCATTATACAGGGTACATACAATTGTCAAAACTCATTGACTGAACACTTAAGATTTGTGCATTTTATTGTATAAAAATTGTACTTCAACTTTGAAAATTAAGAGATTATAATATTAAAAAAACTTTAACACTATACATTATTGAGAATATTTCCCTACTTTCCAGGCATTGAGAAACATTTTTAAAAATTCTGGTTCTATTGAATTTAACATACCTGGTTTACGATGTATGACGGCAACATTAATTATCCAGTTTCATTAGATTAAGCCTCAATTTGTAGCTTTTTGTGAAGTTAAAAAACAAAGAATTATCCCCCCCCCCCCCCCCAAATCTTGAACAATAAAACGCCTTGTTGTGTGCATCAGGATGAAGTTTTCAAAGATGAATGTCATTGCCACAATACACCAGTAAGGGGAGTAGTTACACTTTGAGAAGAATTCCATCTTTTTTCACCACTGAATTATTCTGTAGAGCACTTTAACAAGACCCCAAATTGACTTTTGGGTAAAGCCACAATGGAAATGACAGATCATTTTAATGCAAGAGAAAAAGATTGGAAATCTCGACCCTCTAGATTCCCTTGCATCTCAATGAGAAGGGGAAAAACACTTGCAGATCAGCTTATTAAAATAATATATTTGTGTAATTCAGGTACCAGGAAAATATTTAAAAGAACAGCTAAATTAAATTAGAACTGCAGCATGCCACTTTTTCTTTATTAATCATTGCCATACAAGAATAATGTGCATCCTCTTCCCCCACAGAAAGAAAATATCCCAACAACTCTACAAATTATTTTTATGGATGTGGGAATAATTGCATCAGTTTGAGCAGAATTTGCAAGCTGTTTGCATACTGCAGTCCATCTGAGAGAAGGAAAGCCTTTTCCTTTTTTAATCCTATGGCATGAGGGCTTTTCAGTTGATTGTTAGGCCACAAATCTAAAGGTTTATGCTGCATTTTTTTTATATCACTATGTTCATCAATTCTTATAAGATTTGTAAGGCTTAGTCTCACATAAACTCAGGAAGGCTGTAGAAAATTCTCTAACTATTCCTTCCTATGAGCTTCAGTAATCCTGGATTTATAGAAAAGAATGTTCTGGTGTCAATGGGAAGCATGTCCTTAGGTGTTCATGAGAGCAGGGCTGCCAGCTAGGGACACTTACAGTGACACACTTAGAGTGCAACTGTCCCCTTTACACTCTAATCTTAATGATAACCCTAACCTTGATTTTAGCACCATAACACCTTCTTCTCACCTCATTCCCCAGGACCCAGCATTGTGAGCCCTGGAAAATGACCTGAGCCATGCCCCGTGTGGAGCTCGAGTCCCACTTGTACAGAAGTCACATTTTGTGTTTACGAGGGCTGTGGATGGTAGAGGATACTAGGATACAAGGATACTGGGTACATTTACACAATCATTCTTCCAGGAACTGTGCTGAGGAGAACACACCTACAAAATACAAAGCTCTAAGGTGTAAGCACAGGTTGTGTGACTGCCTACATGGGCACCTGACGCGGCGGCCGGGAGCAATACTTCCTTTACAATCTCACACCAGCTGCAGTTTTTTCACACAGGGTGGACCCTCTACTCCCGGAGAGCATGTAAAAAGGAATTACCTTTGAATGTGTGTATCCTTTTGCTGAGACATAAACTCTGCCCAGAGATTTTCTTTATGAAATCTAAGGAACATTTCTCAGTTCATTGATCGGAAGAGATGATTTTGAATTACTTCCATTCATGACACAGAAGGAAAGCATTTTTTTCAGTCTCTAAAAATGGATACTCAAGGAAGTATAGGATCCAGAATAAGAAGATTCAAGTTTTAGACACTGCCTTGAACATTTTATCAAGATCCTCAAGTCTGTGATGTTACAATCTGGACTATATTCTTGCTGGCAAGGATTCATGGGATTGTCCTGCATTGAAATAAGTATTTTTAAAAAGCAATGACAAAAATATGTAAATGAAATGCTGCTGCACACATACTCCTCATTTTGAATTTGCTACTGAATGGACACGAGTCCTGTGTTCCACCAAAGTAGAAAATAAGCCAAAAGACTGTCTCCCAAGGATTACTAAAATCTGGGAGCTATGTAAAGGACAGAGATAAGGTATAAAGAATAAAATATACAAAGAACCCAGAAGTGGGAGATATGCTGATTAAAAGAGGAAACATAAAGAAAGTGTAGTTATGGTTAAAGAAATGAAATGGATAGAAGATATTTGCGGTTGTTTTTAATGAGAGGTGAGTTGCTCCCTCTAGCAGATCCAGAATGAAGATTGCTTACTAACCAGGTAGGAATGAAGTGGTAGTTGTAGAGGGTGCTCTGGTCTGGCTGACATGGCCCCAGGTAATGAAAGCACACTCAGGAAAGGGCTGATGTACATTTGTGGCAGGGAGGAAGAACGCCTCTTCTGAAGCCAGATCAGGAGAAGCATCACGTGGTACTTCCTACCCGCAAGGAAGCCAGAGATGGGGTTAATTCAGCCTGGCCCTTGTCACATAGGGAAGAACCTGTGTTGTGTTATGTGCTCTGGAAGAATTTATACATCCTCAAGTTACCACAGCTGACTGAAAGGAACATATAGGAAACGAGATGCTTAGAGGTGGATTCTGTGTAATCCCTGTTGATATTCAGACAAGAGTGGGCTTTGGGAGCCAAGACTGAGGAGAAAGCAAAAAAAGCCCTGGGCCTTCCCAACCCCCAGTGAGTCTCTGCAGTTATATTTTCACAGAAACTAAAATTTCATCTAAATTTGACAGAGTTTTCCTAATGTTTCAAATATTATTCATGGAAGGTACTTATTATATTCATTATATTCAAAGATCTTGGATAGTAGCTAGCACCTTCAATTTAGTATATGCTTAATGAATAATTACTTAGTGAATGAATCAAGCGTATTCCCAAACGAGGAATGTATCTTACATCAATTAAATTAGGAGTCAATAATGTGCAAGATATAGCCTAGATTCTCTTTATTACAGCCATTTGGCAAATCGAGGACGTGCTCGAGCAATTCGAACCTCCCGCTGAGGTAAGTTGAATAACTATCAAGATAGATCTTGGCAGCTCTCTCCTGGAGTCCCCAGGCTCACTTTTAAGCATTTTAAGAGGACACTGGACATTATCTTAGTGGCCAGTGAGATAAACCACTTCCAGGTGTGGGAAAGGAAGTGTGGCCCCGCCTATTGCAACCAGTGGATTCTGTACTGTGGTCTAGAACTGGTGCTGATGGCATGAGGGACAAGTCGTGTGCAGTCTGGCTCCTTTTTACTTGGTTCAAATTCCAGTTTTCTATTCCAGAGGAAGTAGAAAAATCTTATGCTGCTTCCTGTGCTAGGGAAGAACTAAAATTCATGTGAAAGAGAGGCTTGGTGTAGGCTGGGGTAGGGACTATGAGCCCAGGCAGGGGTCTAGCTGATCTCTGAGCAGTAGCTTGTAGCTCGAGCTTAGCTGATGGGAAAGTATTTGACCTTGGGGACATCTGGCAACTAAACTCACTTACTTGATAATGACAAGAGCCTTAGGATCAGAGGTAGCTAACCCCAAATAGAAAAGGCAGCATTCTGCCATCCCAGTGTTGAGGCTGAAATACGGGTCCTGGAGCACCAGGCCTCCAAGCTTCTGGGGAACATATTGAGAAACACTTTCAATGTTGCCTCAATGGCATAGTACCTATTTTGACTGAATTCCAGACCATCTAATCTTCCATTTTGGCTGCTCTGGAGCTCATAGGTATGACTGTCCATGCAAAGTCGTATGTTCAAAATGGATTCCTAATTCTACTTGAAAACATTTTTACATGTCCCTTTTGTTTTCATTCCCCATTGCATTTTTTTTTTCTCTTTTACCTCAGAGACAAGCTCCTATTCACAGGTGATAATCACCTAGCAGCTCCCATCTCTACAGCACCTTTATATGAATACGTTGGACATCCTAATCTTTAATAATCTCAATAACCTGTATAAGCTATGTATTATTATCACGTTTTATAGACAAGAGCTCAGTGAGATGGCTGCATGTGTTCTGGCTGCTATATACATCAGGCTGCTTCTCAATATAGAGTGCTTTATAGTTTAGAACATGCTTTCACATACATTATATAGCTCTCCACTTATGAATTAAATGTGATAGTTGCCTCCATTTTACAGAACTGTAGATAGGTTATGTGACAGTACATCACTTATGGGCAGCTGAACTGGGATTCAAACTTGTGTCTTATTCTACATCTCATGTTTATCCACAGTATGGTGGAAAGAAAATTGAGGCTCTCAGACATAAATGCTCTCAAATTTCTTTATATCCACCTGAAAATCTATCTTTTTTGTAACCCCTCCCCTCCTCAATCTCAGGTAACTGATTCTATTCAGTGTTCCTAAAAATTCTCTCAATTGTCCATGAACAATCTTATCTATTCCCTTTCTTCACATTTTAAATCTCTGCAAATGACTGTCAAATCCTTCTCTGAGCTCTATATTGTTTCCAATCACAAAATAAGGGTATATATTTTTAGTAACCTTTGTATATACCATGAACTGCTCCCTGACCCCCTCAGTTCTCTACAATTAATTATATTTGCTATGCTTTTCTTGAACAGTCCATGTAGTACTTCCATATCCCATACTTTTGCTTATATTAATTTGAAATGTTGTCTTTCTTTTCTCTATTTATAGAAATTCTATTCATTCTTTAAGAATGAGCTCAAATATTATACCTGCTATATATACATCCCCAACTCTTCCGGTCAGATTAAATGGTATATTCTCTGTGTTCCCAAAGCACTTTGCTTATAAAGATAACATATCACTTTATCACATGAGAAAATTATTTGTCTTCTTTTCTATTTCAACATATGGATTATCAGTACAGTGAAGATGAGAAGTGAATTTTATTTATTTCTACACACCTTGAAACAATAAGCATGGCCCTCGACTAAGTATTGAATGAATGAATGAATGAATGGTCATTCAGTTACTGCTCCATTTTTTCAATATGCCCCAATGAGAGCATGGAGAGCATGATCTAATTTGGGGGTTATTTTTTTCTCATCCTAAATCTTCACTATTATCCTGGGAATTTGTTTTGCCTGCTTTGTAAAAATATTGAGTCTTAAATTAAAAAAATGCTGCTATATGAAATTATGGAAAAAGAAAGAGAATAATATTTTTTCTTGTAAAAGTAAATACACTGTGTCATCTAGGTGATCAATGTTAAAGATAAGCATCCAAAAATGTAAAATTTATATTTGTAAATTTTAAAAATAAGATAATAGAAATTGATCTATCAATAAATGCATATGTTCACATGTAGCACAACAGTAAAATTTGTTAGATTGGAATAATGAGTTTGGGGAGGTAGGAGGAAAAGGGAGAAGCTAGCTTAAGCTATAAAAGTCAGAATTTATTGAAAGCAATGCAGTTTTATTATTTTCAATACTATGATATGCCAATAAAGTCTGTCTAAGGCGACATCAACTTAAATGTCACAGATCCTTATTTTATAGCTAAATCTTTTTGCCTAAAGACTGTTGTATATGCTAAAGCCATAAAAACAAACATTCTCTTTATAAAAGTTACAGGTGTTACCTCTGCTTCTCTTATCAAATCAATTCCTTGCAGATAATATAAAGAAAGGTAAATTTCACCTTATTCTGGGTCAAATTGTCAACAATTGTATATTAGCAATATCTGAATTACTAAGGTTTTACTGAATTCTTAGAGGATGACATTTCTGGAAAATAAAGGTCCAGTGTCTCAGGGAAGTGCTAATTAAATGCTTTTAAAAAGAAAAATAGGAAAAATGTAAACTGTTTCAAATAAAATGAATCTTAATTATTCATTAAGCTGCATATAACTAAAATCTCTCTTCAAAGTCTTTCGTTTCCTTTGTGAATTTCACGAGGGCAAGGATCATGGCTTGCTTGCCTCTCTCCCCCATCCTCCAAGACTTTACACCCCAACAATACCACTTAGGCTGTGATTTCTGATAACAGTTATCATCATAAGTACAGGTGTTTAAAAGTGATGCTATGCAGTTTTCAGATATTCTAGTTGTTGCTCTGCTTATCTATAACTATCCAAGACTCAAACATTATAGAGAATTTACTCACTGATTCTGGGTACAGGCTGCAAGTAATTTACTTACCCCTATTCTAGAAGACAAAGAAAATTCTTATATTAGCATCACATCCAAAGACATGTAAAAAACTTTCTACATAAAGGTGTCCCAGAGCTTCTAATTTTTATTTCTAACAAAGAAAATCACAGGGAAAGAGAGATTTGTGAAATAGAATATGTCATCCCCTGTGGGCTAATGAAGAGGTGAGGGTTTGATATCACTTATTAGGAAACCTTCAAACTTTGCCATAAGAAAGACTGAGATTTGTGCCTGTTTCCTCTGAGTCAGAGAAATGAAGCTGGGACCTGGTGCAAGGAAGAAAATTTCCCAGGATTCTCTGCAATTGGCTCCATAATATATCTATGTGTTAATATACAATTATATCTTCCTCTTAGAATCTTTGAGTACCTGAGAAAGATCTTGGGTAAAATTGATACTTAAGATAGATATACCATGTGTATCTCCTTGCATTGAGTATGCTTTGGCCCTACTGTTAAATATCTCAGTTTGAGAAGCCTGGAAGAGTAAATTAACTGAATTCTAGGGTTAAAGAAAAAAGATTTTTGAGGGAAGACATCCATGAATATTTAAATCATCCAGAACTAATGGTAGTTTATTCTGTAATGAAGAGCTCTAAGAAAGAAATCTTGGGATTCTCCTTGAACCAATGATTTTTCATCTTTATAATCAAGACCTGTTTCTATCAGATGATAGACTATGTTTCTCATTGTAACATAATGTATTTCTTCTTTTTTAGTAATCTATGGAGAGAAGAAAGCCTCAGCTCATTCTGAGAACAATTCTAGGGAACTGCCAGATGGTAATTATATGACTAGCCTTTTGCTTTCTAGATTACACAGCTCCAATTCTTCTCTTAAATAACATTATGAATATATAATATATAAGATTATATTATACACTATACCATATATTTCTTATAACATCTAATTTAAATATATTGTATAATGTATTCATGTTAAAATCTCTATTAATATTATATTTGATATTATTCGATATATTCAATATTACATGCATATGTAATGTTTTGCTCTATGTATTCTGTCTTTTAAAAAAATAACTCTTTCAAAGTATGTTAATTAAGAACTTGAACAAACACTTAAGAATGATGAGGCTTAAGCAATGGTAAGATTAATTCTGTCTTGCTATTTTGCTCCATTTAAATAACCTACTATCAATGTGATTCATTTATACTATTGCTTTTCTAACCCTAATTGAGACAAAGATCCTATTGGCTCTTGCTTTTTAAATAAATCTTCCTCCAAACTTCATTCGTGCTGAAACATACTAGTTTATACTTATGTCAATTAAATGCTATTCTTCTTTAGAATGATTTAAAAAATATATTCAAGGACATTTGAATTGTATTGCCATGAGTTTCCTTGTATAAGGTATTAGCAGCTCCACTTGATTTAGTAAATTCTGCATTTTGAACGTTTATAAGTCATTTGAATAGCTCATCAATAAGTCCTAGAGTATAACTGATCCCCATGGATTGGAATTTGATATGTAATCCACTGCTTCAACCCACTCTGATGTAATTGCAATTCTATATTTACTTGTCCACCCATGTAACAGTAGCATGATTAAGGTCACACTTTCACGGGTTGGTGATAAGAATATTGTTTAGGCTAGAATCCAAAATCTTCCTCCCTACAAAACTGATTTTATCCAGCATGCTCTCATTGTTTATGTAATCTGACACATAACCATGGAAGGAAATTAAATTGATGTGGAAAAAATAGCTATTCAAAAAGTCAAAAGCGGCTGCTTTCTTATCTCTTAGGATATTCTGGTAAGTTGCTTATTGATTGCATGAGGAATTGTTATCATTAGGTATTGCTTTTAAGCTTTCTGGCTTATAATGTTCATGTCATTTCCTTAAAAAACGTGGGTATGACAAGCTCTTTCCCCATCTTCATGATTGCTCAAATATAAAAACTGTGCAAGGTCATCTACCAATTTCTTTTTTTCATTTTTTACTTATTGTGGTAAAAAACACAAACATGATTTCTATCCTCTTAACACATTTTTACATTACATACAGTATTGTTAACCATAAGCACAATGTTGTATAGCAGCTCTCTAGAACTTTTTCATCTTGCATGACTGAAACTCTATATCCATTGAACAGCAATTGCTCCTTACCCACTCCCCAGCCTCTGGAAATTTGCCATCTGCCAACTTCTTAAAGTTTCAGGAAACCTGACATTAAGAGCATAATAATAAGGGTACATTCAGACTGGATACTCTTTCCTGGTCTAGTTTGGCTCTCCACACATCACAGACTGAAGTATTTTAGTTAGATGAATGCATGTCTCTTACACTATATAGTAAACTTGTTCAATACAGAAATGATCCAGTCTTACTCCTCTTTACAATTTCCCCAAACCTAGGTTAGTGTCAGGTATAAATACGTACTGAATGAAATTTTAATATTTCTTTTCAAGAGTTGACAATAATTAATATTGATTTTAAGAATCTGATAAAAAGACAGGAAAGTTAATACCATTCATTTTTGAATTTATGAATTGTCTTCTAAAAAAAACCATCATCTCTCACTTCCTAGCATGGTTAGCTCTTAGCTCTTTAAAGGTTTTGACTATATCTTCTAAATCATTCCTATTCCCAAATATTTTTTAATGTAATGACTACTTCGGTTTGGGCTCAGTTGACATAATCAATATAGATGGATTTCCTTGCTACATAATCACGTATTAAATAACTATGAATATACTTTCATAGTCAACTGTGAAAATAATTTTAAATGTCAGCTTTTGGGCTGGCTTCACATAATAGAAATTCATTGGGTTTTGCCAGACCCCTTAAAATAAATAAGAGTTTAAATCTCATATCTAGTGTACATGTTCTAATATTGTGCTTACAAGATTGAATATGGCATTAAAGGCTTAATTTAGTGACACAGACAATCTACTGAAATAGGATTTTTCCTCTTCATCACATTATTCTGAATCATTTTTGTTTTTGGTGGTAAAGCACATTTC
This sequence comes from Eonycteris spelaea, assembly GCA_003508835.1. Classification (NCBI taxonomy): domain Eukaryota; kingdom Metazoa; phylum Chordata; class Mammalia; order Chiroptera; family Pteropodidae; genus Eonycteris; species Eonycteris spelaea. The sequence continues at coordinate 3,407,252 of PUFA01000003.1, forward strand.
ACCTTTTGAAACTTGGCATAAGCACAATTCTAACTGAACAGGCCAAGAGCTTTAATGGGAAATCATTATTAAAAAAAAAAATGGATTTTCACTGATTCTTTTCTGAGGGGTTGAGAGCTCCATGCAGCAGGAACAGCACACTGAACCAGGTGGAGCTCACACTCAAGTGAGAGAACACAAATATGATGATAATGTACTTTTCTCAAAGTAATTCTGGCCACATGATAAATTAAATTGTTTATCATCATCCTTATTTAACAGAGAATATAACAATAGAAAAGGTTGGACAGTTTCCTAAGGCCATGCGGCAATTTGTTGTTAAAATTGCAATAGGGTTACATTTCATGAATGGATCAGTTTTTCTTACCCCAGCTAAACCTTTTAGAAATGTGGTTATGAATACCCTCTTATTTTACAAATACATATTCTGGTGCAGAAATAATTATCACAGTGCAGGTTTAGGTCTTTTGCTGTCTAATGTTTGGTTGTGGATTTAAAAGTTTATCCCAATATTTTCTTTCGAAATATTGATTTGGTTTAACCTTACCTTCTTTTCTCTTTTCTTCTGAAATTATCTGCATGCACAATATTAAATCAATAGTAACCTCAATAACAGCTCACATGTACTGAATCTTTACTAAATATCAGACATGCTGCTGAGCACTTTATGGGGACCTTATCTAATTTAATACTAGAAGAAATCCATGGGACTACATCCTGGATTTCTGCATGTGAAATATAATACACGTTTCTAGTCTCAACTTCTTTACATAAACTGCACCCACAATCACCATTTATGTTTCCTAGTTTCAGTTCCATTAAAGTAGACTGAGAACTTAAAGACACAAAGCAGAATTCTTTTAGATTTTTTTTCCCTAATATTGTACCATTATGCGTGCACACCTAATTCTGTGGCATTTTATTTTTAGTAACTCAGCTTTATCGAGTCTTTCCAACATGTTATCATAGAAATGCCAATTATTTTATGCGTCCATATGTCATTGGTTTACATAATTTGTAATTGAATTGAATAATTAGATGAGTAAGTACAACTGGCACAGCAAGTATGGGAACAAACACAGCTGACTCTGGGTCCACATACATCCCCACAAGTCGAGTCAGAAGTTAACAGGTTGGTTAGAGGGACAGCAGGTGAGGCCTTGGTGGTGAGCCAGCCGTGAACATCAGTCAGTAAGTTAGATCTAGGGAAGGGAGAGAGTTGCCTAGTCAGGGAAATCATTTAAAAGGAGGTCAGTTAAAAGTACTTCCATTGTATTTGTACTTTGCTTAGGCATTATTTTAATAATTTAATTGTGTATTGATTAAAATAACTTTTTTTTTTTTTTAATGGAGGGAAAGGAAGGAAAGACTGATTTTAGGTATCTTGCCTGAGATTACAAAGTAAAAGTGAAACTAGGGTTTGGCTCCAGAATCCCACTTCCAGATCTGGCAGCCCAGTAGTCTTGGCCTCCATCCCATGAGCCTCAGGGCAGATGAAAGCAGAGGGTTGGGTGGGCTGCCACTGCCCAGAAAGGGGACTTAACACAGCTCAAGAGTGTTCAACAAGAGAGCACAGTAACATAAGAGAGAAGAAGCCAGGAAATGATGAAATAGTCTTAGGAATTTGCAAAAGAATCCTGTAATTGTGTGTGTGTGTGTGTGTGTGTGTGTGTGTGTGTGTGTGTGTGTGTGTGTGTTTAAGTTAACCCAAGTATTTCTTGCCCTTGGGCCTCATTGGTTCAAAACAAAAGGGGTTTCAGCAAAGAAGTCTGGCCAACCTAGACTGCCAACTATTTTCAGAATCTGTTTTTGCAACTCTGAAATTAAAGGAACCCTGAAAGTGCATCATGCCTCCCCAGCAAACAATAAACATCACAGAACTTCTGACTCAATGGTCCCATGGGAGCCAGGCATGGGCGCAAGCTTGGTGGAAACCTGTGATGACAAATAGCAATTAAAATGAAGCCATTTAAATTTCACCATCTACTTCCTTCTAATCTTAGGTTGTACAGTTTCTATTTCTGTCAAGTCCTTCTTTGAATAAACTATTTAAGCACCAGTTTGGAAGAACTTCCTAGCCTCCTAGAAGAGATGATTTTATAGTAGCTGGTTTAAAATGCTTCAGAATAGATTATTATATTTTCCCATTAAGTATTAATGATCTCAGTTTATGTTAAATGCTTTATAGGTTTCCATTCTTGGCATTTTCCAAATTATTTCCTTCAAGAAGAAAATTAGAAAGGTGTTAAGATTTCTATGACTTAATAAGGAATTAATAAAAAGGTGAAGATCTTAAATGACTATCCCTTCAATAAAATTATGTTAAATTGTGCAAAATGTTCAGATATAGGACATCACTTTAAAAAATAGCTATTTTTATTTTAACTGTTCTGATTTAAAAAATTATTATTGTAATCATTTTGCTATAAACATGGTTGAGATTTAAAGCCTCCTTCACATAAAACAGTAGCTTGTTTCAATATACTTTTGGAAGCAATATCATAAGCAATGGATTAATTATTTAATTAACATGCATACAAAGGTAAGAGACTTATGCGTAAACTGCTTATTTCATTTTCTAAAGGTTGCCAAATTATTTAATCAACTAAAAAAAATACACACGAAGAAGAGAGAAACAGGTGGGATCCAGTGTATTTGTATTGAGAGCTGCTTTTCACAGAGGTGTGCTCTAGCTGACACCGCTTCTGTGCTCTTTCATGCTCCTTGCGCAGAGAGATCCAGCACATTAGAGTCTGCTTTGTGTAAAATAGAGTACAAATCGAACCATATCCAGTGAGGTAGTAAGATGCAGGGCCAGCCTAAACAACAGCGCTGAAAAGGGGCAGGTCTGATTCCACAGCTATCTCAGCTTCACTGAGCCCTAATTCTCTCACCTGCAACATATCTTAATGTCTCTTTAGCTTTGAGATCTAGGAAATGGGACCAAAAAATCAAGTTGGTCTTCATTACCTACATGCAGTCACCATATTTTTCCTATTTATGCTGTATGCAATCTCCCCCGCCCCCATAAGTGCGGTCATGTGTCACCTTTTCTCTCCTCACAGCTGTTCCCGTGGGCTTACCTGCTGATATGTTATCCTGCCTTCCTCTTGCCATACTATTTCTTCAGAAATTTTGTCCTCTCTCATTTCATCTCTCACCTATACAGTCCCCAATATATACACATCCTTAGCTTTGACCTCTCCTGAACTTCAATTCTGGATTTCGAATTCTAGCTTCTACAGGGGAGTCTTATTATTGGATCAAATGCAACTAGACTTGAATGAAACCTGTAATCCTTTTCCCCAAAGCACCTGTCCCTCTGAACTTGCTCATGTGTATCTATTAAACAGACTCCTGCCAGTCAGGCTTCCAACTTGACATCCCTCCATCTCCTCCCTGCGCCTGTTTCTAGACAGTCACTTTTTTGATCATTTCTTTCTGTCTCATGTTCATTCTTCTTTTTTTAATCCCCCACCCCCATGATTCCTGCCATGGTCATTAGCACATCCAAGTCTAGACTGTTGTGTTTCCAAAATGGCCTTCCTGATTTCAGTCTCCATCACGAAGTTAATTTATTAAACTGATTGTTTAAAAAATTGCTTTTCCCATGCTAATCTCCTCAAACCCTCTATTTCTTCTCACTGTTACAAGGTCCTAACTCTGCATTTGTACTCCCTAAAATATGATCCCTGTGTACCTGGGTAACTCAGAAACTTCCTATACAAATTCTAAAAGTTTTCTAAATAGGCCACATCTATTTTTAGTCCCAAGCCTGAAATAGCTGACTCCCTTCTCTCTCTTTGAAGAAGCCCCCTTCCTTCTTCAAGATTTAACCTTGATCTTTCCATGTTCAGAGCAGTTGTCTTCTGAACTATAGCTGTTACTGCTCATTTGGGAGGCAGGCAAAGTCCAGGAGCAAACAGCATGCCAGGCTGAGCCCCTCACATGTATTAACTCATTTGTTCCTTAACCATATCAGGTAAGTACTATCACTATGCCTCTTTACAGGTGAGAGTGTGGCTCAGAGAGGTTACTTGTTTAGGTCTCCAAGTTGACAAGTGCTGGATCCAAACCCAGGTGGTATGACCATACAGTCCTTTATATCTCTATCTACAGCAGGTTATGTTGTTATATAAATCCTTTGTGTCAACTGCCTCTACCACATGCAGGCTCATTACGGGAAAGCACTTTGTCTCTGATCTCTCTGAACCTCTGACTAGCATACAGACATACTCAGTGGGGCAACCAAAGAGGTACAGGAAGCGAGCTTAGGAGTAGAAACAATGGCAAACTTCAGTTATTGCCCGCCACGCTTAGAACACTCAAAGATACACACCTTCCTTACTGATCTTTCCTGTTATGTTAAAAGTCTGGCCACATATTTTACTGATCAGAAAAAGAGGTAATAGTAATAATAAAAATACCTTATACATTTCCACATTTCAGAATGTGGGCCAGACAATGAAGAAAGATCTTTCAATGTTATAGTCTCCCTTTCTCACTTCCTTCCTTCCTTCCTTTTGTCATTCTCCTAAGAAATATTGTTTTATACACACCACATGCCAGGAAAACAAACCCCTGGGCATGTTATTAACATTTCCATCCCAGATGCAAGTAATATAAAGTAATACCAAAAGTAATAAAAAGATTGCCAAAATTTGTTGTGAACATACCATGAACTAGGCATTAGGTTCATGACTTGACAGGTATTCTCTCACTTGATCCTCATAATAACACCATGAGATAATACTATTCTTATCTCCATTTTACATGTAAGGGGATTAATTGAGAGAGTTTAAGTTCAAATAACTCCTAAGGGACAGAGCTGGGATCCCAGCCCTGGTAGTTTGAGACTACGGCTTGTACTCTTAACATTTACACTGCACGTCCCCTAGGAGTAGATTTGGCTACACGGCATTACAGAGGGCATACGTAAAACTGGCTTCATTTCCTCTGAAAGGAGTCCCTAAATAGCATCAGAGTATGGCAGGAAAATGTCCAGTATCATCATAGACTTTACTCCAAAGCATGTATTGACTGTTAAAAGTTACCCTCTCATGCTTTATTCACTCCATTTGTAAAATGAAAAATTAGCATCAAATAATCTCCAGAGTTCTTCCCAGACGCAGACCTTCTATTATTTTAAAGAGGCAGCTATGGGGCAATGAGCATTCATTAATTTTGAAGTTAGAAGAACGAAGTGGTTTTAATAGCCAGCACCTCGTTGCAACCCCATGGTCTCAGTGGTCTGCATCTTTCACTTCCAGCTTGTCTCCTGCTGACCTCAGCTACCTGGAAGACAATCACCCAACCCAAATATAGTCTGGAAATACAATGATCTACTCTCCTAACACATTTTTAAGTGCACGATATATTATTGTTGATTATAGGTACAATGTTGTACAGCAGACCTCTAGAGCATACTCATCTTGTTTGATTGAAACTTTATGTTCATTGATTAGTCACACATTTCCCCCTACACCAACCCTTGTAACAACCATTCTACTCTTTGATTCTATGACTTTGTCTATTTTAGATACCTCATGTATGTAGAATCATGTATTTGTCTTTCTGTGTCTGGCATATTTTGGCAACTGTGAATAGTGCTGCAGTGAACATCGGAGAACGAATATGTCTTCAAGATCCTGATTTCAATTCTTTTAGATAAATACCAAGAAGTGGGACTGCTAGACCTTGTAACAGTTCTCTTTATAATTTTTTGAGAAACTTCCATGCTGTTTTTCCATAGTGGCTGTACCATTTTGCATTCTTATCAACTGTATATAACCACCCAAGTATTTAAGATCAACACCTCCATTTCTGAACTCTCTATTGTCTTGTTCTATGGCTATAAGTTTTTGCTCTTTGGGTGTGAGACTTGCACTGATATCTAATATTGCCTCATAAGTTCTTGATGAGTTAGAGCTATGCTGATAGAATAACAGACCTGATTTTGAAGTGGATTCATGTTATTCACCCCTTCTCCACATTTTCGGGATTGCTTAGCTACCCAGCATGTACCATGCCAAGCTATTTTTTCCTATCTAAAATACAGCCTCTCTTTCTGAGTAACCTCATTTACTTTGTTGACTTTGATGATGGCTATGTTCATACTGATGACTCTCAGATCTCTCTAAACTTTGTTCTCACTCGAGTTCCAGACTTATATAAGAACATGCTCAGTACCATGGTCTCAGGTCTTCCAGAAGTACTAAAACTGAGCCTGTTTAATTGTGAAGTCCTTCTCTTCTCTCTCAATTGTACTTCTCCTCCAGTGTGCCCTCTAAAGGACTGGCACCACCCAGATCCTCCAAATTAGGGGTCTTGGAATTCCTCTTGCATTCCCTCACAGCTCACTTGTCATCTGTAGCCAAGTCCTGTAACCAAGTCCTTTCTTCAAACTGTTCTCAGATCGCCCCGCTTCCCTCGGCCCCACAGCCACATCTCTGATTCAGGCCACTATTGTTTCTAACCCAGATCATTGCTATAGATATTCAAGAAGCATCTTTGCCTGAGTAGGCAAAAGTCATCTCAAATTTATCTATCCAAAATAGAAAGCTCCTTTTATCTCAGTGCTCCCCTGCCTCCCAAATTGGTCTTCTCATGTTCTGTTACATCTCAGCTAATAGTATTATTCATCATCTTGCTCAAGTCAAAACCATCATCTTTTATTCTTCTTTGTTCTTATCCACCCATATCCAATCTATCAGTGCTTGCTGTCATTTTGACCTCAAAAATACATCCTAAAGCTGATAGAGTCTCATTATTTCTACCCAAACCACCCCTGACTAGGTAATTTCGTTTTCCTTTGGTTTACTTTAACAGCTTTCTAAATGGTCTACCTCTCTCTACTACTTTTTGAGAATCCCTCCATTGTACTTAGAAATAATCATCTTGTTTTTTAAAAAAAATTTTCCAGTGATTTTCTATTGCGATTATCATAAAATCTAAACTTTATCACAGTCTACGTAGCTGTATGCTGTTTACATATTCACTCTTGACCACCATGCTGCAGCCACGTGGACTTTCTGTTTTCTTCAACCCACCAAGCTTGTTCTGCCTCAGGGCCTTTGCACTTGTCATTCCTCTTCTCTCAGATCTGCTCATGGCTGATTCCATTGCATCATTCGTGATTCAGCTCAAATACTACCTCCTCAGGGAGGTCTTTCCCCAGCACTCTAGCTAAAGGGGCACTCCATGTATAACTCCCCAGTATTTTATTTTATTTCTTCTGAGAGGATAATGACCAACTTGAAATAGAAAAATATGAGCTTACTAAAGCAGGTTATTTCAAATTAGAAAAACCAGATAAAAAGTTTAAAATAAAAGTGCCACATGTTATATACCCATATTCATGTACGAAATTCAAAAGTGCCTATACTTCATGGCAGTGCAGCAGTATATGTAATTTTGAATGCAGATTGGGTGCAGACACTGGATGATTCAGATTGGTGAAAAGAGGAGAATAAGTAGCACCAGTTAGTCTGAAGAGACACAGAAGAAGCAGATATCCTCCTTCGTAGATAAGTTCCCAAAGCTGAGGCTGATCTGAACGCCACCTCTCCTCTCTCTCCACTTTCATGGAGAGTAAAACAAACAGCAAACAAACAAACAAACAAACAAACAAACCCTTCTCTCCTCTGCCTGCCTGAACTGTCTGAAAGACATAATCTGATTACTCAGTCCAACAATAATTTCTGAAAATATAATGGCCCAGAGTTACATTACAAGGTTTATATAGAAGGAAAAACAAAGGCACAGCTGCTTTTTTTTTCTTGTTTAGTTTTCCAACATTTTACTACGAAAATTTCAAACTTACAGAAAAATGTGGAAAGCTTCACTTTTAAGATCACATTGCTCTTTACTTCATTTGTAGCCAAGTAGTCTCAAAATTCCCCAACTACTGGGCGGGACCATTATATTCTAAACCTCTAATTGACAGAGCAAAGGATTACATCATCACAAGGCCAGTTTTGGCATTTTGGTCACCTTAGTAGTGTAATTCTACCTGTAGTTAGTCAATCCCTCCTGCCAGATAGAACTTGACTTTTTTTAAAAAATTTATTTAAAATTTTATTTTATTGTGATAAGAACACTTCTTATAAGAGCTACCCTCTTAATATAATTTTGAGGGTACAATAGATACAATTGTTAACATTAGGTACAGTGTTGCACAGCAGATCTCTAGAACTTACCAGGGGCAGTGTGAGGAGATGGGCAGTTGATAAACAGCTGTGTTCCTTTTTCTTGGTCTAAGAGCTCTGAACTGAGTTTTGTCTCTAAGTCTCCCACCCTTATGCTCTGGAGAAGCCCTGCATGCTTCAGGGACACATTTGTTCTCTGTTCTTTAGCTCAGCCCTTTATCAAAGAGTACTGATTATAACCTCACTTAGAACACCAAATTATACTGTATTATACTACTTATACCAGTTCTAAAGTTAAATGGTTAAAGAAAATCTAAATTAGTTACACCTTAGCCTTGGTGTTTACATTTTTATTGGCAAATAGGAACTGGAAAGTTCAATTACATCCTACCTTATATGCAAATATTTTTATTTTTCACCCAGAATAAAGACCTTCCTTTGACATTATCTCATGAGTGACAAGGTTGATTTTGATAATTTAAAAGAGTATGATACTTAAGTTATACTGTACTAGATCTCACTGTTAATACTGGGTACCATGTAGTGGTCTTTGGAAAAAAAAGATAAAGAAGGCAACCTGATTAGAGGTATACCTTTGCTTTGTCTAGACTTCTAGGAAGTTAAAAATATTTAATTGATTATCTCTTAATTTTCTTCCTTATGTGGAAAAGGAAGCTGATTTTTTTCTTGTTTTCTCAATAAACCCCAGAAAAGTAAGTTAAGTTCTATAAATTTACATTTTACCTTAAAAAATTATTCTGACACATTTGCATCAGGTTAAATAAAGAAGAGGCCAACTTTCTAAAATATTCAACAATCAAAGATATAATAAATTACATAATCATAACCCTTTATGTGTTGGGTATTTCAGACCAAAAAATATTTTAACTAATTTTTACACTGTAATGATTTTTAAGGTTATTTTTAAAAAATAACAATCATAGTTACATATGAATTAAGTGTGAGCTACATATTTTGACTGAGGATTTTTTTTTTTAACTTTACAAACATGATTGATTAAGGATACTTTGAATGCTGTAGCTTCATTTTTCACAAATGCCCTTACAATTCCCAGGAAGTGAAAGCACAGCTGCCCTCCCAGCACACAATGATCGCTACTGTCCACTGATGCTGAGAACGCTTGGCTAACAGCAAATCCTGGAAAGGCATGCAGACACTTGTTACATTCACTTTGCAATTAAAATTTAAAAAAGAACATTCTTTCACATAGAGAAGTTGTGCCTTGTATCCTATTATTTTCTAAAACTTAGAGGTCCCTATATTAATGGCAAATGAGTTACTGATAAATGTGTTTGATTGTAATTTTTAAAAGCTACAACAGTTGTGTTAAAGGTGTGAGATAAATGTTAATGATATCTTGCAATCTCTTTATAGTCCAATCCCTCAAAATTTCTTCTAAATGTAGACTCTCATTTCCAATAGCACATGGCAGGTAGAAAATGAATTCTGTATGCAAATAACATTCTTTCTTGTGTCCACACACATATTTTTAAAAATAATAGCAGAATGCTGAAAACCAACAAATGCAATAAAGACAGAATTATCAAAGAAACACAATGATTTTTGTTCTCTGTTTTTAATATTGTACTGACACTGAGAAAGTAATATTTGTTATCTGTTCAGGCAAATAGACTCAATTCAGGACAATCAAGATTCATCAGTTAGGGTTCTAAAGGCAAAATTCAGAAAATACCATCCTACTTTCCCTCCTCCTAAACAATCAAATCAAAAAAATTATGTTTTTATATGTTTGAGATTTCTTGCTATCTCACATATACCTTTGGTGCTCTGCCCTTGACTCATAGTAGTAAACAATAAATATTCTATCAGTTTTCCAACAAATGAATGGATAAGTGAATTATGTTGATTCCAAATTGACATGATGCAGAGATTTATATGCAGAATTAAGAAAGTTTGTATTTTAATTTATGGATAAGGACGTGCTCATGGCCCTGGGATTGTTCAAGGTATCCTCTGTGCTTTTTCAAATGTACTGTCGAGGGTGTTTGTGTATGTATATTTCCATTTCTCTGGTTTTCTCTTGTCCTACCATTGCAATTCTCTCCCATCATTCTTAAAGACTTCTTTCCTTAGGAAATGCCCAAGGCCATTTTCTGCATCATAAGTTAATAAAGCCATTTATACCTTTGTTTGTTGGACCAACATTTACTGAGGTCTGTTTCTTCTAGACCTTTTGGGAAGCAAAAAGGACAAAACAACTTCTGTTTTTGTGTTCACTATCTTTTTTCATTAAATTCAAAACATAGCTCAGAAACCAAGCAAACAGAACCTGCAAAAACCCAGTCTCTGAAAAGGCATTCTAAGACTAGGTATGTTGCTGGTATAGGCTCACTCAAAAGGCCCCACTGCCATGACAGGTCCTGGCAAATGGTGAGCATTCAATAGATGCTTGCTAAATAAATTTAGCTGGTCATCCAATAATTATATATTGAATGCTTCCTATGCACCAGGTAATAGGCTGTGATAATAAACAAGTGATCCAAGTTCCCTGCCCTCAGAGAGATCACAGCCTATTGTAGCAATGCCCAATAGAATGTCGGGCGATGACGGAAATGTTCATCTCTGCATTGTCCATTATGGTATCCCCTGGATGCACGTGGCTATTGAGCACTTAGCATGTGGCTAGTACAACTTAGAAATTCAATTTTTAATTTTAATTACTTTAAAGTTTAATTTAAAAACTAAAGTAGTGTAAAATAATTTTTCATTAAACATAACTTTATTATCTTGGTAGAATTACATTTTTCTTTAACTGTTGTATCATGTTCTCTGTTAATATTTATTGTAATATACATGCCTGGTATATGCATCATTTCTAGTATTTCATTTATAATTTTTTATATTGATTACCTGTTGAAATGATAATATTTTTAATAAAATGGGTTAAATAATATTATTAAATTAATCTCATCTATTTCTTTATACTTTTAAAATGTGACTACTCAAAAATTTAAATTTATGTGTATGGCTTACATTATATTTCTATTGGATATTGCTGATTGAGAAGAAAGCAAGAGAGGAAAAAAATAAGCAAAAAATAAATAATTATGAAATCTGAAGATCTTACAAATTTAATCATTCTTTCTGTCTAACTTAAAACCTTGTAAAATAGCATGTGATCTAGCAATTTCACTGATGCGTATATACCTAATGGAATTGAAAGTAGAGTCTTAAGAAATATTTGTACACCCTTGTTCATAGCAGCATTATTTATAGTCGCCAAAAGACAGAAGCAATCTAAGTGCCCATTGACAGATGAATGGAAAAAAAAGTGGTGTACATATACAGTTAAATATTATTTAGCCTTAAAAAGGAAGAAAATTCAGACAGAAAAGGTTGAAAATCACATGATATCAATTATATGTTGGATAGAAACCTAAAAACAACAAATGAACAGGACAAACAGAGAGACTCATGGACACGGACAATTGACTAGTGGTTACTAGAGGGAAGATGGGAAGAGGGGGAAAAATAAAAAAAATAAAATGTTAAAAAAGTCAATTAAAAATAATTAAAAAATAAAAGTTAAGAGAAAAGAAAAAAAGTTTGACACATGCCACAATACGGATGGACCTTGAGGACATTATGCTAAGTGAAATAAGCCAGTCACAACAAGATGATATTGTATGATTCCACTTATATGAGGTACCTAAAGTAGTCAAATTCATAGAGACAGAAAGCAGAATGGTAGTTGGCAGAAGTTGGGGGGTAAGGGAAATGGGAGTTGTGGTTTAATGGATACAAATTTAGTTTTGCAAGATGAAAAGAGTTCTGTGGATTGATGGCGGTGATGATTGTATGACCATGTGAATGTACTCAATGCCACTGAACTGTAAACTTACAAAGGGTTAAGAAGATAAAATTTATGTTATTTGTGCAAAAAAATAAAAATTAAACAAAATCTTATGGGAAATAACTATATCTCTCTAGTAAGATATAGTGCATTTCTAGGTATGATGAAGGTCAATTAAAAATATTAAATTTAATGTAGTTCAGACTTGCTTATCTATATGTCATGAGATGGAATTTTAAAATGGCAAAGGAAGTCAGCGGACTTAATGGAACAATGACCAAAGATGCATTAAATAAAATTAGATTTGGATGTGGTGTTTTGTTTGTCTCTTTAGACATCAATGAAATAGATAGCTGTGTTTTCAGGGAAAACTTAGGTAGAATTGCATTTCAGGGATATTTTTGAGGAGGAAAGGACCACATTGATTGAGAAATACAGATTGTTTCTGTGCAGTGAGAAATGCATTAGCAATTTACAGTCATGCTAAAAACCAGGACTTAAAAGCAAATGCACGTATACAAGGATAGACAAGATTCAAGAGATATCCTGGACTAAAACAAGGCAAAGATGTTCAAAGCCATGGACCATGATGAAGATCATCTTCTCCTATAAGTGGTTCCATTGGAAGCCATGACACTGAGGTCGTGTTGAACAAAATTTAAATATGCTATCTGGAATGAATAATGTAGTAATTCATGGCCATTCATTAGCTCTTTAATGATTGGTTGATCAGATACTAACTGCTTCTGAAAAAGTCCCCTAGTTATGATATTCCCCACACTGTGTACCTGGCCTCTCCTCCCGGTTCTCTTTACTTCTCCAATTAAGGTTCCACCCCTTTCAGAGTTCCTCCGTCTGCCAATCAAGTCATAACCTCACTTCTGGGGTGAGTAGCCTTCAGGTTTTTCTTGTTTCCTTATAATCTCATGGCTTCTCTCCCATCCTGCAAATCCTCTTATCTGGGAATTGTCAGTGAAATAATAGGAAAATTTATATGATTGATTAATGTATTGCTCAGCTCAAATGACCTATATTCACTTTAGAAGGTTTTTAGTTATGCAGTACACAAATATATCATTTACAGTTGACTAAAATGTTTGTGGTCATTTCTATGAAAAAAAAAAGTTGGGCATCTGTTTCCTGGTTAGAAATACAAGCTCATTGTTTTCTCTGTGGGAAAATCAGGTATGACTTAAGACTCCTTTCACAAGAAAGCCTGAGGATCACCTATATTTTACCTCTGTGGACATTTTTAGTCCTTTGTTAGTATAAGTGCCATTTTTACTTAATCAAAATATGTGCTTATTAAGAATGCTCCATTTCCAAGTCATGTCAGATAAAATAGTGACTATTATATTGACTGATACACACATAGAATGCCTTTTGATGCAAGTTCTGCAACTAGCATGAGCTTAATTTTATTAAGAGCTGCTTTGACCTGAGCTGCCTTAATAAAGATCTATCATATAGTTCCTGAAAGTACATTTTATAGTTCCTGAAAGTACATTTTTATTTGAGTTACTTTCCCTTTTAATTGGGAATTTCTTGTGATTTTTTTTTTTTTTACAGAATATTTAATTTAAGATGAAAGCCTGAAGTAATTTTTGGCTAACAAAATTATGAAACTCTTCATTTTACCTTTTGGGTGAAAGAAACACATTTATTTGTAAGAATCAGCCCAGATAAAAGCTTCTCTTTCTCAGTTACAGAATGAGATACACTCTTTTAAGGTGAAGTCTATTGTGATGCAGCTAAAGATAATATTTCTCCCATGCCACCTACAGACACCATGTTTCAAGTCTCAACTGTATGCAGACAAATCCTCCAAATTAAACATGTTGGAGGGAATTTCAGGGGACGTTTCATATCTTCACCTTAACAGTATGGTGTGACATAGCAATTTCTCCTATATTAGTTACTTATCATTTCAGATTTGTTTAGCTTCCATAAGCACACTGTTTTAAATGCAGTGTTATACAATAAAATTTAAGGTATTTTTAAAATAACGTGGCACGGCTGTGTTGTTATTCACTCTCTAGCACAAATTTGACTGGCTAGAAAATAAAGTTTGTTTAAAAATGAACTCTTCAGAACTTCTTTTAATGAACAGCCTGTGTGTAAGTCTTTCATTTTGTGGCTAGAAAAATGCATCTAAGATACTTTATTTCTCTCTACAATAAATACTGTTCTGAAACCATAAATTCAAAGAAAAAAATTTTTTTTAAAAATAAAATTCATTAACATAGTTCAGAGAGTCAGGTCTTCAGGAAAGTTGTTTTAAAAAAGCAAACACACCAGAAATGTATTGCCTGGAAGGCCAAAGCAGAAAATTGGCAGCTTAGAACTAGATGATGGATAAATATGACACTTTGTTTACACTAACACAGGCCATTTGGGCATAAATGTGAGAAAAGAATATTTTACTCATTTTTTCATCAAAGCTCTGGGGGCTATACGAGCTGGATGTAGATCACAGGTCTGGGTTCAAGTCTCAACTCTGTTGTAAGCTAACCAGGTAACCTTGGCCGAGTCACATACGCAGGGCAGTGAGAAATGCTTCGGCTTTGCTAGCACACAGACCTAGACCCAGTGGTGCATTTGCCAATATTTAACAATCGGATCCCTGGGAACAAAGTAACCAACCAATCAACCTTGGTTTGTACTGTTTGTTAATTTCCATGGTGTAAATACTCTACCATGGCCAATTTTAAGCTATGTACATGACTTCATTGAATGCAGAGTTGGGAAATGATGTGCACGAGCAGTTCTCTTCAGATAGTCTCCCCAGGCACCAGCTGGCTCCAGCAAGCCACAGCTGGATTCCATTTCTGGCTCTACCACTTAGTATATGGAGCACTTAACTTCTCTGCATCTCCATTTTCTAATTTTTAAAATGTTGACTATAAACAAATCTTACAGTTAAAGTAGTGACCTATTACTACTTTAATAGAAAAAGATGACTTTAACATTTTGAGAAGCTGATCTGTATTTTCTTCAAAAATTTAAAGTTATACCCAATCTTAAACCATATCTCTCCTCGCTCAAAATCTGTTGTTACTTCATTGCATTTTGTATAATACTGAATTATTATTTTCCAGATTTCTTTTACTTATTTCTGCCTTTCTTCTGGTGTTTTTAGATTACCTTGTATTCTTTTATTCCCTAGGCTTTATTTGTTTAATTTGAATAAATTTGCTCCAAGTCCTGTTAGCATGCTTTTATTTGGGAGTCTTTCTCCATTTATTCCATAGTAGTAAAGAATTTAGCTGGGGAAAAAAAGACACAAAGTGTAAAGAATATGTTTACCAGACTCCCTTGCATTTATGGATAGTTATGTGACTATATTCTGGCCAATAAAATGTAAGTACAGTTGTTATTTAGCAGCCTTCTAGATTCTCTGGGGAAAAAAGGGTGCATATCCTTCTTCATCCCCCTCCATTTTTTTGCCTGGAACCATCTCAAGCCATGAGTCACATGCAGCTGAGAAACAAGATAGAAAAAACTTCGGTCCTCATAGTGTAGAATACTACAGTGACCATGGGCCAGCTGCTTGGACTTTTACGTGTGAGGGAGAAATAATCTATCCTGTTCTGAAAAAAACAAAAAAAAAAAAAATAAACAAAATCCAAAAACAAACCTTATAAGGTAGTTTTGAGGGTAAAGTAGAAGGAACTGAGCACACAGCCTGAAATAGTAGGTCTTCAATAAACATCGATTCCGACTTAATGAATTAATGATTACATCTGTCTATATGTCTCTCTTCCCATTTACAAACTCTTTGAAGAACAAATCTGCACTTGTTCTGTCCTCCCTCACTCAACCCACCACTATCTGGTTTTTACTTTTAGAACTACTAAAAAATAATTTCCCTGTGATGACCAGCAGATTTTTCTCCCCCAACTCCAGTGGACATTTTTCAGTTCTTATTCTATTTCATTGTTCTGTGGCATTTAACATGCTTTACCAGGCCCTCCTTCAGACCTTCATCTTTTGGATTCAGAGACAGAATGCTGCTGATTCTCACAGGACAACTTTGAATGATCTTTCCTAGGCTTCTCAATCTCCATTTTCTTGTATTGTTTTTGTTAATGTTAGGAATTTTCCAAGAACTCATCCTTGCCTTTTCTCTTCTCATATCTCCAGTTTCCATGGGGCAAGCTCACTCATAACCAGGGCTTCAACTCTTATCTAGGCATCGACGTAAGAGGTAAGCCTGTGTCTCAGACCTCTCTCTGGAGTCCCGGCTTATAATGACTACTGCTTATTTGACATTCTTAACATTGCTGCCTCCATTTCCCATCAGCTACATTACAGTCAACATCGATATGACCACCAGACTTATCCCTCCTGCAATGTCCCCTACACAAGATGCACTATTCATCACATTTCTTAGACCAGAAGCCCGTGAGTCACCCTTCTTTACCTCCCATACCAGTCAAACAGGCTGATTCAATCTTGTCAATATCTGCATTCTACTTCCTTAGCTTTCTCTCTAATGCTACTGTCTTCGTAAAGACCCCTCAGACCATCATCCTTTCATTCTTAGATAATTAAAATGTTATACCACTTGATTTCCCTGTCTCCAATCAATTCCCCTTCCAATCCATACTTCCTCTAGAAAAATTTTATAAAATGCAAATAGATTATGTCATTTTTTGCACTTTGTTAGCTTCCAAAACCTATTGCACGAAGTCCAAACTCTATGGAAGGGTAAAATGACCTCTGTTGGTTTTGGTTCAAGTCTACTTTTCTGGCCACATCTCCTACCTCTTGTCTAATTATGACTGTGCTCCAGTCTTGTTAAAATACTAACCTTTCCCTCAATAGGCTATGCTTTTTCTTTTTCTTTTTCTGTTGTTTGTTTTTTTTTTTTTTTTTTTCCTCCCCTCTCTGGACAGCCAGCCCTTTCCCCTTTTCTTTCTTCAAAGATCCACTCAAGTTTCCCCTCTTCCATGAAGGCTTCCCTGAAATCCTCATGACTCCTTGTGCATAATTCTCTAAAAGCCACTCTTCACACTGTATTATAACCATCTGTACTTCTTTTCTCCCCCAGCTGAAAGTGAATTAATTGAGGCCATTAATGCCAGCCATCTCTTATTCACCATTACATCTTCAATGTCAAGCATAAAACCTGAATCATGAAAATGTTTAGCAACCAAACATATTAACTTATAAATGCCTCCTCAGATTCTTTCTGTGCCCTCTCCATGGTGCCAAAGAGATGTGGTCAAGACAAGAGCTTTTTTATATTGAGTGTAATTGACATAAAACATTTTATTAATTTCATGTGTACAATATAATAATTCAACATTAGTATGTATTGCAAAATGATCATCACAATAAGTCTAGTAAACATTCATTACCTCAGTTAGTTTTTTGCTTATGATGAGAACTTTTAAGATATACTCTGTTAGCAATTTTCAAATATTCAATACCGTATTATTAAGGGACAAGAGCTTTTGTACACTATGAATGAGTTAGGATGATATGCATTTTCAAACTTGATTCTAACAGGAATCATGATTCTCAAAGTGAGAAGAAAACATGTAGAATATTACAAAATATTGATGTCCAAAAAATGATGGGCTTTTCAAACTGATAGTTAATTTAATTGTATTTGTTGCAATGTAATCTGCCTAATTTCATATGTTGATCACCAATAATTAAACCAATGAGAAATGAGGTCTTCTCACATTTGTTTTTGAGGATTTTTGATATCATATAGGGACCATGGTAAAAAGCACTACAAAAATAGTAATAGCGTAGAGAAAAATCATGCTAAATATGCATCTACTTAAAAATTAGCATTCAGTAAACGAGTAACATATAAGAAAGTAAACATGCTATTCCTGCACAGATGGAAGAATTTATTCAGTGTCTATTTAACTTTTTTTTAACCTGAATGACTGCACATTCAATTTGTGTTAAACGTTTGAAAATGGAGGTGCTATTGTTGTTTTAGAACATTTCAAAGAAGCAAAAAGCCCAGTCAAAAAGTAAGCAGCAAGGATTGAGCTTGCAAAGCAGATGTTCTACCATTTGCTGAATTTTCAATCATAAATATCAACTTTTAAGTTGAGAAAAAAATAACATTGTTCTTCTTTACTGGTAACTTTTTGCAAATTATGCAAATGAATAAAACATCTCTAACTTTAGGTATGCTCTAATGTCAGAAATGACATTTTAAAATACTCATTGTCATCTCTACTGATAACTCTATTTTCTGGTCCAGTAGGACTATTCTTTACTTAATACTGAAGTAGATTTGAAAGTGTTCTCCTTCTTGGAAAATTGGAACAATATCTATTTAACAGATGGTGTCTCTATAGTCTACCTTAGAAAGCCTTCTAATATATCTTTATCTAAACGATTTATGAAGTACCTTTCTCTTTGAGAGTTCTTCTTTGTATTTGATGCTGTGTTGCTTTTTAATATCAAGAATTCTTTAACTCCAAAGGGGGTCTTTCTTCTGATAAGATAAATTTACTTCAAACTTCATGGAGTTTTTGTGTAAAATATATGAAATGTAGCTGGTATTTTTTTTCTATTTTTTTTAGAAATTGGATCATTTAAAGAATCAAGGAGAAATAGATAATTGATGATATCAGGAAGCTGCCTCCTAATATTTTATCTATTTATCATTATACTATCACACATTTTCATTATTCTTTATCAACCCAAATAGCCAAATTTAGTTTTCATTTTGCCAGCTATGTTGTATGAATTTAACATGTTTTCTAAGCTAAGTGTTAACAGGCATACGCTTTGCATGATTTTTCAAAAATGGCTACGCTTACCATAGCTTTTCAAAAAAATGGTATTAGGTGATACCGATTCTTGTAACTTATTCCTGACTTATTAAAACAGCATCCTATTTGAAGCTACCACCAGGGTGCAGTCATGATGCAAATAACTTTCTCCCCAAAAGAAGCTAAATAGACTATAGGACAATTTTATTCCACAGTCTTAGCCCTATTAGCTATATGTCGAATTGAGTAACTCAGTCCAAACTAATTTAATTGAGCTGTAGAACATTCATTCAATTATATAATGAAATGTGAGTCATTTAAGGTGTGTGTGTGTTGGTCCACAAACACATAGTAGAGCCATTTCAATAAAGCAATAATGACAAGTAGAATCATAGACACTAAATTGGAAAGAACCTTAGGAATGATCCACCCAAACTTTTCACGAATCTCTTACCAATATCCTTTACAGGTGATAGCCCAACTACTGTACAATTTTACTAACATAATCTCATTCTTTCCAGTCATGGAATGGTTTCTTTGTTAGAAATTGATCACTTATCCTGAGCAAAAACTTACCTCTGTAACTTTCATCTTAGTGCAAGATTCTTTAACCAGCTTTGCCCAAACAAAAAACATCAGGATCCTGAAAGTCCCAGTTTTAATGAAGAATATTTTTGTCTACAATATTTTTTTCTAAATACTTTGGTTCCAATCACGATTAGTAAAATAAGATGGGGGTAGATTGAAAGGGTCAAGGACCTAATACCAATCTCCTATAGTTGGGAGTACACCATAAATAAGAAAGTGTGGGATGTATTGTCTAATCCAGCAGGCAAGACATAGAATCTGAGCAGAATGAACAAATTACACCAAGAATTCCAGGCAGGAAGTCAGAGCTGAGATTCCCATGATTTTCTTGGTGTCTTAAGCATATGTTTTATCTAAAGATGCTTTAATTAGACTAGCATTGGAGAACGAATGTGGTGATATTTATGAATATATTGGCAAAGGTTATATCCCAATTTTGAAAAGGCACTGTTTTCCAAATATAGATTTCCTTAGGGTAGGATTTGTGTTCTTTGAAATGATGAGGATCTTAAAAATTTCCCCAATAATCTGAGCTCTATTAGTTATCCTTGACTTCACTTTCTCATAGAAAATATTTTTCTACTTTCTCATAGCTATCAGACACATTAACAAGCTGTGAATCATCGGGGCAAATTAACTCCACTAATAATAAAGGAAGTTTTCTTATAACCCTGATGATTACTGTTTCCTGCCAAAGATGCCGTTGCCTTAAAATTTTTTCCAATTGTTGAAAAATATTTTATTAAGCAAGAAACTGAACACAGTATCAAAATGACTAGCACTTTGATTTGAAAGAATGGTTAGGATGATGGGAGACTGGAAAGAATCCATGAAGAAACCTGAGTTCTTGTCCTGCCTCTATCTTTAATTCTTTGGTCACATAGAATCCATGCTATACAGGAAAGAAACTAAAGAGGAACTTGGTTTAACACAAGCCAATTTAGTTTTTTTTCCTTAGCTATAAAGTGTCTTTAATTAAAGAAGCCAGCACCTACAGGATCATAGCAATAGCATTTAAGAAACAGAATAAAATTTCCCCCAAGGAACAATAATGGAGGTAAAGACATCTGTAAGGAGACCAGACACTTTCTTGCATCCATTTTTTCTTTTTCTTTTTCTTTTTTTTTTTTTTTGGTATTCATCATTAGGCTTTAAAAAATATAAAAAGAGAATACAAACAATCACATTTAAGAGGAAAATTGTGCAGGTAGTAAGTTGCCCAGCTGTCTGAGATGAATGCTAAGGTTAGGAAGGAGAAGAGATAGGAGCTTAGGCTGTTTATACACCTTTAGATTAATATAGATTTTTGTTTTCTATTAACTATACTGATTGTTGGGAAACACACATAATACCTTGTTACCAGACAAAAAATGAAGTTAAAAGAAGATAGTAACTGGGAGCCATGTGTGTTTATGTTGGCAACAATCATGTATCATAGAATAATTGGTTGGTAGAGATGTGGCAAGGGTTATGGGCATAGGTATATATGTCAAAGTAGAACCTTTTTTTGATAATTGGCAATTCTTGGCCATTGGGAGCTGGAAGACTGCTCTTATGTAAACATTTGCTTGATAAATAAAAACCTGTCTTATCTCACAACTTTATGTCAAAAGCCAAGTAATGGAAATATGCAAAAACTTATTTATGAGCTAGCAAATACTGACCCTTACTATGTACAATGACATCGTGCCAAAACATCATTCACTAATGGATACATATTAGAATTTGGAAATGGAATAATTGTTTAAATTCCTCCAAAATGGAAAGATTCTTCTTAGTTAAGTAATCGATAATGTCCTGAAAAACATCAACTATATACATGGTTTTAAGAATAATAACTAAAATTCATAAATACTTGAGAAAATAAAGTTGTCAACTATTACAACCTCCATACTTTAAAATTTGTGGTTGCAAGACTTACCTTATAATGTAATCATGAAAAAATTAAATAATATTCTATCTAATTTCCTCTGCATAGAATGATAATAAAAAGGAAATGTTTGAAATGAAAGTGAAAAAGCTAAATGTATTAATTTATTTACTCATTTAATATCAATCAATTCAAGGACCATAAAGTATTACTTGGAATTCTAAAGTGCAAATAGATTTTCTTAAAAGTGGAAATAAAAACAAGAAATGGAAGTGAAACCAGTAGTCAAAATTTCTTACCTGAAGTTGCTTTTTGTTCTCTTTTCTTCTCCACTCTCCCTGAAATGAGAAGCGGCAGATCAGTTGCAGGGTGAGACCATGGGAATATAATGGAACCAAGATGAAAGCCCAGATTATGGCAATTTCTAAACACAATCACTACTTCAGCCACGCCCAGCATGCTTCCAGATATGATTGGGCACAGTTGAAAGGGATGGAAAATGCTTCCAATTCAATTTATGGAAGTTAAAAATAAGTGACTAGAGATTCAACATGCTGCTAGGGTTTTAAAAAAATCTTGTTAATAAGAGTCACTTACCCAACAATAAACCTACAAGGTGCAAATCCCCATAGGACAAACTTTGGGAGAAGCACCTGAATAAGGTAGTGGCCTCTTACAACCTACTTGGGAAGATAATGACTGACAAAACATGAAATGAGTTGTGCTCCAAAAGGTACAGAATGCCTAATGATGAGAGGATGAAGAAATTATTTTAAGAAATGAAGTGGTGCCCACAAAATTATGGAGAAAGTGGTATTTAGTTTGAATCTAGAGAGAAACATGTGATTTTGGGAATTTCAAATAGTGAAAGGAATGATTCTTGGCAAAGGAAATAGTATGAGCTTTGTATGACAAGGCTATTTGAGCAAAAAGAGTCATGTTTAGAGCTTGATTTAGGAACCTGAATGAACACGAGTAGCTTTGCACAGAAAGAGGGCTCTCCTAGAGGTTGGGCAAGGGGTATAGACTAAGTATGGCAGTGGGAGTGGAAAGGAGTGAAGTGATGAATGCAAGAGAGAGTGGGAAGGCAGAACTTATAGGGTCCAGGGATGTACCAAATGTAAATGCAAGGGAGCAGGAAAAGTCAAGATGAATGGTTATCTAGGTGTCTTTGGTGTGGTGATGCAATATGAGGAAACAGTAAAATGTGACGGAGCATGGGAATGACAAGTTTGGTTCTGGACTTACTGAGTCTGAGGTGCTACAGGGACATGAATTTGAGTGAGAGGTTAGAACTGAAATTACAGGTGCAGAAAATGTCCATCTTGAGAAGACGGCTGGAGCTGAGCGGGGCAGGGAATTGAAATGTAAAGGCAGACAGCACAGAGGGCCGGGCTGAGGATATTGTCCAAGAAAACGAAAATGCTACTTTTGTTTGTGATATAGGACCTTGAGAAGTCAGAAGGAACAGCAGAGATTCATGGAGTACAAAGTCATGTACTACAAATAAAATTTTTGGAAGTATGGGGGGTACCAACAGCATCCAATGCTGCCAAATTCAGTCCGTTGTTGCTAGATTGTGAGTGAGCAGTTTTAGCAGAGACAGGGTGGGGAACTCAAGAGAGGCAGTTAGGCCTGAAGATCAGTGAGTGATGAGGAAGATGAGGCTGATGAATGGCTTGTTGTTCATGAAATCTTACAGCATGCAAAAGCATGAGATGGGACAATAGCTTGAATAAGAGCAAAAATTAAGGTTTCTGCTAGCCTATGGGACACTCCAGTATGTTTATAGGCTTAGATAAGTAGCTTTGCACCAGTGCAATGGTGTGTGTAAACACTAGTGATGAAGTGACAGCCTTCATTTTGTGAGGGCCACCCTTCCAGTCATCACTGTCCTGTCAGCTATCAAACATTTCGCAGACAGAGCTCGTTATTGAGAGTTTCTGCAATACATGGAAGCTGTGTATAAACCTTAAGTTGTTCTACTAGTCTTCATGTCTTTTAAAATCCTAAAATATAAAGTGGAAAATACACAATCTTTCCCTTGTGCAGCTGCCAAAAGTGTAGAATTCATTTAACTGGCATCTTGATTAATGGCACACTCTATTTATTTGGGTGATTTCCAGAGGACTTGTTGGATGCAATTTATTTCAATGATTCAAACAGATAAATAGCATGAATAGTCCATTTAAAGGCTTCATTCATTACCAAGTGTGACGGGGCACCTCCTCCTTTAGGTTTTTTGAATTGGGAAGCTATCATTTACTATTATACATTTTTGTATACAAGAGGCCTCAAACATTTTTGTGAATTTTAAAAAATGTTATTCAAGGCCTGAATTATAAAATGTTTAAATCAAAACATCTATTTGGAGAGTCTTTAACTTGTATAGGAATGAGTCAGGTAGACAATGAATGTATTGGAGATAAATAATATGGTGTGATAATCAGTCTCCAAGGGGACCCCAGTGACCTTCCTTTTTCCTCCTCCTGGTATTCTCGTCCCCACCTGCACTGAATTAGACGGACTCGTGTAATCAATAGGATTTTGCAGAAATGATAAAGTGTGACTTCAAGATTGGGCCTGAAAAAACGCTGTGGCTTCCACCTTGCTCTCGTGGATCACTCCTCTGAGGGAAGCCCAATTACATGTTGTGAAAACACTTAAGCAACCTGATGGAGAGGCCTGTGTAGCAAAGAACTGAAGCCTTCTGTCAATAGCCGGTAAGGAACTAAGGCCTCCCACTAATAGGCATCAACTTGCCAGGCATCTGTGCAGCCCATCCTCCGCCTCTGTCAGACCTTCAGATGGCTGTAGCTCTGGCTGACACCTTGATTGCAATTGCATGGGAGACCCTGAACCGGAACCATTCATTTAGTCACTCTAAAGCTTCCCACAGAAACTGTGAGATGACAAATGTTCATATTGTTTTCAGCAGCTAAGTTTTGGGTAAATTGTTATACAGTAATAGATAATCAATATTTATTAGATAATTTTTTTATGAAGGCTTGGGTTAATTTATCACTTAATATAATACAACTGCAGTGATGCTAATTGCATCAAATTTAATTGGTTTCCCTGACTTTCTTACCTGTGAAGTGGGATCAGATATGCTTATTTGCAATACCATGAGGATTAAATAATTCCATATAAAAATAATTCCATAAATAATTCCAAAAGTCAGCAAGAAATGGAGGAAAGTCACACAGAATATTGGTTTTTGATGTTTCAGAAGGGAGGCTGGACGTCTTTGCTGATAATATATTTTTTTTCACTGAGACCTTGAACAGTTCTTTGTCCCTGTGTTGTATAAAAGGGCTCTGTAAATTGTGGAGAGTTGAATAAATGTTATTTATTAGTTTAATTATGCTATTAGTTCTTTTATAGGAATTCATTTCAATTTCTATACTTAGCTACATATACACTAAACTTCAAATTAGAAAAATAAAAACTAGTTAAATAAGAAAATATTAAAACGGTCGAGGGACACAGAGATTGCACTGTTTAACTGGAGACGACAACTCTAGGTTTCTTTTTTTAGTCTCTTTATCTTGCTCCCTATGTGTGATCTCCTCTCTCATTCTCTCGGTGTTCGCCTTCATGGAAAGAGACGATCGAGAGACCTCTGTCTCTAGCTCTAAAATCTATTTAGGTTTCAGGCCCACTGGAAATCTCTGTCTCTATCTTCTTCTGTACTACAACACATGTCCTTACATTAAATCATTATATTCTCCTATAAAACTGTTTGTCTTCCTAGCTGCTCAGGTACTCAAACATGAAACCTAAGAATCATCAGTTCCCCCCCTTTCACTCAAACTCCACATCTACTCTGATCCTTAGACTATTACATTCTCTCTCTACAGGGCCTTTCAGAACTATCTTGCCTCTCACTGCCATTGTCCTAGGTCATGAACTTGATAGTTCTTCCTGGGGTTATTTTCTACAGGCTCCTAACTGAGTTCATTGGTTTGATGGATGATTTTTCCATCCTTAAAGTCTGATCTCTATTAAAGATTAAAATCTACATTTCTTAATATGAAGTTTGGCTAAAACCTACCTACCTTCTGATACTATCCCTCAAGCAGAACACTTGCCAATTATGCCAGGAATTAGACCTCCCTCCCTATTCATGCTGTTTCTGCTTCCTGGAATGTCATGCCATGTTGTTCTTGCCCATGAAAACCTTACTCATTCTTCAGAGCTGAGCTCAGATGCCAGCCCTTCTGTGAAGCTTTTGCATTGTGCTATCTCCTCCAACTCCTGACTCCCTGCAGAATTAATCCGTGCTTCTATGGCCTTTTATTTATACCTTTGCCATGGTATAACTCCAGTGTTTGGTTCATAATGAGATGCAGGTTAGTTTCCCTAATGACTGTGGCCTCCTCAAGGGCAAAGGGTATATCCTTCACCTATCTCTCCTGATGCCGCATAGTGTCTTGAACACAGGTGATTGGAATGGAAAGGACGAAGAGTTATGTAATATCCCAAATCTCCTTAAAATGCCAGAGAAAATGAAGTAAGGTTTAGCACTGGTACCACTGAGTGGAGGTACAACCAAGAACAGAGCTTTCACCAGGTATTTACATTACAACTGATAATCTAGAAAGCTATTATATTAGAAAAGTGGGTAATAAAATAACAGAGAGGCTTTCAGGATAATGAACATACATTTTGCCCTAGTGGTGTTTTATTTTAGCACAGATTGTAGTTTAAACACAAAACATTAAAGAATAGTGTGCAGTTTACTTCTGTTTAAACCTGGATGCAACACTCAACCTGTGAGGAATAAAAATGGACCATAGTCTCATAAAAATGGAATCTGCAGGGTAAAACTTTTCTTCTGAGAAAATGTCTTTAATTGAACATTAAATTTCACATCGCATGACTATTTATTTATACAAACTGAGTCTTGATATTTTAAAAAGCTACTTTATAGACTTGAGTTGTTGACATTGTTCCATGGAGAAACATTAAATATATATCAATTTATAGCACATTTTAGTACTTCAGTGAGAAAGTAGTCCCTTCATCACAGTGATTATTTCTGATCTTTTAAAACCACAGGCACATAAATGGCAATCCAATGTGTCTCATCAATAATGAGCAGGGCATTTGTATCACAATCTGGTATCTTATGTCACTTCTAATAAAAAGAAAATTTTGTGTGTACATATACATGAATTTATATGTATATGCGCACACACATAAAGCGTATATGCACAAATCTGTGTATATATGTATGTATATGCATGTATACACATACACATACTTGCACACACACACAAATGTGTGATATATGTATATATACTGTATTGTTATACTCAGATACAATCTAATCTCTAAAATATACTCTCCCTTCTACCTGCTTCCATTTTTGTGTAATAAAGTCTGTCACGGAATCTTATCAGCTTCCCTCACTGCACTCCCAATTTTTCAGTGGCCAATTCTGAGTTTGCGTTCACTCGCAGGCATTTTATCTGCCCTGCTCTGAGAGGTATTATTAATCACATCCTGTTGCTAGGATACCTGAGAATGTTCATTTATGTCCGACGTTTCTTTGGCAAAACACACTATAAAGAAGGCATAGAATCGTGAAAGAGAAAATTGCTGTGCAAATGTACTTATTTAAAAAAATAGGTGGGATGGGGGAGAGTAACGTAACTGCCAGATAATATAATGCTAACTCCCATGAATTTTTTAATGTCATTTTTTTGTTTCAATAGATTTGAATTGAAAAATGCTGGCAATACTTTTGGATAATGAGAATTTGTATTATGTCTACACTTCTGAGTCAATGTGAAAAAAGTGGAAAGAAGTAGAAATTTAGAGAGGAAGGGGCTTTAGGATATACTCCCTTCAGATGACTCAGTTACAGATAGGGCAATCAGGTTACAGTGCTAGCTGATTTGCAGGGTCAACCTAAAACCAAAGGCACCATTATTACCATGTTTAGCTGTTTTAATGTGAGACTTATAAGAAAAGTAGTCTAAGAAAAGTAGTCTTCAGAATATACACTTGGGTAAAAAGAGAAAATATGCCTTTACCCATATCTTAAAAATCATTGCTGTTTTGGGTATTAGGATACAAAAGATTCATGCTTATCCATTGTAATGACAGAATGTGAATATATAAAATCCATCTAAATGCAAGGTTGCCTTAGTCAATCTCTTCCCACAGGAAATAGCATGATCTAGTAAAAGGAACATGGATTTTTAGAGTTAGCTGGACTGACTTCTCATCTTAACCATGAGTACCTATGAGCTACATTACCCTGGGAACAAAGCATAGAGTATCTTCTTATTAGATGTTCCTTTTTCTTCCTACTGAAAGACTGAAATGATTCCATTTTTTCTGAGTGATCTCGAGATGAATTGTAAGAAAAATTCTCCAAAGGCCAGTGGTCAAGAACAATGCCTTACCACCTGGCCAAACCAGCCAAGCCAGCTAATCGGTGAGCCTTTAAGGCACCCCCACCCTTATTCCCTCCTGCACATATCCTGATTACTGCACACGACCCCCTCTGCACGCAGACCCAACAACCTACTGCACCCGATACCTTCTGCACTTGGCCCTTTCTGCACGCAGCCCCTCTTGGCATATTGCCCCACTGCACATGACCCCCTTTGCACGCAGACCCAACAACCTACCACGCAATCCCTTTAAAGGTCAACCTAACCCCCCAATCAGGTAACGCCAAGGCATCATCCCAAGGCTTGCAGTTTTACTCTTTAAATTAAGTCCCAACCGCTCGGTCGGGGCTCCTCTCAACCACTGCTGCGTGAGTGAACGAGTGGGGTCCAAACTCGAGTTTGTCAGTAAACTCCCTCTTGCACTTGCATCGGTGTCAGTTTCCTTCTTGGCTCGTGGAGTTCCAAACCAGGGCATTACACTACTCTTCTCTCTCTCGTGTTTGTGTGTCCGCATGCACACACACACAATACATATGTACGCAAAATATCTGTTTATCTATCTGATATTTCAACCAAAAAAAATTTGAGTTTTTCTTGAATTCTGGTTTCTAAGTGATGTTAGCAAAGTGCTATTATAATCATGCTAATAACAGTAGCTAATGTTTATTGAATAATGTCTATGTGCTCATCACTGTTATCAGATATTATATGGATTAATTAATTTTATTCTCACAGTATTATGAGACTTTACAAACAATATACCCATTTCAGGTAAGAAAACTTGATACAAATTAGTTAAAAATATTGCCAAATCACCAAACTATTAAGTGGCAAATAGAGGACAAAAAATCATTGGGGTAAAAATCATTGGGGTAGGGAGGATAATAAGCCATACATAATCAGCCTCCAGATTTTGAGGGCTACTTGAATAAATTAATCTGTTAAAAACATTTCAGTAGACTTTTCTTTTTCAATTTTATTTATTTTTTATAAATTATTTGTTTGAATGAATTAACTGCTTATTCAGTTAACAGGTAAATACCTAATCACAATGTTTTAGGAGTAGAATGCCGAAAAGACCTGTAGACTTTGAATTTTTTTTTAATAGCTCACTATTTATTTAGTACCTATTATAAATTAAGCACTTTAATGACACTTAAATATTATTTAATTTAATCTTCACTATAACTCCATGGAGTAGATAATAATTACTTCAATTTTTCTAGTGGAAAAGAGTCTCAGAAATTTTTCGTAATAGGCACAAGGTTCCAGTTAGTTATTGGGAGGATTGGAATCTGTACCCAGAGAGTTTTACCTTTTCTGAGCTTATTGGTTATGGTGGTTAAGGCAGCTCTGCAGAGTGCTGAAGAGTCTGGTTTGCAGCTCTGCCACTTAATCAATGTGGGATATTGAGCACATAGTTAACTTCTCTAAATTACATATTCATCTAAAAGGGGGATAATACTAGTTCCTACTTCATAGGTCATTGTGAGGGTTAAATAAAATGATATGTTTAATAATAGTCTTAAGTGTTTGAGTGACTGATTCAATCACATTTTTAATGCTGTCATGTCAGTCCTGGGACACAGCAATATAGCGTATTGCTAGGTGCTTCCCTTTATGAACATTCCATATCACATGGTCCCTAGTAACACAGAATAATTATTAATATTCTCAAGGTCAATAGCTTCATTTACACAAACATTATAAAGTTCAGCCTTTGAGAGTTTCTTGATGTCTTTATCATGACTCCTCTCTCTTGCCTTCCCTTCGAATTTCTAAGGAAGAACTGGAGTTCTATTTTAATGAATTCTTTTCCTCTCCTCCTCACGTCATAACTCTTTTCAAATACAAATTGGTTTGATGAAACACAAATTGATACTGCAAAACTCTCCCCAATTATGAGCTAAGATGACACGATTTTAGAATCTAGGGTTTGTGGTTCAAATCCCCACACATATTTTGTAGTGAGCAACAGCTATTGGAATAGTCTGATGCTGTCTAAAAACAAAAGGGGGAGAGTTTTTCTAAAAGTTAGAAAACCTCATTGCCAGAAGTTACTTTTTGCAATAAATAGTAAGACCTTGAACAAATAACTTCCAAGATCCAATGATTTCTTCAGTTAGATAGGTAAAAACTACCTTCTAATAATACCAAAGGAAACTGCATAATAACAAGGATATGAGAGGACTTTACTGCACTGTAAAGCAGGAATAGAGAGGCTTAACTAGGCCAATTAAAGACTAACTAGTCTAAAATGGTCTACATAGAACTGTAGAAAATGCAGAGTTTCTGTTTAGTCAATAGTATGAAAAGGCAGAGGAGTTGATTTTATTATTTATGCCTACATTATGCCAATGTTGACATGGCACTGGCCTCAGCAGATACTGCATGATGGGCCTCTCACTGCCTTCCTGCGAGTTTAGATAAACTCCACTTGCTCTTCTGTCAGTTTCTGTTTGGTTGATAGGTTGCTAGGATGTTCGGGCAAAGAGAGCCATTATGAGCACAATGCGTGCTGTGAGCACTGGACAGTGTGTACTGAACTATGGAAACTGGCCCTTCAGAAACATATCGATGCAGATAGATCTGAGCCTCTGAGGTTGGCTATCTGCCTTGGCAGAGCTGACGCTCCATCTGTACCCCCCAGCCCTGGGGTCTGCCATTGTGATAGTGTGTAGAAAGCCTGAGAAGACCTGAATGCTCAAAGATTTTTTTGGGCTGACCCCTCTACAAAAAGGTAGTAAGGTCAATATGAGAAACAAAAGTGTTATGTTGTCTTGGAAATTCTCAAATACAGAATTTCTTCCCACTTAGACCCACCTGACAAGCTCACAATTCATGTGACAAGCAAATGTTCCTTCAGATTTCTAGCATTGGCCTGGGTGAATTAAATCTTAGAGTAAACCTTTTGATATTTAATCTCATTCTAAGGCAGTTTTGTTGTAGAGAAATTTTTTGGAAGGCCTTTAGATGTTGAAGTCGGATTGGCAAAAACAACAGCAAAACAACAAAAACAACAACAAAAATCAGTGATTGCCAGGTCTTAAATATCTCTGCAAAGTGAGAATGCTAGTTTTACCAGCGTACGCATCAGCTACTGACCAAAGCAGGGTTTGTGCATTTGTACTTTGTGTGTGTGTGAAATTACATATTTCTAGTAAGTTAGGTGGTAATAATTATTTTTAAATGACATAACATTCTAAATATCTTTGGTATGTTCATTATATAAAAGTAACAGGAATGAATTATTTTGTCAAATGATATTTTCATAATATGTTCATTCATTCCTGTGTAGGAATAAAAATGACCATACATTAACAAGTGGTGTTGAATTCTCCTCCATTCAAACTGTCCAGGTCATAGTAAATTGCTTAACTCAGAATATGCTAGAAATGCCAGTTTCCAGGCTTGGGCCTTGAAAATAAGGCAGTTCTACTTCTTGAATCTTTTAAGACTTGCTCTGGGAGAAGCAAGCCACTATGTAAGAAGTCAGACTACCCCGAGACCACCATGCAGTGGGAAAGCTCAAGCTAGCCACCCATGGAGGCACATGGAAAGAGAGCTGCATGAACCGTATATGACCAGCAACTAGCTGTTCCCACCATCCCAACCCAGGTTCTAGACATGTGTGAATGAAGAAACTATCCAGGAAGTATATCCTCCAGCTCTAGACACCTCAGCAGACAACCCTAACCCTAACCCTAACCCTTTCCAAATTCCTAACGAACAAAACCTCAAGCAAAACAAATGTTTTCATACCATTAAATTTTGTATATTTTGTTACACAGCAATACAGTAAAAACAAGTCCTTTTCTTCTTCCATAGTGAGAATATTTATTGACATGCCTATTGTTATATACCAATATACATTGACATTTTTCACCTTAACGCACAGCTCACCTAGATCCCTTTTTTCCTAAGATGGTTTGCTCAACTATACCTATAAATATATTTTACTATTCAGCATTTTAACATCTAAACTTATTCCTTTTCATGAAAAGGGATAAAATCTATTATTACTAGGAGTGTGTTAGTTTATGTACAATCTATGTAGATTAATAAATATTTTGATTTTATGTATTACTATATTACCCTATGTCCAGATAATCAATCAAAAGTAAAGTGGAGACTCGCCAGATTATCTAGCAATTTAGAATTTGTAAACCATCATATGGGCACCCATTTGAAACAACATTTAAATACTCTCCCAGGCTTCAAAAACTTATCGTTTATGGGTAGAATTATATAGAAACCCTCTGAACTGAAACACTGGAAGGATTCAACCACAACTTCTATTAAATAATTTAAAATTATCTTATTTTCCCTGAGTAGATTTGCTTTGAGAGAATAAATAGTAAATATATATTGAATTAAGAGCTTTAACATTATTTAGGGTTAATTTTCTGTATGGAGGCAAGAAGAGTCAACATTTCATTAAGAAAGGTAATGATATGAGTCCTGTCGGAATCTATGCTTGTGAAGTCAGAGCTTGTTCACTTTAAATAGCAATTTATTTGGCTAACAGACACACGATCCTGCCCGGCTTTTCATCTGGAGAAAAGGACCATAATTCATTGCTCTCTTTCCCATGCTCTTAATCATCCCCTCATTAGCTTGTGGAGAAAGCTGGTGGAGGCCAGAGGTGAGCTTAATTTTATTCTTTGAGATGTAGCATAGTTTCATTCATGCTAGCCCCGAGTTTTCCTTTTTTATCTTTTAAAAAATCCTCATCCTACTCATTTTTCCCTTCACATTGACCCGCATCAAAGGATTGGGCCTCAGACATTCAGGGAAGCTCATATTCCACAGGCCGAAGGAAAAAAAAAAACAAAGAAAGTGTGCTTATATCAGTGGATATGGATTTATTGTTTTCAGGGGTTGCAGCGTACTTTGTAATGTTATAAAACTATCTTCTGTAAACTTGTTTGACTACCTAAGTTTACTAGAAAACTTGTTAATTATCTAGTACATTTTATGTGTAGGAGAAGTGGCTCACCAACACTTGCACACTTAGGAGAAAGCAAAAGAGAGCAACCATTTCGAGTGCCTGTTACATGACAGACAGAAAGCTAGGCATTTTATAAAGCTACTGTAAAGAGTAAACAAGAAATTCACAGTCAAGGGAAGAGCTATAAAGAAGAGTCTGTAGACTGGCTCAATCAATGTGGCCTCCAGCAGGGACCAGAAAAGGGGCTTCACCTAATAATAGAGACAGTGGGAGACACTCCAGGAGGGAAGGGAAATAAATGTCATCTGAACACCTAAGGCAATAAGCTATTTTTCTGGCAAAATCTTTTACTGGTGTTTAGTGTGAGATGTTGATTTCAGAACAAGCAAGCCAGATGCTGATACAGTGCAGACGGTGGCTCTTTCTGACTCAGCCCACACAGAAAGGCAGGAAGTGCAGCACAGGAAAAGAGTGGAACATTGAGAAAGTTTTCCAAACTTCTTCTACCACTGGAAGCTTAGAGTTGCACAAGACTAAGAATCTGGCATTTCCAGGGGAGGGAAGTAGCTATCTAGATTAACTGACTATGGCAGACATAGCTGCCCTGAGTACCTACCCTGAAGTCATTTCTCCTCTTGTCCCGTGCTGGTACCCAACTCTCCTCTCACATGACATGGATGAAACATGACTGACATAAACTGATCATCATGGTCTCATTCCTCTTGCTTTAGGAGGTTGTTGACATTTCTGGCCAATGACATGTGAGATAAATTCAGTTGAAAATTTCATTAAAAGGTTTTTCTTGCCAATAAAAAGAGACAGATGAGAGAAAACATCTCCTTTTCTTTCAGTAGATGTTGTCACTTCTGGGTATGATGCTTGGAAAAGGGAACAAAACCAACGCACTGCAAGGAGAGCCGAAGGGACCACACCCCAGGATGATGTCATTGAGGCTCTGGACTACCGTACCATGGAACCATCCCACCTCAGAATTTCTTGGTGTGGGTTATTTAACGCTTTTTGTTGTTGTTGAAGTGAGAGGTTTTAGTTACTTGCAGCTTAAAGTATCGTATTCTACATAGGCCAACCACCAAATAATATTCACCCTACCTTAAAAAAAAACCTGATAATGCGGACTCAATTAAAATGGTGTAGATTATAGAGGCTCTGTTCGTTCCTTTGGTGACCA
The DNA here is from genome assembly GCA_003508835.1 of Eonycteris spelaea. NCBI lineage: Eukaryota > Metazoa > Chordata > Mammalia > Chiroptera > Pteropodidae > Eonycteris > Eonycteris spelaea. The sequence continues at coordinate 3,440,991 of PUFA01000003.1, forward strand.
AATCAAAGTTGTGACAGTAAAAAGGAGCACCAGCAAGGAAAAATACCTGGGATCTAGATGAACAAGCCATACAACTAGGGAGAAGTTCAGGAATAGCCTTGCAAAGGCAGAAGGTAGGATGGAGCGAGGACACGGGGCTGCCCAGTCTTGAGCTGCTGAATGAAATGGAGGCTGTGGCAGTGGCAGTGACAAAAGCCTCTTAAAGGGCCACATCCGCGAGTGGATTTTCATGGTGACACACCTGCTCACTTTGAGCACCAGTCTTGAGCTGCTGAATGAAATGGAGGCTGTGGCAGTGGCAGTGACAAAAGCCTCTTAAAGGGGCCACATCCGCGAGTGGATTTTCATGGTGACACACCTGCTCACTTTGAGCACCAGTGCCAATTCGACTGCACGCAGGGGGCACCAGAGACTTACAAGGAGACATTGTCAAAGTGAGGGCCGAGGCGAGACTCGCTCTGTACAGAAGTGTTCCCTGTAGAGCCCTCCCCTCTCCCAGTGCACGGACACAGCATCACCATAGCCATAGACATATCAAACTGGATAACAGAGGTCGCTTCACCCAGAGGATTCCACCTCCCCCAACTTGTGGTTCCACCCAAGCCACATCCAGGTATATCCTCAGCAAGTCAGGTGCTCCTTGCTGAGCAATGCCTAGTCTCACACTGGAGGCAGCGGGCCTTGGTTTAAGGTGGCCCTTTTGAGGCAACTATAAGCACAGCATCTGTGGATTGCTTGCTGAATCTTAACAGGTGGCTCCAGAGGGGTAGAGCTTGGGCTAAGTTTAGTCTGCAGCTATACCCTCTCAGGACTGTGCCACTGGACACCTACTTCACAAATCCACACTAAGACTGGGAGACTTAGGAGCTTTGCTTAGTACATAGAAAGACGAAAGGCAGCCAAAATGGGAAGACAAAGAAGCAGAAACCATAGAGAAGAGAACAGAGATCCAGATATAATGGAGTCAAGTAATCTAACAGATGCAGAGTTCAAAACACTGGTTATAAAGATGCTCAATGAACTTTTGGGAAGTGTAGAGAATTCAACAAAGAGATAAAAACATAAAATGGAAATGGAAATTATAAAAGGGAACCAGTCTGAAATGAAGAACACATTATCTGAGATGAGAAGTATATTAAATGGAAAAAACAAAGTGAATAAAAAGGATCAAATGCCCTATCTAGAGGATGGGAAAGCCAAGGACACTCAATCAGAATGGCAAGAAAAAAGATGCCAAGACTAAAAAATAATTTAAGGAGATATGGGACACTATTAAGGGTCCAAATATCCATCTGATGTGTAACTGAAGAAAATCAAGATGTTGAACAGCTGTTTGAAAAATAATGATGGAAAACTTCCCTAACCTGGTGAAGGAAATGGACATAAAACCCCAGGAAGCTCAGAGAATTCCAAAAATCAGGGATCCAAAGAGGCCCACACCAAGACACATCATAATTAAAATGCCAAAGGTTAAATACAAAGAAAGAATATTAAAAGCAGCAAGAGAAAAAAGATAGTTACTTATAAGGGAAACCCATAAGACTGGCAGCTGATTTCTCAAAAGAAACTATGCAGGACAGAAGGGCTTGGCAAAAAATATTCGACAGGATGAAGACCCAGGATCTACAACCAAGAATATTTATCCAGCAAAGCTATCATTTAGAGTTGAAGGACAGATAAAGAGCTTCCAGACAAAAATAAGCTAAAGGAATTTATCACCACCAAGCCAGTATTACAGGAAATGTTGGAGGGACTTCTTTAAGAAAAAACATGTATCAAAAACAGGAATAAAAATGGTAACAACTACATTCCTATCAATAAGTACCTCAAATGGAAAAGAATTAAGTCCCCAACCAAAAGTAGAGTGCTGAATGGATAAGAAAACAAGACCCTACATATGCTGCCTACAAGAGACTCACTTCAGATTAAAAGACACACACAGACTAAAAGGAAGGGGATGGAAAAGATATTGCTTTGATGGACCTAGAAGGTATTTAAGTCAGACAGAGAAAGATAAACACTATTTGATTTCACTTATATGCAGAATCTAATGAATAAAAAGAACAAACTAATCAAAAACAAACTCACAAATACAGTAGAAAATTTGGTGGGAGAGGGAGGTTTGAGGGGCTGGGAGAATGAGGTGAAGGACTAAAGAAGTAAAAATTAGTAGCTGATGGATGGTCACGGGGATGTGGAACATGCATAGCATTAAGATGTTGGCTAGGTGGAGGTCAGGGGACAGAAAGAGTATTGAGGAGATCATTTTATGAACTATATAGATGTCTAACCAATGTACTGTATACTTGAAACTAATAAAAATAAAGATAAATAAAAACAAGAAAACGTACCTGATAATGCTATATAATTATTTAGCTAAAGATTCTATGCTAAACAATCTAGAAATAAAACCTGAAAAAAAAGGTATTGCCTTTAAGATAGTCCCAGGAACTGTGGACTGAGATTATTTACCAGCCAGGGGATGCACTTTGGAGAGTCCACTCTTGCCCTCTTCCAGACACATCACATCCACATAGGGTAAGGAGGACCAGGGTGTTTTCCCACAGAGTCCATGCCTCACCTAGACCATGCACTGCATACTGGGGAGGGGGGCAGAATTCTCTGGCCAAACATCCCTGAGGCCCTGCTGAGTCTGCATGGGCCTTCTTCTTCCTAGATCAGATCTCTGGGGGAGATCTCCACTTGGCGCACTATTGGTGCAATACTGCAGGGTGTTTAAAGGATGCTTTAGGATTTGATGTGTATGCAGACTGGTCCCAGTGCATGTGCATGAGGCCCCTCACAGTGCTGGAGGGTTTGTGATAGAGGAGTTTTAAAGAAGAAAGAAAGAAAAGGGCACTTACACTAGTTCTCTTGGCCCAGGTCCAGCAATTATAGGGGCAAGTTTGCCAAGAAAACACCACCAAGGGATAGTTCCTGTAAGAAAGCAAGGAAAGGATGGGCAGCCATACATGGCCCCACTGAATTCTCACAACAGTCCAAGGAAAGGAAGGGGAAAGTATTTTACCCACACAAAATGTAAGTTCAGAAAGGTGAACTTATTGAAGATTACTCAGTATAAGTGTTAGATCCTTGATTTAATCCAGTACTTTCAAAGATCACATTGTTTACCATATACGCTTCCTTAGATTTTCTGTGACATCTGCTTAATTTCTGTATGAAATTGAAACACAGAGTGATTTAATTTATCCTTTTTATTTGTTCAGTTTCCAATTTCCTATCTGAAAAACACTTAGCAATGCTTACTTTAAGGGATAAAATACAAATAAATGAAATTTGGTAGAATTTCTTTATAAATGAATCATTGCTAAATTTATTTATATATTAAAAAATTGAAAAAGTTTTAATAAACACTCTACTAGTATAAAGTAAATAAAGTGGGACAGGGTTAGCCTTTTCTCCTCACATGATATTATAGAATGTAGATGATCCACTGTCATTTGTATAAAATGTTCTCTGAAGTCTCTTGGAAATGGGTCAATTTTATTCTTTTTCTTTGTTGTGTAAAATATCTGTTTTTTTTTTCCATAAAATTATCTGAACTGGCTGCTTTCATAGCCCCAATCTGTCACTTTGATTTTAAATTCCTCAATGCACTATTTGCTACATATTTAAAAAAAGGTATGAGGTGATTTGCATATTATGTTTTTTTTTTCATTTCAATTTTGTCCTCCAATTGAACCAATTATAGTTAAATCTAGGTTAGAGTGGTAGAGAAGAGGCCAGGAGGGTCGTAGTCCTTCATAACATTTCTTTATATCTTACCCGGGGTAGGTCTGGAAGGAGATGTCAATCTCATGTGCGTACAACCTATATATATTCTCAAGGACACCTAAGAGACTTATCTCAGAATCCTGAATATCTTATGATATATACGATATATGTATATAATATATATAATATAATAAATATATATATCTGATATGTATACATATATATGTATATGATATATATGATACATATCATAGATATATACATATTTATGTTATATACAATATATAACTTTATGTTATATATAACATATAATAAATAATACATAATTCTGGACATATTTATAGATATCCCAGAATCCTGGATATTTCCCCCCACCCCCATGGTGGGGCTGGGTTGCTGTCTGTCTTCCAACAATATCAACCCATCTGGGATTAACACAGGCACAGCATTTTGTTCCCTGCGATTCAGAGCAGTGACATTTTGTAGTGAAAAGTACTATTTGAGCTTTAAATAAAATGGCAAAAGGCTAACTTCAGCTTAAAGTAGTTCAAGATTTAGATTTTGTTCTTGGCATCCAAATGATGCTCCCATTGATGGGTGATCTATTCATCTAATAAATGTGGTTGATGCATATTTTTATTTTTTTGGCATTTCAGAAATATTTGACAGAATTGGATATGACACCATAACATTTGAAAGAAGTGTGAAATGTAGAGTTTTCTTCTGTTAAACTGATCATGCCTCTGGTGGTGATGTGCACGTTCATTTTTTGCCTAGTCCCTAGAGACTCTCACTTAATCCCATATTTAATAGGACACTGCTTGGGGTGACACTGGCACTAGTGGGTACATGCTTCACCCTACAATGCACACATAATTTGAAATAGATTGCCAGCAGCTCAAGGCAGGAGGCGAACAGGCCAGACCTACTAGGCTATTTGCCATCTCAAACATTTCAAGCATCACATACTACCTCCTTAGCAGGACACAAAGGAATACATAACCCCTGGCAAGATGCTTAGTTTTGGTGCATACAAATAAGTGCTTTAATGTATAAACTTGAAGGAGAGAAAAAAGAGTCGCCACCTGGAGCTTTTCTTCCTGTGCTTTAGTGACAGAAAACTCTTCAATAAACATCTTAATATTTTACCTTTAAGGCTGGATAATTCCATATAATGGCATTAAAATATGTACATATTAAGGAATCTTGCTGGGTAAAGAATACCTCACAGCCAGCTACATACAGTCTGATTTTGGTCTGCTTTTAAAAGAATGCAAGAGTCTTTGGGTACATTTCCCAGTTCTAGAAAACCAAAAATTTTGGGACTTATTTTTGTTATTCTGGTATCTTTTGTAGCCACTGTGTAAAAATAAATCTGTTTGAAAAAGACTAATGTGGCAAGAAAGTTCACTATTCAAAACAAAACAAACGACAAGCTACTTTTTTCCTTCTAGGAGAGTGGCAGGATGCCATCTTTACGGAAACTGGTCCTTTAAGAGTTCTCTGGTGCCTTAACAAATCCATCTTGATTATGAAAAAGAGACTTCTGGAATAGTTCATTTGAGAAAATATGAAGAAAAGGAAAGGCAGATTGTTTTGTAATGGAATAAGAGGAACTCATGTTTTTTCAAGAGGTTAAATAACCCTGAAAAAAGTAAAGGGAAAAAATGGTCTAAAAAGAGAGTGGCAGAGTGAACATATGAATGGTTATCAGCTGGAACGGAAGGAAGAATACAACCAATATGAAATTCCCTTTCTAGAATGTAGCCAACAAATGTTTGGAACCACAATAACTACTTTCAATATTAAGTTGGCTGTGCTGAATCCTAAATGTATTAGCTCCCTAAATCAACTAAAGTTGGTAAACATAATAGTGTTGTGTGAGGATGGCAACAGGTTATGAACCATATTTGAACTGATATGGGATGGGAAAGTGTTTTGTTCTAAGAGATAAAACATGAAGTAGGATCAAGAATTGGCAAGAGCAGAAAATGAATAGATGATGACCAAAAGAAATGATAAGTTCCCTGGGAGAGGAGTAGAGGTCATTGGACTTTACACAGGATGAAGAAACAATCCATTTATTTGGATATTAAAAAAATGGATGACTCAAGAGGTAGAGGATTTATTGGATCCAGGAAACAAAATCAAAGAAAAAAATGTCATAAGAGCAATATTATTCATTTGCGTGTTTTGATTTATTGATTTCGAAAGGTGCATTTTTCCTCCAAAAAATACCTTCTCTTTTACCTAAAATAATCTATTTAGTATCTGTTTGTTTTGTATTTGTTCAATTTGATGGTTTAACTTTGCCAATATTTGGTCAAAATATTCTAGAAACTTTGCGACATCAGACTATAATGCTGACTTAGTAATGAATGATTCACACTGAAAAATTAAGGCTGAACAATGAAGAGCAGACAAGGAGCAGGCACCTGGAGTTCAGGTGTATCTGGGCATACAAGGTAGCTTCCTAGCAAGGAATAGGAAACCTCACAAATCAGAATGGGGGTATTGGGGTTTAGGGACTCTAGAAGATGAGGAAATGAATCATGCCAAAGTAAAGAGAGGCCTGCATTTGGGTCTTTATCCTACTTAACAGTTATGCTACATGGACCAATTCCTTTTTTTCTCTGTGTTTTCATCTCCTCATGTTCAAGATGGACAAAATAGTGAACTACTATAGTTATTACAAAAATGAAAAGCAACGTTGAATATTATACTCTCAATAAATGCCAAATCTAAATTCACAACTTTTGGTTGGCTCCATAGTGTAGTGGTTAGCACGTCTGCTTTACACAGAAGGTCCTGGGTTCGTGCCCCAGGGAGAGCCACCAACCATACCCCGGGTGCACCAGGACTCCTGGGTGCACCAGGCCCCCTGAGTGCACCATGGGTGCCAGGCCCGGGTGCACTCCTCCAGTGTGTGGGAGGAGACACCCTGCCTTCAGAAATCTAGTTCTTAAGGGGAAACATCAATATCCATAGGCTAGGGTGGAAGCGGGGTCGGAATTAAAGAGGGGAGGGGAAATTCACAACTTCCAAGCCACAATGAAATAAAAATCAATATGAGTCTTTAAACCTATCAGGATCACACTATCCCCCAAATACCTAAATTATTCACATACCTTTTCTTTATTATTTCATGAAGTGCCTTATTTATTATTTATTTATTTTTTAAATGAAGTGCCTTAACTACTTGGTGATATTTTACATTAAACTTCACATAAATCTAGTCATCCTTTTTTCACTAATTATGTCTCATTATATATTCCAAATATTTTAATTTCTTATGTGTATTTATTTGGTTATTAAAAAGATAATGAAGTCATTTCTAAAAAGATTAACTAAATAGGTCTTATTAAACTTTGTAAATATCACGACTTACATGAAATTACCACGTTCAGTAAATATCTTCAAGTCCTCCTAATGATTATTTCTAACCAAGCCTTACATTTCCGTTTCATGTGTACAGTCTTATTTGGTTTTGATCCCTCTGATTTTATTATTTTTTTATTAAGAAAGGATTATCTATGTTCAAAAAAATAAATTTAAGTAGTAATGACTCAATTTTCTATTTACTTTCTTGAAAGCAAAATGGTGCCATTTATCATCATACCACCCAATCAATATATTCATAGTGAAACCAAAGTTTCAAATTCACACGCTCACTTATGGGAAAGTCTCTAGTTGGTTATTTGGCTGGTAAACTGTACTGACACTTTACTACAAGAGACTTTTTTTTTTGAAATCCATTCAGTTCAATTTTGTTTAAAAGATTAAGCATCTCTTTGGAGAGCAAAATACCTAGATCAAAACTGACACTGCATTAAATTTACAGGGCAAAGCTCTCTGGTTTGGTAGTTATGCTTTAATATTTTGTGGCAGGAGCAACACACTATTGCTTAACATTTTCCTCCTCTTTCGAAATTCAGAAAGAAAGAGAAAGAAAGAAAAGGAAGGAAAAATAAAAAGCTTTCCTGTGACAGGGTCAAAGGAATTCAACTACTAACTCAACTCTGTCAATTTCAATGCAGGGACAGTACACAATGCATTTCTTTTTCATTTATCTATTTTTATAAAGTGGATTGTTTGTTTCTAGTCTTAGTCCCTGTCTGATTTTTTCTACAGGCCCTATTCACCCCTTTATAAAAGGAGAATTTAAAAAGGAATAGTTGCTGTGAGTTTTGGAATGTTAAATCAAATATAGTTAAATTGACAACCCATTTGATTATTATGGGAATACTTATCCAATTTTTAATTTATTAAGCCCCTCTGCTCCTCAGTCATTTTATTGCAGCAATCCTGGGGCATAGGGTCTGGGCACTAAAACTCAAAGCAATTTTTAAAAATAATTTGTGAGAAAGCAAGGAAACTATTATATTATATTGCATATTATATTACTTTGGGTTACTCTTTTTAAATGACCATTTTTCCTCTCTCCTATGCAAAGAAGATTCTCATAAATATTTCTTTTTCCAACTTTCACTGCCTGCTCCTCTCTTTCTCCCAACCTCAGTCATTTCCCTAGAGGGTTAATAATGAAGTGGTAATTCCTATATACAATATAAATACTTTGTGGAAATTAATCTGGAGAAAATAAGGGGAATAAAGAGAGATAAGAATAATTTCTCTATGAAATGCAGTGCCAATCATTTACTCCTAAAACAGTTCTTGGCCATTGAATGAAGTTATGCCAATCACATCATATGGAACAACATTTTCTCTCATCAAAAGAGAAAACAATTAGAAACTTATTCTAAAGTTATTCTGCTCCTTTTAGATGTTTAAATGAACGCTGAAATGTATATTAACGCTATTTCCCCCTATAGTCTATTACTTTGGCTCTATGACCACAACATCCCTGTCCTCTTATCTTTCTAATTGTCTGGTAAACTCACATTCTGGAATCAATTCAGCTCCCTATCTTTTCATTTGTCTAATGAGTAAAGAAATACTCAAATGCAAACATTTCACAAATAAGATACATGCTTCCACAAGTACACAACCAAAAATTCATGGTGTCCAACCCAACGAGGCTATTGGGGTACCCGGAAATTCTTCTGGGTTTCTTTAGCTAGTTCTTTTTCATATGATTCCTTATAAGTATTTATACCTTCTCATTTATACAGAGATAAATTGACATCACCCTAAATTTTTACTAGACACCATTACATCGCTTCCCATTCAAAGTTCTGCCAATACATCTACTATGATGTAATTCTTATTTCATTCTCTTTATCATAATAGGAGAAGTATCCCTTCTCTCTTTAAGGCTGTCCTTGATCGCATACTCTCTAGGTTCCCCAAATTACTTCCTGTCTCTCTTATTTGTTCTCTATTAGAGCCTCTCCATCAGTATTTAAACATGATACAACAATAAAACAAATCACTGTTTTCACTTGCTCACTTCCTATTCAATCCTCAACTCACTATAATTGTCTTCTATAAATCCTTCTTGATCTTTCTACATATTCTTCTTTTGCTTATCCCTAAATGTTGGATTCTTTAGGGTTCTTACTTAGGGCCAATTGTATTCTCACTTTTAATTCTCTCCCTTGAAACTATATTCATTTCCGTAGTTTTAAATATCTTTTAAATGTCAGTGACTCTTAAATCTATAACCTCAGAAAAACTGTCATCTACTGAACTTCTTCATTTATATGTTCAAAAACCTCTAAACTTCAACATACTCCTGCTGTGTTCCCTATTTCAGTAAATGCAAACAACATGCATCCAGTCGCTTAAGCCAGAAAAGTAGGAGTTATTTTTGGTGTTAGTTTTCCATTGAGGGCATTTGTGGAGCGAATTCAATCTTTATATGCCTGAAAATATATTCTTTTCCTAACTCTAAAATGATAGTTTGGCTAGGTATAGAGCTCTAGAATGACAGTTATTTTCCATAAAAATTTGAAGATAGTAATTGTTTTCCAACACCTGCTGAAGATGTATGCTGTCAGTCCTAATAACATTCTTTTTTCTCTATGAGTTTTTAAGTCTATCGTTTGCATTTTTCAGGTTGATTATGCTATTTCTCGGTGTGAAATTACTTATCCCTGTCAAATTTGGGATTTGATGAATTTCATCTTTAATTCTGGAAAATTCAGAAGTATTGATTTGAATATCAAGACCCTTCTTTGTTTTCTCTTTCTCAAACTTCCATTATTTATATGTTGGGCTTGAACTTAACTGACATTTAAAAAATTAAGTCTTATAGTTTCTCCCTACTTCATCTGTTATTTCCTCAGATCTGCCTTCCAAATTAGTAATTTTGAAAACTGTGACTAGTCTTCTGTCCAATCCATTTATTAAATTTTACTTTAATAGATACTTTTTCTCAGTTCTAGAACTTGATTGGTTTTTACTTAAAACTTATATGTTCTTTTTTCATTCTGGCCTTGTTTTTTTTCTTATAGTTTTTAACCATTTATTTCTTTGAACATCTCATATGCACTTAAGGTCTTTTCACTTTCAGCTTCTTTATTATTCCCAATATTTGAAGTAAAATCTTTCCTCTATGTTATGCGTGCTGAATCCCTCTCATGACAACTCACATCATCATATGGTTTTCAATCTTTGGACACAGCTCACTTTCAATGGGCATAGTTCTTCATGGATATTACTATGAAAATATTTATAAATGGTGGTTTTGAGTTTGCCTCTGATGATATCCAGGTGTTTCACCAAGTTTAGACCATGTATAATTGTACCATTAGCATAGGTGAATTTATTTCCCACTCCCACATAGTATGTAAGCCAGGGAGTCATGATTCTTTTGGGTAACTCACTTTATTCTTGAAGCCCCTGGCTTACCTGCTAATGCTGTATCTCTGGGACAGTTGCCAGGGTCTTCCAGGTCCCTTTCACAAATATGATCATGATTTCATATTTTTGTTTGCATGGGGTGTTGTGGCTTGGATATCTCCTCAAATGTGGATATAAGAACGATATCAGCTGAGGCTCCTGTTCACGTTTCTTACTTTTAGTTCCTCTTTGTTTCTAGCATGTGAAATTTTTCCGTTGTTGTTCCATGCTGAGCTTGAAAATTTTTGTTGTATTTTGTTTGGCATTTTACATGTTTGGAGCCAGAAAAGAAATTCTTTCACATTAGTTCAGGATGCCAAATTCACTGGAAATCCTTGCTTATTTTCTCCTCCAGCAGAATGTAAGCTCTTGATATCAGGGACAGCCTACATGTATAGTGCCATAGGGGTTAAATAAATATTTGTTGAATGGGTAAGTGGATGAACATGAGTGAATTCATTTATGAAAATGGTACCCTTATTTATTGCTAACTCTCTCCACCAATTTTCTCAGCCTAATATAAGTGAGGAATGTTTATGTTCTCTAATATACCTTGGGGTTCCCTAAGATATCTTTATAGTTCTAAAAAGCAATGATCCCACATAGAGCATAGTCTTGTCTCCATCTCTCTGGTTCAATATGTCTGTGAGACAAATGCAAGAATTTCTAAGAATTTCTTTTTATAAGTCCTTCATACAGAAAACTGAGAAAACATGTGACTTTTTCAAAACCAGAATGATTTGAAAAGGCCAATCTTATTCCTGTACTCACATTAAATGCAAAATGGGCACTCTTTCCTCACTGAGAATAAAGTCTTGATATATCGTAGATGACAACCATTATAGATAGCACCATAAGTCTGCTGTAAGCTACAGCAAAAACTATAGAACATTTCTTGAACATCATAGGGGATATATTTAGTGAGACTCCAGTTTCCAAATCCCTGCTGTATTAATTCATTATGATTTTTCGATAGACCTGTCTTATATTGCTACAATGCAAAAATAAGTAGAACAGGAAAATGAAGATTAAGTGGGTACAAGAGAAACAACTTGGAGGACTACCTAAATGGAAATGAGCATCACCAGACACAAATTGCAACAAAGTGAATACTGTTCTAACTTGAAAATTAGTGAACCAACCAGTTAGTGTACTTTGAGCTCAGGAAGAGGTTCAAAATAAATTATTTCAAGAACAATGAATGAAATAAAGCAGTAAATCTAACATGTTACATGATTTTAAAAACAATATATCATAGGAAAAAATTTTGCCTCAAGAACCTTGTCTGCCCATGTTTGACACACCAAAAGTTAGTCCCAGAAAAAAATCAAAATAATGTCCATTTGAGAATAAATCAAATAATATTTGTATTAAATTATACTTAGAGCTCTCTTGCAGTTACTATCTGCCAAAGTTAGACAATTAACATTGAGCCTAGTTAATGTATTTCTCAGAAGCATCTAAGATAATGCACTAGGCTCAGGTCAGCTTTGAGGGTCTCTCACATTTAACGCTGTGCTATTGCTGTCTTAATATTGTTTGAACAAAGGGTCTCACATTTTTGTTTTACAACAACCCCATGAATTGTGGAGCCAGTCCTGACTCAGTATCTGTCCTGTAGGAGCATAATTGTGATCAGATTTCTAAGGTTAAAGGTCTTAAATGGCTCTTTACTGTCTACCAGGAAAACATCAAACTTCTGTCATGTCACTCAAGACCTTCCAAGATGTGGATGCAATATATGATTCCATTTTCAGTTTACCTGACTTCATTCATTCCTTCAGTCATGAATTTGTTTAATGCAGATTTATTTCTTGAGACTCACCATATGCCAAGTATTCTGTTAGGTGCTCTAGTAACTGTGAAGAAAAGAGGTATGAACTTGTTCTAACTAATCCTACGTTAGAGGTAAACTGCATTACTTGTCATTTTACAAACATCCCTTGCTTTCTGCGGTCGTTGCTTTTGCCAGTTATGCTGGTCCACCTGCCTGCTTGCTCTCAGATCATTGTCCACCCTTATCCTACTTTGCTCTGTGTTACTGGAAAATAAATTTTCCAGATTTTCATGTTCTTCTTGGTAGGTTTGGCCAATGGCAGGTATTGATGAAAATGTGGAGGACAAAAGGAAGAAAAGAGCCAGACTCTACACCGCCGTCCATGCCTCACCGCCCTGCGGGGTCCTGTGACAACGTCGAGGGTCCAGTTCCCATGTGTCGACCTCTTCCTCCACGGCCCCGGCTCCTGCTGACCAGCGTCTCTGCAGGCCAGCGCTGGCTTCGATGCTCCAGTAAGACTACTGTCCTTCCAGATTTGGCGGTGGTGATCATCTCATGCTCTTGCTCTTGCTTATCTTGGGTGCCCCACCATCAACTGTTAAGACTCCTCAGCTATTCTAGCACCTGTATAACCAGAGAAGTTTCTCTTTTTTTAATTTTCTAATCGGATCCCCTTCATTTCTTCTGAATTATGCCTCCTCTCTACCTAGCCTTCCATCATTGATATACATTAGAATTATATATATCTCAATATTTCTCTCATCATTTAGGGCACGAGTCCAACCTACATTTTATAGTTCTCTTGTAATACTTAAAATGTTTGAACTTATTTGATAATTGCTTATGTACACGTGACTACTGTCTTTGAGTACAGGAACACATTCTAGAGTGAGTGATAATCACATTAGCAATGTGAGATTTATCTGAAGACAATGTCGTTCTCATACATTGTGCTCAGTAAATACATTGCATAGTCCTCTAAATATAGTTGTGGTCTTAGGTATTATATTTTTTAATTAGAAAACTTTAATTTATTGTTTCTTTTGTAGAAATCACTATTTCCATTGAAATCGTTGCTTTTCTCATGTGAATACAGTGTTGGGAAATTAATTGCCAGGACAAAATGAACTGTGTTCTATTTAGATAAAAGTGACATCGTTACTTGGAGACATACAAATAACAGACAGACATTAATATTTTGATAAAAATCCTCAGGGAAGATTCATATTTTCATGATTCTAAGACTATCAATTATAGATAGTTAGTTTAGATAGTCTTTCAACTTGCCCTTCTTTCCACCAGGTATACATTTATATATGACATATTTTATTATCAGCTGGGCTTCCACATATTTGCAGTCTCTTCTGTTTGAAGATGATGCTATTCCTGCTTACCATTGTGTATAAGTGTGGCTGTGAGGATGAATGTTGACTCAATAGTTATTTCCATATTGCCCAGTGTGAAGATTCTTCCTGATTGGGCTACAGCTGGGCTTTTGAGAGGCTGACTGCAACTCTAGCTCTTGAACTAATAGCAAACTTGTGAAGCCTGTGTTCAGAAAAATCTCTTCCATTGTGGATTGCGATGTGCCAGTCTCATTTCCCTGTTTCCGTTGCCTTCCAGCAGTCCACAGCAAAGCTCTGTTTGAAGCTAGGATGTAGCACATGCTTAAAGCTTTCCTTCTGGCATAATTGTTGGCAGTTCCCTCACTTCGCAACGTTGTACAACTAGGGTTGTCAACAGCAATTTCATGATTTGCTTGTTCCAGTGGATTTATAATGAGCATTGAAGGCAGACCTTCTAAATGCCAAAGGGTTTCTTCTTAGCAACTTCGTAGCAAAATTTACCACAGCCGAGGAAATGTTTTAAGTTAGCAAGAGAATATACGAGATGCAGAGGTTGAAGTTGCAGGTCTGGGTGCCCTCACGTGTGACCTGTAACTAAGGTTCTACCCAACTCTGCCCAGATTCTGGAAACTCAAAATGTGGGGGACAAGTGCATTGTTATTACCTAGGAATTCATTAAATGTCACGAATCTCAGGATCTACTGAATCAGAATCTGCATTTTTAGCAAGATTTAAGTCATTTGTATGCACATTGAAGCTTGAGAAGCACTGGCCTAAATCATTAGGCGACTAACTCAGCCCCTGGGTCTCCTGTCACTGGCAATGGAAACTTTGTACTTGTAAGTGAATATCTACTGAATGAGAAAGCTGGAAATTCACCCTGATCTGAGAACTCCAACCAGCAGGGTACATGTAAGTCTCCATGACTTGGCAGAGCCAGACCACAAGTATTGGAGGAACATGGCTAGCCAGCTGAGTGCAGACCTGGTTGAGAGATTTCCATGATCTCCTCTGCAGACTAGCACAGCCTGAGAACAATATCACTGACGGATTAACAAATTAGTCTAGCCCAAAGGTAGTACCCAGCTGATGGGCAGGGCAGGTCCAGCCAAATTTTGAAAAGTAGACCCCTGTGACTGAGGAGCCCAGACTGTAAACAAACTATATGGCACACTGAAGTGACGTCATCAGAGAGTATATAGTCAGAAAAGAGTAAACTAGCAGTGGGACTAGAGCGAAGATGGTAACCCAGATGGGAAAGTTCCCAGGGGTGACTTAGAGGATGACCGAGGGGCTGATGCTGACAGTATGTTGTGGGAATGAGAGGCAGGAAGCCACGCAGTGGACTGATGCGTGGTCACTGCTATAGCTCATTCACTTCTGCTCCAGAAAGCTATTTGTGGATTCTGATGTTTAGTATATCTTTAAACAGTTTTTACTTTTTGTGACTAAACACATTTTTTCCTATATACAGAGCAGTCCATCATATTTCCTCTTTCTCTGGGTTCATGTTTATGATCTCACCTTTTCTTATTTTCTTGTAAACTCAGTTGCACCCACAACTCTATGAGGAAGCACAGGTATAATGCCTCTTTGATAAGCTAAAACTGGGCTAAAACTGCGACACAGAGCCATTTGTCTCACATAAGATAGCATATTTGGTGACGAAGTTAAGAATAGAACACCGATATTCATATTTTATCCTAGCACTTTCGAATTATGACACCTCACTGTTTACCATTCAGTTCAAATGTGAGAAAGTATATGAGACTTAAGTTGTGAAGCATAGAAGCAACTTTCTCCAAGAGATAAGTTATTTTGAAAACTGTGATTTATTTTGGCCAGCTTAGCATGAAGACCTTTTCTCTAATTTCATTTTCTTCTTTATTATTTACCCCAAATATCTGAATCCATATGTATACCATCTATTCAGTAACCGATGGAGTCTTTAATGACTAGTATGCATTTTTAAACAAAGACAAAACTATTACAAATGTTTTCAAGCTAATGAGAGTGACTTATAATAGAATCAGCATTTTTAAAAAGCCTGGCAGTAAAAGTTTTAGTGTATTCTTTGTAGAGTTGAATAAAATGGAATCTATTAATGTTATCCTTTCTCTGTGTGACAAAATTGTGACTTTCTCTGAAAGATGATGGCCACAAAAGATTCCCATCCTCCAGGCCCAGTGCTCTAAGCTTTGGCATGACATAGAGCTATTAGCCTACCTCTGATAAGGTGGTTTGTGTCCTAATGTTGGTATTCTACTTGTACAAAACACAGACAATATCTTCTATTCCTAGCTTTTGTATAAGCAACAATTATTACACTCTGTTTTTTAATAGATTGCTGAGGTTGGAAGAGAAGCACATCAATATATATGATTTAATATATGTTACAACCAAAAATATATATTAAATCTTAACATAATATAATAATATTAATATGTATATAATATATAGAAATATGTATTAACATATAATTAACATAAAATTATATAACTATAACAGATTATATATTATATACATCTAATATATAGATATAAGTCATTATTTATTTATATACTGAGAGCACAGCAATATATAAGATTTGAAATCTATAACATAGTCATTCAATAGGAGAGAATAAAACTAATGTTTTAAAGAAAATGCTTCTTGACCACCATTTTCTATTCACTGTTTTTTAATTTTTAAAAGCTATAAAGTATAGAGTATGGGTCACTGATAAATAAAAGTGAAGTGCTCTAAATTGCTGGAGCAATGTCTCTTTGCTTAACATACAGTGCAGCTCTTACAAGGTGCTTTTTTGTACGTATGTATGTATGTATGCATGTATGTATGTATGTATTTTTTCTGATATATCTCATTAGTTGTAAGGAGCTCCATTGGCAGATTCCTGTTTTTTGTTTTTTTTTTTTCACATTCAGCTTACAAACTTGCCAAACCAGATAGCAAATAACTAAATGTCCACCGCTTTACAAAGGCAAAGTACTACACACCACACACACACACACACACACACAACACACACACACACACACACACACACGTCCTTATTTACAGAAGGATACCAAAGAAAGAAGTTAAAACAAATTCTGGGCTGCCAATTAGTTTTATCTAAAAGTATCATTCATTCTCACTTAGCCTCAGTTTCAATGTTGAGAAAGTATATTCTATCTGACTCCAAATGGTCTGATATTCTTACAATTTACTTCACTTATCCTTTTGTAGGTAAAATGTATAAGAGCATAGATTATTGGACCATGATAACATGTAAAATTAGACTATACCAGGAGTGCTTTTTTATTTATAATAAAACTTAAAAATCTCACTTACTAGGCATCAATTACTTACAATGAAGTATCTCTTCCACAAACATACTCCCACAAGTGCAAAACTTATGTCTCCTATTAGAGATGGGAAACATTCACTCTTCTCAAATACACAGTGTGTGAATGATTAAAATTAATTTAAAAAACACCTAAATATTTAAACTTTCATGCCATATTATGGATTTCTTATGTTACCTAAAAGATTGTCATGAATGCCTGAATCCAAGCAGCAGATGATTAAATTCCATGAGATCAAACAATTTTAACACATGTGTGAATGCCGTGCTCCTTTGACCCAAGTCCTGATAAAGAAGTGAAATCCACGGAGCCGAAACCTGAGCGGCCACTGGAGGCTGTCATGCCGTGGTAACACAATTTACCGTGTCATTACCACTGTTACCATGTCCTCAACTTCAAAGTATGCAGTATCCAGGTGATAAATTATTGATTCTGACATTTCTCAACATTCATGAAGTACTTTGGAGAAAGGATCCAGCTCTCTTATCTAAATGTGCGATTTTAGGACAATAGGCTCTATTTGAAAAGGATTTAAATTCCTGAGAGTTTAAATGACATAATTAGAAATTTTAGGCTCTTTCTGATATGAGATAATTCCAGAAGCAGTAGCAGTAATTATTATTTAGTTTAATTTAAAGGGCCAACTTGTTTTTAATGTGTGTGTGTATGTGTGTGTGTATGTGTAATAGCAGGCTCAGCTTTTTCTAGGCTTCTAAGGTTCCACTTAAAAGTTATTTTCAAAAGAGGATGTTTGGAACACTTTGGTATCTGATCAGTAAGTGAACTCTGGGATAGCTGTGGGTCAGTGTAGCAACTGAGAGCTGAGGAGATCAGAATGAACATATTTAGTCCCAAGTCTGCAGTCTTGTTACTAACCTCTTGTTTAAAGCCAGTTAGGTTTTTGTTGTGATGTATGTTTATGAGAACAAGGCTAGCTTAAACATCCGGTCTGTAGTTAACACAAGTGGCTCCTTGATTTCCACCGCATGACCCGGGCTGTTGCAAATGTAATTATGTTGAGGATACGAATCCTTCGTGTAGACTATGAATCCTATGCATTATTGTTTTATTCACAATTAGGCCAATTTGTTTTAAAGAAATATTAGTAGACATGGCGGTACTTTCTCCGCACATGGAAAAAGGAGATGAGAGCTACATGCTCAGTAAGGGGAGAGGAGGCGAAAGAGTAGGATAACTAATGAATGATTTAACCACACATTTAGCCCTTCAGAGAGGTGATTTGTCAAATGGACTCCACTGGCTTTAATACGTAGCATAACTGCAAACATTGATCAGCGAATTCTCACTCTACTAGAAGAGGCAGTTCATCTATTTTTTATACCATGTTCTTATAAGTTGCATAGAATTATGAATTTATAACTTCTACGGTTCATTTAACCCACCAAGCTAGAGTTTATTGGCTATGTGGGAACTTGTAACAATTTTTGTTATGGGTGTGGGTGGCACCAGTGGCATTGTTTTTCTTACCAATGTTTAGAATGCTATTGATAGAAATAAGAGAATTATAATTTTAATTGGGAAATGAATGAAATCAGTGAAAATTCCAAATGGTTAAAATTCTGATTGGCAGACTCTTCAAATTCCCTTGGAATGCTTTAAGTTAGCAACTAAATATGTATGTATTCCACTATACTTGTGTATATTTGATCATATATTTTCTTTTTTTTCCTTTTCTGCACGTTCACTTAATTTTCCCTCAAATAGTGTAAGTACTTCGGTGAGAAGGAAAAATGCCTTCTATCTCTGAATCTTCCACAGCACTCAGCACAGTGCTTAATTAATCCATGTTGAATGAGTTTTGAAAATGAAAAATTCCATTTCATACTAGATAAATGTTGAGAGGGGCTTGGGTTAGATATTTTTATTGAAATAAAAAAATAAACTTCTTTGAGGCAAATGGGAGCAATAAAGTGATTACATCTCTATGAATTCTATACATACACATTTTATCTACATCTTTAAAATGTAATACTATAGGAAAATTTGTAACTTGCTAAATATAAATATCAAATAATGTATCTTGCTCATAAAAGAAAGAAAAAAAATACAACATGATAGAAGGAATTCCTTATCTTGTCCATTATTGTTACTATACGAGAAAAACAGGGCACTAGAGTGTGATATACAGCTGGCCTGTATCACTAATGCATAATGAGTGCAGCTCATATTGATTTGAACTGAGGTTCATTGTAGATATTTTCTAAGTAGCATCATGCTCTAGTCACTTCCTAAAATATTTCACACTGACATATATAGTTAATTCTCATTATTTGAAGTAGTTATGTTCCATAAAGTCACTACAAAACACTTAATTAACAAACACCTAACCAATTCATCTTGGTAGATTCTACTTTTCTTTATTTTACAAAATGAAACCAAAGTTTCCAGGTGGTTAAAGTGACTTGCTCAAGGCCATCCCACTTACAGGTGCCAGAGTTTGGAACTCAAACTCCATCCAGCTGGCCCCACAGCTGGAGCCTCCTGCACTCCATTGTGCTGATCCCTAAGACCGCCATCCTTTGGTCATCTCCATAGGAGAGGTGAAACAAGAAGGTAGAGTGTGTGTTTCTTTCACCTTGGCTAGGAACACACTTATTGGGAGACACAAATTTTTGCCACTCTGCCCAACTGCTTTTGACTGTCACTATCAAGTAGGAGAACTTGCAAATACAGAATCCACAAATAATGAAGATTGACTATATTTGTAAATCATGCAATAGCTTAGGTCATTTAAGGTTAGAACTAAATTCTAGTGGCTCAGTTCTGAAACCAATGTCCCGTATAGGCTTCCACCACCTGCTAGTGGCCTTGCCTGTGGGTATGATCTGAGGACTCTCCTAGAACCCTATTACAAAATGTTTGCACCCTATATCATGGTTCACCCTCATTGTCTACCACACCTATGACAATGGATTGTGAATTTTCTTCTTTGAAACACTGAGAAGCTTGCAATGCATATGAAATATTGTCTTTGCACTCTAAATTATAGAGCTAGTTAAAGATAAATGTAGGATGGTATTTTGTGGGAACCTTAGTAAAAATTCACATTATCTAATCACTGTACCCAAAGAAATATTCTTGGAATTGTATTCCAAAGTAAAGGATCTCATTAGTTGAAAGAAGTGGCTTCATCACATTATCTAGAATTTCTCATTAGTTTCCTTTTAAATTCTCTTTGATGACTAACACTTGAATAGTGAAAATTTTCCATTGGCTTTACTTTATCAAATGAGCACAATCTAATGGTTGTTACATTTAGGATTCCTTATACAAAATTAAAAAAAAAAGATTCTACAACTGTCATACTAATATAGAAGAAAATATTAAAAGTCATGTTATGAATCCATATAATACATATGAATATTAAAACCATATTAGTTTTCTATTGCTTCTATAAAACTATCACTAACTCAGTGGCTTAGAACAGTACAAATTTATTATCTTACGGTTCTGAGGTCTAAGATGTGCGGGCATAGTTGCACTGCTTCTAGAGCTTCCCAGGGAGAATCCATTCCTGGCTTTTGCATCTTCTAGCAGCTGGCCACATTCCTTGGGTCATGAAACCATTTCATATTCAATGCCAGAAATCACATTGCTCTCTCTTCTGCTTCTGTCCCCACATCTCCTTTCACTCTGACCCTCCTGCCTCCCTCGTGAGGATCCTTGTGGTTATACTGGACATCTGGATAATCCAAAATAATCTCTCTATCTCAAGGTCCTTAAATTAATCATATCGGCAAAGTCTCTTTTGCCATGTAAAGTCACATATTCACTGGTACTGGAGATTACCATACAGACATCTTCAGGTCCATTATTTAGCCTACCACAAAAGTATACTGGGGAAAAGTGCAATAGTGAACTCAAAAACAACTGAGGCATGGCCTCCATCCTTAAAATCTATGATCTAGGCAGGAGATGGAAAGTTATAACCATTAAACAGGCTGAGCAGCTTTTAAGTCCAGAGAAGAAAGAGATGGGTCCTAATTGACGGAAAAATCTCAATCTGCATAGACCCACGAAGTAACACATGCCTCGTCCCTATTTGTCCCTCATCTGGAAATGTCATTTCTCCTCTTGGGCTTGGTTAACTCCTACTCATCCTTTAAAATTCCAGAATCATTTCTTTTGAGACACGTTTCCTGATTCCCCAAGCAGAGACGGTACTCTTGTCACACTGTTTTTAAAAATAGTTTAATTACGTGCATCTCTCATTAGAAAGAGTTCTCTAGTTTTTTTCCCCCCAATTTTTGTATACTCAACACCTTAGGGTGATTTGAATATAATAGACACTCAGCAAATATTTGATGAGTGAATTAATGTGGGCAGGTACTGTACATAGGGGCATGAAGCCCTGCTATATGATTTTAGACAGCTAAGATGTCATGTGGAGTGGGAGGGTAAGCCACATATAATGGAGCTGGAGCTGGGGTGAAAAGAGAGAGTGGCAAAAAGTTAGGACAAAGGCTTAGGGAGAAATCAAGGATGAAGTTCCACTTTCAACCCAGGTGACCAGGAAGGTGTCATGGCTGTCACAGAAATAATGCATAAACCTGAGAGTTGTAGGTTTGGTGCTGAGCGGTCATGACTTCATTGCTGGCTCAATGAATCAAGCGTTTAAGGCAACAGCTGACTGAAGTGACCAGGAAATAAAGAGGTGGAATTTAGGAGGGTTATGTTTGGAATTAGTCTTCTTAAGAGTTACAGTGTGAGCCATAGGGGTGACTTGAAGGGAAAGATTGTCAAGAAGAAATAAAGAGAAAAGAATCAGGGACAGAATATTGGTGAATACCTTCCGAAAGGCCCAGGAAAGGGTCTTTTTAAAGGACTAAATCAACATCAGATGAAGGATGAAACAATATTTCTCAGATAACTGTTTCTCTGATCAGAAGAACTGTTTTTCTGATCATAGAGCAAGTGATCGCTTACTACTCTGAGCCGCTGGGTGGCACAAAGTAGCATATCTGCTTTGCAGGATAGTCACTTGAGGTGGTATTTGTCTCCCCCTTCTCCTAGATGATACACTTTTTGAGGGCAGGGGCTTTATCTTTTCTTCTTTACTCTCCCAGGTGCTGAACTCTGCTCTTTGCACTTAGTATATTAATCAGAAGAGTAATAAATGAATGAGATTCAGATGTTTTGGTATTTCTTTTCAGTATTATATCCAGTTTCTCCTGCTTGCCAAGGGTTCTGGAATGAAAAAACAAATGTTACAAAGGAGCTGAAAGACACTATGCATAGGCCAGAGGCTAAAAGCACACCTTGTGTTAATGCTCTGCCTTGTTTGCAAAGTGGAGCTGCATGAAGATAGTCAGTATGCAGCTCAGCTGAAACTTCCTGCTACATGATACTTCTCAGGTTCAAATAAAGGACAGAAGCCTGCACTTAATTAAAAATATAAACAGGAGCTTTCTGTCCAAGACGAGATTTAATCCTAAAGTCACCTGCACCTTGTTTATCCGTCTGTCTGACTGAATACTCCCCCTGGGGGAAATTGATCCTTAAGTTACTAGAAACGTAGCTCTAACAAGAGATCTACCAAGTTTACCTTAAAAGTAGATCTCAAAAAAATATGTTAAGTACAAACACATCTCATAAAATAGGATTTCAAAAGACTCAAGTCAGGAGACATTCATAGTTTTGAAATTATTTAGATGATGAAAATCTGCTTTTTAAGTATGGTCATAATAATGGATATTTGAAAAGCTCACCAAAATGTTCATGTGTTATATTTAAGTAGGAAAGACATGACCATTTATTATCTTCAGTGAGTTTTCCTACAATCGGATAATTGTCAGGTTTAGCATTGTTTTACTAAAGGAAAATATTGCATGGGAAAACATGCAGATTGTGTTTCCACTGTACCCAAGTGAGTGCAAGCTCCTTCACAGCCACGTATCCATCCTTCCAAGCATGTTCTGTGGCAATGACCATCCAATTGGTCTAGAAACCTTTTTACTGGTTTTTCTATCCTCAGTAATGAACCCTGCCTCATTACTGTGAATGAGAATGAAACTGAAAAATAAAGTTAATGGATGAATCTCACAATTCAGGAACTGAGATTAATTTTTCAAAGCAAGCCAATTTCTCAGAAAAACTTCTGGGCAAAAATTTCAAAAGCTTTTCACAGTTGGTTCCCACTGTCATTTACTTGAAGTGTTATCAATACACAGAGAAAAGACAACCTCAGGCATCTTTCTGCCTGAGGGAGCAAGATGACAGTTTAAGAGGAACACACTTAGGCTTTGATATGTCTGGTTGAAAGGGTACTCGAGCTCTAGAAAAATTTTCTCTAAATGCTTATTTTGTGTGCTGTATACAATTTGTTAGGTTTAAAATCCCTATAGGAACCAGAGATTTTCACACATCTCTTAGGGAATGGATATTTTTCATGGTGAGACATCATGGTTCTTTGGTAGGTGTGTTGGATCTAATGGGTACAAGATTATTAATTCATATGATACTGCTTATTTTCAACCCAAATGATGAAAGCCACAGAAAAAAATATAGAAACCAGTATGGAAGAAAATAGCTACAAGGAAAGGCATTAATTTAAAGAATGATAAGCTCTATATACTCAGGAACCCTCATTCAGCTCAGTATTAAGCTTGTTTTAAATTATATATTTGGATAAAGAAGTAATGCAGTGCCCTTTCTATTTACCACTGGTCCTCATAACTAAAATTGGTAAAAGCCTATTATGTGTGATTAAAGTTTAATACCAATTATAATTTATTTTGTCATAAAATGTTTAAGCCACATCCTGAGGGAGAGTCAAGCAGATGAAAACTTTGGGTGGGGCTAAAAATTTAGTTTTATATTACAAAGTTGATGTACATAACTCATGATCTGATTGCCTCTGAAAATGTATTATATAAGATAAATTTAAAATGTTAATTCTTTCCTAAAAATAGGCCCCATCGAGAAGCAGGTCAATTTGCTAAATGACTAATTTATACAAAGTCAATACACCAAAAATCAATTTGTCAAATGATCAATTTGCCCATTTTTTCCCCCAAATGTGAATTTCACCATGCCTTTTCTATCTCTTTCCCACTGGCTTATCAATTGGGTTTAGCTAATATCCACTTGGTATGTTTCAAAACTCAGATGCCTGGAACTTCTGGAATTTTGCCTCTGGTCTTCTCATGTGTCCCCACACCCACCTGTGCTCTTCTATGTGACCTTACTCCTGCCTCTCCTCTTACCTCTGGCTGCAGCAGCCTGTCCTGGAGCTGGTTTACAATATCCATAGAACATTTTTAAGTAAATTTTTCTTTTGACCGAAAATTTGACAAATTGGCATTTGTCAGTTAGCTTGGAGAAACTGATGTTCAGCAAACTGAGATGGAATACCCTAAAACTACCAAGAAAATCTAAGAATAATAGTTACCTTTAATTAAACGCTTTCTTTATGCTTTCACTTTTTAAGTATCATCTCATTAAATTCTAAAAGTAATCGAAGACTTTTCTAACAGATAAGAAAATGAAGGACTAAAATGATTAAATAATCATTTATTTACTCACCGAGCTATTAAGTTTCAGATCTGGGATTTGAAACTAGTCTATCACTCTAAAACTGGTCTGCTTTATATTAAACTAAATTTGAAACTCACTTTTTAATAAAGGTGATAAATTACTTTAAAAAACCCATAAAACAATTTCTGACTTGTTTCCTGATGGTAAGTTTTGAAGAAGCCTAAAATTGGATAAAATGTGTATACGTTATATAATTTCAGAGATTAAAAGTCTTAATGAATACTCAGATGAATAAGATTCTGATGGTTTCTGTAAGAGTCTCTCTAAAATAAGGGAAGTTGCCAGAATATGAGCCTGGATACTCTTGCTAAACCAGAATATGGGATCTCTTAAATGACCTGGTCTCTTAAACTTTCTAAAGTTTAAATGGAACAGAAAGCAGACCCTTCAAAAGTGACCCATAGATAGCAGAGTGGCTTTTATGTACAGATAAATGAAGCAGGAATTGAAATGTGTGTTATACTGTCTTGAAAGTAAATCTGTAAAGAAGGTGGGAGCTCTCTATGATTTCTCCTGTATGGATGTGGTAATGCAATAATAAAACTGCAGAACAGTTACTGGGATATCTGAAGTTAGCTTTCTTTGATTGGCTCTACTCTCTTCTCCAGAGGCTGTTCTAAAAATTTATGTTTACTGACATCAGAAATGTCAGCATGAAGCTAGTAGGAAAAGGAGAAAAATACACTTCAAAAGGTGTCAGAAAGCTTGTATCCATCTTGTCATCCCTGCTGTCAGTATCTGTCACTTTCAGTGCTCATCTGGACCCAACATTAGTAGAAACACTGGGAAAATTACCTTTCTAATTGAGTTTCTTTGTCCTTTGTTGAGTACTTTTGCCCTTTTGGTTGGTTTTCCCAATAGAACCCTACAAGTCATTCAATCATTCATTCTTAGTATTTACTTAGTGCCTTCTCTCTTTCTAAGTATACTAGACACAGTTTACATCAATATTTTTAGTAGGCCTTACTTTGCAAATTTCTAAGAATTTAAGATAGGCAAAACTATAACTCACAGTGAATGTATCTTCTTACATGCCTGTTCTCTCCCTCTTTCTTCTCTAAGACTCCACTAAATTGTTAGGAACCTTATTCCACAATGATATTTGGGATGAAACCATATGTATAATCTTATTAGTTAATAATCACTAACCAAATAACTTTACTAGCAGCTTATCTTCCCAATGAAGCTAAAGTACACACCAGTCCCCTGGGGATGGAATTTGTGAAAGGAGACTCTGCTGGGGGAAATGGCAGCCCAAACTCTTGTTGGTCAGACAGAGCCAAAGTAGTCTTTGTGTTAATGAGCAATCTCCTGACAAGTTCAGGTATTACCGGACCATCATGTTGGAAAATTTTCAGCTCTTCAATTCTTCCCACTTGGTGACTCTTCAAAAGGACAAATGCTCATGTTCAAAGACTTGGGAAGCTTTTGGTAACTTACTTGTATTCTTTAGGTATAATATTGCATTATAGGCTCCCACTTTATAGTAGTGATAATTCCCCATCATCTCACAATATGTGACTGACACCCAGGATTTAGCAGGTTACTGTGTACACACTTTTGGACTCCACATAAATGAAAGCAGGAAGAAATTTACATATGGCCGTAGGACAACCATATTAACAATGAAGAGGTTGGAAAGAAAGGTCTACTGGGCAAAGCTAACGGGCACAGACTATTGAGAAGTGTCTTTATAGTCAACCAACGTTTACTCATAATTTGCGCCTTTGTCGATCACCCATTCAATTCCCCATGTTGCGAATATGCTGAGTTATAACCATCTGTACTGAATTTCTAACCATTATCACTTTTTTCATGCCTATGTGCTAGAAAACATCACTCAGGAATAGAAGGGGCTATTGATGCAAGTAGCTTCTAAATTTAATACCATCCTTGAGATACAGAAGTATAGAAACATGCTAAATAAAAGAATTGCCAGGTAGGGTCTTACAGACCTGGCATTGGTTGAGAATCCTCCTGCAGAATCCTCCTGCCTAGGACAATTACCTCTATATGCTGAATGAGAAAAGGCTACCCTTTAGTCATTTGCAATAAAGTGCCATTATTTTATTTGACATTAAAATATATCAATCAATAGTTTGGTTATTTTTCCAGTTTCCAACTTTGTGCTATTTGTTTGCAACACTTACAGCAACATTCCAAAAATTGTTAATGAAGATTCTCTTTCCTTCTCTTTTTGTTTATTTTTTGACCAAAGAGGCTGTGACTTAATTACATACCACTCTTCAAACAAAAAGGCTACTGCTCTCTTTATCTTCATGTTATCTTCATGTTAAATCATAATCAAAGGTAAAGAAGCTTCTATTGGAGCATGTAGATTTTAGGTTAAACATATGAAATGGAGTTTTATTTTCACATTGGGAGAAATAATTGATGTTACGGAAACTGATTTTTTTCCCCACCTTTATTTGTATTTGTATGTTTCTGGAGGGTGGATCATAATCAAAGACTGAGACCACCTTTATTTGTATTTTGTATGTTTCTGGAGGGTGGATCATAATCAAAGACTGAGACCACTTGACAGAATTGGAACATCTTGTCATATTCACTGTGGGGGGTATAGAGCAAGGAACAAAATCACTGAACAGCTGTTAATATATAACAGAAAGTATTATTCAGAGAAAATCATTACCCTCATTTGTTTTTTGTTTGATATGTACAGAAAATAAAAACCCTTCTTATATTCCAAGGTTCGTAATGAACACTGACTTCAGAAAATTTTAGAAGGTGATAACATTAAAGTGATGGCATCGAAATGCCTATAACTAATTTTTAGTTTCTATTATAAAATTAAGTAGGTTTAGTAATCTTCTTCTAGGTATAGCTATTTTTATGTTGATATCGATATGTATTTATGTGGAATGTTAGCAATGGAAATTATAGATGAAATTTCATTTTAAATGTGCCAGAGATGGATTCAGGAAGTTAGAGATAAAGAAATGGGCAGAAGAGGTCTATCAAGCCTTACATCCATCCTTACATCCATTCTTGTAACCTATCTACTATATTAACATATAAAGGTTTATATTATGAAAGAATTTTTGAGTGAATTCCCTTTAACAAGTGTTTACTAACTCAAAACTTTAAGTATGTATGAAAATGTGTAAATCTTGGTGTTCTGACATTGAATAATCATTGGCTAATTAGTGGGATAAGTTTTCAAATGCGTACTACAATATTTACAGTTAGAAACAAGAATTACTACAAAGGAAAAGCAATGTACTTTGCAAGTTTACTCATGATTCTCAAGCCTGACATGAATGACAATAGAACAATCTTTTAACTAAAATAAAGTTGAATGAAGTTCAGTCATGAGTGGAATTCCTGGTGTGTATATTCTATAGGCAATAAATGTGAAATCATAACATGATAAAGAAATCAATATGGCAGCCTCCAAATTTTTCCACAATTTTTAATTTTAAATAATTTCAGATAAACAAACAAGAAAAAACCATGGCATGTCATTCAGACTCAAGTTATGGAGCTTTAACAGTAATCAATACACCTAACCTCAACCTCTTGCCATAGTCCAGGATTAATCTTAATTGATTTTAGCTTCTCCCATTGGTTGGTGCAGAGATTGATACAGCTAACCTCTATCAACTAAGTTAGGTATATTTTCCTATCTGTGATGTACACTGCTTGTTTTAATTCTCCTCTTCTAATTACAGTTTGTACACTTATCAGGAGAACTATAGGAAAACTTGGTTCCTAGACGCAGATAAACTCTTGTTCTACATGCCCTAATCTCTGGTGATTTATTAATGCAGGAACCTAAATCCCTGAAAAGCCAAATATAATTGAATTTCTTTGCTTTCAAGTAATTAGAAAACAGTCATCTCTAAATTATTGTTAAATCCAAAGTATATCACTGTGTAACATGTAACCCATCTCACAAAGTTTTTGACTCAAAAATTTATTTTTAATTATAGTATTTAGGGAAAAGAGCTAAAATGTAATTAAGTTGTTCAGAGAAATGGGGAATTTGTACTGAAAATTCAAGAAATTATTTTGTTTTACACGAATGATTATTTTTCAATACCACAGAGTGAAGGTAACATTTCTGCAGAGGTAAAAAGAAAATAAATTATTTTTCTAGTCTTAAACACAGTCTTCTTAAATATCTGTGCTTCTATCACACAGGTGATAAGCACTATAAATAACATCTCAGCTATTAGGATTTCCAAGGTTCTGACTGCATTTGCAAAAGCTTTGAATTACTTTTTGAGAAACAATATATTCCAATGTATTATTGTAAAATTATATTAGCAGTGGATATTCTTAGACTAAAGGTACAAAATGTCCTTAGTCTTCATATAAAAATAGCTCTAAATTTCCAAATCTTTAGTGATCAGGTGCCACCATATTTAGAATCCTCCTACACAGTTAGTCCTTCATAATTATTTATTGATTAAATTAGGATCAATTGGAAACCACAGGTGGCTTCATGAAGAAAATTTAAGAAAACTCTGCTGAAAGGCACAGACGTTGAGTTGTAACTGGGCTTATGAATTGATCATATCAATGAAGAATTTTTCTAACATTGGAGTTTGTGTATGTGTCTGTGTATGGGGCACAGGGTATGGTCAGTGTTTCCCAAAGTTAGTACTCAAGATCATGTTAGGAGATATACAGATGACCAAGCTTTATTTGTATAGATATGTATTCATTTTAAAAGTCAATTAAACAATCTAATTTGCATATTAAACTTTTGTACTAATTTATTGATATCTATGTTTAGGGCAATTCTAAATGAGCATCTTTTAAAAAACAATTTAAGGAACAGTATTAGTAATTTACAGTACATGGCTATGGCAAAATATATAAAGATGTTGTAAGAAACAATAACTGTGATTTTTCCTACTTGAGGATTCAGACTACTTTTGTCCAGTGGCACAAATTTTTGAAAATTGATGACTGTCAACCATAAAAAAGATTATATTGTCATTTTGCCCCATCCTGAACAGCAGATTTATTTCTGTAAGTGTGTAGCATTCTTTGCTGACAAAATACAGACCCTTGTTCAGTTGATAATATTTAACCATTTTTTGGACGATCACATTAACACCTCAACATTTGATGTTAAGCTTTTGATAAGTTTATCCAAAAGTACTCCTTTCCCTTTGGGTGAGATTAGGCTTCCCTGGGATACACTAGCAAAGCATTTTTCTGTCACAGGAGTGGTCTGACCTGTATATTTACTTTTGTGATGATCTGTTTAATGATTTCCACCCCCCAGACTGAAAGCTGCACTGAGGGCAGGAACTGTATCTGTGTTAGCTAAAGCTATCCACTCCTTCCCCCTTCACCCCACACCCCTCTCCCCCCTGACCCATCATGTTGAACACAATGTCTGAGACACAGAACTGGGGCTCAACACTTTTTTTTTTTAACATATTAAATTTCAAAGTACTGTTTGTGATTATCTTGAATGTGATGAGGTAAGGTATAGCAGCTATCGGCATGTATAATGGGTTAGCATTCGTCTCTCTTTGAAAAGGAAAATCATTGGTTATGCTAATGTAGCAGCAGCCAAATGTATTCTTGTTGCCAAAGCCTTCAACTGAGTGAAAACAATAATTGAAAAATGGCCCTATGAATTATGAATATAATCTCAGAATTCTTTGGCTTAAAAGCACATTAGAGATATCTTCTCTAACCTTCTCCATTTCTTGTAAAGATGAATAAATGGAGGTATAAAAAGGATAAGTGGTTCGCTCAAGTTCATGTGACAAGGTAGTGGAAACAGCTAGTGCCTTATGGTGGTCTCAGCATTCCATGTTGGTTGCTTGTCTCCGAGCTACTTCTTGAACATGACACCTCTTGTCAACCTGGTTAGTCTCCCTTAATCTGTGCCCCTGGAGTCAGGTGGCACCACTTGTTCAGCCTCACTGCTCACTTCAAGGTTCTGAAGCACAAGGTTAATGATTCAGTCAAGATGCATTTCAACAAATCCTGAGGTCATTAGAAAACCACTGTAAGAAAACAACAGTGTGTAGTAACCTGTGTTGCAAATAACCTGCATATAACTGAGCTGGTTTCCATGAAGGCAAAAGACCACATGAGGGGTTTTTGAAGGGGTGTTTACCAAAACTGAGTTCATCCTCTGATTTGTTCATTTACAATTAATAAGAATTGTTGAAAAACCCTGGACTACTCACATGGGAGTATACAGATGCCTTTGGCTATTTAAGCCAAGTGACCTGTTGTATTATAGATTTCTTTAAATCATCAATTGCTGGTCATTAACAGATTTCAAGGCAATTAATTAACTGTAATAACTAATCATACCATCAGAATTAATGTTTTTCTTGCTCTCACATGGCTGTTTATAAATACTACTGTACAGAGTGCAACGAAGCCAGAAGTTCATTACCCTGAACTCTGAATTTTATATGATTTCTGAGATATACAGATAAATTACTAATCAATACTGTCTGATGCAAGAGGATGAGAATTTAATTTATTTTAATAAAGTTTGAGTGTATACTATGTGACATGCTCATTAAACAATATAATATGGCATTTAAGTTTTTCCGTCAGACCAATAACTGAAGAACTATCAGACTTTGAATAACTACTCTTGTTTTTAAAAGCTAATACCCACTATTTTACCACTACGTCTCCCATCACAACTACTACAATTGTTCACCTACTAGAAGGCAAGCACTACACTGAGTAGTCAACAGAAATGTTTCATTATATGTAATGTAATTAAATTCCACACTCTTCCAGGTGGTCTTTTAAATCACAGAAGCTGAAATGAAGATATTGGAATTCTTAGGGCACTGTTGTGATTCTTTATGGTATCTGTGTAAGGGGTTGTATGTCAGACTGTACAGATGCAGAATTTCCTGTGTTTTGCCAGTCTCATTGGTAAGAGCTCTTTGCCTGTTTTTCCTGGATAGAAATTTATATCAGAATTTGTTTTCTGTGTAGTAACAAATCAACCTCAATGAAGAGGTGCTATTGAGGAGTAATAACTCAGCATATAAGAAGTGACTCTTGAAAGCTATCCTTAGGATAGTCTCAAAACTATACTGCTTACTGACTCAGGTGGCACATCTCTACAAAATAAGCAGTATCTTTGGCTAAGCTGTTGATTTTCATTGTTGAGTTAAGATTTGAAAAATGATGTATGATGCTGTTGAGATGTGTTTTCCATAATCTTTCAAATAAAATATCATAAACTAAGGTGAACAAGGGGTGAAATCACCACATTAGGAGGAAAAATTCTATCCTATAGATTATCTACAATAAGGCGTCCTTCTTTTCCATGCTTTCATTTTGTTTCCTTGAAGATAAATGAAATTCATTCAGTAGCTGAATCTTAGGAAGAGGATGCCTACTCAGTGCCTGACTCAAAAAATAGTTGTTAAATGAATAAAGAAACAATTTCTGGTCATTTTAGGCATAGGAACTATCACTTTGCAATAACCTGTGGGAAGGAGGTTTTACTAAGTTTAGTTTTCAAAGTTTCCCCTCTCCCCTGTTCTTCCCTTCCTTCTTTGCTATTTCTTTTTTTTTTTTTCTTTATAAATAATATTTGAATAGAAGACACCATTTTAAGCCTTAGTAGAATAATGTTTTAAGGAAAAAAATAATTTATGACTGAAAATAAATGTGGGCTTCCACTCTTTTGAAATCACCAAAGTTCATGTTACAAAACAGAGTTTATTAATTTTGAGTTTTTCAAGGTCTTTTTCCACTTCCTCTCCTGAAACCACTCACTCTACTTGCTTTAAAAAAAGAACTTTGCTTTCCTCTAAAGATACAAGAAGAGAATGGAGGAAAAGGCAGAAAGGACAGAAACTTTTGAGAAGTATCACTATGTGTAATGAATTAGCATCTCTTTCATGTTATTCAAGAGACCCAATTCAATACTGAACTTCTGTTTTCTTTTGGCTCCTCTTCTGAATATAATGCTATGCAAAACCTGGTGCATGTGACATTACAGGTGTAGAAGTTACAGAAGCTTTGAAAGTCTGATTGTTTGGACCAGAAATGTTTGTTAGCCCTATACCTTCACACATGTAATAATCTGTATTTTCAACTTTCATGTACTAGTCAGGGTGGATAATTTAAAGTTAATTTTAAGGTATTAAGAATAAAGGATTTTTCAAATGTATGGAAACTGTGAAACCATAACAGATACAAGTTATCAAAAATATATCTCCAAATTTTAGCATTCAAGTACACTTTGTAAATTTTATATCTTACTTTGGTAGAAGCAAGCTATTTTGTTCATAAAACTGAAGAAAAAATTGAATGTGTAGAGGAAAAATTCAACTCACATAGCTAGAAACTCAAATAAATTTCTGAAAGATTAATCAATGCATAAACAGCCAGAACACTCAGTCACATATTATTCTTAGTAATTGGTTGGCGTTGTCACACAAAGTATTGATTAGCTGAGTTGTGTATATTTCAACTGGTTTTGTTTGCCTCTGAGGAAATAGAGACAGTCCCACACTAAGTGTAGAATTAGCTGAGCCTAAACTTTCAACAAAATCATTAACAAAGAATCATTCTTCTTAGTTCCTCATCTTAATGATTAGCTCCATGCGAAAACTAGTCTTCTAATTTTGTTAATGCTATTATTGGAGTTGGATAAATTTACCAACCTGTCTAGCCAATTTGTTCCCATTCTGTTGTAATTGTTGTCTTAGCAACAACTTCTTATTCCTGAGATTTCACATATAATCTTAGGAAAACACATTTTATAACTTGTAAAATAAAACTTTTCTTCTTCTAAATTTTGCATATATGACAATTTACTTCCGACTGTGCTGAATGAAAATGTATTTAATATTTATAGTTCAGATTCTGGCTACTGGTAAAAGGTATAGGGATAAAGCTTAAATTAAAGCATTTATTTATATAATACATCCTTTTATTATGCAAAGTATGCCATAGAATTGAAATAATATAAAATTTTCATTTTGAATTTTGATAAATTCCACCAGCAATAATTTATCAACTATCTAAAGTAGTTGATAAATTTCTCTACCTATTCGATATCCTATTTCCATAAAATAACCTTTTTGTTTACTTAGATTTTCCTCATTATTCAAAAGGAAAAAGTAATAATCCTAAAACTTTGGTTACACTTAAATAACTCATTAGGTTATGTATGTGCTTGTGTGGGTGGGTATGCGTTTGAAGACAATGCTGGACAACTGGTGACTGATATGGCTTAAAGCTGCCATTAAAGATGAAGAGGATTTCATTCTCTTGGGAATGGACTTTGGGAAGGAAAGGCAGAAATGAAAGTGTGTGGTTGGTCAGAGAAAGAGGGGATTCCTGGACTAATGAAGTGTAGGATGATGTAGAATAGTACAGTGATCCTGAAAGGTAGTGGCTATACTTAGAATCATATTAAACACTTGCCTATGTAGTTTGACTTCTGTTCTATAGGCAATGGAGAGTTTTAGCTAGTAGTATGACAGAGACTTACTTTAGGAAGAAAACCTTTGCAGCAGTATCAAAAGTCAACTAAGAAAGAAAAGATCTCCTCAGAGTCCCCCTGCCTATGGATGCCCACTTTCAGTTTATTGTCTAGCACTGCTGCTTGAGTACCATCTTGTCCCCATATTTTTAAAAATATAAACAGCATAGAAGAGTCGTGTTGAGAATTTTCTAAGGTTTCATTGTTTATGCCAGTTTTCTCAGTTAAATACTCTCTGGAATTACACAAGAGGGGAGCTATACCAGCTGCTGAAGTCTATAGCTGACACATAGATTTCAGTAATGAACTGGAAATGGAATGAAAAGGTTGAACATTTTCAGATTTAAGTATGCCTCCTAACCAAGTGTCTGTTATGGCTCTGGAGTGTGCATGGTCCTTAGCCCTCTCTTCTCATAGCACTGGTGAAGAGGAAAGATAGCTAGCTCTCTTGTCATCTTAGAAGAAATTGAACAGAGACAGCCATAGCTTTTCTGCTGTTATTTCAGTAGAAACTTACAGATAATGAATTTTCCTCCAAATGTGCTGTGTTCAGAGGAAATTGGGTAAAGGGCAATTGTGGGTAAGAACGAAGCATCCTGCACAGATTCCATACCATCTGCATTTCCGGTTTGTGTTCTAGCACACTGAAATCTCATGTCCATATTATTACTTGGGGCTTGTTTATCTCTTGGACCTCTGCCATTTCCCCAGTTTCTCAGAGACTGACATCTTCCCGTTACTCTTAGCAGTTCTCTCTGAAATCTCCTGAGGTCAACAACCTACCCACCTAGACACCTACCCATTGTCTGTTCCCAGAATTTCCTGTTAACCTACTCACTTTCTGGGAAACCCACCAATTATTCATTACTAAACCCGAATGACTCTCTTGTAATTATGTTCCACCTCCTTTTTCAAATTTCCTTTCATAGCTGTGGCTGGAGCTACTCAGGAGGAATATTGAAAGCTGAGACAGACTCCTCGGTCATGCTTTTTTTTTTTTTTTATAATCGGTTTAGCCATCATATTTTTTTTTTTACAATGCAGTTATTTTATTGAATATAAAACAATGCAAACGGGTATATTATTTATAGATAAAAGCAATGATTTTTCTTAGTTGTGAGTATTAATTTATATATGTGAATAACATTAAAATGATGTTTCAATCTGACAGAGTTTTATATGATAAATACAGACAATTCCTTTAAGAGACTGAGGGTTTGAATTGCACATTAACACGTTTATAGATATTGAAAGATAGATGAGGGAAAGGAAAAAAAAATAAAACAATACATCTAAATAAAAATATGATTTGTTTTTTGTTTCAAAGAATACTTTTTTCAAGATAATGTTCTTTAACTTCTTACCAAGAAATATCTGAATAATTCAGGAAAAGTTGACAGGAGAGAAAGGAGTCATGGGAGGTATAGAAAAAATTATGCCCTATTATCACCCCTTATCCCATGAAACAGAAAATAATCACTGTTAATTATAAATATGGTATAGTATAAATATATTATACTTATTAATGCACTTCATATTAAAATATATAGATCATTTTTTTCAGTTCTGGTCTTTATTAGGGCCAAAGGGGCAGAAACTTTATTTTTCCAAGAAATTTAAACTAAAATATTTTCTAAAAATTTTCTGTTTTTATTATATAACCATTATGCCACTTCTCTATCTACAGTCCTCACTTCATAGGACTATGAGGTCATGCATTAGTGGACACTTCAAAATAGCATATGATAGTCCTCAAGGCGGTAAGGGATAATTGTAGCATGAGAAGTCAGGAGTCTTAAGTTGTATTCAAAATCAGATGCCAATAGTATTTCTAGCAAATCCCACTACACAGATTTATGTACCAAATAAACAGAGCATGTGAAAGCAGATAATATTGCAATATTAAGAATCCATTCCCACACCTGGGATGGCCTCTAGCCACCTAGAAGCTGGAGCTCATTGTCTTTAATCAAGGCACCACTACCTTTTTTTCTCCTACAAACCCATGTGACATAGCCTGATGGTTCCTGGGTTTTGTGGTCCCTATTTCACCCTGGAAGGTGGCATTTGTTCATAGTCTAAAGGAGAGAGTTATTTTAAACTGTGCTAAGAAGTTGCTCATTTTCTGCCTTGAATCTAGAGAGCAAAATACTGAGTGATATTATCTGCTATCTTAAACCTAGATGGACACAGGCATGTGACCGCAGTTGAAGACTATGGAAAGCCTTTGACTAATCCATTGAGTTTTGTATTATGTCTAATCATTTGGTATCAATGTAGCCATGACAACTTGTTTATTCCAAAAGAGTGCAAGACTATATGTCACACTGACAGTTCTCTAGAACCAGACTCTAATTGGTACCGATGCCAGTTGCCTGACTTCTATCACTTTCCATCTGAATAAGTTCATCATCGCCACTTCATCTGTCTGACAGTGGCTCCTAGTGAATTTTAAAATTGATTCTGACAACTTCTGTTTTTAACCTCAAGGCTGTGCCCCGGTTACCTAGGTGAGTTTGACAGTTTGATGTTTCTCTTCATAATCAGGGATGGTTCAGGACGGTCAGCCTCTGAGCCCTTGGCACCTTTGAGAGAAGTTAGGCCTCCATGTCTTATCCATTAGCAGGAGGGGAAGCTCCCAGCTGAGAAGAGGAATAGGGAAGTCTAATTTTCTTTATTTAGGTATAAGCAGAGTTGAGTAATTTATTACCAGGGTGGTCTGGGAAGGCAGATGGAAGAAGACAGACAGAGCTTGTGCCTCAGGGTTTAAAGACATTAAGATAAATCCTCTGCAGAAGTGTAAATGTTCAATGTAGAATTCCTCACCAGAGTTTTACAGCCTAGTTTTAGGTTTGGATTGTTTTGTTTCTGTCATCTGAAAAAAAGTTTTTTTCCTAATTCGCTCCTGGCCTTTGCCTCATTGTTTTCTCCCACTTATTTACACCTAGAGGTTCTACTTTTTCCTCTTGCTTAACACTGTGTGTCTACAATTTCCCCTTGTTTGCATGTGATGGCTTTTTTTTTTCCCCTTGACCTTTTCTGTTCCAGTTAGAGGTTTTAGGTTCTTGATATTTATGTATTAATTAGAGTGCTTTGGGCTATAATGAACAGAAATTTCTAACTCAGATTGCTGAAATAGTAAAGATATTTATTTTCTTATATAACTGGACTCAGGCCCCAGGCCCAGTACCCTGGGGGCCACATGTCACCATGGACCCAAATTTCTCCCAGTTAGTTCCCTGCTGTGGCCATCTCAACCCAGAGTCATGATAAGGGTGCCTCCTTTAGGTCACAGGATGTAAACATGGCTCCAGAGGTTTTTTAGGCTGCACATCTAGTAACAGAATGTCCAGAGAAAAAAGGATGGGGAACAGGGAGGAGCATTGTTCTTTCCCAAATTAGGTATTTCATTTCTCCCCGTAGACATCCCTTCATGCTCAGGGGCTAAATTTAGTACATATGCGCATTCCTTCACCCATGAACAACAAGGGCAATGGTTAGACTAGTGTTTCTCAAGTGCAGTTACAGGCCAGCAGCATTAGCATCACCTGGGGATTTGTTGGAAATGTCAATTCTCAGGCCCCACCCTATATCCTATGGACTCCAACTCTGGGGGTGGGACCCAACAATCTGTATTTTAACAAACCGTTCAGTGATTCTTATTCAAGTTCAAGTTCAAGTTCGATTTTCACTAATCATCTGGGGTAGAATGGGTTTAGGGGACTACTAATGTGACCTTTCCAACATCTCTTATAGGAGAAAATTGAGTCATTCATTGTTCTTTGAACAACGGTTTGTAGTTCAGAGTAGAAATTCTATACTTCTTTTATTAACTATATCCTAAGTATATATGTTATTCTTTTAATGCTACTGTAAATGGGATTCTTAATTCCACTTTGGATTATTCATTGCTTGTATAGAAATACAAAGTATTTCTTTATAGTAATTGTATCCTGCAACCTTGCCAAACTCACTTATTAATTCTAATAGTTTTTGTGGTTCTTTAAGATTTTCTATATATAAGATCATGCCATCTGTAAATAGAGATACTTTTCTTCCTTTCCAATCTGGATACCAGACTTACTTTTCACCAAACATTTCATATGTAATTTTGGAGACTCATTTAAAATGGCCAAAGGATGAGTAATATACCCATGAAAAATCTATGTTATTTTTAAATTATTTGAATATTTAGGAAAAGTTTTAGTTACTCTACATCAGGCCTTGTGCTAAGTGCTTCCTGCATTATATAACATGTTTACACCAGCCTTGGAAATAAGTATTAATAATCCATTTTACAGATGAGAAAACAGAGGCTTGGAGATCGACATCAGGGATCTGAACTTGGGCTGTTTGACTTCAAAGCCAGACTGAAGAAGTATTGCTTTGAAGAGTACTCAACAAAATACTTGAGAAAGAGATGTAATAAATAGTAAAGAAAATAACATCAGCAACCTGTAAGTCTGGAGAATGCAGCCCACAGTGCCCCCTAAGGTGTCTGAGTCTGTTTCATCCAGATACTCCAGTCCCCACCCAATGCTGCCTTGGGACGCCATCTCTGGTACTTGACTGCTCTGGTGGTTTCCTTCACTTAGCCACTGAAGAGGCCCTGGATTTGTCCCAAGGACCCCCTCAGTCCTGTCAGAATGGCTACCATTCTTCCTGACCTTCCCTTCTCCGCAACTACCCACCCCACCCACATTAAACTCTCCTGGCTCAACCATTATGTAGTTTTCAAGTGTAATGAAAATGTTCTTTCCTACAACAATTAATGAAATTGATTAAGAGTTATGTTTTGTAGGCACTTAAGTGGACATACAGTAATTCTGATTTAGCAGTTTCCTTAATTTTTTTTTTTGAACCAAAAACTAGGTCTTTCAGTACTCAAACATTTTCACAAATCTTAAAAAGGCCATAGACTCTGGGTACAGGACTGATGAGAGTTGCCTCTGGATGAAATCACTAGACCCCATTTTATATGCCCTTGAGCCCTGTATTTCTAAATGATTGACCCACCAAATCAACTACTACCTTCAGCTTTTCATTTTAATTAATAATGTGCACTTATCACCTCACAGAGTTGAAGACTGGAAGCAAATGAAAAAAAAAAACCGTTTGTTTTATGTCAGTCATTCAGCCACATTATACAAAAAGATGTAACATTTATTGGATTTTTAGAAACTCTGAACATAGCTTAGGAGCTCCCAGTAATCAGCATTTGGGATACACAGCCAGTTTGTGGACTACTAGATAGATATTATTAAAAGTCTTTTTCAGTTGTAACATTTTGTAAAAATGAAACAACAAAATACTCCCAAGAACATTACACCTACTTCACTGTAATTAACTCTGTTTCTCCGGCTAAATGGCCTGATTACTTGCCCCTTTCAGTGGGTCCCTAGCTATTTTCACAGCTTAAAGCTCTGTTGCCTATGTCTATACTTAGATTGCAGGTGATAATTGCCTCTTTAACAGTTTTTCCTACTCGCTCTCTAAGTCTTTTCTAAGTTTCTCCTAGCCTTTATTTTTTTCTTTTAAGAAATTCCATTTAGGGGAATGTCTCCTTAAGGATTTATTCCAGGTATCAATGGTTTCTTAAAGGAGTCTATCTTTTCATTTATTGAACAGAGAATTATCAAATGTTTAGTATGTGTCAGAGACAGTACAGTGTGCTGATAGTACGGCACTAAATAATCAAATATGGCCCCTAATTTATAGTTTAGTGTGGGAGGTCAGTACAGACTATCAAACAGTAATAAGCAAATTAACAACAGAAATTATGATAACTGCTATGTAGGGAAGGTACATGGGGCTGTTAGAGAGGAGATCCAGAGAACCTAATGGAGATGGATAGATCAGGGAAGGCCTTATGGAGGTGGTGGTATTGAACTGAGAAATGAAGTATAAGTAGGAGTTAAGCGAGGAGATGGGCAAGACGATTCCAAGAAGAAGAAACAGCGTTCAGATCACCCTGAAGTTTTGTTTTACATTTCACACTAGTAAAAATGTTTGTTAGCCGAAGATAAAACATTTTTTCACTATAACTAACAGAGGAAATAGTTGCCTGTATTAAGAGTAAACTTTGGATACAGGTAAAGAAAGGAGAGACTGAGGGAGACATTGGAGTGAGCTACCAGATGGCCTTTTCCTGATATAACAAGACCAGATTTTCATGACCAGGTTGTCACAAATTATATTAAATAATTTTTTTTCCTTCTTATCCTATTACTCTTGTGTATCCCATAACTAAATCCTCTGGCCATTTGACATTCAGCTTCCTCTTACTCTCAAGATCAGAGGCTCTTGAGCCTGGATTATTCAACAGAAAAACTTTGGCCATCTGAGAAAATGTTAGGTCTCGTAACCAATTCCAGAACCACTGAATTGATATGTTCCAG
Source organism: Eonycteris spelaea (assembly GCA_003508835.1). Lineage (NCBI taxonomy): Eukaryota > Metazoa > Chordata > Mammalia > Chiroptera > Pteropodidae > Eonycteris > Eonycteris spelaea. Next base: position 3,481,424 of record PUFA01000003.1, read on the forward strand.
GGTGAGACTAAGTAATCCACATAAAAAAAAAAAAAAAAAGAAAGAAAGAAAAAAAGAAAAGCTTTTCAGTGATTATAATCTGAAAAGGACTGGCAAACCCTGTTCCTCTACTAGCTGTGTGTCCATAAGCAACTTACCCACTCTGTGATTCAGCTTCAACTGTAAAATGAGAATCTTAATGGTACCTATCCTATATGATTGTTGCGAATATAAAAAGAGGTAGATGCTGATTTCATGTAACATATTTGGATAGGGACACAACCACTGTAGGAGATACCAGCTCTAGGGACTTTAGAAACTCAGGGTTGTCCCAAAGACAGGAGGGCTCCCACTGACTCATCTCTGGTTCTGATTTCTTTAAGAGCTGGGCAACTCTATCACTGCAGGGTCGAATGTGGTTCACAGATATTAAAACCTGCCTTTGTGCCTTCTTTTGCAGCTCTGCCTCATGCTTCCCACCCCCGTAATTGGCACAAGGCTGTCAATTGTCAAACTATATTTCTGTGAGACAGGTGAAGGTCGTAACTCAGGTCGGCCAGTTAGAATACTTATATTCAAGGGTATGGCAACTTGTAAGTAGGTTAGCAACAGACCCCAGCAGGATGAATCTGAGTCCTTTTTAGTAATTGATATGGGCACCAGGGGAATAAGGGGTCTCTTCTTGCAATTGCTGTCACAAAAGGTGATAAAAGCCTGGAGTTTCCCATGGGTATCTTTGCCATCAAATGCAGGCGCCTGCTGAATGACACTGCAGATGAAGCAAAGCCAGAGAGGAAGAAGAGATGGAAAGAGTCCCGATGATGATATTGCTGGAACACTAGATCCAGCATTTCCAAAACCACTGCAGATTTCCCAGGGACTGGGTTATGCTAAGAAAGTCTCTTGAGGAATGTCTCTACATATTTATCTATTGGTTTAACCTACCTGAAGATGGATTTCTGTTACTTAAAACCTGGAGTTTTATACAATACCTTTGGGTGTTTTACTGAGATATTTGTAGTCAATATGGATTATTCCAGGGTCTGCGAAGTTGTATTTGAGGAAAGGCTGAGGTTATTTCCCTCTAGCAACCTAAAGACATAAATGCAGAGGTGTAAACGCTCTCAACCTGAAGGCAGGACTGCCACTGCTTTAGTTCTCTACGTACTATAATTATTGAAGAGCAAATGTTTCAACATACTTAAAATGAATGAACCAGATAAATTTCCCTAAAAGGGTTTAAAGATTGATTTACTATCCAGAACTGCTCAGAAATTTTGCCATTGCTGAGATATGACACCAGATAAGAGTAGTCCTGTCCTGTCTGGTAAATAAAACCACCCTAATAAACTTTAGTAAGAGCCTTTGTCTTATAGTAAAGCTATATAATGTTGTGCTCTATTCTGAGTAGAACTTTATTCGAAGCTACATTGGATACAAACTAGAAGCAGTTACAAAGAGTATTAACAATTAATGGAAATCAGCCTGGCATATGCAGAACAATAAAAAAAGTTGAAGAAAAAAGTAATTATGTTATGCTAGTTATAGTTAAGACTTAGATAATTAATCCGAATTTGAAATTTAGATTATTTCCTCCCTCTTTGATGTGATTATCCATTAGACTTACTAATGCACATTTTTCATGTCAAGCTAGTAAGAACCAAAATGAAGAGGTGAGCTGCAGAGAGAAGGCGGTAAAGGCAAATTCGATGTACGTGAAAGCAAAGGAGTGTGAAAACATCAACTTTTATTGTACAATCGATCACTAAAAGTGTGCAGGTGTGCTCAGCTATCTTTATTTGGTTATAATATAGAGGAAATAAATATGAACCCAATATATCTCCATTTTGACTACTCAAGGGAAAAATGTTGAAAGAAACAAATTGTAAGTGAATGAAAATATCAGCATTTTAGAACCAAAAGGAAACTTGAACATCTATCATAACTTCCTTGTGTTTCAGATCAGGAGACACATGTAGGTGGGCTGAAGGCTTTGGCCAGGGCCATAGGGCCACTTAGTGAGTTCCCTTGCTGCTAATCAGTGATTATTATCCTCTCTAAAATATACATCAACTAGGAAATAACATATAGGTCAGGTAAAGTTCTTGCATTGGACATTTTTTTAGAATCCTCAATGTGGGGATTCTGCCATTTGCTGACTATGTTTATTCCAATTATGCATCCTGGCATTGGGGAAATAGCCACAGGATAGGTTTGTGGATGACCTCACTCACTGTGAAAAGGACCTGGCTAAAAACTCCATCGATCACCTCACTGCCTGCACCTGCTCCACCCCCCATAAAAACCTTATTCTGTCAGTCACGTTTTGGGTCTCCTGAAATTAGTGTCTAATCAGAGCCAGTGTCCATTAAACCCCACAAATCTGATTATTTCTTATTCCCTAAAGCACAGTCACCCTGTAAAAGGCTGTAGCACCCTGGTGAGTCTTTGGGAATTCTGTGGTTCTTTTTTTTAAAATAACAGAAATTTACATTTGTAGAAAAAGTCAGTCCATAATACCATAAAGACAGAACATCACGTCTGGTGTTAAGTTGAATTCTACAGAAACAGAACAAAAGAGGGCAGAAGTCTGGAAAGTTCTAACAGGTAATGAGGAACAAGGAAAGATTTACTCATTCTCTCAGGACAATCTATTAGTTCTCAGAATTGCTGGTGAGCAGCTTGCTCCAAGGCAGATGTAAATACTGTGACAACAGAAAAGGCCACTTTTACGCACTGATATCAAGAATGTGATCTGTTAGGACCTGAAAAGATAGCCAGAGTTTGGTCACAAGGCTACTCTTTGAAAACCGCCCCCACCGCCACCATAGAAAAGCTTGGATCTGTGCATTTCAGGCTGGGCTATGCAAATGAAATATTGTCCTGTCACATTTTTACAAACCTGCTCTCAAGAATCCTCTCTACTCTCCGCAGTCCTTGGCCATCAGTGACTCTCATGAATATTCAGAGAATACAAATGTGGATAGACGTATGCCCTTGTGAAGTTATGTGAGCCTTACAAGGAAACTTTCTGGAAGGAATAGCAACACAATTGTTTGAAGTTAATATAATGATTTACATAGTGTTTACTTACTGTACACACACACAAATATAACAACCCAAAGGGTTCTCAAAGTCAAAATTGAATAAATGAATATTTAAGAATTCCAGATGCTAAAAATACACCTGAGATTTCATTTTTTTCTTAACAGAAATTGCTCCAGGGAAGAAGGCTCTTTGCCTTCTGGAATCCAACGTCAGCCGAGTGAACTTGGCATCTTGGCAGAAATCAAGGATAACTTGACTCTTGCCTATTGTAAACAGAGAGCATGAAATTTAAATGCAAGAGATACCTAGGAGAAAAGCTGCCTACCTGTTGCTGTGAGTTAAGAAAGACTTATGCTATTTAAGTTTCCATGGTATTGCCTTTGCAGAATTTGAATTTATTCAGATTTTTTCAAATGCGCACCTGCCATTACCAGCTCAATCTAGTTGATGTGAAACATTTCAGAAGAATGAGAAATAGAATTAAAACATTAAATTTTTCTTTTGTCATGATTTTTCCATTTAAGTATATCACCATTTTCTCATCTATTCTAGATTACTCATAACTCTTTATATCTGTTCCAAAAATACAGCATCTTTCTTTTTGGATATGAGATTTCCAGGTTGCAGTTAATGTCTTTTTCCTTAGCTTTAGGTTTTTAGACATATCTTTGATCCAAAGCAAACTGGGACTCTCTACCTAATTTTCTGCCAGTGGTTCAGTGAATGGACTTCTGATTTCTGTTGATTATTGAATTGCTTCTGGAGATGGATCTAAAATGTAGGCACTGACCCTTAATGTCAATCATAAAATTCTGAGTCCAAAATTCGGAGGCAATTTCATTGTTTACTGTATTTCTGGCAGCGTGATCATAAGCAGCCTGACTGCTTTATGGATTTGTCTCTCTCTTGAGCAAACTTAAAAGATGGCTTAGTAAAATCCACATCGGTTTATTGAGTGTATGAAAGCTGGCTGCGATTCTTGTTTCGCCTGCCACTAGACATTCTTTGGCTTTTTGCATATGAAAAAAGTTTTAAAACTGAGAATTTTTCTTAATGTAACTAAAAATGTATTTCTTAGCTAATTATAATACAACGGGTCATGAAGAAACCACCTGAGAATATCGTACAATAGAAATTATTCCTATTTTAAGTATATTTCATATTATAAGTGCAAAATTGTGTGAGCCTAATTTAGATGAACTAATAATTCATAATAAATTGGTTATAAAAGTCAGTTGAAAGCTGTTCTAGGACCATGAAATATATAAATATTTATGTCTATTGTTTTTTATCTGCAAATAACTATTAATTGTGACTTTACCCATACAATACCTGATAAGCATTCTGAATTCTACATTTATCATTATGACATTTTGATGAAGAGTCTATTTAGGCATTTCCACAAGTATTATGTTTAGTGAGGCCACAGCATGGAAAGCTGGATATTTTGCCTTTGTATTACTTTTTCTCCGAATACTTATGAACCATTTTAAATGTCAATTTCTGGTCTTTTTAATTTTTGAAAAATTAATGAGGAAAATTCTCTCTCTACCAAGATTCTTTACTGAGTATGCGGCCAGCAGCCACCCACACAACAGTTAAATGTTATTAGAAAAGAAGAAAATGGTATCTGCACAGGATGTATTTTGTTCTTTCTCTGAGATGGGTCCAAACAAATGGGAGCCTTCCTGAGATGATGGCTGTCTACGTCACTGATGTATGTCCTTTCTGCCCCCACACACTTCCTTATGGGCTTTTACAAATCCCTGATAACGTGCACGCAATTTTGCACTGTGGGCTACACAGATGAACTACCCAAGTGAGTTTAAAATGTTCTGGAAAACAAAGAAATTTCAGAAGGGTAATATTGAGAAAATAAAAGAAGTGAGGGCTCTACGTAAAAGAAATTTAATAACTAACTTGTAAAGTAATTTTTTATTACAGAGGTAAACCAGAAAATCATATTATGCTAAAATTTAACCACATTATCACTAAAATATTGCATGATAAAGAACTTCTGCAAAAGTATGTCACCATGATAGAGTAGAATCATGCACTTTTCTTTCCATGAAAAATGGTGGTAGATTCTCATAGACACCGATATAAATCATTTTCACGGTTTTGCAAGTCGGAAGGAGAGGCTGACATATATACACACACCTAAGAGAGAAGGCATATACCTGTATATCTTTTCCAAGATTTCTAACTTAATATTTGCAAATTGAGTTAGCAAAATCCTAACCATCATAGCCAAAGAAAGCATGCGTTAGGCACGGGGGGTGCAGTAGTGCTACCCTCATAGATCTCATGGCCTGGTGGGTTAAAGAGATGAGCATATTAACAAAAATTTCAATTCATCATCATGAGTGATTTCATAGGCAAGTGCAGGAAGCACATAGGAGGGGTAACTTAAAGATTTGAGACACAGAAAATGCTTCTAGAGACACCTATAGGGGCCTAGGACTGAGAAACCCAATGGCCAGTTCAGGGAACTGTAAGAAATTTAGTACAGTTGGAGGGTCAGGGCAGTATGAGCAATGTGGCCAGAATGAGCTGGAGAGTTAGGTAGAGATCATATCATAAAGTGCCTTGACAGACAAATTATGGACTTTAGGTTTGTCCTGAGAGCCACTGGGGTGGAGAATGGGGCCAGAAGAGCTCCACACAGGAGCAGGGAAGAGAAAACAAAGGCATCAAATGGAAACAAGGTCTATAAGTGGGGCTACTGCCTTTGTAGTGAAAGAGGAGAGACTTCAGAGAAAAGTGATAAGTTTAGCTTTGTACTTACTGAGCTTACGAAATATATGGAGACATTCAATGGGTATACAGATGCCCAGGGAGCAGACGGTGCTAAAGAGACCTGTGAGGGATCAGGTTTCTACACATGGGATCACACTGGGAAAGCATGTTGAGTGGGAAGGGGGATCAAAGGGAGACTTCTGAGGAGCATCAACATCTAAGGGATGAGAAAAGGAAACACAGTAGTCTGCAGAGGAAGAGAGAATGCAGGCAGAGGAGAGTAGAAAAGTTGGAAGAGTCTGTCTTCATGGACATGAAAAAAAGTGGCATTTAAGAGACCTCTAGTATCTAATGTTGCAGAGAACTAAGATGAGGATGGAGAAGGATTTACTGGATTTCATGGTAGAAAAATTATTGGGGGAAACAGAACCTGTGGTTGATGGGAAAAGACTGATGATATAAGTTGGGGAGGGTGAGTAGAGAGTAATAAGTGGATATGGTGATTACGCAAGATTTTTTAAAGACATTAAAGGGGAGGAAATGGACAGATTGGGGAAGAGGAAAAGTGGCTAAAAGAAATGGGTATTTGTTCTTAGACAGCTAAGATTGAACCATGTATAAATTCAGATACAAGGAAATGACAGAGAAAGAGATGAAGATCAAGAGAACAGAAGAAATAGAAGATGGGTAAGATCACTAAGGAAGCAGACCCTTTGGGAGACAGAGTATGAGAGTGAGAAGGAAGAAGAAGAAAATGGAGGAGGGAGATAGTAGCTGAGAGAAAAATAAGATTTGGGGTGGAAGTAGGTAAGTCCGTATTTTGTTAGAAGGAAACTCAGGGTTTTCTTTGATGTTCTTTTTTTCTGTGAAGTAGGCAGAGAGGTAATCCACAGACACATGGGGGAAGATGTGCTTGGGGCACTGAGAAAGTAAAATTCCAGAAATTGTCTCTTTGGAAAAGAGGAGAGAAAAAGCTCAGTAGGGAACATGAGATTGCCAGGCAACGTTAAGGGTCCACCTATTTATCCTGGTACCAATCTGTCTCCTCTAATTTTCTATCACAGTCTACAGTTGCTAGATAGAAAAACAGACAACCAGACTGACCTTGAAGGATAACACCAGGAAATGTGATATTTTCTGAAACGGTTAATTTATGGGGCTTCTTCATGACCTGAGCAAAACATTCTCACAAGAATATTCTAAATTGATTTATGTGACCTCCAGGAGAGTACATTTCCCCCCAACACTCTGAGCCTAGGAAAGTAGGGGAGAAGAGCCAGTGCATACAGTTATTCTAACTACTGGAAAGATACAACTCCATTAATGTAATTGTTAATGAAATGATTTCTGGGTTATACATAATATCCCTATGTGACTGTTTATTTAGTCTGATTAGTAGCCCCAAAGTTGTTTAATTCTTCAGAAGAGGCAAAATGAAACATGTAGAGCTACAAAGCTCATAGACCTAGGAGGTTGTGACCACACCGAAGACTAGTACATTGTGAGTGCGTCCTGGGTAAACAGCTGCTCCCTGTCTTGGGCATCTCTCCCCGTTGCTTTTCATTTAACTCTTTTTTGGGGTCTCTCATGTTCCACACATTGTAGTCTTGATCCTCAGTAGGCTGCATTTGGGAAGGCAGACACGTAAGCAAATGTTTAAAACCAAGGCTGATTCACGTGTAAGACGGCGCCGAGAGGTTGAGAATTGGCGAGGAGAGACTTGACAGTAATTCTGTCTGTTGGATTACATGAAAATACCTGCTTTCAATTCCATATATAAAACTCAATATAAAAGTTGGTAATTTGTGACTATGGGAACATAACATAGAGAACACTTAATGAAAACTAAGGTTCTTTTATTTAAAAACAATCCATTTTCCTTTTAAGTTTTATTCCTCTTTAATTTGTGGTGAACTGTATACCATGAAACTTACCAACAAACATCTTTGTTGCTTGAATTACTCTTGAAAGTTATGTTTGAAAAGAAAATCACAGAGTAAGTTTTCCCAAAGACACTGGTTCAGTACTATTGAATGTTCTTTTGAAGTCTGGGGCCGTTACAATAGTAAATTCTCTGTACAGATTTTTCAGCTGGAGAACAAAACCATATCATTGCCCCTGGTTACGCATCTGGTTGCTAAACTTCTCAACTGGGTTTTGAAATGGCTATGTTCAAGCTGCTTTAGGAAACAAACCAATAATTCAAGAGTGTCCTGAATTCCCTTGTATTTCAAGAAGAAGGGAAGCCAGGAGGAACAGAAAAGGAAGAGTACTGTGAGGGAAACAGGCAGTTATCAGGAATCATGTTTTAGTGCCAGTTTTGTTATTTATCGGCTATGCAATTTTAAGCCTTTAAGTTGCTCCTCTGTAACAGAAGGAGCCTGAGACTAGACCATACTTTGGCATTTAGAAAAGTTTATTTTTCTTAGGAAAATTAGAGAGTTTAGATTAGGTTGTTTTGCATACTGAATCAATACTGGCTAACAGGAGTTGCCTATCACCATGAATTATTTAGTGAGTGAGGTCTTTACACTCATACTCAAAGTTCACACAAATGACTTGGTAATTATTTTAATCAATTCTCAATGAACTGTTAATTAGCCTGTTGACATACCAATAAAGCAAGAAGCACTTTGAGAGCAGGTTCAGTGCTTTATATTTGTATCTTTCCTTCCATAAATCTGAATAGAAATCTGTGTGTCCAAATAAATATTTCTGTATGTTTTACTAGGTTTCTCATTAAACACATGTAGTATTTTAAGAAGTCCTAATTTTGATTTGTGTGAGCAGAGGAGAAGATATAATGTGGGATCATAGAATCTTGAAGCTGAGGTTTATTCTAAAGAACACGCAATTTGACCCCTGATAGAAACTCTTAAACAGGTGAACAAAGATATTATACAAGAATATTCTTAGCAGGATTGTGTGCAACAGCAAAAAACTAGGAGACTTTAAGGTGTGTCAATTGGACGAATAAATTGCAGCATATTCCTATAATGAAATATTTATAGCGGTTAGGTGAACAAATTAGAGTTACATATATCAATATAAATTAATCTCAAAAATCTAATGTTGACTGAAAAAACCAGTTGCAAAGGGGCATATACAGAAGGACACCTTTTATATAAGGCTAAGCATATAAAAAAGGAATATAAATAAATGTTGAAAAATTATAGAGATATGCACAGGAATGTGGTGATAAACATCAAATTTATGTTTGATGGTGTTTACCCAAAGAGAATAAGGTAATGGGAATCAGAGAAGAAAAGAAACCAGAATCTAGAGAGATTAATCAACTTGTTCAAGGACACAAAACAGGCTAGAAGTTAGCATCTAATCTCAGTGCTTCCCACTACAAAATACTGCCTCCAAAATGGAGAGCTTCGAAGACTTTGTTTATTAAAATCTCCTCCAGACACACAACCATAGATAGACATAGGGAATTCAACACTATAAGAAACCTTAAAAGGTCATTTTATGCAATTCTTCATTCAATTTTCGACTTTTCCTAACATGTCTGCTAAATGATGATCCAGCCTTTGTCAAAAGCAAAGCATCGGAAAATGAAAAAATAAGCGTCTCCAAGTAACACACTGCTAACCTCAAGGAAAACATTTCAGGATATCCCCTCCAAAACCAATCACTGAAAAATCAGGGTTAGGTACCAGCCATCACCTGTCTTTAATTAGCTTTAGAAAGTTGAGCTTATTTTTTTGGTGGGGGTTGATTTATTCAGTTAAGATTTACTGAGCGTCTACTCTGTGCCAGACACGGCACTAGGTGCTAGGGCATAGCAGTGAACAAAGCAGTACAATGTGCCATTGTGTAAAATGAATCAAAAATAGTGAAGGAGAATTTTTCTGGGCCATCTGCCCTATTATACTACTCTAAGTGACAAATAAAGCTAATGGAGTCCTTTCTGAGGCTCCTCTAAGCTCTAGTAACCCTGGTTTGAGAAAGATGGCTCTTTAATGATGATGGGAAAGATTAAGATATGAGAGCCAGACTGTATTTATTAGAACTCCTTAGGATGCAGGTGATAGAAACCCAATTTGAGCCTGTAGGAGTGCACACTATTCACCCCAAATATGCCATGTTGGCATGTGGATTACTTTGAATTAAAGGTACTTGAGAAGCAGCTGGTGCAAGAAGGATAATCTAACCCTCCTTTGTCTCTTTGAAAAAGAGAGAAATCTCCCATTTGAAATATACCCTCCCTGTACCGGGAGAACAAAAGGCATCCTTATCACTACAGATAGTGATAAGTGTCCAGGCTATAGAAACAAACCTTGTAACTTCTTTACCAGTTTACTCTCGCAAGCTCTAACCTTTTGTCAATTCTTCACAAATTTATTGGTTTTTTTGTTTGTTTGTTTAAAAGGTATAAAAACTTCCTGCCTTGGTCGCTTCTTTGAGTCTTATATTTTTACGGGGCTCCAATAGATAAAAATCAAATTTGTTGTTTTCCTGTTAATCTGTCTTATGTCGATTTAATTATTAGACCAGGCAAAGAACTGAGAAGGGAAGAGGGAAATTTTTCCCGTCCCCACAAGCCATCTTAAATACACCAGCCAGTCAGGAACAGAACTGAAGCTTGGGAGAAGCTCATATAGGAACCCAAACACTTGCTGAGGTTCTCTCCATGATTCTGCTCCTCTCCTCCCAACTGCTTTTCTCTTCTCTCTCTAACCTGTTATCTTCAGCCAGTCTGGACATTGTAGTAGGAAACAGCCTCATAAGATTCTGAGTTTTGCATCATATAGTTCGGGCATTCAGGTCCATTCTCCTGATATTAAAAACCGAAATCCCAAGAAAGGGAATCATGACCAACCTTGAATCAGTCACTCATTCCTTGGACTAGTAATTCACTGCGACCAGTGATGCGTGGTGTGCTATGAATGATGGGCCTAGCATTGGCCAGGGCCTGCCCACAGAGCAGCTGAAGGGCTCTATTGCAATATGTTGGTTTCTGCTACAGCCGGGTAGACGATGTGGAGAGGAGTATCAACCCCCAAAAAATGGAGGCAGGAAGTGGCAACTTCAAGAAAGGCAAGTGCAGAGCTGAAGCAATAGCATTACTGTTTACGTGTGCTCAGATCATATTTGGAGAACAAATGCATTCAACTTATTACTAGATTTTTTTTTTTTTACTGTGTTGATTGGATCAACTCTGAAGCAAAGCTTGGCCACTGCGCATTATTCAATGTCAGAAGATTTCAAACAACTTTGACATTCATTACTACACTTCTAGTAGTATGGTTTCTGCAGCATGGGGCAAATGCATCAGCACCCAGGAATATGTGCGACTCGGAAGGCTACGGTAGACAGTTAAGACAGAGTCCACAGGGAGAAGCAAGTTATAGGTGGCTGGGTGTATAATGAGAAATACTGAATTTGGAGGGAACTGAGGAGACATAGTGCAATGGGGATTGAAACCAGAACCTGGAAGTGTGGGGGCAGCTGGAGTTAGAACAGTGACCAACATACAAGTTCCTTGCCTTTGAGAAGCTTATGTTTTATTAAGAGAAGTAGACCATATGTAAGGAAACAAAAATAATGATTACAAATCGAAAGAAGAGCCATAAAGTAAAGCTTTTTTGAAATAATAAAACAGGCACCAGGAGAGAAAACATTAAAGGATATCTACACATGATCTTAAAGGAAGGTAATATTTAAGCTGTTCTCTGAAGGATACGAAAAAGCCAGCAATGGAGATAGCCAAGGAAAATCTGTTCCTGGAAAAAAGAGAGACTCTGAAATCGAAAAAATCAGGTAAAAGGAAAATATGATATGGTGGTGTTCAGAGGGAAACAGAAGTAGCACATGTTCATTTGATTAAAAAAAAAATGTTCGCTACCCTCATCAAAATCAGAGGAAATAACTCAAATGAGTGACTTTTTAAAAGAAAAACAATTTACTTTCCTTGGTATATGATTGACTGTAAACATAAAGTCCTTCATGTTGCAAGTGGCTCCTGTCCAGATATACAAAGGTCCCCTGGGAGAAAATAGAATTTCAATATAGCAGCATCACAATCAGAATAAATAGCCTGATTTTGGAGGGAAAAAATGCTCTTTTTCATCAGAGAGCTTCAAGAGAAAAGAATTATGCCAATCTAGTCTAGAAGCAAAACTTTATATGGCACAAAACATACTTATTTTGAAAAAAAGCAAGACAAAATCTCCTTAGTAATACCAAAATGTGGAGGCCAGTTTGCTCATGAGGTCCTGAATCAATTGTCCAAGAAAAAGCGATGAGGTGGCTTTACTTTGTCAAAAATCAGAGCCTTGTAGCTACTGCCTTTCACTTTCATACAAACATAGGAGGATTAAAATATAATCTGGGTCTACTGGTGTTTTTGTGTTTTTGCAAAATAAAAAAAATTAAAAGTAGCCATCTGCTTTGGCTATTTTGCCTTTGATAATAGCATGTAGGAGCTGAATACAACCCTGACTTACAGTCTACTGAACAAGCCTGATCCCATGTGATCTCAGAAGTTAAGCAGGGTTGGGCCTGGTTAGTACTTGGCTGGGAGATCACTTAGGAAGGCCAGGTGCTATAGGCATAAAAAAATTTAAAAAAGGGATCGTAAGCTGACAAGGTCCTAGCAATCTGTGAGATCAACCAACAGTTGCCTTGCCTTAAAAAAAATAAAAAAATAAAATAAAAAAAAAAATAACCCTGACCTATAGAAAGTTGGTAGCACTGACCAAAAAGAACATACTTTCGAGTGAAATGTCCAGGATCAGAGTCTATAGAGCCTGGATTGCTGACAATGAGTTTTGAAAAGGTGGGACTATAGCTAATATAATTCTTCTTACATATACTAGCTATGAATCTAAGACTGAAACCATAAAACTCCTAGAAGAAAACATAGGTGATAAGCTCCTTGATGTAGGTCTTGGCAATGATTTTTTGAATCTGACACAAAAGCAAAAGTAACAATAGCAAAAATTAACAAGTGGCACTATATCAAGCTTCTTTTGTACAGCAAAGGAACCATCAACAAAATAAAAAGTCAATCTACTGAATGGGGGAAAATATTTGCCAATCATATATCTGATAAAGGGCTAATATCTAAAATGTGTAAGAAATTCATACTACTCAATAGCAAAACAAACAGATTTTAGAAATGGGCAGAAGATCTAAATAAACATTTTTCCAAAGACATACAGATGGCCAATAGATATACTAAAAATGTTCTACATCATTAATCTTCAAGAAAAATGCAAATCAAAACCAGGAGGAGCTATCACTTTATGCCTGTTAGAATGCCTATTATCAAAAAGATTAGAAATAACAAGTGTTGGCAAGGGAACCTTTGTGCACTGTTGGTGGGAATGTAAATCGATGCAATTATTATGGAGAAAAGTATGGAGGCTCCTGGAAATTTAAATATAGAATACCGTATGATCAAGCAATTCCACTTCTGAGTATTTATCTGATGAAAATGAAAACACTAACTCTAAAAGATATATGTACTCCCATGTTCACTGCAGCATTACTTACAATAGCCAAGATATTAAAATAACCTAAGTGTTCATCAGTGGATAAATGGGTAAACAAATTATGGTATACATACACAATGGAGTATTATTCAGCAATAAAAAAGAATGAAATGTTGCCTTCTGTGCCAACGTGATGGACCTAGTGGGTATTATATGACGTGAAATAAATCAGTCAGGGAAAGAAAAATACTGTATGATCTCTTTTATGTGGAATCTTAATTTTTTTTTAATTAAAAAAAATATCAGTTCAAAGATACCAAGAACAGATTGATGTTTGCTAGAGGTGGACAGTGTGGGGAAGGAGAAATCAGTGAACTACTTTTGTTTTTAGTTTAAATATATTTATTTAAATAATAAAAAATACAAATTATTGGTCCTGAATAAAAACATCTAGAAGTTTAGATAGATTTTTATAATGTAGGGTAAATGCAGGTGCAATTTTAGTTGAGACTAAACAAAACTGGAAAATTTCAAGAAAAAAAATAACATAAGCTTTCAGTGGGGTCTGTTTGATTTGTACTACTTTTATATTTAAAATTGTGTACAACTCTTCACTACTTGAGAGGAGATTTTATTACATACATGTATTTCTAATACAGGTTTTCATACGGGAATAGAATATATCATATTTTTAAAGGAATATAGAGTGAGTGTTAGGTTCAGAGGAGAGTGACCTGATTGTCTTTTTATGAAATGGTTAAAAAAATCTGAAATTTCATTTGCCATGAAAATGATCAGGCCATGCTATGGAAGAAGGATGAGCCTCATACAGTGCTAGGACTACAGCTAGGACGAGTAGGCACAAGGAAGCAAGTTCCGGCTTAACATACAGAGCGGCTGCGTCTTTGAGAGGAGGATGCCAGGTGAAGTTCTGGATTCTTTATTCCAAGAAATATTCAAACACAATCCACGTAGTCATTTGTCTGCATGGTGGAAAACCAACTGAGTCAGTACATTATTTATTGACTCATACAACAATATTGAGCACCTACCACACATACGTTCCACACTGCGGAAGGGGGACACCGAGGTAAGTGATACAAACGAAATCTCTGTCCTCATGTAGTTTGTAAAATAACAGATGCAGACAATAAACGGAAAATGAAATCAACAGATAATTAAACAAGGCAAGTGCTTATTATAATTATTTCTCTGACAGAAATAAATAAGGTGGGGGGTAGGGACAGTGACTGATTAACTGTGGGGGTGATTAAAGTAGGTGACATGGAGCTAAGCCCTGACAGGAGACAGCTGGGAGAAAAGCATCCTAGCTTCCGAAACTACGAGAGCGCTGAGTTGGCAAAAGGCTTGGTTAGGCAGAGGGAGAGGCCAAGCCTGAAGCATCTCGAGGATGACGCTATGAAGGCAGGCGACATCTTATACCTGACACAGTTTCGTGGGTCCCAGATAAAAGCTTTTGTTAGAGGGAATGAGATATCTGGAAAGTTTTAAACAGGGAGTGATGTAATTGGATATAAATTTTAAAAAGTAAGTGGTATACAAGATGACCTTGACGTTCTTTCCTAAAGCTGAGATTCCTCTATGATTGGGTCTTAACCCTGTCTTACTGCACACACAAAACAGTTACGTGCCACACGTCTTGCTATTTGGCCTATTTAACAGTAGCTGGGGGATAAAAGACCCAGTCTTGTGATTTATCCTGAATTGGCCTTTCTCATTAGTGCCTCTTTCTCATAGATATATCTGTTCTGTTCTAAGCTAGCTGGTCCTCTGTGCCTGCAACCCTGCCCCCCCACCCCCACCCTATACCACTTCTCCTAGTGCTTCTATCTGCTCAGCAATTTCATCGCTGAAAACTGATTGGGTTATTTCTCCTGGTCCAAACTCATTATTTTGCCTCATAATGGAGGACCAGTCTCCTTTCTGTCACAATGGACTGTCCTTTTGTACCAATGCCTTGGCGTGGACTCAAGACCATTTTCTCCCTTACAATCCATGAGACTATAGTCTCCTTGAGAACAAGGATTATATCTGCTCCTGTATTGTATTTCTGTATTCACCACAGTTTTGGCACCTCTGATCTTTAAGTCTTTAAAAACCATTGTTGAACGAAGGAATACTTTGACCTTCGCAGCCTGTATGGACATGAGATCCTCCTGGACGCTGGCTCTCCTCTCTGCACTGAATCCTATCATTCCCTTTCCAGCTTCTACATTGTAAATCACAATGGCTCTGTGCCAGTTAGATTCTCCTACTCAATTTAACCAGAGCCTTTTTTGTTTGTTTGTTTCTCAATCAGTCAAGGCGCAAACTTGGGATTGTTTTCCCAAATTGTGGCTCAGTCTTAATTGCGATAACTAAGAAAAAGCAGCTCTGCAGATGTTCTGCATCATTTCTAGGATAATAATAACAGTTCACATTCATTGTGCACTACTGCTTGCCAGACTTCATGTTAAGTGCTTTGCATTGTCTCCTTTAATCCTTCCTGCAACCCTGTATAGAAAACATTACTATCCCCATTTTACAGATGATGAAATTGATGCTTAGAGAGGCCAATTTGCCCAGGATCACACAGCTAGCAAGTAGATCTGAGATTTTTCAAGAATCCTCTGAATGTAAAATTTGTACTCTTAACAACTAGAAAAAAAATGTACAAAATAAAAGTAATAATACATCACACACTGAAAAGTAGCACAAAGAAATGCATAAATTAGTTGAAGACGATATTGAAAAATGAATGTTACTATGGAACTTTCTGTTGTGTAATTGGATGGAATTTAATTTCTCTGTCAGACATTTTTCCTCTTCACCTCCAGAAAATATTGTGTATTCATATTTTACTAGCATATCAGAGCATATTTAAAGTTTTTTTTTTGTAATTCTAAGATATTTTAACAGAAGAACCTAGGAAAATTAGGAAGGCAAACATATAAAATAGTCCATATTTATTAGATTTGAACGGCCTCAAATAAAAGTTACGAAAAGAACTTAAGAGTTCTCATACGTAACATATATATATTATATATATATATATATATATATATATATATATATATATATAATCAAAACCATTTCAGATTTTTAAAATCTGTTTTACTTATAGGTCTCAGGAACCAAAACTAACTCTTCTTCCAAGGTCCTTTGAGTGACAGTTCTAAAGTGTCCAAAAGACAGATTTTTCAATTTTTAATTTAACTTCGAACCCACATTTGAAGATTCACTGATTTAAAAAGAGACTGCCTTTTAAAATGCTTGAGTGCGCCTGATGTTATTTGAAACACATATAAAATACATAGGACCCTGGATATAAAAAACAACAGAATTACAACATGCGGCACTAGCATGGTTTAAGGCAAAACTCCAGCTGGAAGTCTTATTGAAGAATAGTAAAACTTTCATTCAGAAAAATAGCTATCCTAGTTCTAACATGAGTAGATTGTGAAAAAGTATATAATGCATTTAAGATATATCAAGAATCAGATAAAGTACTTCTAGCAAATTATAAATAAAAATTAAGAGAAAAAATGGTAAATGTTTCACCAGCCCATCTTAAATGGGAAAAATAATTCCCCAACTTGTTAAGATTATGAACTTAATTAAGAATCCAACTTGCAGAAGAGTTTACACATCTATGAACCTGTGAATAGCTTAGGTTTACCAAGTCAGTGATTTTGAAACACCTGTACTGATACTTTGGCATTTATTTTATGTTTCTCTCACCTACTTTTCTGTTTGAAGGCTCTTTTAAGGCTCATGAGAAGTAGGAAAACCAGGGCATGGGTCATACTTTGAAAACTCTTAGTTTTGTATCTTTGGACAAGTTACTTAAAGTTTCTGAGTCTCGGCTGCTTCATTTGTGGTCTAGGGTAATAGGGCAATAGAGTAATAGGCATGGACTTCAGAGAAACACGACCAGGGTCAAGTCCTAGATGTCCCCTGGGCTCACACATGTGAAGTTTGAATAAGTTCTTGATCTGTCCAAGCCTCAGTTTCCTCATTGATAAACTTAGAATATCATACCTAGTAAGACGTCATTAAGATTAGAGGAAATATATGTAAACATCTGGCACTTATTAAGCTCTTAATAAATGGTAGCTACCAGTGCTTGTGAATACATTTTGTAAACTGCAAAGTATTATAATATAATAATATTACATATTATTATATATCATGTAGTTTCTTACTACATTACTAAGTCATGACATTTCTCCATTAGTCTATATATATGAATATATTTTATTTTGCATATTGGAGACTTGTGATACTTTTTGGGTGAAATTTGTCATGAGACTATGTTATTAGCCAACCTTGCAATAATGAGATATCTTTGTTTGTTTTTCTTCTTTGGTGCTGTATTTCAGTCTGTAGTGTGTAGTGTTTTCAATCTATTCATTCATTTTTTTGTTCACTTGAATCAGCAAACACCAACTAAATGCTTACTATGTGACAAGATCTATGCTGGGAGTTGTATTGCAGAAGAAATTAGCCTATATATTTGATCATAGATAGTTTCAATAAGCTATTATGATAAGTTATTGCAGTAATACAGAAAACTTAGAAAATATTATAGTTCCTATAAATTGTAATGGGAATTAAGAATAACTCTTGACAATATGTCACATATTCTCTAGAAAATAATTATATGCAACCTCTTTTCCCAAGGGTTATTATATAAATTAAATAAATCCAAAGTGTCTATGAGGATTAACTAAGGAAAGGTATTTCAAAATGGAAACAATTTTTTAAATGATCGTATTTGGGGCTCGATATTGAATTATCTTTCAGAATAGATTTTTAAGGGCTTTATATCTAGAAAAATTTAAAAATAGGCCACAACTGGAAACAAGAAATCATTCTTCTCTTTTTACTTTATTTCCCTTAACAATCATAAGCCATAGTCTAGTTTTTACTAATGGAAAACAAATAAATTTCAAAACACCTATATGTCTATATATATACCTATGATGTTCTAAAACATTTCCCTTAATCATTATAAACATAATCATTGCCTATTATTATATAAACATTGTCCACCTTAGCAGTAATTGAGTGTCTCCAATGTGTAGCAACTGCAAACTGAATGATGAAAGCACAAGATAAGTAGAGCAGGATTGGCAAGTTACTACTTTCGGACCGAATCCAGCCCACCACCTGTTTTTATAAGTAAAGTTTTATTGGAACACGGCCTGGTTCATTTTTTTACTTGTGATCTAGGGCTGCTTTCATGATACATTGGCAGGGTTAAGTAGTTTTGATAGAGACAGCGTGGCCTGTAATGCTAAAATATTTTTCACTATTCCTTTACAAAAAAGGTTTGCCAACCCCTGCTTTACAGGAAAGGTATTAAATAATTTTCACACCAATTTTGAGTATTAACACAGAAGTTAAGAAGGAATAAGAAGAGAGAGTTTACTGTATATTTAGCTCTGTTTAGGCTTGTGCCAGTGCTTACTGGACACGCCAGCGGTAGGATAAATGGCACACATTTGAGTAGACAAATTCTCTATCAGCAGTGCTTGCTGGGCGAATGGGTTGAAGCTGCTCCCCTCTTAGATAAAAATAATTCCAGGGTTTTCCCAAGCAAATTTCCAACGGAATCGTTTAATCATCCTTTTCTAGAAGCTGGGGAGGTCAGTTTGTGTCTAATTTTTGTTGTTATTAGAAATAGTGTGACTTTCTATACATCTTTACATCTTTTCTATACATCTTTCTATAAGCATCACAGCGTATTTAATACAAAATGATCACTAAAATTAAAATAGGGAAAAAAAGTCAACGTGTTACCTGCGTGTTGTTCTTCAATCCAGACTTGCAAATACATGAAGAGGAGTAGCCCTGCTACCCCAAATATCAGCAGCGAGAGGAAGACTTGTTTGGGGTTCATGACCATTTCAGATGGCTGCATTTCTCATTTCTGAAGACTGCATGATTTGTTTTTCCAGAGCTTCAATCCTTTCTTGATCTCTTAAGTGCTCATTTCCATGAGGTAACCTAAAATTGTTTTAAAATCCACATTTTACTTCACTGATGACATTTCTTCCCAAATATGGTATAAATATGCAGTATATCAACAATAGCAAAGATTTATATGAGCTGTTCACGCTCTCAAGACAGAAGAGACTAGTAGGTGTCTCTAGAGCGGCAATTTTCTATTGTATACCTTTACGTTATCTAAGGAATGTACAGTTAATAAGTAACACTCTTAACATTTAATTAGGTGAAGCATGGCCAGATTTAAGTCCTTCCATATTGTGAAGAGTAAAGCAGGGTTCAGGTTACCTTAAAAGACGACTAACAAGAATGGATTGCTGAAGGAGGGGTTTTAGAAAACGTGTTCATGGAATAAAGGGAAAAATCACTTTATATCTTAAAAATAAAGTTCACAAATGGTGGGTCCATTCTATCATTTCCTTCTTGTGTAAAAGTAATAGATTTTTACAATTTATATTTATAATCTCTCAAAGGCATAAAAGGATAAATATTAAAAGTTCAAAGGTGTCTCCCACAATAACATGGGAATACAGAATCTATCTCAGATTACAGAAATCTACCTCAGTAATAAAAGTTTACTATATTTAAAGAAATAGGGAAATGACTTTTATAACAATTTCATTTAGTATAATCTTAACCTTTTTTTAAAAGTCATACCCACTTTTGAGAACCTAATGAAAATGTAAAACGTTTTCTTAGAAAAACATAAATATACACACAAAATCTTGCATAAGATATGTTTGTTTATGAATCTTCCTTGAAACTTAAGTTAAGAAGCCCTTCTTCCCACAAACTGCCAAGCAAATATGAGCTCACATAGTTAGCCTAGTTAATGAGGCCAAGGTCACAGCTTTGTATCTAATGCAAGCCAAAGACCTTGGCTCTGCTCTGTGGCCACAGAGCACAACTCCTCTTTGGATAAGTTGAATAAATGTTTCCTCAATATGAAGACATAACACATAATGCCTTGTCTAAAAATTCTCTCTCTCTTTTTTCCCTTCCATATATGCCTCAAAAAATTCTGGGAGAATATTAATTTAGCCTGTTTAAGAGTTGTTTGGTGAGATGCCAGGTAAAAGTTAAAAACTGCTGCGGGGAATTGCTAGGCTGGTTAAAGGATAATATTTAGCTATTCTTGGCAGAACCAATTTTCACACAAACACTAGGCTTCAAAGGTAACCTATGAGGTCAGAATTAGAAGTGAATGTAGTACAATGATCTCCTGATTAGAAAAAAGAATTCACCAAATAGTTAAAAGTGTTTATGCAGAACAACAACAAAAAAGTTGCATTGTAAATACATTGTTTTCTTTATATTTTAACTATTATAGGAAGGGGCCAGAGTAAGAGCTGTGTTTGTCAGCATTACCTAAGGAGCTTTCTCTAATCCACTTCTCTGAGTCCCCTGAGGAAGGGGCAATGGTGAACATTGTCACAGGTCTCTTGAGGATTTCAAGCATTTCTTAACTTTGGTAGTAGAGGAAGTTTGTAAATAAGTAGAACTGAGAGTATTATCATACTTCTTGTTTGATAGGTGATACCTCGTTCTTATATTAATTCAAAACTAAAATATTATGGGCTTTCCAAGCACATGCAACAAAAAATTCCAGAAAGAGATTTGCAATTTGAGGTATTCCAAGGCTGAAGCCTTTAAAGAAAGCTACAGAGAGAAGCCAGCTTTCTCTTCTCTTGATGCTACAGTTAAACAATGAACAGATAATTCCAGTGTGAGCCAGAAGATTCAAATAGGAGAGAATCAGTTAAACAAAATCTACTATTAACAAAGAAATAGTTGTTTACAAGAAGAAAGGGACCTTTACAATCTGTCTACATAATTAAAATTTACCTCAGAAGAGAGAGGATAGAAGAAAACACATAAATCAGATAAGAGCCATGGACCTGTGGGAATGGTGGGTGTGAAAGCCAAAAGAACTATTCCTTGGGGGGTTGCAGAGGAAAATTATTACCTACGATGCTGGAAAAAGATTAAACATTTGCCTTTCCTTTCTGTGGGAGATGTTGCTATACTCTGACATATCCTCCTGGGTAAGAAGTTACTAGAAAACCCATAATTGTTATTATGGCAGATGTGAGTAGGATTGAGTGATTAAAGCCACAAGGCAGAAAGGCAATCTGGTATAAAACGGAGAGATACGTTAGATTTTCTCCTATCTCAGTCCATTAACCTGACATTGGCATTAGGAAATGGCTCTCATTAAACAAAGGTGAGGCAGCAGGAGCAGCAGGATTGCTTTAAGCAAACCTGAAGGTCAGTCGTGATGGGAAAACACACCTATTTGGAGATCATACATTTACCTCCACGCCTGCGGAAAAGTGCAGACTACTGGAGATTGAAATTACTTGGAATAGCGCTATTTTATGTACAAGCATTATACAACATTTCCACGGTTAAAAGCTTCCTGTATTTTGTACAACTCTTTCCTCTCCCCACTCATAAATACAGTATCTTGAACCCAATAGGTACTCAAGTGTGTTGCATTGAACTGAATACAGAGCACCCATAATAAAATACAGGTAATTAATTAATTTTCCAGCTGTACTTTCTAGTTGTAAATCTTCAGTCCTAACCTCCAAATGAAAAAATACGGACTATTAAAATAACGAAAGAAGAGTCTACATGTCTTTGTTAAAAATGCATATTTATTGTTATTTGCATATTCTATTGATTTATCCCTAACAATTACAAACAGAACTATAAAAATAATTGCTTCACTCCATTATCTTTCTCAACACTTGAACATCACTAAACATCAGAGAAATGCAAATCAAAGCCACAATGAGATATCGCCTCACCATACCTGTTAGAATGGCTAGCAACAAAAAATCAAAAGGGAACAAATGCTGGAGAGGATGTGAAGAAAAGGGAACCCTCATGCACTGTTGGTGAGAATGTAAATCGGTGAAGCCACTATAAAAAACAGGATGGAGACACCTCAAAAATTTTAAAACAGAACTACTATATAACCCGGGAATTCCACTTCTGGGAATATATCTGAAGGAAATGAAAACACTATGTCAAAGAGATATCTGCACCCCCTCTTCATAGCGGCATTACTCACAGTAGCCAAGGCACAGAAACAACCTATGTGCCCATAGGAAGATGAATGGAAATTGTGGTGTGTGTGTGTGTGTGTGTGTGTGTGTGTGTGTGTGTGTGCATACACACATATGATAAAATATTATTCAGACACAAAAAAGAAGAAATCCTGCCATTTGAGACAACATGGATGGACTTGAGGGCATTATGCTGGGCGAAAGAAGTTTGGCCAATGTCTTATAATATGTTTGTACGAACTTCTGGGACAATCTTCGAAGGATGAAAACTAAATCTGATTACTGATTTAATTTTGTTAATGGTTATTTGCTTATTCAATTTATTTTTGTGTCAGATTTAAAAAATCATGTTGCCAATGCAATAATCATTTCCTTTTAGTTTCCAAATTTATAAATAAAAAGTTGTTCACAGGATTTTCTGATGATTTTAAAGACCTTTTTCAAAGCTGTAAATATAGCCCCTTTTCATTCTTAATGTTATATATTTGGGCATTTTCTCATTTCTTTTGATCATTTTTGTTAGAGATTATCTGTTTTATTTAAAAGTATATTGTAATTCCTCTCTAATTTGTTGTTCCCTGTTCAATTGATTTCTTCTCTTTATTTCTCCATCTTATTTTTTTTTTAGGATTAGCTATTGTTTTTTCAAAATTTTTGAATTGAAAATTAATTTATGTACTTTAGATCTTTTTTAAAAATAAAATCCATATGTGCAAGGCCATTAAATTCCTTAAAAACTAGTTTTAGCAGCAAACCACATGTTTTTATATGTAGTATTTCTATTGTCATACAGTTCTAAATATTTTGTAATTTAAATTTTGACAAATGTATATCTCTTGTTTATTTTTAAAATAGTTTCTTCCTCCTACTTCTGTTAGGTTGATGGTTTCCTTAAGTTATCTAATCCTTTCTGTTCGTTCCTCTTTCTGCTTTCTTGGAATCTATAGATTTTATTTCTGTTAGCTAAGCACTACTTTAAATTTAATAAATTCTCTCTTAACTATAGAACTTTCTAATAAAGTATATGGTTTTAGCATGCTTTAAACACTGATTGAACAGTGTTTCCTTACCCTGATCATGTTTGAGATTTTCTATTTAAATTGCAATCGTTTAACAGAATTATTATTAAATAATTAAATTTAGTGGAATTCTCTTGTTTTGTATTCAGTATTAATTTTTGAATAGTACACCTTTCATCTGACCTTTCTTTCTTATTGAATTAGACTTAAATATTTTCCTAGTGAATATCAGCATCAAATTATCTTAGATTTTGTGTGTACGAAATTATCTTACTTTATCTTCATTCTAAAATGACAATTGAGTATGAATTTAGATTAAAAATTATTTTCTTCAGCATTCTGAAGATTAATATTCATTGTCTTCTATCATTCATTGATATTGATAAGAAGTCAGTTGTCAAATTATAGTTTAAGAACTGCCCACAATTTCAATACGATGTATTTTGGCATGAATTTATTTTTAATTATAATGCTTCATACTTACAGTATACTTTTTACTTGAGTAGCCACATATTTCTTCTTTTCTGATAAAGTTGCTTTAACAAATAATTTTCAGCATTAAAAAAAAATTCTTGCTAAAATTTAAAATCCTTCTACCAGAAGGGAGAGGGGAGGCGGGGGAAGGGGAAAAAAATTAAAGGTTAAAAAAGTTATGTATATATAGTATGAGAAAAATAATAAACTGGCACTTAAAAATTAAATAAAATTTAAAATCTTTCAATATATCTTACATTTTTTTTAACTGCTCTGTTATCTTTCATTGGCTCGTTTTGGGATTAGACTATACCAAAATATACATACTTCACTCTCTTGACCAGAAATCCCCATGTAAACTTTTCAGACTTACTTTTCTTTATCTGTAAAAATGGGACAATGAAATCTTCCCTATGCATTTGACAGCTTCAAAAAACTTAAAAAAAAATATGTGATCTTTTGGGAAAATATAAAAAGTGTGAAATTATAAAGCATTTTCATAATCTGAGTCAAGGAGTTTAGATTTTTCTTTGATAAGTATTGTGAGCATGTAAACATTTTAAAAATATAGTTTCTATCAACCATAATGAAATTAAATTGTGGTATGTAGTCTAACACTATTCAGTCAATTATGGGCAGTATTTAATTTAAAGAAAAAGAAGCCTAGGTAGTACCCTCTTATTTACTCATTGTAAGGGTAAAACAGTAAATCTTGACTGAATTACTTTTAACTGAATGAAGAATGTGACATTTATTTACTATTTATTACTGAATATATTATTATTTTAGAATTTAACTCTATTTTAATCCATTTTATTACAGTGCAACCCCTGAAATTTAATAAGTAATTCCTATATATTTTCATTCAACCCTCAAAAAAAGTTTAAATGTTTTTTAACATGTTTTAAAAATGTACAAACTTTTATTTTGAAATTTCAGACTCACGTACGAATAGCAAAAGCAGTACAGTCTCTGTATACTCTTTACCCAGCTTCCTCCAATGATAACTTTTTACATAGCCATATTAGTTTATCAAGACAATGGTACATGTGGAAGGCAGAATAATGGCCTACCCAAGAGGTCTACCTCCTAATTATTAGAGCCTGTGAATATGTAACCTTACGTGGTAATGCAGAATTAAAGTAGCAGATGGAATTAACGCTTTGCTAATCAGCTGACTTTAACAAAGGAAGATTATTCTGAATTACCTGAGTGGGCCCAATATAATCACAAGGTCCTTAAAAGTGGAAGAGGGAGATAGCAGAGGAGGTTGGAGTAATGTGATATGAAAATGACTTGCTCTTGTTAGCTCTGGAGCTGCTGGAGATGGAGAAAGGGAACCACAAGCCAGCCAAGGCATTCAGGTGCCTCCAGAAGCTGGAAAAGTAACAGACCCTACTAGTAACCTATAAAAACGAATGTGGACCTGCTGACACCTTGATTTTAGCTTGTGTCAGACTTCTAACCCATAGAAGTGCAGATGATACATTTGAGCTGTTTAAGCCACTAAATTTGCTATGATTCGTTATGGTAGCAAGAAAACTAATGTAATACAATATTATTACAAAGTAACATTTTAAAGGAAGACAGTTCGTGAAATTGTTATGAATGGGTATAATAATGCTGATCTATTCAAATATCTTCCACGTGGTTTCTCAGGTATAGTGTTTCATATTCTATTCTTGTAATAGCTCAACTATTCAATGTGTTTTGTCATATAGAACATAGAAATAAAGTCCTTTACTAGACACTAATTTATAGGTGCTTCCTTATACTTTTGTTGCTTTGATTTCCTGTATAATTTCTTTAACAGGTACCTTCTAATTTTAGCTGTTGTGATTAAAATTTAATTGTAATTTAAAATGTTAACAAGACAAAGCTTAGCTATTATAATCTTTGAGAAAAAATTTTAAATATATTTTACATTCTAGTGGTCAATATCAAGTTCTTTTTTAAAACAAAACAAAACAAAACAAAACAAAACAAAATGGTCTATCTTTAAAGATGAACCAAAAGCCCTTCCAAACATTTTGTATTAGAGATAGGGAAAGAAACACTCATAGAGATTATTATTAAATGGATTGTTCATCTCACCCCCATTTTTACTTGTTCCTCATTCTAAAAATTTCAAAGTGTTAAAATATTTCAAAGTGTTAAATATCAATAATACAAAAATACTATTGTATTTTACATTTGTTTAATCAGAGTCACAAGAATTTGTAGCATGTATTTACATGGCAGTCAGGTATCGTCAGAATCATATTAAGTAACACATAATGTACATACAACATCAAATTCTATTTTATTAAAGGGGTCTATGAAAATAGAAGGAGTTCTTGAAAAGTTTCTTTGGAGTCCTGAAATTTGGCCATGGCGGCACAAGAAAATGTTAATTTGAGTGGTCATGTCTAAAACAACTTAAAGGAGTCATCGGAAGGGATTATGTCAGATGAGGTAAGGGGGTTAATAAATACAATGAAATAATTGTCTTTTTGTTCTTATAGTAATTAATAATGTAACCTAGGAAGTGCTGAATAAAAGATGGCTTCCAGTCTATGATTTGGGTCAACTGCGGTATAACCAACAGAAATTGGTAGGTTACAAGTAGGAAGTAAAATTACAGGATATTCAAGGGGATGCTGCATGCCTCCATGTCATTCAATCCTCTCCTCTATGTGGAAGCCATGCAGTTTAGAACAAATTGTCCCCACTGCCAGCTCCAGCGAAGGGCCTGAAATAGCGAAATCCTAACAGGGTAATTAATCCTACATTCTTTGTCAAAATATCTAGTTCAGGAATGGCCAGATGTTGTTAGTTTCCTGTGGCTGCCATAACAAATCATTATATATTTGGTGGCTTAAAACAACAGAAATTTATTCTTTCACAGTTCTGGAGGCCAGAAGTCCAAAATCAAGGTACAGTCAGGGTTATACCCTCCTTGGAGGCTTGAGGGGAGAGCTTGCCTTGCTACTTCTGGCTTCCAGTGGTGGCTTTAATTTCTGCGTCCAACTTCACAGAGCCTTCTGATCTGAGTGGTTTATAAGGATACTTGTTATTGGGTTTAGGGTCCACACAGATAATTCAGGATGAGTTTATCTCAAGAATCTTAATACATCAGCAGAGAGACCCTTTTTCCAGATAAGTCACAGGTTCCAGGAGCTAGGATGTGGACATATCGTTTTGTGTGTGTGTGTGTGTGTGTGTGTGTGTGTGTGTGTGTGTGTGTGTCTGGGTCTGGGGCGTGGGGGCTGTGTGTGTGTGTGTCAGTATTCAATCAATTACACGAGGGGACCCAGGCTTTCCCTGGCCACCATGATTGTTTCAAAGGTGTTCTAGTCAGAACAAAGCCTAGAGATTTGGTTTGGTAGTCATGGGAAGTGATATTTTCCTCTCAATGAGTGTGAATAAGAAATCACATAGTTCATGCTGTTACTAGAAGCATTCTGGCTGCCCTAATGGAAGCCGGCCTAAAAAGCAAGGCAGAACAGAGGATGACAAAGCTGAGAAACCCGCAGAGGAACAGAGGAAAAGCTCTGACAGGATCCTGAATGCACTCAATCTGCCTCTAAATGTGTATATTAGGAAAGCCAATAAATTTATTTTTCCATCTATTACAAAGCAATTATAAGTACAGTAAGGGAGCCAAGGAATAAGCTGTATTTTAGGTGTAGCAATTTTGGCAGGATAATATGAAATAAATGGAATAATAACATTCATTGAGCAGTTATTACATTCTAGACACTCTTCTAAGCATTTTATATTGATTATTTAATTTAATTCTCACAATTATTCTCTTATCTTTCCAGGTAAAAACTCTGTGGTACTGGCTCATATAAGCACATAGGCTGACACACAGTTAATTGAAAAATGATATGAGAGGTGTAGATGTGCGGAGACAGACCACAGAAGGTCTTGGCATCAACCTAAGGTGCTTAGATTTATCCTATGGACATTGGAGAACCAATTGCAGGTGTGAACAGAGTGGAAGATCATGCAGAGGCAATGTGAAGATGGGACTTAAGGCAAGGAAGAGAAAGGACAGCCATTGGGCAGGAAATCCTCAGAGCAGGGATTGGACTAGATTTTATTCCAAACCAAAAATCCATCTGTCCTTTTGTTTATGCACATTTTTATCTTTCATTACAGGAGGCAGTTTATTGTAGTGTAAGTTTATGTAGTTAACTCTGCATTACATAAAAACTATATACTATAATATATATATATACTACACACTACTTGTAGTATAAGTATGAAGATTCTGGAGTCTGGCTGCCTGGGTTCTAACAACAGCTTGCTGACTAACTAGTTTTGTGACACAGTTCTTTATGAAATCTCTGTGTACCTCGGTTTCCTCACATCTAAAATAGGGATCATAAAAAATACTATGTGAGGGTGCTGTGAAATAAGTTAATACAGGAAAAATATTTAGAAGAATACTTGGCCCAAAGAAGTGCTCTTCAATATTAAGATGTCAATATCTTTATATTCCAGATGATCAGCACTGGGACAACCACATTATAGTTAATAAGCATTTGTTGAAAGACCGGGTATTTATACTTCAAAAGGCAGTCTATTTTTACTGCTAGAGATTTATTCTTTCAATTCAAGCTAATTCAATCCAATCAATAAATATCCATTAAGTCTGAATATGATTAAGGTCTGTGCCAGACACTGTAGACAAAGCCAAAATGAGTAAAGTTTAATCTCTGTTCTTCATCAGAGAATATTTGAAGGTCTCTCTCCATAACTTGCACAAGTTGGTTCTAATAGAGCCTTCTGGAACAACTTACAACAAATCTGTCCTCTCTTTTACATGACAGACTTTCCAGCTGACAATTATCCTCCCTACCCTTAATCTTATTTTTACTCCAGGAAATAATAAATATACAAAATTCCTTTAGCTATTCCTTAGGGGACATGGTTTAGGAGCATTCAATCAATTTAA
This sequence comes from Eonycteris spelaea, assembly GCA_003508835.1. Taxonomy (NCBI): domain Eukaryota; kingdom Metazoa; phylum Chordata; class Mammalia; order Chiroptera; family Pteropodidae; genus Eonycteris; species Eonycteris spelaea. The sequence goes on from PUFA01000003.1 coordinate 3,510,162, forward strand.
TAATCTTTCTCCAGACACACTCACATTTGTGAATGCTTTTCTTTAAAGTCAGGGCTCAGAAATAGATACAATAATCCAAGCATGATTGAATGGATAGATAGTGTTATGAGAATCAGCACCATTAAAATAATAGCTAAACTTGAGTGCATCCATAGATAAAATGGGAGGATGAAATAGGTTACAGGTTAAAGCCTTAGGGGTTTCCTTCAGTCCAAACAACAGGAAAATAGAAAACCTAAAAAAAAATCAAAGCAAATGATTGTGAAGTAGAAAACAGACCACAAGGAAAATGCAATTAAGAAACCAAGATGTTATTTCATGCAGGCATAAATAAAACATGTATTTAACAAATAAATGTAAGAAAAAGATTTAAGAAATAGTAGACATGAAGTTAACTATGGTCTCCCTCCCCAAAATGGAAAAAGATGAGACCAGAAAAGATGCCTTGGTCAATGTGGAAATTATTGAGAGAAGATCAAAAAGAACCAAAGGATTTTGAAAGGAATTAAGAGATGAGAACTTACTCTTTTATCCATTACCATGAAGTGTCAGAAGAGGAAAAGTGTGTGCTTCCATGTAGTGCATAGTAAAGAAAGATAGTCATTACATATGTAAATATTATTCATATACCCCCAAAATATAAGTAATCAGATACTTTGGGTACTATTAAATGAGCAACATATACTAATTTAAATTTTTGTTTTCTGTTTTAATGATAGCTGGACATGAGTTTTTCATGTCAACCAAAGAAGGGAGTTTCTTTTCAGGGAGATAGTCCAATATATAGAAAAGAATTAAAAAATATATAATAAGTTTGGTGGGGCATTATAGCTGATAAAAAAGTGATATAATTTAAAAACAGGACTGACAGAGAGAACTTTAAAAGCTTCATTGTAATATTTCTACTTCCAAAAGACCTCAAATAATAAGCTAACCAAACTTGGCATGCAATTAAATATTTAAACATTGATGTTTTAGATGAATAATTAAAATAACAGATCCATCCATGTTGCAAACAGCAAGATTTCATTCTTTTTATTGCTAAGTAAAATAAGTCAGACATAGAAAGACAAATATTATGTGATTTTACTTATATGTGGAATCTAAAAAACAAAAAAATAAACAAACAAAAAAGAAACAAATTCATAGATACAGAGAACAAATTGATGGCTGCCAGATGGGAAGGGGTAGGGAAGAGGTGAAAAATGTGAAAGGATCAAGATGTACAAATTGGCAGTTATAAAAATAGTCATGGGGATGTCAAATACAGCATAGGAAATACAGTCAATAACTATGTGTGGTGCCAGGTGGGCACTAGACTGGCTGGGAGGACCACTTTGTAAGCGATATAAATGTCTAATCACTGTGTTGTACATCTGAAACTAATATAATATTGTATCTGAACAATAATTGAAAAATAAAAAATATATATAAATAAAACTTTGTAAGACTAAAAGATAATAAAAAATTATTCATGATACGTTCTTAACTGAAAAGAGCGGGTTATAAAAGTGCTGGACATGCACTAAATGCAATATTTAGTTTGCTAAATATTCCAGTTTGACCCATTTGGCCACAGGCTATATTGTGTATTCTGGCTCTCCTTACGGTTGGTAAGGGTTGTGTGGCTAGTGAAAAACAAAACAAAACTGGACAGCATTTAAGAGGCGATAAGCTAAAGTATGTTAGGAAGTCACTGTGATCTTTCTACTTAGTTCTTATGAGTAAACAGACAGTTCAAATTAGAATGTTAGCTACAATATAAAACAGAACAGCTCACACTAGGTTTGGAATGCTACTTTTTACACTAAAATAGCAATAAATATACTTAATCGATATAAATAAGTCTACTTCTATCTAGTACAACGAATTCCTGTGATAAATAATTTAGACAAGCTTAGCATTGCTCTATGTTCAAAAAATTGTCTAGATATATTTCCAAATTAGAATTTTTACAGTGAGACAATAAAGCATAGATTGTTTTATTATTACTATTGTTATTGATTGTTACCTCAGTAAAATGACTTCTATATGTTGTCACCTATATATTACCTTATTTCTAAATTGCCTCTGCTGCTATCACAATAACAATAAAAAAGCCTTGTAAAGGAGTTATATTTACAGAGTATCCTGCTTCCTTACATCAGATATGTTGGGTAGTTATTTCTGTTAATGATTAGCTAGGTAGTCAATACTTATATAGAAGATTGATTTTTTTTCCTTCATTATATATTATCTGACATCTGATGTGTTGCTATTGTATAATGTCTCTTATAGAACGAATAATATTGCTTTCCATAAAATAGTAAAATTCTATGGCTAACATGAAACTTTAAAAATATGTGTATATTCTAAAATGAATATGATTTGTATCTTATAGATATTAAAGTTTGTGAGCCAAGCACTCATGTCTGGCTTCAAGCAATCTCATGCAAATATTTATTAAATTCTCCTATGCACTCCCTCTCTTTCCTTTTGTTTCCCATTCTAGTCCATCTGTGCTTAGCCTGCAACCATTTAATAGAAAAATAACATGAATTAAAACAAGAAATGTGCTAGTCTACAAATCTTGGTTTAAAAAGAAAGGTAAATTAAATCTGCAAAAATATCTACTGACAAAAGCATTATAGTAAGCTCTTAAGGCACTTTCAAACTTTCAAAGAACATATCACAAAGAGCGCTCATATTACAATATCAAAGTAACTGCCAAAGGTAGTTATTGAAATAAGTATAGATATATTTTGAAGCCTGAAATGCTGCCAACAAAGACAAACAGGAATAATACATAACTCTGAATATTAACATTCCACAAAAAAGAAGAAAGTACAACAAAACATGTAAAAAAAACCTTAAGGATACCATAAAATTATGAATAGTTAGTGATTCTTTTAATTCGATTATTGCACTGGTTAATTTTAATTAATTTAATTAACTCATCAATGCAGAGGATTTCTAGTTAAATGGGAAGACTGAATTCACTTATTCCTTCTCCAATCCTCTAAATTGAAAGGAGAGAAACATTTACAAAGATATAGATAAGGAGGAAAGATGATCACAAAGAGAATAATAAAGTTTTAGAAAGTGACACAAAGGCAGAGGAATGATAAACAACCTAAAAGATCATAAATGCTGAAATCAAAGTATTTCCATAGATATCGGTAAGAAGCAAGATACTGTGTGTTATAAAACCCAGGAAAGGTTCACTAGCTTCCACAACAGAGGAAAGGCAAGAGAGAAGGCAAAATAGATAACCAGAAGAAAAGTAAGACAAAGAACAGGAAAAAAAAAATTTGCTAAACAAAAAAATTTTTTTTAATTATACTTTATCTCCTTAGAGATATAAAAGAAACTATTGGTTCCATCTAAGCAGGATGGGAGCCTATATTAGAAAGAAAGAGAGTAGAGAGAGGGAGAGAGAGAGAGGAGAGAGAGAGAGAGAGAGAGAGAGAGAGAGAGAGAGAGAGAGAGAGAGAGAGAGAGGGAGGAGAGAGGAGAGAGAGAGAGAGAGAGAGAGAGAGAGAGAGAGAGAGGGAGAGAGGGAGAGATCAGATAGCAGAAAGAAAAGCTAGAAGTTAAGTGACTTTTCAGAAAGTAGAACAAAAGGACAGACATGGAAAATTGGACCAAAAAAAAAAAAAAGCCAGAAATAGAATTAATCTAAGAGATCCAAAAATCTGAATAACAGGAGTTCCAGGCAGAGAGATCTGAGAAAACAAAAGGGAGAAGACTATTAGTGTCATTTGAGAAAATTTCAGGAAACTGAAAGACAGAGTTTCCAGATTTAAAGGAATTACCTTGTACTTAGCACAATGGATGGGAAATAAACACATCAAAGGACATCATATTGACATTCCAGAACCCTAGGAATGAAGAAAAGATTTCCTGTATCGTCATAGAGAAATGAAGGGGTCACATCCAGAGGATCAAGAATCAGAGTGACATCAGACTTGTCAAGAGCAACATTGAAATCTAAATAAGGCAATGGAACAAGAATGGCTTCAAAATTCTCAGGTAAAATCACCTGAATCATTTATATTACTAAAATCACTTAAAATTCTATTAAATGTTACCAAAGTCTCAATCAAGTGCGTTGATAGAATAAGCATTTTCAGATAAGTTCTCAAACAAAAAAAACAATTTACTTCCTCAAAAGCTACAGAAGGATCTGACAGAGCAAGGGAATTTAAAAAAAAAGAGGAATTAATAAGATACAGAAAACAGTAGGTCTAGCAAAGGAAAAAAGAGAAATTACTGGATGGAAGTGAAGAGATGAAAGCTTTGGAACAGGTTTAGAGGGCAAGCGGTGCAAACTGGAGGACAGAGACTTGGGAGAAACTTTTTAGAAAGATAAAACTGTGGACAAGCTGATTTGTCTGAACAACTAACCAAAGATGAAGAGTTTACTTGAATCAGTGAAAAAACAACGATGACAATACGAAACATTAAGCAAGGGCAAGATACTATTAACTTCAGGGAAAATAGAAAATCCAGGAAAGGAAAAAAAGAGATTCAATTGCACGGCTAAGCTGTGGCTAGCTGTGATCATGAAAACTGATTACGTATCTAAACAAAATGTTATCACTACACTAAGAGGCAGGAGGGTACAAAGGACAGGGACATATATGTGTAAGATGAGAAAGGAAAAGGACTAAATTCTCTTATGTCATTGTGAAAAATCAATAGATAAATAGATAGAAACTAAAATACCAAGTTACAAAGTGTGGATATTATTTAGAGACAGCAAAGTAAACACCAAAATATGGAAAGTTCATATGACTCATTACAGGAAGAGCCAGAATCCAAACTCAGTTTTGTCTGTATCCAAATTATATTCTTTCCACTAAACTTAAGTATACCACTCAAATAAAACACAGAGTGATGTCAAAATTATAAAATGTATTAAAAATTGCCTAAAATGAGATAATTTATTCTTTTATTAGTTACCAAAAGTCAGAGCTGACTAAATAAACTGTTAACCTAAGTAGGATATAACAGGCTTTGTCTAAGAAAACATTCTATTTTTCCAACATTGACATCATTACATTATTTACCTGCATCTAAGGTACTTATAAAATGGACATCCACACTGAAATATTGTGATTAGCTGTCATTTGGTTATCCAGGCAACCACAGAGAACTTCCTTTTTTAGGATTACAAGTTATTTCCTTCTTGTCATTGCAAAATATATCCTTTGAGTTCCTGATCTCTTTGTGCCATGAAAGGTTCACCATTCTGAAAGGTCTCACATCCCTGGCTCCTAGGGTGATCTTTGCTTGTTCAGCCTTTAACAATCTCACCCATTTCTCTTTTATCTTCTTTGTAGCTCTACTTTCCCTTCTCTGCTTGGTCACCCACGAAATGATCTAATTTCTGCAAGGATAAAAATTTAACTCATGTTCCAGTTCCAATAACTCACCAGTTATAGTCTTATATTTCTAAATGTCTGTCAGATATTTCCATTTGTATATTCCACTATTCCTCACACTTCTTAACTGGCCCAAATTTCTAATAATGATAAATAAGGCTTTTCCTGATTTAGCTCTTGAGTACTTCTTTAGTTTCATACTCACACCTTTGCCTCAAACTCTCCTCTCGAGGCAAGCTGAACTATTTAATTCATAAGAACTAACTGCATTATTTTTTTCTGTTCCTGAGCACACCAGACATTCTTTCATTTCTTTTTCAGACCCTCCACCAACCTCAAGCTGGTCTTTGTTTGTTTTTTAGGGTTTATCTTTGAAGTGATGTTTATGGTACCCTCATGCTAAGAACAGTACCTTAGACATGATGAATGGAATATAAATATTTGTTTGAATAAATGAACAAAAAACCTCCTTATTAAATGACTTATCTCCAGAAAAATCTCTTCAATACAAACAATGCTGCCTGATTAATCTTTCTTAAATATTGCTTACTAAATGTTTTTCCTTTGTTTAGAAAGGCATAATTTTTTAAAATTCTAAAGTGGGAAACTTGCCTGCCTTCTGGTTCTTCATAAAGTGGTCACTATTTCTCTGCAACCCGATTTCCTGCTGCTTTCCAACAGGAAGCCTCCTCTCTGGTCCACTGAGTACTCCATGCCCATCTCTACATCCACCGGCTTGTTTTTGCTCTTTAATCAACCTGTCATGGATGTTCTTCCTTTCTGACTCTCCCCTCAAGGCCAACTTCTCCCATAAAGCTTTCTTTGAATTATTCTAGTCCATATTAATGGCAACATTTTAGTCATTATCAAATGCATTTTGATGGTCTTTTATTTGACCAGCACTCTTTAAATACTGGGACACAAAAGTGAGCCAGGAAATAACCAGAAAACAAGTTAAAATACAACTACAAAGTGTGACAAGTGCTAAAAGCAAGAGGCAAGGTAGAGAATATTGGTTATAAGACCAGCAGACATGTTGGTCAGAGAAGGCATCTTTGAAGAGATGATGTTTAAGCTAAACCTAAAGGATAGGAAGCATCTAGTTATGTGCAAAATTGTAGGAGTGAAGGGAGCAAGTTCTCCATCGAATGACTCACATGTGCATATACTTTGAAAAAGAAAAGAACTTAGCATATTCTAGGAACTGAAAGAAAACGGTATAGCTGAAGCTTAATGAATAAAAGGAAAGTAGTCTAAGATGAGCTTGGAAAGCTAGGCAAGGTCTATCAGGTCCATAAGGGAAATGCTAAAGAGCAATGGGTAATTATTGCATGGTTATAATGAGAAGAGTAAAAGGATTAGACCTATGTTTCAAGTTCAAGATCACTCTTGCTGCTGCTATAGGAGCAGTGGACTGAGAATTGAAGAGCTTAACCAGGAAGGAGGCTGTTGTAATCTACGAACATGGATAATGGTGAGGACTTGGATAAGGGTAATAGCAGTAGAGATGGAAAGAAGTGAAAGAACCCAAAAATACCTTCTGGGATGACATGTGCTGGGGGAAATCTTCAAAGGAGAAAATCAAGAGCTCAGTTTTGATCATGCTGAATTTTAGATATTTATGACAGAACCAAGCAGAGGCATCAGGTAGAGAGTTAAATATTCAAGTCAAGATCTTCGTGGCAGACAGAATTCTAAGATGAACTCCAACAGGCCCAGCCCTGTATAATCCCCTTCCCTAAGGACAAGACCTGTAATTTGCTTCCAACAAGTAGCATATGAAAAAGGTAAGGACATTTTACAGAATTAATTATTGTCCTTAATCTGTTGTCTTTGAGTTAATTAAAAGAGATTATTTTAGCCATGAGAAAAAAGGAAATAGAGCCATTTGTACAACATAGATGAACCTGAAGGATATCATGCTAAATGAAATAAGCCAGAAAGAGAAAGCCAAATCCTGTATGATCTCACTTATTTGTGGAATTAAAAAAAAAAAAAATCATAGAAACAGAGATTAGAATGGTGGTTAGTTACCATGGGCAAAGGATTGGGTAAATAGGGAGTTGTGGTCAAAAGGTAAACTTCTTCAGTTATAAGATAAGTAAGTTCTCAGGATGTTATGTACAGTACAGTGACTATAGTTAATAATACTTTATTATATACTTGAAATCGGCTAAGACAGTAGATCTGAAGTATTCTCACTACAAACACACAAAAGGTAACTATGTGAGGTGATGGATATGTTAATTAACCTGATTATAGTAATCATTTCGTGGTGTATACATACATCAAATTATCGTGTTGTATACAATAACGACGACAAAAAATAAATAAATAAAAGAGTTTCCTGGGTAGACATGACCTAATCAAGCAATCACTTTTTAAAAAAAGGTCCAGGACTTCCTTGAGGTTAGAAATGCTCTCTTACTGGCCTTAAAGATTAAAAAAGCTAGCTGTGAACTTCCTTTGAAGAGGGATGGCCTATAGATGCTGACGCTCTCAGCTTTATAGCTGTAAGGAACTAAATTCTGTCCATAAGCTCAGTGGGTCTGGAAGAAGACACTGAGCTTCAGATGAGAATGCAACCTAGCAAGAGCTTGATTGCAGTCTTGTGGTACTCTGAGTACAGAATTCAGTTAATCGGTCTCTGTCTTAATAGCAAGAAAATTAACACAGATAAAGAGAAGCATTATATAATGATAAAGGGGTGGATTCTCCAAGAAAACATAACAATCTGTGATTTGTATGTACCTAACAACAGAGCATCAAACAATGAGAGGCAAAAATTGACATTTCTAGAAAAAAAATAGATGAATCCACTATTATAGTTGTAGACTTCAATACCCCTCTATCAGAAATGACAGATCCATCAGGCAGAAAATCAGTAAGGATATAGTTGAACTCAACAACATCATCAATCAACAACGGCAAAAATACAAATTATTCTCAAGCTCACATGGAACATTCACCAAGATAGACCACATTCTTGGTCTGAAAACATGTGTTAAAAATTTTAAAAGAATAGAAATCACAGAATGTCTGCTCTCAGATAACACTGGAATTAATCCAGAAATCAATAACAGAAAGCTGAAAAATGCCTGAATACTTGGAGATTAAACAACACACTTCTAAATAACACATGGGTCAAAGAAGAAATCTCAAGAGAAAATTAAAAATACTTTGAACTAAATGATAATAAAAATATAATATTAAAGTTTGTGAGATGTTGCAAAATCAGTGTTTAGTTGGAAATTTACAGCATTGAATGTATATATTATCTAAAATCAGTCATCGAAGGTAGGAGGAGGGCATCAGTATATATCCCAAGGAAATTAAAAGGGTAATAAAAGAACATTATGAACAACTCTGTGCTCACAAATTTGATAACCTAGTTGAATAGGGCCAATTCTTTGAAAGACACAATCTGCCAAAATTCACAAAAAAAGAAACAGACAATCCAAACACGTCTATATTTGTTAAAGAATCAAAAATAATTAATAACCTTATAAAAGAGAAAGCCCATATGGGTTCACTGGTGAATTCTACCAAATATTAAGGAAAAAATTATATCAATTCTTTACACTTTCTTTCAGAAGACAGAAGCAGTGAAAATAATCTCTAAATTTATGAGGAAGCATTACCCTACACCAAAATCAAAGGAAGCCATTACAAAAAATATTAAAGACCAATATCTCTCATGAACATAGATGTAAAAATCCTCAACAAAATACTAGAAATCAAATCCAACAATGTATAAAAAGAATTATACATATGCAAGGATAATTCAATATTCAAAACTCAATTAATGTAATCCATCCCATAAATGGGGTAAAAAAGGAAAATTACAAAAGTATATCAAAATGAATCAGATGCCGAAAAATCATTTGACAAATACCAACACCCATTCATAATAAAAACTCTCAAAAACTAGGAGTAAAAGAGAATGTCCTCAACTTGATAAAGAACATCTGCCAAAAAAAAAAAAAAAAAAAAAGAACCCTACAGCTAACATTACACTTAATCGTGAGAAACTCAAAGGTTTCCCACTAAGGCCAGGAATAAAGAAAGGATGTTTCCCTCTTGCTACTGCTTTCAACATCATACTGGAAATCCTGGTTAATGCAGTGAGACAAAAAAATGGAAATAAAAGGTCTATATATATTAGGAAGGAAGAAATAAAAGTCTTTGTTAACAGATGACATGATTGTCTATGTAAAAAATCAAAAAAAAATTACAACCACATCTGGTACTAATAAGTGATTATAGCAAGGCTACAAAGTTAATTGCTTTACTATATACCAGCAATAAACAAGTCAAATTTAAAATTTAAAACATAATATAATTTTTATTGCTAATATATAACATACCCCCAAATTCAAAACTTAGGCATAGAACTAACAAAATATGCGCAAGATCTATATAAAAACTATAAAATTCTGATGAAAGGAATCAAAGAACTAAATAAATGAAGATATATTCAATGTTCATGCATAGAAAGACTCAATATTGTTGATGTCAGTTCTTCTCCAATTGATTGATAGATTCAGTGTAATCCCAGTCAAAATCCCAGAGAGTTATTTAATGAATATCAACAAACTGATTCTAGTGTTTATACGGAGAAGCAAAGGGTCCAGAATAGTAAACACAATATTGAAGGAAAAGAAGAAACTTAGAATACTGTGAATACAACTTGAAGACTTCATATAATGCTGCAGTAAGCAAGACTGTATGATATTGGCAAAAAAAAAAAAAAAAAAAGGAAAATAAGTTAATGGAACAACTAGAGAGCCCAGAAAAAGACCCCATAAATAGTCAACTTATCTTTGACAAAGTAGTATAAGAAATACAATGGAGAAGGACAGTCTTTTCAACAAATGGTGCTGAAATAATTGAACATCTACATGCAAATAAACAAACAAACAAATAAATAAAATAATCTAGACACAGAACCTACCCCGTTTACAAAATCTAACTCAAAATGAATCACAGACTTAAATGCAAAATGTAAAATTATAAAATTCCTACAGATAACTGAGAAAATCCAGGTGACCTTTGGTTTGGTGATGACTTTTTAGATTTGACACAAAAGGCTTGATTCATGAAAGAAAGAGTTGATAAGCTGGACTTCATTAAAATACTCTCCCACACCTTTGGAAAAGACACTCTCAAGAGGATGAAAAGGCAAGTCACAAACGGGGATAAAATATTTTAAAAAGACATATCTTATAAAAGAATGTTATCTAACATATATAAAGAACTCTTAAAACTCCACACTGAGAGCAAACAACACAATAAAAAAACGGGCCAAAGATCTTAACAGACACCTCAATAAAGAAGATATACAGATAGTAAATGAACATATGAAAAGACGCTCCACATCTTATGTCATCAGCGAAATGCAAAAATTACAATAACGAGATACAATACACACCTATTAAAATGGCCAAAATACAGAACACTGATAGCACAAAATGCTAGTGAGAACATGGAGCAACAGGGACTCTAATTTATTGCTGGTAGCATTGCAAAATCGTACTATCACTTAAGAAGGCAGTTCGGCTGTCTCTTATAAAACTAAATATACCCTTACCATACAATCTAGCAATCACACTCTTTGGTATTTACCCAAAGGAATTGAAAACATGTCTATATAAAAACCTGCACATGGATATTTAAAGCATGTTTACTCATAATTGCCAAAACTTGGAAGCAACCATGATGTTCTTCACTAGGTGAATGGATAAATAAACTATAGCACACTATAAGACTGAAACATTATTCAGTGCTGTAAAGACATTAACTATTGAGCCATAAAAAGCCATGAAGGAAACTTAAATGCATGTTACTAAGAGAAAGAAGACAATCTGAAAAGGCTACCTAGTATATGATCTCAGTTCCATGACATTACTGAATATGCAAAAATATGGACACAATTAAAAAGCTCAGTGGTTGCCAGGAGGTAGAGGGAAGGGAGGTATGAGTAGGTGAAGCACAGAGGATTTCTAGTGCAGTGAAATACACACTGCAGTGTATGATACTATAAATGTGTCCAAATGCATAGAATATGCAACACTAAGAGTGAACCATGATGTAAACTATGAATTTTAGGTGATAATGATGTATCAATGCAGGTTCATCAATTTTAACAAATGTACCACTCTGTTGGGGGAAGTAGATAACAGGGCAGGTTATGTTATACGGGGTACAGAGTACATGGGAAATCTCTACCTTCTGCTCAATATTTCTGTGAACCTAACGTGGCTCTAGCAAATAAAGTCTATTAAAAAATCACGAGGAAAAGTACTCCATCTTCGATTAAGCAAGGAAGGAACCACAACTTCAAGCCACTAACTATAAAGCCTGCTAAATTCTGTAAATCTAGAGAGAAACAAAAGAGGAGGATAAGAGCTGAAATTCACATACTATTAAACCTTGAGGTGGGTATGGATTTTCCTAAAAATAGTATCATAGTCCCAAAAGACTGTCCAGCAAACTTAGATTAGGACAGTGACATCTAGGGCATAAGTAGGATACAGGGAATGTGGATACTTCCTATTGAAAGTTAGAATGACTGGGGATGTTGAGCTAGAGAAAATAATATACCCACCTACTATTTTTATCAGCTTTGGAGTGATCTCCCAGCTGAGGGTACATGGGCCCTCCTAGAATAAAAGACTTGATAATGAAATCTAGCTATACATAAAATAAACCAAACTAATTCAGAAAGGGAAACACTAATGAAAAAATTAGTATTGAGCAGTGATTTAATGTAAAGATTAAAATATAAAATAATAAAAATGTAACAAATCTAAAATGAAGAAAGGTAACTGAAAAAATCCTTTTTCATTTTTACTTGGTTAAATAAAATGAACTTGGGCATATGTATAGTTCCACAGAGTGTTATAAATGTATAGGGTTCATAAAGAGAATGCAGTTCTTTTATATTTTATTTTATTTTACTACTAAAGTGCTTTTACTAAGTAGGTGAGTAGACATCACAAAAGCAAAAAACCAGTCAATCATTGATTCCAATAGCAATGACAGGAAGATTTCTCAGGTAATGATTAGGCATTTATTTCTGATAACTATGATTTTGAGTGTAGTTTAGTTCACTTCTGGCGAAAGATTTCATAGTTCTCCTTTGCTATTTCTTCTTTGATTGTAGTGTTTTGCAGGCATGTACAAATAGAAAACAGCACCATTTCCCATTGTAGATTTTACTTATCCTTTCTGAAACTTTAGGTAAAATGACCTATTAAACAGTTCTGTATTCTGAGTGCAGGCAATTCAATATACTTATAACATCTAGAATTATTCCCCAAGGCACAATCTTTTACATGGATTTATTATCAAAAAGGTTCTATTTGTGCAGTCTTATTATCAAATGTGTATATTCAAAAAACTTAACAAATAGCTTCCAGCTAATAGTTACCTACACAAATTGTTTATATAGCTGTTCTTTTTTACAGCCAAATTCTATATGGAAGTCTATTCTTCCTATTGTGATAAATTCAAACAACTTTTAACTTAACGTTGTTAATGGTCTTAAAACTTTTAAAAAATATGAAATAAAAATATATTAACAGTTTAATAAGATTACAAAATTCAATTTCACTCAATTTTCTTAGGTCTTAAAATTCTCTCAGTAATATGAATATCCATTGTCTTACCATTGATATAAATATCAGTAGCTTGGGGTGAGGGGTAAAGGGACAGTGGGTGTAAGAACTTAAGCTATTATTACCTTTACTTGAAGATAATCAAAACTTTTAAAGAACCAACTCTTTCCCCATAATAATTTATTGCTTTCCCCTTATTAAAACATACCAAATTCAAACTGGTTATTAATATTTGTCAATATAAGCTGAAGATGAATTATAATATTTTTAGCGAGAAGTTCCTATCATAGTGAAATTTAACCTCAAGACAGTAAAAGCTGGCAGTATTAATTTAAGAAGCTGTTTTTTTTCAGAATTTTCAGAAATACAAATCTCTTTTGCTTGTTATAACATAATAATTTATGACTTACCATATTAAATGTAAAGGGAAAGAAGTCTATTGATATTCTTGTCTTTGGTCTGGTTTATCATACCTTAAGATATAAAATCTAGAAATTCTTTTAACCACATACTAAGAAGCACCCCTCCCCTTGGTTCTGATTATGTGAAAGACACACATCTTAAGCAGCCCTAAATGTCATCAGGATAGTATTCATGCAAAGTATGAATATTACATCATATACTTTAATAGGAGGAGGGATGTTTTAAACACTTAATTTGAAATGAAAATTTTCTGAAGGGATAATGCTTTATCACAAATTTTGTAAATTTTTAAAAATTTTAACCTCTTTTACTCTGTGCTTCATACAGAATTGGCCCTCAAGCTTTTGACTAAAAGAGAACTTTGTTTTTCGCTACTTATAAATCTATGATATTGACTTTAGGTGCCCATTTCTAATATATAAGCACTAACAGTGCCTGTCTGCCTTCCAGATGATTAAAGCTGATAATCCCACTGGATCCTAAATCTTACTGGGGTCCTGGCTGCACACTTACATTCTGTTATGTTGTGGATCTTTTAGTGAAAATCATCAGTAATCTTATATGTTGTTTTATAGCACCAAATGTTTAAGGAAAGATATGGAAGAAGGAAAAACACATTATTGAGTTGTCTAATTTCCCTTTAAAATTTCTCATGTCAAAAAGTTCTCATACATAACTAAAAAATGGAAAAAAAATTTATGTAATATTTACTGATAGTATCATTTTAGTATGGTCTCCTATATTGCCTAAAATATATTAAGACTAGTTTTCTCTTAAATGTTTAAATATAAATGATGAAATATTATAGAATGTTCAATGAAGATATTTAGATACTTTGGATACTTCTCTAACTGACAATTTTCACTAGCTCACTTCATGCAATGTGAAAGTTATCTCATCCACTGGCTAGTTGGCTTAAAATCATAGAACATTTTACCCAATTTTTATTTTGAAAAATATCTAACCTACAGGATATTAGCAATAATATGAATACTATACCACCTTTATATAGATTAAACAGTTGTTAACATTTTGCAACATTTTCTTCCTTCCCATATCAAAAAAAAATTTTTGCTGAACCATTTGAAAGTTGCCAAGATCATAAGAATTCATCTCTAAATACTTCCAAATATATATTTTCCCCCAAAAGACATTCTCTTAGATAACCCCAATATGATTATCACACTGAGGAAATTTAACATGGATGTAATACTATATATGATCTACAGCCCAAATTCAGATTCCTCTAATTGTCCTAATATTATCCTTTTTAACTTTTTTTTTTTTTGCCATCGAGAATCTAGTCATGAAAGATGCCTTGCAATTAGTTGCCATGTCTCCTAGTATCTTTTAATCCTGAACTATTTTCCAGAATTTTTTAAATTGACGTTTTTGAAGTGTTCAGGTCAGTTACATAGAAAAATATCTACAATTTGGATGTAGATATATTGGAGAGGACAATTTTTTTTTTTCCTCATGATTGTTTCTCATGATTAAGTTCAGGTAAACCATTTTTTGGCAAAAACGTCAGAGGTTATTTTGTATCCTACTTTATATGTGTATTGTATCAAGAAATACATGATGTCAGTTTGTCTCACTATTGGTAATGTTAAGTATGGATCAGATGGTTAAGCTGGAGTCTGTGAGAATTCTTCCTGTAAAGGTACCTTCCTCTCTTTGTAATTAACAAGCAATCTGTGGGGTGACATATAGAAATAGTGTGAATATTCTGTCCCCATCATGCAATTAACCCAATGGCAGGCCGTATTTTGATTATTCTTGTAATAGTAGTTGCAAAAAGTGACTTTAATTGTTAGCTTGTATTCTTCAGTGAAACAGAGCTTTTGCTTCTACTCACGCCCATTTACACATTACATACACACTATGGGCTCATGCATACTTTTTTTATTCACTGTGCTCAAATCCATTACATACATTATTACTTTTTATGTTCAAGTCTTTCCAAATTTGGCCCGTGGGAGTCTCTTAAATCTGGCTTTTATGTGCTTTTGATGTGTCCGCATCAATTTTTTGAGGACCTCTTTGTTTTTCAGGATTACCAGATTCTCTCCTAAACTAACTGAAGCAGGAGGGCTTTAAATAAAAAGATTGACTCAACTCAATTTTGATGCAGCAATTGGAATTTAGGCACAAATATTAGAATAGTACCGAGAGCATAGTAAGTGACAGTATGGTAAACCTGTTCCTTAACTATTTTAGCTATAGTTTGAAGCCTTTGTCCAATTCCTAAAAATACAAACTTTTCATTTATAGCAAAGAATTTTATGTAACTCTTTTTCAATTTCATGTATTTATTCTGATTTAAATATTTGTCCTCCATCTCTTTTATCTCCATATGGGAACCATATGAATAGGTAACCTATTTCAGAGGATTTTCTTTTTCTTTTCTCCAACATGGTACAATCTTAGATCACTGTCTGATGCCAAAATGAGCACAAAGGAACAACATAAAACCTCCATGAAGCCTTTAAACATTCTTGAAACTATCAAGGGATTTCATATGCTAGAGAAAGTAATGTAAAAGAATGCTTGGGCTTTTCTTTTTTTTTTGTAAGAAATTTGATAGAGCAGACCTTTTCTAAGCAAATGTAGTACTACTCAAGTCGCCTCTGAATGATAACAAAGAGAATTTGAAGAAAGAGAAGTGTGATATTTGGGGAGGTCACAAAGAAAGAAAAAGTGGGGCCTCATAGCTTGCAAGTTTTTCTCTCTCTCCTTCTTTCTCTAATCTACTTTTCATTAGAATGTGAGGTAGGTGTGCATAATACATATGTATGCATGTGCACATGTAGGGTTAAAAATAGGGATGTTTTAGTCGACATTTATTCAACAAATACTAACTATATTCCCACTGTGAGCAAACACTACAGTATTTTCTAGGAATATAAAGACCATCAAAACAAGAGGGGGCTCTAACAGAGGTTAATTAAATAATTACACAAATAAATGTGAATTCACAATTCTTTGCAACTAGTTGCAATGAAGGACGTGAATACATAAATATGGGTACATTTATGCATACAATAATATGCTTACTAAAGCATCTTTACTAAACAGTTGTCAACATTTTGCAACATTTTCTCTTTCCAAAATCTAAAAAATTTTTTTTGTTGAACCATTTGAAAGGAAGTTGAAAAGATCATGAGAATTCATCTCTAAATACTTCCAAATATATCTTTATATTTGTATATGTTATTACAAGAGGATTAGACTTAGTTTAGGGGGAAGAGATGGCTCATTTGAAGAAGCGACATTTTGGTCTATATTTTAAGAGTTAACTAAGTATTAATTAGGCAATGTTTGGGTATGTATGCTTACATGTAAGGGGATGGGAGGGGGCAAGGTGAGTCAGCACAATGGAAGAAAGCCAACCCCCTGACGTAGATTGTAGGAGTGGGAGAACCAAGAGATGAGACTAGGAGAGTCTGACCCCACTGCGTTTCGAAAAATCAAGTGTACAGTTTTGGTCTTTATCATCAATAAAACAATGCTAATCCATTTAAGTGATGTGTATATTTGCATTTTGAAAAATGTCCTCTGGCTCTCTGGAGGATGGATTTGGAGGGAGAGTAATGTCAGATGCTAGGAGAGCAGTTATAAAGCGCCAGTAATTTTATCTACACAATGGATAGTAAAAGCTTAGACCTGGGTGATGGTAGAAGGCAGCTTTGTCACATACTTTTGGAAGTAACAATCAATGACTGGTTGAAGGTTTTGATATGGAGTTGAACAAGAAGGAATGTGAAAAATAAAATCCAGATTGAGAGAGGGGGAATCCTGGAGGTTTGATGTCAGATGGGCGGAGATCACAAGTTTAATTCTGACATGTTTCATTTGATGTTTCTTTAAGATAGGCAAGAAAAAATGTCAAGTACACAGCTGGATCTATAAGTGGGGAACTTAGAAGGACTTTCTGAGCTAGAACTATGTTTTCTAGAGTGCTCTAAATGACATGTGCCAACAATTTCAAGGAAGGTTTGTTGGATAGTACTTTGTTTATGTATGTTGGGAAAAACCAGAGGTGAACTAAAGTTATAAGGTACTAGATGAACAATCTCTGCTACTTGAGTTATTTGTCAATCTATTTCTATTGTAAATGATTTTATAATTCCCTGATCTGCAAAATCTGAAAATATGGCTTCATTAGACAATTTAGCAAGACATATGTGTGTGTGTGTGTGCATATGTGTGTGTGTCAAAAAAGTGATAATGTAAGTACGAGATTAATATTTAAAATATTTAACAATAAGTACACTTTGGGCTCCAGCCATAAATGACCAGTAAGATCATACCAGTACATATAGCTGAAAGCCAGCCCTGTCACAGAAGTACAATCTCATTCTCCAATAGTAAAAATTCCTAACTGAAAATACAGTGCTACTATTAGGAAGTAAAAGAATGTTGATATTTACTGCTTTTAGTCCAATAATGTTACTAACACCTAAGCAGTTTTTAAATACATTGAGACAATTGATTTTCAGGGAGGAATAAATTACCATCATTCTAATCTAATTTCAAAAAAATGCTGTGGGGAAATAAAATCTATTTCATGTTATGTTTCTAAAAAATTGTATCTACATTTCAGTTTTGAAATTTTTTTTGAAAGCATACAATCAACACCACCATTTTATCTAAATCTTCACAGACGATAGTTGCTTAAAGTAATGTGTGACTATGGGTCACAGCTCTAATTCCTTCTATAAAAAAATGAAAACAATAGAAATGTCTACAAAGCTGAGTGAGCTTTGAGCTTCCTGCTTTTTAACTAATGGAAAAGTAAGTGTTACATTCTTCATTTGAATTGACAAAGTTGTCTTATTTTGTTTTCCCGTTTTTTTTTCACATATGTCTAATGGAGGCTTCTGAAATTTCTTTCACTACATTAACTGGGTGTATTTTTCCTTTTCTTAACTACATTCTTGAGTGTTTTTGATTTCAGTTTAGGATAGTATTGTAGTAGTATTTTAAAAGGATGCACCACAAACCTAGTGACTGAGACGTGTCATATATCTGTTTATTCTGGCAAAGAAGGTTTTCTCTTGTATAGTGGAGTCAACAATTCAAATATGAAGGGCTTTACTTTCACAATCTTTGCCTTTATTCTATATAAGAATGAAAAGCATAACAAGAAAAAAGTAGATATTCCAATAAAATTCCGCTGCCTAGATAGATCTTTGTGCTGCTCAAATGAAAGAAGTTCCTTATTTTCCTTATCACCTCCACAGTCCGACAACCTCAATTTCATCTTCTCTCAGTTCCCATTGCACCACTATACGCTTAGAAATTGTAACAAAAGTAGACCAAATAAAGTTAGGGGTCAGTCTGAGGTTGAGTGCCGGGCCATTCAATTGACCAAAAAGCTTCCAGTAAGACCGAACAATACACAGAAAAACCATCATAGATCAAATTGTGTTCTGGACAATTGCTGCATCCCCTTTGCAGGAAAAGCTGCTTCTCTTGATTGGGTAAAACATGCCTTTCAATGTGGAGATTCTTGTGATTGTGTGGAAGCAATTGTTTATTTGCATGCACACACACATACACACAATGACTACAATTTTAACTGTTCAGGGTTTACATTAAAAAGCTTTTTTTTTTTTTTAAAGAGTAAGATATGCAATATTACAAAAGACATCTAAGATGGACTGGGAGAAGGAAGTAATCTATGAAAAAAGTATCTTACTTATAATTTGGTAATTTCAAGATGCTTGTAGCTAATTCTGAAAGGGCATTTCATATTAAGTTAATTCTAATGTGAGAGCAGGTCTCACGTTATGGCCTAGAAGTAACATTAGAAGTAAGAAAATTTGAGTTTCACTCTCAATTCCCTCCTTGTTTCTGGGATCTTACCTACACTTTCATGTATGTTGTGTATATGGTTAATCTTCAAAGCCTTCTAATCTCTCTGTAAACACTATAAATTTTGCAAAGGGGAGAGATATTGGTGTGCTTTTAGCATAATCTAAATACAGCTAAGACAGACAGTATAGTTGTTTATAACTATCCCATGTCCGAGTCCTATATGCTAGCTCAGGACACGTTTACTTCACACAATAAAAAAAAAAAAAAAAAATTTTCTAATGCAGCAATTTATTTAGGTTAGTAACAGATTTGGGCCTCTTCAAACTCTTCAATGAGCATACTATAAAGCATTATGTTTATGTTTTATGATGCAACTTCCAATATTGGACCGGTGCATTTGTTTGCATAAGCATGTTTCAAGGGCATGAAAAATAAAATCTCAAATAATATTTCATCTCTCGTTTTTTTCAGCATCTAAAATTATGTGTGAGTATATATGCATATAAACATGTATATACATATTGTGCACACACATATACTCACATACATATGTGTGAATGTACATAATGTCTCTATATATGAAACCCTTCAATGTTTTCTGGAGATATGCTTTAAACAAAGTTAAGGCCTGGGACAACGAAATATTAGCCAGCTTGCACATTTGTTTGTCACCACTCATAGTCACCCACAAAACATAGATTCTTAAGGAAAATAAGGACCAGGAGAAGTGAATTTTTATAAAGGTGACAGTGATGGAAAAAGATCAGAACATGAGCTTGAGCATGGTGGTCAGTGAAACGTAATCCTGGTCCATTAAGGCAGGATACTAGTGGACAAGTGAAATGGTTCCACTTAAAAGAAGTAAAGATAGGTGGGTAACAGCATGAAAAATAAGCCATGACATGATAAAAATTGTGTTTATCTAGCTCGATGACCATCATCAGAACCAGATCATGTCCTAGAGAATATTTTGGGAAAGGCTGGGTATGCCCAGGTTTGTCATGATTTCTGGAGGAAAGTGTTGTTGACTTTGGGTGAGCAGGTGGGGCTGCCCCAGTCAATGAAGGTTTTTCTCATATGTCTCATACAACATACAATGTCCCACTGAACTAAACCTAAAATGAATATCAACCTGTAGAATCTAGTACATAATCATAATTAAGCATTTTATAAGAATTGTCAACAAACCCCAGTGATTTACAGTAAGATTGCGGTGGTGAAATAATTTAATCATTTTGTGTAGCCTGTCTCCTAACTTTAGGACTGATAGACTACAAATATTAATAGAAAAATATTACTTAAAAGGCAGTATTAGCATGAAATCAATAATTTTCATTTTAGAAACATTTTATCATTATTATTATATAGTGGGTCATCTACAGAGTCCCTTGAGGTAGAGATCATATTAGAACAACATGAAAATTTCCATAAAGTAGCTTGGAATTTTGGTAAAAGTAGATTAGTAGTATTTACTCTCTCATTTGCAAAATATCATACTTACACATTTTTTTCACTCCAACAGTCTATAATTTGACTTGACATATTTTCCCTACAATGATTACCACTATTTCCTCTTTCTGTTATGCACAAATAACTCTAGTATGTAATTATCCTAATGCTACTTTTAATCTATCATCGTTCTTTCATTTTCCTGTACTTCTTGTATGGAATGTCTTCTGATTTTTTTATTTGTCTTAAATCCAAATTTATTCATTATATAAAACTCAAGTTTCTGACTTCTTAATATGTGTTCCAGTGAAGTTGACCCAAACATCATTATAGTGAAATGCAGTTTTATTACAAATTACTTTCATTTTATTGCTCCTTTTCATTACAGGTGTATTCAGTAACTATATTACAGATGAATTACATTTAAGGATATTAAGAGGATACCACAAAGTATTTTTTAATTAGAAAGAGGACAAAGTCTAAGAGGGCTGAGGACCACAGTTTGATACATGTGAGTACTCAGTGAATGACAGAGGCAGAAAAGTCACAAGCCTTCTGCATTTACTTCTGTACCACTTCATTTTGCGACTATCTTGTACAGTTGATAATTGTGATGGCCAGAAGAAGTTAACTCCCCTATGTAACTAACCAACTTACTACAAGGGACTGGATGAAGAATTGGATGAGGTTTCTAGTTTCAGCTCTGCCACTAACACCGGTATGACCTTTAGTAGCACACTCTGATCACTGTGGACCCCTAATTTCCTTAACTGTAAAATGAGGGCATAGGAATAAATTACTTTTAAGGTCCATTCCAGCTCCATAACAAAATGCCTAACTATTATTCTAAGACTTAGGCACTGATCAGAAGAAACTGATTCCTTCATAAATGGATATAAAATATATCTTTGTGGTTTCAATTATTCTAAGCAAAACATTTCTTTTTAAAATATTTCGTCAAGTCAGGTCTTTAAAATATGTTACACCCTAAAAAAACAAAAATATTTCCTCACACACAAAAAAGACTATTGTAACTCGAAGTAGCGAGCACATTTATTATGCGAACACAGTTCCCATTCTGAAGGACATCTACTTTTCTATTACCATTCTGCGCACTGATGTAGAAGTCAGTTTTACTTTTTGCTTTGAATTCTTGAATGAAAGTGGTCTTAGCTGCCTTCCAATCATATATTTCTTGGAGGTCTACCCTTTTCCACTGAGGTTTTCTAAATTCTTTCTAATAGTCTGCAGAACAATTCAACAAAATCTATATACAACTGAACACTGACTATATAAACAAGGTGTTTAATAGCAAGTTTATGGTGTGAATCAACTTCCTGTTCAAGTAACTATTTCATCCACAACCAATTTTGCCCTAGAGCTTTAAAAATACAATAGAAATCTGTTAAATTGGCAGTGTTGCTGAACTTCTATTTTTCTAACCAAGTCCACAGTAACAATGGATACTTGAGAGCTTATCTTTGATGAAATGTGCTTTGATTTGGAACATAAGTGCAGAGATCCAATGGACAAAACCCCTTATTCTGTGGCATCTTGCTGTTTTTCTTTTGGAAAGCACATACATAAGGCTTAGGACTGTCACCTAAACACCAACACATGTGTATGCTTTAGGAAAATCTCATACTTGAAAATTCAGTTTAGTAAGATTTATAAATTAGAATCTTCCATTTGGTTTCCAGGAGCACTCTACTATCAGTTTTTAATATATATAATATTAATCACCTTTGTTACAGGTAAAGTGGGGTTGAATTTCTCAATTTGGACTAAAGGACTTTTATTTTTTCCAGGAACATGTCTAATTCTTAACACGTATTCATTAAATAGATATACAATCAAGTCTGATTATCTTTCTGTGAATTATATATAATCTACTGCACAGTTGCCATACCAGGTTTGCTTATTTCTGTCACCCAGCTCATTTCTGGGCAGGCTGCCCACCTGCCTTACCTTCTCATAAATCGGTTTTGCTGTTTGAGGTATGTAAGCTCATTTAAAATTAACCTAAACAAAATAATTAGAAAGGCAACTTGCCCATAATAACAATGAAAATCTTTTTAAACCAAACATGTAATACATTACAAAGACAAATACAAATGACTTTTAAAATAACTATGATTTGGGGTTATCTTTGCCTCTATTCTTCTCATTAACATGAATAATTCAAAGTGTTTACTATACACGGTGAAACTATTTCCCCTCAATAATTCATTTTTAGAATACAGAAAAATAAGATGTAACACATCCTTATATATTTCCAAAGGTTTAAATTAGATCATTTTTTAAAGGCAACTTTACTTTCAAAATTTTCTATTTGGGTTCATTTTCTTTGATGCTATCCTGCTAGTAAGGGGAATCTTACACTTTCAAGACAAGGGTAGTATAGAGCAGTATAGCAGGCAAGAAGGCAGATTTCTTTAGTTCTCATATTTTCAGGTACATATAAATTATTCGCAAAGTGTAAGCAAGATTGCCAATATTTCCCCCCAAATCTATTAACATGCTTTGGGATATTACACTCAGATTTAAGTAAAAAGAACTTCCCAACATTCTGACTGCAATGAAGGAACAACATATTTATTATGCAACTTAATTCTAATAATAACATTCTAACACTGCAGTTTTGGCTGCAGCAAACATTCCCTAAATGAAAAAGCATTCCTGGATTGGGGTGGGGTGGGATTGTAAACGTCAAGTCTTGCTTGAATGATGACATGAACAAAATGAAGGGTGTGAATCTATCTGCTGATTACACACACTCACCCTGATTCCCAAACACAAATATAAAGAATGCTATAGAGACATTTTTTTCATATCTTATATATTATTTAGACACAATATTTGTTTGTGAAACAACATATATGTCTTAGGTCTACTTATTTGGGGTTTGGAAAATAAAATTAGTCTCCTCTTTTGTAAATTCTTCCTGGGAAGGTGTTACATTCTTCTGGAAACCATGCTAATTTTCTGGAGTCACAGAACTGTTTAACGTACTGCTTCAGAGCACCAAAAGCTATCCTTGTGACCAGGAAAGGAAAGAATGTCACCAGGAGGAGCCAGCAGCTGCACTAATTCTCAGCTTCACTCTGGTCACAAAAAGGTGAGGGAAGAAAAGCAATCAAATTTCACTAGAGTAACACAAGTCTTGGCCAAAGGCTTTCAAACTTTTTGACTTCTCCTTTCATTGAAAGTAAATGGAGAGGAGCTTATGGTGTAATAAGCCAAACACAACAGTTGCTGAACCTGGGTCAACATCAGCTATCATTACAGCTTTGGGGATGTTCATGGAAATGCGTGAAATGAGAATATATGTTTTGATACCTGTGAGAATAAAACATTGCACTTTAAGTGAGTGGGAGAGAACAGATGGTTGGTAATGATTAAGACATTTATGTTTTGGACCGTCACCAAGCCTCTGTACATATTTATAAAAAAATGGTGTTTAGTTAGTACAAACCAACATCTATCTGCAAGGTGCTCATTTTCTGGAAGATGTTACTGTAGCAAAGGAGATAAAAACCAAATGAGGCAAAGAAAATTCTTCTCATTTCCTCAAGGCATTCAATGTGTGCTATTTCTTATTGACTATATTCAATCAAAATGTTTTCTGTGTGATGAGAGGGTTTTAATTTTCCTCAGTAACTAGTCAACTCTAAGTGTCTAGGTACAGTATTCTTTTTGAATGCATTGAGTAGAATTCTAATTTTGTTCTGTATATCTATTTCATGTTGACTGAAGCTCTTAAAACCCTTTAGCAATAATAAAATCTGGTAGTCCAGTGTACTCTTGCCCATGAGAAAAAATAACATTTGCCTAATCCTCAATTGTAGACAGGTATATGTTATGCTTATATGCTATAATTGGCAGGTGCCAGGCTAATGAATTAGGAAGACATAAATATTAAATGTAGTCACACTGCATTTTGGTGTGTATGTGTGAATCTAAAGAAGCTCATGTCCTTTAAATCCAGTGGAATAGTAACAGTACAGATAAAATTATATACAGAGAGAATAATGCAATGTTTGAGGTTAAGGAAAATAACATTGGTAAATAATACTCTTAATTACATAAAAACTGTTTGTAAAAAAAGAGTCCTGTTAAACATCCAGTGTTTTGATTTAGTTCTGATAACATAATGGAAAAAAAGTCATACAAACGCACACTCTTTATTATTTACTTGCCATCCCTTTCAAAACCATGGGAACTGCTCAGGAACAGTTTGCTTGAAGGAGGAGTTGGGGGTGGACCTGCGGGCAGAGGGGGGAGGAGGCGCGGCAGCTCTAGCTTCACACCTGTGAACTTAGTTGGAAATAAGTCCTGACAGGCATCAAACATAACACCTTTTAGCCTTCTAACAGAAAACATGCTGATAGGCAGGATGTTCAAATGGGGCAGAAGAGGGAGCAGGTAACCGTGTGAAAGTAATGGCAGTAGCAACAAAACGACGCGCAGTTTTGACTCTCCTCAACCCACCTCGAGTCTCCTCCCCACATCAACCCTCCGCCCCTTTGCTGGGGCGACCCAGAACCTGGGCTCCGACTCTCCCAGTTTCTCTCCCACATTGCCCGCAGACTCAGGGACGGATGCAAGAGGGGCACCACAGCAGAGACAGATGCTCATCGTTCTGCCAAACGTGCTGGAGGGCCGGAAACAGGCATCAGAAACTCAAGACTGTTCTTTCTGGGGTCCCCTTTCCAACCTGTGTGTGCCGCAGTGGAGCAGGTCCTGGAGTCCTGACTCCAGGTGCCCCGCCAGGCCCGAAATCCAGCAAGGATAGCTAATAAGTTCGGGCACCCGTCCTCCTCCGCCTTTTCAAAGTCTCCATATCCCCTCCATCTCCCGGACACCCCACACCACCACTCCAGCACGTCCAATAAAGGGAATGAAGTTCCCCACAGTGGGAGAGCGGGGAGGGAGTGCTGGAAAGGGAATGGGTAGAAAAAAAGATGCCTCTCGCAGTCAACAGAGGCGAAGTTCTTGGAAAGGTGAGGATCACTTCCCCTTCACCCAGACCCGGCTCGGACCGTGGGTGCCACGCGGCGCCCCGCAGTCTCGCGCCTCGGATCTCGAGCTCGCACGCCTCCCGCAAACGTGCCCCAACCCAAATGCGGTTACTCGCGAGGGCGAGGGGAGCCGAGGCGAGCGGAGGCGCATACTGCTTTTCGAGAGCGGAGCTTCGCAGGAAACTTGCCCGCGCTCCGAGGCAACTCTCGTGGACTCCTGCCGCGGGCCGCTGCGTGGGGCGCCGCGCGCGCGGGGCGCGGGCTGCGCGGAGCCGGGCGCTCGCCTGGCGCGTCCCGACTCGGGCTGCGGCACCGCTCGGCTCCGTCCGCTCCCGCCGCCCGCTCCAGCGCCACCGCCGCCGCCGCGACCTCGCCCTCCCCGCAGCTCCGCTCCCGCCTTTTATCTCCCTCGCCGCCCGCCCTCCCCACTGCCTTCTTTTCTCCCTTCTCCTTCCTCTTACTTCTGGCCTTATCTCTGCTGGCGACTCGTCTACCCCCCCATCCCTGGGTCGTCCCATGGCTCTAGTGCCACCCTACTCTTGGCAAGGAAGTGATGTTTTCCCCTCCTAATTCACCTTCCTAATTCAAGGCTGCCCTAGCTCAGGTTCCTTTCCCAGTTTCTAGAGACACCTGAGGACTAAATCAATAGGTTAGTAGGTTATGGCAAACACTGACTCCAACGTCTTAGACTCTCTAATCGCTTGACAGATTTTTTAAAAACTACATATATGATTATAAAAGTAAAGTCCGGGACGGAAACATGTGCCGTGGGTGAGCCCAGGAGCAGGTTTCCAGGAAGCCAGGGCTTCCTTAAAAAGAGCAAAGTGGCCACTAACGACAGCAGGGAGGCCTCCTAGGTCTCTCAGGCCACGCATTTCATAATCGAACAAGCTGAAGTTGGCAGTCTGTCAAGGGCTTTGCAAAGACCAAGATTAGGATAAATTTTCTGTTTATCACTAAAGGAAATGGTTCATTGATATTTAAAAATGATTTCCAAACAAGCTAGCAACAATTTGACCCAACTAGGGCAAACAAAATTAACATCATCTTGATCGCCTAGCTTGCATTCAGGCAGTTTCTATGAATTAACAAATAAAAACTCCACCCTCCTCCCCCAAATAGTAAGTGGTTAAACTTACCTCATTGATACATTAGAGTGTATATTTTTTTTCAAGCAGCTGTTACCAACTTTCTACATTTTCAGTAGGTCTTATTCTTGCTAATGGTTTAGGAATAATACATCTGGTGGTAGTGAACTTTGATTCCATGAAGAAATATTATTATAGAACTTGCTTGAATGATTCTGGTTTCTTTTAAATACAGCTTGATTTGTTGTTGTTATAAGAATTTTATTTTTAATTCGTATGTCTGCTGGTTTGTTATTAACAGCTTAGACAGCGTCTGTCCTCCCTGCCACAAAGGTCTTTACTCATCGTGAGAATGAATATCTTGTCCTGCAGTTGGACTTTTAAAGAAACAAGTAATGTCCCTGAGCTGTGTTTAACTGGTAGGCAATTGATGAATGCTTATGTTGTTAACCAATTTAACTTAGTCTCTTTGGGTTTGGTCCCATAGGTGTCATTCCATGTTTTATTAACTCTTAGAGTTGGGACCACTCATTACATCTGAGCAGTGAAGATATCCCAGCCAGGCTCAGAAGACCTAGCCTCTAATTCTTGGCTGATGTAAATCACACAACTTTTGTGGCCTTTGCATTCTCATTTGTAAAATAAAGTGGTTAAGCAGGAATATCATTATAACTCTATAATTTCTAAATTCCTAAAGTTTTTTTGTTATTTTTTTAATTTATTTTTTTTTGCTTTTGTTTTTGTTTTTAGCTAATAGGAGAAGCTGGTCATGATGAGGTCAACTTCTGATAGAATTTGCTTGATTTGTGTGCTGCTGGGCATTTCCAGTCCATTGTGGGATTTTCCAGTCTTCAGAATTTATTTCATTCATCTATCATAGCAAATCAAACACAACTGTGAACCAGCTTCCTTTCCTAAACCTATATCCAAAGCCATTAAAAATATTTTTAATAACACAGGAAATTGAATTTTGTTAATATCCTAGTTTGCCGAATAAAGGATCAAAGAATCACCTAAAAATGTGTACCAAGCATCAGTATTAGATGCATTTTTTTGTGACATTTGATTTGGAGTTATGTGGTTAAGTGAAAACATTACCTTTTTAAATTTTACAGTTAAAACTATTTAATTTTATATATAATGAACTTTTTCTAAAACATTGGTTCACAACATGTTCTCTAAACCTCTCTATTAATTTTTGTTTATTTCTTTGAAATTGTCTTAAAAATGTTTAACTATATTGACTGTTTCTGGGCAAGTATGAAGCTTATGGATCATGGATCCTTTAATGTGTAGGTTTGGAACAATTACAATCATAAAAGGAGTTTCTGCATCAAATCTCAAGGTACATTGATAGCAAGAGTGCCTTTATGGACAAGGTAGCCTCATCATACATGACGCAGATATCATTGGGTCAGCTAAGAAATGCAGTCAAATTTGGCTTTGAAAATGTGTATAAGAAAGACAGGGGTAGAGGGTTTGGAGAAGAGTAAATGTGGTTATTTTCTTAGCATCTGTGTGTACAAAAGCTCTTTTAAAGTGTGAGTACAAGACTTGTGGGATAGCTCTTGATGTTTTTGAGTGTGTGCTTTTCTTTAACCGTGCAATTCTCGATGATGACTTGGCTTAATGAATGGCCAAAGTAATAATTCAGCAGAAATGTATTAAACGCAATATACAAGAATACATGGGGGTTGCAAATACCTCTAAATAATCTTATTTATGGCTCCAACTGCTTTGTTGAGGGAAAGTAAAGATATATTTACTTGGAAAGTAAATATACAGGAGTCAGTAGAAGATAATCCAGTAGCTATAGTAGTTTCCCCTTAACTTCTCTTTCTCTTATTCTGTAGGGCAAAAGTAAAACAAGAAAAATAATTTTAAAAACCATGATTTATGTTGATTCACAAGCAAGAGAACACAAGCTACCCTACTGAACCAGAAGGAGAGAATGGCAGAACTCTTGTAATAGATGATAAAAAGTCATCCAGACTTTTCTGAGGGAAAAATAAAAATAAACAACTCCTAAGGAAAAAGAGGTTTAAAATTGTTTTTAAAAATCTTAAGCTAGTGAAATGAAATGGAAAGACTACTAGAGAACTGGGTTTGATTCCGTAGAGTTAGGCACATCTTCTCTAGGGTAGGATTTTCCTCACTAGAAGAAATTCTCAACAAAAATGAGAGCTGACGAGACTTATGAAACTGGTTACCTGAAGTTGATCTGTAGGTTGCAGAGTGTGGCATTGTGTAAAGTAGAACTTTCTGAAATTTAAGAAGAAAACATCGTATTATTTTAATATCAAGAATAAATAGGGAAAAAGCACGAAGCATTAAAACTTTACGGTCTAGGAGAAGTCTCAAAGCACAATGATTAGCCTCCTGCTACACGTAGCACGGTATAGCAAATCTTGCAATGCGAGGTAGACCAAAATTATTGTGTTATGGGGAAATAAAGAAAAGATATTGGTTCTGTGAGCTCCGTCTTTAACATGCTGTTTAAGGGACTAGTTTATTTCTTAAGAGTTAAGAATAACATCAAGGACCAGATATACGTAACTAAAGCACAAATTAAGTATTCAAAAGAATGCTGTGGAAAGAAAAAGAAAACGCAAAAGGAAAAATACATTACTGAAGAAAGCATAGGATTGATAGTAAATTAGGAATAACTATAATTCCTAAAGAATTAAAAACTTTAAATTGTATGAAAATATAATATTGGTCAAACAATAAAACTAAAAGATAATTATAAATAAATAAAAATGTGTAACCAAATGTGTTGTCATTATTATTATATATGCTGTCTGAATAAAGCAATGAATCAAGGTCAAATAAATTAGAATAGTCAGCATCTAATAGTCTTGGTAAATAGAGCAGGTCAATAAATATACATTGATTAGTTGATGGAATAAGAACTGCTTGCAGTTATTTTAGGAAAATCAAAGTCACTAGGGAAGTTTTGTATGTAATTTCTTAAACTAAGCAAGTATGAATTTTCTTTATAAGTAATAAGAAAAAAAACTCTCCAAATGATCTCTTTTAAGTCCTAAGCAATTAAATTTTATAAACATTTTATAATATACAGTTTGCATTAGAAAAACCTAAATTAGAAACATGTAAAATATGTAAATATAAATGTGTTTCTGTTTAAGAACTTATATTTTACATCTTTGTTGTTTTTTTGATAGATGTTTGAAATGAGGAAAATTCTATGTGTACAATTTACCAAAAAAACGCAATACTATCCTCTAAATCAATATTTAGACATACACATTTTTATTTCCTGGAGTGAATTTAGTTTTTTATATGAGTGATAAAGATATTGATAGAAAACGTCAAGACCCTAAGTCAAAATAAAAAATAATTTGCAATGACCTGAATAGATGAAACCTTTATTACTGTAAGTTTCAGCTATTTGGGGATGAAATATGGAAGCCTTCCTTGACAAATATTTTACTAATTAATTCACCAAGCATGGCTGTCTAGCCAGTGTGGGCACTGTGTTAGTACTTTAAATACAAAATTAATAAGATGTAGTCCCTTTTATTTTTTAAAAAAACATTTTTAGAATCAAAAGGAAAGTTAATTAGAAAAGGGGTAACACTCCACAGACAGTGTGGTCTCCTTCAGGAGACAGAGAGTGCGAGGGACCAAGAGAGGCTTAGAAAGACAATCAGTGGGGGATAGTGAGATGCACAGAGTAAAGGCATTGAGAGGGACCAAGATGTGGCCCCTTTTAAAACGTGATAACTAATGAATTCAAATCACATATCACTGAATTTAGAAACACAAGCCTACAAAAAAATAAAGATTTGCTGGGAGTAAAAGAAAAGGAAAAATCCAAATTACTTTGTATGATTTCTGTTCAATGATATGTGTGTGCATCTGTCTATCCATTGTTGGGAGAAAGAAAGCAAGGTCATAAGAGTTTTGATGAAATCAAAGAGAATATGTCAATGATGTATCCTAAGATAAAATATGGCTTTTGAGGGCAGAGAGTGATTCTAAATGCACCCCTCCCACGCAATGAAATTTTTCCTGTCCAGCACTGGGAGTATTTTTGATATACGATTCACCTCAGGAAATCTAATATCATTGCAGCCCCGAGGGACACAGGCCATGGTGACTGTCCTAGCCTTTTTAAATGCTTTTTGTTGACTGTTCAAAGTATGCATCATTAACAGGAGGATTTTTATTTAAATGAAGGTAAATAATGATTTTTGAAAACTAATATGTAAGATGAAAAAATTAATGTAAAATTCAAGAAATCTTATATTTGGTTGCCTCAAAATTTGGTATATAATATCAGTAATGTATTACAAATATTATTTTCTAAAGTTGATAATAGCTGAAAAAGCAGAACCAATTCAGCTTAAACTCATTTATTTAGATATTTGCTTGTGAATCTATGTCAACATACAGTTATTCTGCACACTATTTGGATATTTGGTCTATTTAAATGTTTTTTTGTCCTCCTTTGCATTAAAAAATGAGTTTAAATATTCTCTCTTGGTACTTGGAAGAAAAGGAAAAGAAAGAAGTTCGTATTTACTAGATATTTACCTTTCTGTTTTTGTATTTGTGAGAATTAAATAAGTGCATGTTAAAACTTGAAGGACTGCTTTTTTGGGGGCGGGGAGATACTATCTCTGGCTTATAATTGTAAAAGTATCTTGAACCATAGTACTATGGTAAAAATGGTCCCTTTTAAATAAACAAATTTTAGATACCATCTCTTGCTAAATTCTATCTTTCAATGCATTTCTTAATGCATGGTAACATCCAACAATAAATGTTCCAAAGCAGAATGTGTCCTTATGCAGCTCTCTCAAAAAGTTACCGTGGTTAAGTTCATACAGACCATAGATTTAAACATTTAATTGTTAGAATATTAAAAATACCTCCATGGTATGATCGCTATTACCTCAAGATCTCTTACCGGCTTCATCTTCATCTCTCTCTTCTCTTGATTTACATTCACATTCTAGCCACTGTGCTGAGCATTTTAATTTTTAATTTCAAAATGCTAATATTATCTTGAAAAAGTCTCCGTGCAGAAAGTAAATCTGTAGTATACTTATTGATTCAGTGTAATTTTTCAGTGTCAAGTAACCATTTTAGAAGCTTTGGCAACATTATATAGCTGATACATCTTTTATGCTTTGTTTTTCATTTGATGGGAGGGACTATTTAACAAACCTGCACATAGATGTCCAATCTGCATTTTCAGACATATTTGACTGTATTTCATGAAGTACTAAATCACATATACATTATGCAAATATCATGAAACTATAGAACTCTCTTGTTTTTCTTTTTTTCCAACCACATTTTGAAAGCAAAGCAGTAACATACCAGTATGTCATCTTTTGAACACTGTCTGTACCTCTGGGTTAGATGTGCAAATATCTCGCCCAGCATGAGAGTTTGCCCATGTTTGTTGTCAAGCTGACTGGAGACTCATATGAGAAAAAAGTGAAATGTGTTTCATTGTAATGAAGAAGTAGAAGGGAAAGCAAAGGCTTTTCATAAAGAATGTAGAAACTAATTTGTTCTCATATGATCACTTTATTGTAAATGTACTAAATACCAGGAATTAAAGCATAAAAACTAAATGTACAATGGGCACTCCCTAGCTATGAATAAAGTTTTAAATCATCCTTTGGATTAAATGCAATTAAATGATATTACTTTTAGCCGTGATGAATTATCATAGGTGGTGCAAACATTTATGACTATAGTTTGTAGTGAGCAGAGTAGCAAATAATTATCTTGCAGGCAATGAAAGAGCGTCAAGTTAGGGAGGAAAGAACAAGCCTAGTGATTGTTATTCCTTCCTACTCTTGAATATTTGGAAAGCCTGTCTGTTGATGGAAAGAACTAGTAAATATTTATAGATACCATTGCCTACCTTAGGTAGCCTGTCATGTTAGCAGATTAAGCTGACCTCTTTTAAACATTTGTTTTAAAATTTAAATTGTACCTGCATAAGAAAAATTATTCTCCTAAAGCATCTTTTTCCTGCCATATATTTTTTGTCTGCAGGAAAGTAAAATAGAGGACTAAATAAAATGTGGCATAATAATTTATGACTTTTACCCACTGTGTAAATATAAGGAGTTGCTAGGAATATAAGGTAATGAAAACAGAACTACAACATCAACAGAATTAGAGGGGTGGAGGCTTGGCATTACCATATGCAATTTACAGATAAAAGTGTTGATGGTGGGCAAATTCTAGAAAGATTTTTATTGGTTGTTATGCCAGTTCTGAACTCCATAATCTCAGATAATTATGGAAAATGGAAAGAGAATTAGGAGGAAAACTACACAGTCATATCAACAGCCCAGTATGGTGCCTGGCATAAGGTAGACAAGCATGATTTATTTATTGATGGAATCAAATTAAACTTAAACTAAGATCTATCTATGGAAAAAAACCCAAATAATCTATCATTATTTAAGTTGTCTTCAAGATTAAAAAAAATAAAAGCATTTTCAAGAATTGGGCTAGCATCGAAAGCATCAAGGATTATATATTATTACATATCTGTATTTATGGAAATCATATCATTTGTTCATTTATTTAGTAAATATTTATTGCTCATGTCTCATGTTGACAGTTTCCTCTAGAGAAAAGTAAGACCTCTGCATTCATGCTATTTGCACTCCAGTAGGAAAAGAACACTAAACAAACAAACAAAATAATAAACATAAGTAAGGTCTGAAAGTATCTACAAAAGAAACAACCAGAGTTATATGATAGTTATTAGGAGAAAGAGGGTACTGAGGTAGTTCAGGACAGGAGACAATGTTTGAGTTGAGTCTTAAAGATGAGAAGGAGTAAACTAAGACAAAAGCCTAAAGAGCAGTGTTCCAGGAGGAAAGATAAGCATGTGCAAAGGCCCTGTGGTGACAGAGTTTGGTATATTAAGGGAGTAGAAAGGAAGCCAAATAGGCTGTGGCAAGATGAGATCTCATGAGCTGAGGCTAATTAAGTAGGAGAGCCCCAGTTCATGAAGGGCTTGTGGGACATGATAAGGCATTCACACTTTATTTTATGTGCAGTGGAAAACAACTGAAGGATTTTATTTTTATTTATTTATTTTTAGAAATTCAGTCATCCATCCATCCATCTATCTATCTATCTATCTATCTATCTATCTATCTATCTATCTGTCTGTCTGTCTGTCTGTCTGTCTATCTATCTATCTATTTAATGGTGACATTGGTTTATGAAATCCAGTTAGTTTCAGGTATACAATTCAACAGTAAGGTATATGAAGGGTTTTAAACATAGGTAGTCAGATTTATATTTATTTATAGTCAATGTAAGTAAACAATAGTTTGAATTAATATAGAGGTTGTATATCATTTTATGGATTGGGACAGACTTTAAAATAGAATAATTTCTCCTTGAGGAAAGTTCTCTATGTGGGTCTCCTTCCAGGTGTGTAGAAATGATGAATTTATTAATCATAATATAAGGACCTCTTATGTCTGTGTCACACATGCACAATATAGCAAGTCAATTATTTTTGTTTCTAGCTTACATCTTTAATGAAAATCATAAATTACCCTGTAGGTGTATGATTAAATTTAGGGTCAGTCTTATAATAAAGTCTGGTGAGGTTTTACATATGATTATGAATGAATGAATCTTTCATTTGTTTGAAGTACTCTGGAGAGAGATAATTTCTCGAGATTTCATTCAATTTTAATCATTGGTGTTCTCAGTACAACGGTGGATCTCTTTGCACCTTTACACCTTAAAACAACAGCAACTCGGAGGTTTGCTTGGTTTTAATATTTATTGAAGAAATGTACCCAGCTGGAGCTGCACACCCACGAACTAGATCCCGCAGACTCTCTGATAACAGGAAACAGTAGGCCCTCGCTCATTGCCCAAAGAACGCTGGCTATGTTCCTGGTATTTGAGATCCCTTTTCACTATTTTGCTCTCATTTTAATCATGTTATAAAATTGTGGGTTGTCCATAACCCTTAGAGGCGACATAATTCACGGGAGAAATGCATCCTAAAGTTATGTAGGAAATTTGTCAGCTTAAAATTGCAAGTTATGATAGTTTAGTTAGAGCTGCTGTAACAAAGTACCACTAACTGGATTGCTTAAACAACAGGTATTTATTTCCTCACAATTCTAGAAGCTAGAAAGTCAAGATCAAGGTGTTGGCAGGGTTGGTTTCTTCTGAGGTTTCTCTCCTTGGCTTGTAGTTGGCCATCTTCCTGTGTCTTCACATGGTCTTCTCATGTATCTGTTGTGCCCTAATCAGCTCTTATAAGGACACCAATCATATTGGATGAGGACCCTTCTAATAACCTCATTTTAACTTAATTAGCTATTTAAAGACCTTGTCTCCAAATATAGTCACATTCTGAGGCCTTAGGGGTTAGGGCTTCAACATATGAATTTGGGGGGGACACAGGGCAGCTCATAACAGGGAAGTAGCAAATCTGAAAGGTAAATGAAAAGATATTAAAATTTTTATTTGCGCAGATTGAACATCAATGAGCACCACTCAACTTTGTACCTCAAAATTTTTATACAATCAAATTTGCAGACCCTCATATTTTATACCTTTGAACTACTCTACTAAACATTCCTAGTTTCTTGCATTAGTTTAAATAAAGTTCTAAATACCTACGGAGTTCCTTTTTTCCATAATGTAAGGACATAGCAATGATTTCAAGAAAGGTGACTTTAAGAGTAGTGGAATTACATTGCCATGTCGTGTTTAGATCAGGAATGAGAAGATTAGAAACATGGTAGAACAGGAATACATGAGACAAGCTACTTTTAAACTTTGCATTAAAGGTTAGATTATTTTAATGTTGATGAAACTCACTGATTACAAGACTTGTTTACTATCTGATTTTAGGACATGTTTCTCTTCATTTACTCAGAATTTTACCCACACAAGAGTTTACTGTCTCGGTGCATTGGTTAAACATTGTTACTTGTCAGCTCTCAAAATATTAGATCACTGTGGTGGATAATTTCTGTTTGCACTTCTACATCCAAATATCAACCCCCTCGCCCTGCCCTATGTTGGAGCACAAACCTGTATGCATTGCATCTGCAGATTTCCTAGTTCTCTGGCTTTTGCCTGGGTTCTGCCAAGGGAATGCTGATAGGAAGTCAGAGAGCAAGAGGAAAGAGGGAAGAGCCTTATTCTTTTGGCTCCTTCTCATCCAGATTGTCTAGGAGGTGCTAAAATGTTCTTCCAAAGGTGGCTCCTGGGAGCTACCCCACGCTCAACAGCCTACTGCCTACTCTGGGCCCTAAGACCATTCCCTCCCTTCTTCCTTCCAGACCTGAAGTTGCTAACTCCATACTCTTTCTATCTCCTTTACTAGTCCTAGGGTTCTACACCGTTCCTGGATGATTTTCTTAAAAGTTTCCCACAGCTTTGTAAATCATCTGCTTATTAAATTTTCCTCAACATACTTAGTTTTAGTATGACATCTTAGATGGATTCCTCTGTGCCTGGACAAAAATCATAAAAGTGGGCTGTATCTACCACAGAATAAATCTTTTTCCAGTTCAATCACATCATTAACGGATAAATAATCATTCATTTCTTAACGATTATACATACTTATTGGATGTCTACTGTGCTCCTTGCACCGTGTTTGGTGTGGGGGATATGACAGTATGGGATCTCGTGGAACCGAATATCTATTGGAGAAGAGCAATGAGAAATAGTCATGTTTTAGTAAGAAATGTTAGCAAAGGAGACAGAAGAGTCACTTAACCTCAGAATAGTAATCAGGGAGAATCAAGGAAGGTGCTAGAAGTTGCAATGAAATTCAAATTTGAAGATTGGAATAGGAAAAGGGGGACTCCTTGTCTTAGGAAAAAAATATCTGGGGAGGTCCAGGGGTAAGAGAAAGTACGGTGTGTGTGTTTACAACAAAAAGTAGCTCGGTGTGGCAAGAGCACATAATACAGTGGGGCGAGTAATGTGAGGTTACAAGTGTTAGTAGGGGTCTTGTATTTTGTTTTAAAGAATCTAAACTTTATTTCAAAAGCAATGGGGAGAATGAGAGAATAAGCAAGGGAATAACAATTCAGAAAATTCATGCTGGCTGCATGAAAATATACAAGGCTGGAGGTGGAGAAGCGAGAGAGGGACCTGCTGCATTAATCTAGGCAAGAAATGATAGAGGCCCGAATAAATGCCTTAGCAATAGGAAGGGCGAAAAAGTGGAGAGAATGGGGAGATGTAATCCACAGGAAACTGCCAGTGGCAACACAGGTAATACCATTTTTCAAACTGAATTTTAGAATACAGAGTTCTGTTTAGCAACACAAAGCTGAACTTTAAACTTGTTGTAACCTTTCCAGAATTTCAGTCACATTTTTATTATTGTTGAAATAGACATTATTAGAGA
The DNA here is from genome assembly GCA_003508835.1 of Eonycteris spelaea. NCBI lineage: Eukaryota > Metazoa > Chordata > Mammalia > Chiroptera > Pteropodidae > Eonycteris > Eonycteris spelaea. The sequence continues at coordinate 3,547,362 of PUFA01000003.1, forward strand.
TCTCACAGAAGACTAACATTGTAGTCTTTATAACAATTTGGCCTGGGCCTGCCAACGTAGTTGGCCCAAAACAAATATTTGCTGGGGGAAGTTAGTCAACTGCTATTTAAAAATAATATACCTTTAGTGATAATAGATTTCTGTTATATGCTTTGCAACTTCACTTTATTATGCAGGGCAAACGCTAGTCTTAAGCAAGAATAAAATCATATAATTTAATATTAAAAAATAATTTAAAACAACTCATTGTGGTGGGTATGGTATTCTAGTAATGAATTTAAACAGCCTCCACAGAACTGTTCTTTTTTACAAATTAAAAATTCTTGCAAATGCTATTTTTATGATTCTTACCACCTAAATATGTTTTCTTTTATCTATTTTTTAGGCAGTCCAATGTGCATTGAACTATAGATATCACATTATTTTGGTCAGTGAATACTATCTTAGCACAAATAATTTTTTTTTTTAGGACATAGGGATGTAAATAACTTTACTAGTAAATGACTTTACTAAATTACTAAGTTTTTGAACAGATATCACCTTGGTGACTTGAAAAATTGCTCTAGTTCTAGAAATACACAAAACATAGTTACTTAGAAACACAAAACATCATCAAAAAATATTTTTTAATAGAAAGAAGGTATTTAAAGAAATAAAGTATTTAAAGATATTTAAGATTCAACAGCAGTAAAGACATTTAAATAACCACTTAAATTGACTAAGGTCATACATTTATTTTGACTATGCAAATTGACTTCATTAAGTTATTAATCGTCCTCAATCCCAAAGAGAATATATGATCTACTGAGAATTTTATATTAGATTAAGTTAAAATGACCTTTTGTAAATTCGTGTTATCACTTTTCGTCATAGCTGGCACAGAATGATAATAATATAGCTCCATTTCAGGTTTAATGTTTAAATGTTTCTAGGTGACTATCATATCATGTTTTCATCCATTTTTTTTCTCTCTCAAGCTTCTTCCAATTCATCTTTGTGTGTTCATGGGTCCCCAAAGACGTTTAATCAGTGGATAACACGTTGTGTCCCTGATGACATTATTCTCCCTATTTTTTTTTACTATCATAATCCACTAATGAGAACACTCATTTTTTTTTATGCACTAGTAGAGAAAACCACATATTTTTCTCGACATTATTTTTTCCATTTTTCTTTTATCCATGGACATTTAAATAATTATGACTTGGAGAGTTCATTATCATCTTAATTCTTACTAATATCAATTTTCTCCTATGTATGCCCTCATCTACATTAGGGAAAATTGATATTATCTAAAATATTCACCATTAAATATATCATATAGAAATATGATACTGAATTAACATTTCTCTGACTTCTTATATTGTTAATTATAACCCCAAATATACATGTATTACAAAATTATAGTTAATACAGTATATATTTTAGTAAGGGAAATATACAGCTTTAAAAAAATCTCAAATATACACCAAATATATAGACCCAGTGGTCTAGTTATATGGTGAAGTAATAAGTTTTGCCAAGCTTTCAGGAAAGATTTTATACATTTAATATATGAAAAATTGGTTTATATTTTATCTGCAGAGTAGACAAGGTCATGATTTGTGTTGCCTTTAAAAATTAAGCCTTTAGGAATTATTATAAGGTCTATAAGGCCTTAGGTGGAAATACTGTGGATTCAGATAAGTTTCTTGCATTTTCACCCCATCATCATCTCTTCCATACATATAATTCAATTCTGAACGTAATTCCTGGTAATAGCTTTAAAAAGTAAACTGGAAAGCAAACTCTATGGAGTCTGCATGATAAATTAATAGACAAGAAATAGTTGAATAATATTTTATTGCTGCTTAACAAATTACCACAAATTTAGCAGCTTAGTACAACACTCACCTATTATCTGTAGTTCAGAAGTCTGAACCTGGCATCATTGGGTTCTCTGCTCAACATCTCACAGGCTAATATCAAGGTGTGGGCCAGGACATATTCTCAACTGAAGCTCAAGGTCCGCTTCCACAGGCAGAATTCTGTCTCATGCGGTTCTAGGAGTGAGGTCCCCATTTTCTGGCAGGGAGTCAACTGAGGGGACACACTCAGTTTCTAGAGACCACACACATTCCTTTATGCGGTTCCCTTCATCTCACCAATCTCTCAGATTGCCTTTGATCTTACATTTAAAGGGTTCCTGTGATTAGATCAGATAATTTCTCTAACTGAAGGTCGACTGATTTTGGAGCTAATTGCATATACAAAATCCCTTTCTTATCAGTACTTCAGTTCATATTCATTGAATAAATAGGAGATGCCAGGGACTGGGAATCTCATGAACTGTCTTAGAATTCTGCTTACCACAAGACAAATAGACAGAAATGAAATATATGAATAGCAAAAATGGTCGATAGTCCTTTTCATCCCAAAGTGCTCCAAACTGATTACATTTTTGAGAGTTGTTCCATTATCAAAAGAGTAATCAAAGAATATAAAACTTCAAAGGAAGAGGCAAAATCAAAAAAGAGGACACTACATTTAGAGAGTGTTTCTCTCTCTGCCCAAATTCAGGGACCTCAAGTGGTCTATAAAGTCCTAAAATGCTACGGTCATTTTTGTAGAATATGCTTTGGAGAAGAGCTGCACAGCCTGAAGTTTCAGATTTTGAAGTAGAAAATACTAACAGAAATAGGTTGAGCCTATAGAAATATAAGTGTTTAAGTTGTGGGATTTTACAGTCCAAACTTTAGCCCTTTAGACAGATATTGAGAAAGTTGAATAATTATGTCACTTTGATAACAAGCACTAACCAAACCACATTGGACTGATATAAAGCATCCGGGACATTGGCTAAAGACTGACATTTAAAACATAATTAGATTCCTATTATTTAATGAAAGTGAAAAACATGAACCAGATTAAGATAATACCTACAGAAAAGTCATCCTAATCTAGAGGTGAGTGGAGATTCCAAATTACTAGTGCCTCACATACCAAGGATTTTGAAGGAATGGCAAAGATTTACTGACATTTTAATAAGGTGGATCACAAAAGTTTTTGTTTGTTTGTTTTACTACTTAAATGATCCCATTCTTCAAGTAGCATGACTGACGATAGCAGTGTGAGTAATACATTGGTTTTCCAGCTCGGGATAAGAGAATTTGTATTTAATTCTCATTATTTTGGGTGTTTAGTTGTTACACCAATGTCTTTATGTGTTTCATTATCTTTTAGGAAACTAGAAAATTGAGATACATGGGACCTTGGTGTTAGGCTAATGCAATCCCAGGAGGCGCCAAGAGAGCTACCCTCTTCTAACTCAGATTGCAGCTGCAGAAGGAAGAGCCTAGCCATAGTCAAGGAATCTGAATGGAAGCTCGGGGCTAAGACTAGAGGAAATAAAACATGGACAATAAAAGAATCTTAGACTGTACTTTTTTCCCCCCAATTTAGAAATGAAGTGACAATTGGATGGGATGTAGTGGCAAGCTACCCTGCTGTCCTTCTGCTGGACACGGGGAACTGCAACACTTCAGTCCACATGTCTCACTGATGCAATGCAAGTGCTGGCTTGTTTTCTTCCTCCACCTTTGTAGCCTCCACAGCCAGCAAACTTAAGCCTCTGTCTGGCTCCTCTGACCTGGCATGTTTCTCACTCTGTATCAGGTAGCCAGGTCATCTGAACTGTATCTCTGACCTACAATTTTTGTATTGCTTGGTTAGATTTTTTTTTTTTTTAAAAACAAAGTTCCTCTGAACCTTAGACTGAACCTGAAAAATGAATTTTGTCTCCTTCATATCCAAAGAACACTTTGGTAGGCTGTGGTGGAACATGTGGTTGAAAGAAAAGCTATGAGCCGAACACTAAGCATCTGGATGATCAGTAGGGGACAGTGATGAGAAGGGATGAAGGTATAGACTGATGACTCAGTTTCAAAGAAAGGCATACAGGACCTCTCTCTCTCTTTGTCTCTCTCTGACTCTCTGTCTCTCTCTGTCTCTCTCTGTCTCTTTCTGTCTCTCTGTCTCTCTGTCTGTCTGTCTGTCTCTCTCTCTCTCTCTCTCTCTCTCTCTCTCTCTCTCTCTCTCACACACACACACACAACTTTATATACCCAATATATAAAATCAGACTGCACATTTCAGAATGGCATTATTTGAAATGACTATCATAGTTGTACCAGTCTTGAGCTAGAAATTTCATTTTCTTTAGTGCATCCAGAGTTGATAAGACAGTGCACTTGTAAAAACTCAAATGTAACTGTATTATTTTCAACAAGAAATATAGCTGTCCAGACAGAGTACAACAGCCAGGAAAGCATACAAGGTAATTCGTACTATCTTCAGAGGGTTGATAGTAACTAAGGAAAGAAGCAAAGTAGTTTCTTGACATACTAACTCTCCCTGTGGCTAGCGTAATACCATGCTGGGAGAATGGATGTATCAAAACATCCGTGTAACAAATAGCCTCAGTTTACCAGGATGTCTTCCTTCCTGAGCCATTACTAAAGAATTGGATACAAATTTTTAGACTTCCTTTCTTGCATTCCCCTCATTCATCACTGCAATAATTTCCTCTGAATTCTAGGTATACCACTTTCTTTTACTGACTCTTTCTTTTTTTCTAGATAAGTTAATATCATTGATTAAGCTCCAACAACCTCTTCTACCAACTAATGCTGATCATGAATGATAGATATACTATGGATGCTAGATAAATTGTTTCCCACGTCTTCTCACCTACACATTTACAACCTCTTTCTGTGTTCTGGAGGCATCTTAGTATTGTCTTCCTAGTTCCGACTCTAATATTATGTTTAGTTTAGCTGGAGAGTAAACTAGATGATCCATAGTGTGAACTGAATTTCTAACAGCAATTTTTTTTTATCATACTTACAAAATTTCCAGCAAGCATCTCATTATTTGACCTCAGGGAACCCAACCATCATTTACAGTAAAGACATAGGTTCTCAGAGTGGATAAATATGTGGGCACTGTCTTGACAAAATGACATCTAAAGGAGGCATTTTACCTGTTTGGATTTGCTGCATGCTATATTTTGTTCTAATCCTCTGCATATACTGAAGTTTTCCTTACGTTGGGAAATAACACAGTTTAATGAAAAAAGTGCAATTAAATAAAGCGTTTGCTTTGCACTCTGAAAAATGGAACTTTGCTGATTATCTCAGAGAGAGCCCTTATAGAAATGAACATGAAGCAGTAAGCATTCAAGAAATATCTTAAATAGTCAGTTACCCATCATCTTGACATTCTACCAAATTATTCAGGTATTATTAGAGCCCAGGATACCCCATGAAACACCTTTACATCTTAATAGAGGGGCAATATGTTTTTCTGAAGGGTGAATAAGAAATATCACACTCATCCTAAAAATATAGGAGTGCATGGTTTGTTTCCTTAAGATGCTATATTCTTTTATGCTTTAAATATTAAATGGAAGTCATGAGGCCATTTCCAAGGAAAAATTTATTTCCCTAATTTCTTTTATAAGCTTCTCAATTCAATTAAACTTTTTCTTTTGGAGAGAGAAAGAAAAACATTTTAAAGTTAAAAGATATATAAACAAAAACAAAGCATAAAATACTTAGCTCAATATTTTACATATTACTTCAAATAATTTACCCCTGTATCAAATACTGAAAACTAGTTTATATCATTCCCATGAAGTATCTTGAAAAATCTCTTTTTCTCCCTTCCTCCCTCCCCTGCTCTCTCCAACTTCAACTATTGTAGGATTTTAATCCAAGTCATAGGAGTGCCTTGTGCCACATACTAATGAAACAGGTGAGGGCAAGTGAAGGATAAGGAAGGACATTCTCTTATGGAACCACGAAAGTAAATTTTGAATAAAGCCAAAAAATAGAACAAATACAATAAACCAACTTTTAATTCTCACTTGCTCTATCTCTGTTATTTATTGTAATCTATTTATCGACAGAAGTTTGCCGACTAAAAAAGCTGGCATGTATATAAAGCATCAGAATAAATGCCTCTGGATTTTGCTAATCCATCGAATGGTATTGATCATTCTTCAGCTTTCCACAAAATTTTTTCCTCTGAATATATAAGCTGAAATATTTTTAACTATTTATTTTCCAATTTACCCAATGTAACTCTTCTAAGTTAGAATTCTCTTCCACTTTTGAAAGGGAATAAGATAGCTCATATGTTGAAAAAACACTGTTCTCACTATGGTATATTTCACATTTTAAATAAATTTATATACCTCATATTGTTATTTTTATGATTATTAAATAGAATAATTACTTGCAAAATTCTGTTAAAATTAGTATTTTGATTTTATAGTCTAATTTTTTATGATTTTATTTAATATTTAAGGTTTAATTTTTGTACATCTGTATTTTTTCTATTTGCTATATTTACCAATATTTATTTTCTGATGCAAAAAAAATAAATGAAAAATAAGAATCTTTGGGTTTTCTCTATTTTCCAATCTAAGCAATAAAAGAGTGATCTCTTCGGATATATAAAAAGGTGGAACTATAAGTCAAGTAGAAGTTATCTGTAGCAGTAAGGACATTTACTTAATCTCTCTCTCTCTCTCTCTCTCTCTCTCTCTCTCTCTCTCTCTCATCTCTCTCTCACACACACACACACACACACACACACGCGCGCATAAAAAATACCAGAAAAAAAGTAGCAACTTGATCTTTCCATTAAAATTAACATTAAAGCACAGTAATCAGCAAAAGGATACATGAACACCATTTCAAATGTTTCCTTTTTAGCTTTACTTTAGCTACTGAGGGCAATGACACCAGAATGGTATGCATTCCCATAAGTGGTGGGGATATACTAGTTATGAAGTTATGTGATGGATGAAACAAAAGTAACTGTCCATGTACAAGTAAGTTTCAGAGAAATCCAAATCTGTTGAAAAAGATGTGGCTATACTTCTTAGAAACTTGAGTAATCAAATTAGTAACTAAACACGGAATTAAACAACTCCAAGCAGGTAGAATAAATCAAAATATCAAAGTGATCAGCAGATGGAAAGACGTTGTTGATAACTACGAATCTTTTAGCAGAGTTTCTGATATCACGTCATTGCATTTCCTGGTGGCGGTAGATGATATTTCTTTTAATTCTTGACATGTTCTAGGAGCCCTAGAACACATCAATGGACTTTTTTTTTTCTGGTCCACTGCCAGTGATTACATTTTAAAAGAAGCCATGGACAGCCACAGAACTACATGTGTAACTCCCAAGCTTCCCACCAAGAATGGGAACCTTCCCACCTGGCTTGAGAACATGTGCCTAGGGGCCTGGATTCCTGTTTACGCTTTGGGCAGATGTCTTCTTAAACTATGGGGAAATGTAGGAGCCCCAGAAGGCAAATTTTTCCTTGTGAAATGAACAGTCTGACCCAGACCTGATTAAATTTGCCTAAGAAGGCTAAAAGGGGAGTAGAAATATAGGTGACAGGTGTACCCTTCCCCAACACCCCATCCCCAACCTGGCTGTCCAAATGCCAGGCCTCTAGACCATAAAGCATAAGAGTGAATGTTTTTATGATAAGACTAGTTATAGAATCAGAGGAATCTTTGAAAAACCTTTAGCTTAACTTTCTCATTTTATAGAAAAGAAAACAGTTCAGGTTATATATCTACTTATATAGTGTTTGTACAATCTCTACTTTGTGATCTATCTTTTCAAGAGTATTCGTTTATGTGGTTATTTTCTCAGAAATAATTGAAAACAGCAAAATTTTTCTACTAGATTTCATACCACATTATTGCACTATTTAAGAATCTTCATGATAATATTTTGTATTAGTAAAGATATGGATACTGTTAATTTATTGTTCACCTAAAGTTCAGAGTATGTACTTGAGATTTAAAGATTTATTTCTTGAAGTGATATTGATTTATCATTTAAAAATGTGCATTATTAGATGGAGAATTTATTTCTTCAGGATAAGAAAAATAATCTCTGAGCTCAATAGAGTTGGAAGTTGTTCTCTCATATGGACCCAGGACAAAGCCTGATTTCATCAACAATAAAATAAAAATTATAACCTGAATCTATTATAAAATGACTATTGAGGAAAATAACATTTCTCTCATCTGTGGAGGTAAGCAAGATATCACTAACTGTCTCAATACTCTGTTGAAAGCTTCTTTAAGAAATTCATTAATAACAAAGATTAGTAGTTTTCCCAATTTAATTAGAGAAACATTTAAATATCTATTACCTATTATTGAATAGAAAGTGTGCCAAAATGAAAATAACATTTTTAGCAATTAAGTTTTAAGTCTTTGACTGACAAAACAATGAAGAAGAGGTGCATTTTCTAGAGACTTCCCAGTACCTCAAACCTTCCCTACTTGTTTATTTACACCTCCTAAAGGAAGAAAATATAGAAGCATTCCTGTTCTTTGGGACTGTCTTCATGTTAGGAAACACAACTTTGTAAACAGATATTAAGGGTTATATATGCAAGTACACTGATATATTATATATTTTCCATATCCAAAGGATCAGAGAATTTCAGATTTTTTAGTAGGATACACTGTAAATTTATTTACAGAATTTATATCTATTGTTAATTGTATAAATATTACTTAATCTGTAATATCTCTTTCATATAACAGTTTTCTTGTCATAGAATGGTGAAAGAATTTTAACATTCTGATTGGGCTCTCTTCCTACCTAAGGAAAACATCTGCAAAAACATTTCTAACTAAAAGTGAAGTTGACCAAGGAGAATAAAAATCTTAGTGATGCAGTAAACTTTTGGGTTAATGGAAAAAGTCACATTGCATTATCTGTGGGAAAAAAATCCTTAATTATAATTTCAGAAAAATAAATTAAAAATAAATGTTACTGTAATTTGTTGAAAGTTTGTTTTAGAAAATAAATGTTGGGTTGTCTAATTTTTTCATTTGAGAATTAGAACAAGGTTGAAATGTCAGCACAATTGAAATGTTGTTGTTGTCAGTATTTTAATACTCAGTGTATCAGCAAAAACTTAAAGTAATGGAGAGGAGAGTAAACCTGGAAAGAAAGTGGGTAGTGCTTTTTGGAATCTTGCTGAAGCTGTACAAATTATTTTGCCATGGCATACCTACCACTCTGCTTCTACAAACAACCAGTGTGGCCAAGCATAAAGCTGTCCATCAGAAAAGGGCTCATTATTTAATTAACAGGAGAAGCTATACATGACTGCACCATTAACTTGATGATAGTTGAGTAAAACACAAAGCCAGATGCTTTTGTATTTGTTGATTGTATTTGATTTTCATGTGTTTGTTCATTGCCATGCTTAGTATTATTGGACTGCTAGAGTTGAGAAATAAAATCCTTTAATACTCTATTTAGAACTACAGGGGATGAAGCTTGATCAATACTTTTTATGAATCTGTAAACCATCATAGCACAGCATGTTCCTGCAGACTTTCCTCTGGTGACAAGGCTATATTATTTTGGGGCCAGAGGCCCAAGCAATATTGAAATTCTGCTTGAATTCATCTTCTACAGACCATAAAAGTGACAAGATCCTCAAAGATTTACATTTTTTATTCTATAGATTAATCAATCTTCCAGGTAGAAACAGAAGGATTTGGGTGTGCATGCTATAGACTAGCTTTTCAGCCTGAGGAGAGTATATGAAATTAATTTCCTTTTCCAGCAAAAGTGGATAGTGAGGGTGACTTGTCTAAATCAAAGAAAATGCAGTTAACGCTTCCTTTTGCTATGTGCTTTTTAAAATAGATTCTGACAATGATGTCAATAGTGTCGTAAAGGAAAACCTCCAGAATTCAAAAGTTTATGGAAAATAATTCTTTGTCAACAATACAACGCAACTGATTTTTTGTTGTTAAACTCAAATACTGATTAAGAAATTGGTCTGTTCAGAATATTTACCAACCGAAGTATTTTCTACTGGTGTCATTCAAAATGTGAGAAGTCACACAGATGATTTTATCCCACAAAACTATTACGTGATCTGTCAGAATAGACATGCCAAAAATGGGCTTTCTTTTTTTAAAGAAAAAGTTGTCAATTTTTTTTCATATTTATTATCTAAAAATAGAATTGTTTACTCCCAGGATCTTATCAGTTTTTTTATGCACGGTAGCAACTAAATTATTTTAATCTTTGCTTTGGAAATTTCTTTACCATAAAAATTCCACTGACAATTTCAAAATGTCATTGACTATTTTACAGATTAAGGATATTTTCTCAAAGTGTTAACTCACCTGTTTCACCAATTTAAAGAAGTTAAGATTTCTCTTCAGAAAGGAGGAATATTAGGATTTTCATTCAGATTTTTAGAGAGCTTCCATTTATTAAAACTCTTAGAAGCACAATTTGACAATAGCTATAAAAAGTGAAAAATGCATCTAGCCTTTGATATGCCAATTCTACATCTACAAATTAATTTTACAGATATACTTACCTTTGTAGATATACTTTCACATATGTGAGGACTGTCTTTAAAATTAAGCACAAAAAAATCTTTATAATAACAAATGCTGGAAAACTATTTAAATGCTTCTTTTTATTAAACTCCTTAAATGCATTATGTTCCAACTATATGTTGCCTTATTATGTACTTGGTATACTGATGTACTGATATGAAAAGATAACCACTATATTGTTGGGTAGAAAAAACATGATAGAGAATAATGTATACGGATTTTTTTTTATTGTTTGTGTACAAAGAGGTGAAGGAGGTAGAATACATATTTATATTTACTATAATCTCTGGAAGAATATGTTTGAAACTATGAAACTAAGAAAAGTGGTCCCCTGTGAAGGTGAGATAGAAAGAAGGATGTGAAGAGAAATAGGAGAAGACATTTCTCTCTGTCCCCATTTAAAAATTTTTATGTTTTTATTTGAAACATGTGACTAGATTTAGTACTTAAAAATTAAATAAATACTTGTAAAAATAAAAAAATATATGCACATCCATCTCCAAAGAGACCAGGATCTGTTGGATGAGTCAGGTCTTTGAGAATTTTGGCGCGTTGGGTGGAAGATGCTGTTGCTGCCAATTGCTCTCTCAGGCTTCTCTGCTTCAGTGTGAGCCACCAACTTCCAGTTGCCAGCATCTCTCTGCATTCTCCCCTGCCTCATCATGGCCAGAGGTTGTAAAGAATTAATGTGTCCCCTGTGTTTGGAGCAGCCCTCAACCAACCACTGAAGAGAGTTGCCAAATCACTATCCCAACTCTGTAGCCCCTCAGTAGATAACACTGAGGCCTGAATTCTATACTGGAATCAAGCTAAATGCCAGTCAAAGTGGTAACTTGTTGGTTAGTGCATCTTTATTGACTGCTCCCTCTTTTCCTCTCACTTCTTCATTTTTTTCCCCCGGTTTCTTTAGATCAAGTGTGCTTTAATTGCTGTTGCAGGCTTGGCTTCTGGAGGAATACAAATGAATACAATGGGTAGTAGATTTTTGGTAGTGAACTGGTAATTTCTGCTGTGCCATAGCATCTCCAATACTGAGACTTCAGCTGTGGAATGAGATTCAGGTTCAAGGGGGTGAACTGGCTTATGAAGTACCTCTAGCATTCTGAGAGGTAAAGGGACAGTGATAATTACAGATTGTGGCATTAGCTGATTATCACTAAGTTTAAGTGAGATACTGAAGGAAGCTTCAAGTCACTCAGCTCTGAGTCAAAAAGATGCAGAAGGTCTTTATGGCAGTTTTTAGAGGGATCCTTATCTCAGACAACTGGAGGGTAGCGTGCGCTAAAAACATGAAATCTGGATCTGATGGTAAGAGTAGTTGTATTACCCCAGTTGATGGCCATCTACAGTGAAATCAGAACTCTGATAAAAAATGATTGGACCCTGAACCTAGGATGAGGACTTTGAGAGGACGCACTTGAGGACCTTGAACCACAGATTCCCCTGAACCCCGGGCTGGGACAAGTGACACAACCTCCCATCCCTCGTTAGAAAATAGTAGCCTTCTCTTTTTTGAACACCATGCAAAGGCTCAGTTTAAGCAGATGACTCCCTAGATTATACTAATCTTCCTCAAGATCTGCTCTCACCTGTCCTTTGTGTTTCTGGACTGAAAACTAGGGCCACATCACAGCATGGCCTACTATGGGAAAAAACTTATTATTTACTGAAAGAGCCACTGGATTTGGTTACACTGTACTGGATGAATCTGAAGGTATGCTTGGGAAGAAATGCAGAAGAAGCTGGACTGTCGCGAGGGATGAAATGTAAGACTGGATAAGGGAGAGTTTATTGCCATGGGGTACTCCCAGGACTGAGGATTTGACTTCCTGCCTTAGTAACCTGTACTGTTGAGGTGTCTTCCTGCAGCTTGAGAAAAGCAATGGGAAACAATAAATAAGGTGGAGCTGCCAGAAATTCCTTGGCAAAGTGTGGAGGAGAGGTCAAATCTCAGAGAAGCTGGTCATGCTAGAACAAACATGTAAGACCAGAGAGCCCACTAACTGCCTATACACATTGGGAGGATCCAGAGGACACTCTTTCTCTAAAGCAGTTAGGATTTCACTAGTCCTCTGTAAGTAAGGCTGCCAGCAAAATACAGAATGCAAATTTGGGGCATACTTTTGCTAGGACATATTCATATTTTTTTTTTAATCTGAAATTTATGTTTAACTTGGCATCTTGTGTTTTTTTGTTTTTTGCTAAATCTGACAACTCATTTAATGGCCATTATTGATAAAGGGAATACCACTGTGGAGATGGGCTCCCTAATGTCACAGGAGGTGGAAGGGTTTCAGAATCTCAGAAACCAGGCAGTTACACTTCACTGTCACAGGTGAGGGCAATGGAACCATGAAAAGGGCAACAGGCCAGAACGGCAGTCAGGGTTCTGAACAGCAGAGATCTGTGGCAATGGCCAATGGACCATGGTTTTCCTAGAGGCAAGGCCAACGAGTAGCCAGTGAGAGTGCTATTTAACCAATGTAACCAAAAAGGATCAAGAATGGGGAATTTCAACTACTGCAATTGAAGATTTTGACTCCTTTCTAGGGTTTCCAGTTATCAGGTGAGGAATCCATTAAGTGAATGGGAAGTTAGTTTTCTTTAGAAAATACTCTGAAACATCACAGGAGGCATCAGGAATAATTTCTTCAACTCTTTCTCCAGGGATCTGCTACCGTTTCCAGAGTACCTGAACACCGAGTGAAAGGAAACACGCATTCTTTTAGGACTCCTGGATACAGCATTTGAATGAAACGGACACCGGGGGATTCAAAACACCATCATGGGCCCTTTTGGAGGGCTAGGGTCTGGAGGAATTGTACAGAAGCTGATGGCAAGTGGATTCTTGGCCCGAGTCTGTCTCACAGCAGTTGGTTGTGTCCACAGACCCGCCTGGGTCATTTCTCTAGACCCTGAGTATAATCAGATTTGATATACTTAGCAGCTGGAAGAAACCTTAGATTGATTCTCTCATCTGTGGGTAAGAGACATAATGATAGAAAAGTCCCATGGTAGCCACTGAAACTGCCCCCTCCTTCCTGGCCAAGAGAGGACACTGGCCACAAAGCTGTTCCTGGGAGAAATAGCAGAGATTAGAGACATCTTCAAAGACCTAAAGGATCCTTATTATATTCCTATTTAATGTATCAGTCTCACCTTTGATAAAAGCAGGTGCATTGTGGTGGGCGACAAAAGACTATTGTAACCTAACCTAGTATTAACCCTAATCTCAGCCGTTGCGCCAGAAGTACTGTCCTTATAGAACAAATCACACTACAACTGATCTGGTAATTGAGATCCTCACTCACCAACAGGAAGGAGAACCAGAAGTCTACATTCACTTGGAATTGATATCAATACACATGAAAGTTCTTATTCATGGGTTTTGTTAACTCTCGCTCTTTTTCACAGTATAGTCCAAGGGACCTTGACATCTGGACGTTCCCGCAGACATCCCTCTGGTCCACCACATTGATGACATTCTGTTAATTCAGCTGTTCGCCTGGGAAGCAGGAAGGGGCAAATATGATGGATGCCCTGGTAAAAAAACATTTACACCTGGGGCTAGAAGATAAGCCCTTTAGGGATAAGAGGACATAGAGTGAAGTTTTTAGAGTTCAGTTGTCTGGGGTCCAAGCATAAGTGTTACACCTTGCACCTCCTATGACTAAGAAAAAAGCAAGGTATTTGATAAACCCCTTCTGATTTTCAAGTAGTACATGCTGCATTGGGTGGCAAGTTGATAACATTGGGTTCTTATCACCCTGAAGGGCACCAATCCATACATATTTGAACTCATAAATATTATGCATATAGGTTCCTCTCTTCTTTCCAAGTGCCCTTTTCAGCACTGCTTTCTGAGAGCTCACAGAATGCTGGTGCATGATCATGGAATCACCTGTGATATCACCTTGACTAAATGGACCCACTTCATGTGGAAGGAGGTGCAACAAGGAGCACCAACTATGGGATTCACCAATCTTTACCATCTATCACATCAACCACAAGCTGCCAGCCAGAGAAAATCTAATTGACTCCTCAAGTACGGTCTCCCCTTTCCTTCCCCAATAGCCCACTCTCCTGCCAGTATGTCCTAGATCACCTCCAAGATAAAGTATTCACACTGGAATCCTACAGTCTGTGCTGCTTCTGGGGGCAGGGGCCAAAATAAAATATGGATGTAATAATTGCATGGGTTCTTGTTAGTTTGTCAACATCTTTCTATCTCATCTAAACATGCCTGCCTTGTTCCACTTATTTACTGGACTAGGATAGCCAAAGTATTTGTCTGCAGCCAACATCACATTTCCCTATAGACACCAATTCTTATAATCAGGACACAGGATTTATTAAGTTTATTTCATACTCTGAACTTGACTTTTATTAGGTCTAGCCTGATTTATTGTTAGTGCTTTGAACCAGTGCTTACTTCCACAGGAAAAAGCATATGGTAATCAATTAGGCAGATTTTATGGGGGCATATAGTTTTGGGTTTGAATCTTACTAACTTTATGTTAATGTGGGGTGAGCTAAGTTTGAGTATTATAAACTCTGGGCCGAGTTTCATTCTCTGTACTCTGAGAACAATAGTATGCATTTTGGAAGGCTTTTTGCAAAGGTATTTAAAACAAGTTGCTCAGTGCCTAGCACATAATGAATCCTTAATACAAGTTAATTTTCCCATACTGTTCACCCTAGCTCTGTGTGTAAACTCCCTCTTCTAATTTTCAAAACATTTATAATATAGATTAGAAGTGATGGCTATGAAGATTAAAGAAGGTAGACAAAGTAGGGAGCTGACACACAGTAAGTGCTCTATAAGTGTTAATCCATTTCCCATATAGCACTACTTCAATCTTCAATTGTCAGACTTTCTAACAACAGCTTTATCTAGTCATTGCTGGAGAAGAAAGAAAGGAAACCATATTCTTTATGAGACCTCAATTCTAGCCATTTCTTTTCTAGAGCAACAATTCTTGCGAATAACCCTTCGACCTTTATTACAGGTTTCTCTCATCACCTGGCTTAGTGTGAGGAATGCACCTTCAACCAAAAAAGGGTCACTTTGGGAGATTACTTTCCCACAAGGCAGCAATTCTGTTAGAAAGATGGAACTGAAACAAGACAGTAGGTGTGGCAGCCAGATGAAGACATGGCAGTCACGAATTTCTAAGGACGACAATTGCTGTTCAGTGCTCAGGCTTTCAAGAGACTGTCCCAGGTTCTGGAATTTCTAAATAGAATGGGCCAGTGGCTTACCAAGGCTACAGAGGTGGGAGCAATACCCCTAGCTGCTGGCAATAACGAGGTAAATTGGCTGCAAGGAATTTAAAAATAATAATAACACTGATCAAAATTTGGCCTGCTTTTTTTTTTTTTATCACCACATCGAAGCAACTCTAAATAATGTTAATGTTAAAAAATAAATTAGTGTTAAAAAAATTATCTCCTCCAAAATCTTTTATTGGATCATAGTTATTTTGAGTACTCTTGATATTTTTGTCACTTGTCCTTTAATGAATATTGCATTCTGCATGAAAGTTAAATTGTTGAAAAGTAGCCCCCATCTCCCATGCTTGGAAGCTCAGCTACATGTATTCAATTCAGCATCCTGTTTCCAACCTCAAGGTACTTTATATATTGCTTCATATATTTCTGCACTGAAAAAGTAGATTTAAAATAAACATGATAGCACAGGGAAGACTCTAAAGAAGAAACTGAACATGAGTCATTTCAAAACGATGTGTCCATTTCATTTTTAAAATTTAAAACAGTGAGAGAATTGTAAAGCATATTATTTTAGTTTAGTAAGTACAAATTCTGGTTTCTATGCATATTATATTTGTGTTTTTCATGATTTTTATTGAAAATAACTTTGTATAGAGGATGTAATATTAAAATATGACCTGCTTTGGATGTCACATACGCTATATAGACACAGAAATGGATTTAGGGTGGCAATCTGGTGAGAAGAGGGCCCGGATTTTACCTGAAACCAGCATTTGCATGGAAGTTTTCATATTTTCATACAGATTATATTTAACATATCAATAAAACTAATGTATTCTAAAATTGCTTTTAATCATACTTTACATTGACATTTCAAGAAGTGAGTATTTTTTAATATCAAAACAATAATGGCAACATGAAATAGCATGTACATGTAAGTCGTCACAATAATGATGTTCGATTTGGCATTGGTTCAATGACATCGATCAAAAGCATGTCACATTTATTCTGCTCGCAAAATGAACAAGGTTTAGGAACAGAAAAGTTAGGGAAGTGCTTTTCTTCTGCTATGTAGGAAGCAAAAACATCACAGTACATTTAACATTCACATTCTTGCCTCCTTTTCGGTTTTGGATAGAGCTGCAGTATCGTTTGCTTTGCTGTCATTAGGACTTTTTCTCAGCAAGTCTTTATTTAATCATATACAAGAGGATTAATGGTCAAAATTACCCTGGTGCATACAATTGTGTGCAGCAGAAAACATGCAGACTATGGGACGATTAGGGTCTCACCCACCCCCTCCCCACCTTGGGAATATCACTTCTCCTAGCTATGCTGCTTAATTCTTTGGGGTTTGAGGCTAGAATTTAGGACGATGGAATTGGTTTTTTGGATCAAGAATGAAACTATGTTCCTTAGACACAAATCTATTGAAATCTAGAAAGAGTTCTTTAATAATAAAACATATATTGCCTTCTGGGAAGAAGACAATGGCAGACATGGAGGCAAATTTAATTAATTCATATTTTTAGGGTCAGTCCCAGCAGTTTGACTTTCATCCCAGCCTCTTACCTTTGTCTTAGGGATGGGTCCTCTAAAATGTCTTTCTGGAACAGCTTCATTATCACACTTTAAGACTCAGACTCCTATCAATGAAGTCAGGCTTGTCTCCACAAAGATCTCATGAAAGCAGGACAGAATTTACATCTTAGATGTTTTTAAGAGAGCCCATGAATACTGTGAAATAGCTTCTGATACAAGGAAAGCAAACGTTATTACAAACTAAAGTTATCTGGGCAATTACCTTCTTTTGTTTCCTCCATTATTGATATTTTTATAATTCTCTAAGCACAGGAGTCCCCTCACAGCCGCTCTTGTACATCCCTGCAGAGAATTCTGATGCCATGCCATGGTAGCGATTAAGATAATGTAAATACATAAATAGCACAATGGCTTCCCTTCATGAAGAAATAATAGCCAAATTTGATTTCCACATAATGGTACTATTGAGTCTTATTTTTAAGAAATTCTGCTTAGGAATATTTTGAAGACAAAAATAAATGAATGCTTATAAAGCAAAAGAAGGTTAAAATCATTTATTGTCATTATTATTAATGTTATTATTATTATTAGATAAAAATTGGAATATTGGGAAGCCTTATTCTTACACATATAATTCTTTTAAAGTGTACACTTTTTTCAAACTAAAACATGTACAATGTAATACAATTATTATAGTGTACTACAATTTTAAAAAACACTATGTACTTTAGCTCTATCAAATAGCATTTTCCCATATTATCAGGCCAGCAGGCTTCTATAGTGTCATGGTTAAAGGTCCAGCATCCAAAGTGATACTCCCTTTGCAATTCCTGTTTTATTACTTAAGTAAGTTTTTTGCTGTATAGCTTCAAGTTAGTTATTTATCTCTTTGTGCTTCTGTTTCTCACATGTAAAATTAGTATAATAATATCTCATAGAGTTTTAATGAGGTTTAAATATTGTAATACATGTAAAGGGCTTAGGGAAGTATCTGGCATATGAAAATACTGAATACATGTTTATTATAATAATGGTTTCTTGAAGATTAGAAATAATAAAATTTGAGATGTGGTTGGAGCTACCTGAGAATGCCTACCTGATTCCTAGTCACCTTGGAGTAACTGCCAGTCTGTATTTGTGTTTTTCATTTCCAGGAATGTTTTTGTGTCATTACTACTATACTTATAATAACGTGTCCATAGTAATATTTATTTTTAAAATACCTTTCAAATTTTACATTAAAGGAATTATATTGTACATATTGTTATGTAACTTCTTTTTTCCTTGTTATTAAGATTCAGATATGTTTTCATTAATTTGTTTAATAACTGCTTCATTGTGTGAGTAACCATCATTTATTCTCTAGTTGATGGGGTATTTGAATTGTTTCCAATTCCTTTGCTCATACAAACAACAATTCAGTGGATATTATTGTATAAATCCCCTGTGTACTTGCACCTGAATTTCTCTGGACTATACACCCAGAAGTTGAATTGCCAGTTCAAAGGAAATGAATCTTTTCCTTTTTATTGGATATTGTCAAATTACTCTCCAAAGCAATTGTCCAAACTCAGGTGCCTACCAGTAGTAGGTAAGAACTTCTACTGTGTTAAGTCTCACCGGCACTTGGTGTTATTGGACTTTTAAAATTTCCCCATTCTGATTCGTATGACATAATCTCTTGTTTTAATTTGCTGTTTTTCTAGTTTCTAATTAGATTAAACCTCTTCTCATTAGTTTACTGGGCACTTAGATTTCCATTTTTGTGAGTTCTCTGTTCATATTTTGTGGTCTCTTTTCTACAAGATTATTGGTCTTTTTTTGGATAGCTGTGTAGGAGTTTTGTTTTGTTTGGTTAATATGTTTTGGATACAAATCCTTTGTTGGTTATGTGGCTTGCAAACATCCTCTTCAGGTCTGCGACTTGTTCGTTTGATTTTGTTTTGTGCTCAATTCATTTATGGTACCTTTCTGAATAATCTAAAGTCAAATTTATCAATCTTTTTCTTTATGATTGTGATACTTTCGTCTGATTAAGAAAGTCTTTCTTACACTGAGGTCATAAAATATTTTCCTTTATTATTATTTTCTTTAATTTTGAAGCTTTAAAGTTTGTGTTTAATATTTAGGGCTTTAATCAACTTGAAAAAAATATAATGTATGGTAGAAATCTAATTTTATTTTCCACATGGATAAAAAGTTGTGCCTACAATGTTTATCAGATAGTTCATCCTTTTCTCCACTGATTTGTAATGGCATCTATATCATATTGCAAGTTTTCTCGCGTGCTTAGACTCTCTTTGCTGCTCCGTTGGTTTATCTGCCCCTCTGCCAATACCGTACGATCTGATTTACTCTAGCTTTATAATATACTTGCCATTTTTAAGGACAAACTCTCGTCCTGTTTTTCATGCCGCACAATTTTGCCTCATCCTTCTTTTTAGACACTTAAATTTTTAAAATTTATATTCTTGGTCCTGTCTGTATGCTTCCTTATTAATTTTGTGATAGAAAAGACTATTTGAAAATTTAGGAATTAATTTGGGTGAAATCACATATTTAAAATTCAAATCTTCCAATTTCTGTGCAATATCTTTCCAGATCTTCTTTTGTCTATAATATTTTATAATTTCTCAAAAAAGTCCTTGTATTATTTTTGTTGGATTTGTTTTAAGTTTTTCTTATGGGTTTTGTTACTAAAATTGATTGCATATTCTAATATTCTAACTGAATATAAAAATATTATTGACTTATATGCTGATTTTGTTTCTAATGATTTTGATGAATTAACATGTTTTAGCATTCATTTTTTTCAGTTCCTGTGGATTTTCTTTGCAAATATTTATCTTCTGAAAAACAAACTACTTTTTTTCAATATTTATTTTTATTTCTTTTTCATTATATATTTTATTGTCACAGAAATCTATTTCAATGTTTAATAAAAATGAATATAAGAGAGATCTTTGTCTTCTTGACTCTTGCTGGAATACTTCTGAAGTTTAACCTTCTTTTATTAAATAACTTCCTTTATGTGAGTTTGATAATATTTTATTATGAATGCATCTTACATTTTTATTTCTTTTTTGTTTTTAGTTCTTAACAATGTTTTCTTTTTAATCCTAATTATGTATATTTGACTTTTTTTTTTTGTATTTTATGTATCAATGTTACGTGTTTACATCAGACAGAATTGTCTAAATGTGAAATTATTATATTCTTCTGTTTGGTAGTTTCATGATCACATTTTACAAAAGAAAAAACTGTATTCACCAAATAATCTGTCTGAGATATTTTAAAAAGTGGCTTTCAAAAAAACCCCAAGTCTAACAAATCAATGGTGGTATTGTCTAAAAGTCTAGATGTTTACCATTGGCTATTTTATTTTTATAGCATCACATGAGATTAAGCAAACATTTAAATTTGAGTTATCTTTTTCTAGAGGTATAATGTGTATTGTTTCTTTGATAACAGAAAATAATTTACTGAGTTACTAAAGATTTTTTAGATTGCTGAAGTTTTGATAGTTTACAGCAGGAGTTGGCAAACTTTTTCTTTATAGGGCTAGGTAATAAATGTTTTTAGCTTTGAGGACCATATGGTCTCTGTCACAATTACTCAACTCTTCCATAGTAGCACAACCATAGACAATACATAAATGAGTGGTTGTGACTGTATTCCAGCAATATATTATTTAAAAAGCAGACAGCAGCTGACTTTGCCCCAGAGGCCATAGTTTGCTGCATTCTGATCTACAGTTATCCTTAGAAGTGAGTTCTAAATTAGATGTTCAAGAATATAAATACTATTATATAAGATTATTAAACTCATGAATAAAATGTTAACTACTTAATTTTTTAATAATTATGTTAAATAGAAAAATTAAATTAATATAAAAAGTTCACATTCAATATCTCTTCTGAATGTTAAACTCAAAATGAATAAGGCAAATGCTCAGAAAATTAGATGTATGCATTTATTTTTACTTGGCTGCTGCTAATCAATAGATATCAATATTGTCTGTATTGTGTAACTCAATAATAACAATAATTAATATCTTAAGGTGTACAAATTATACTTTTGGGGGGAATAGTTTTATTAAAACCCAATGTAAAGAAATAGTGCTCCTGTGACATCTAAATTATTTAAGGATGTATATATCACTATTAGAGTTGATACTAATAAGACAACGACACAGAACACAAGGGCTCTATAACAAGACATCGAAATTCCAATGTCAAAGATTTTCTACATGCTTTCAAAAAATTAGCTACTAAAAAAAAGAAACAAAGAATTTTCTATAAATAGTATGGAAAGACTCAGGCAAGTAGGCTGTGAGGTTTCATCCCAGGACTCCCTTTTCATCTATCTAATACCAGTTTCTTTCACCTGAAGTAATGTATATTCTATGCTCTCGCATTATGTCTCCCATCAAAATCTACACATGAGAAGACATGTAATTTTTATAGGACTTGCAATTCTTTGTAAGAGTTCTTGGATTTACAACTCAATCTTTACTCTACACTGAAAAAAAAATTTCATTATTTACTAAGAGCCAGTCCAGACAGTAGTGACGAGATTGGGCAGCAAAGAGGTAGCAAGGATAGTTTGGTAATGGGAGGATGGTCATTTTGGGATTACTGAAGTCATAGCTTTTAGGTCATTGATGGCTTGTTCTGACCACGAATCAGGACAGTCCTGGTAAAGGCGTTGTCTGTGGAAAATAGCAAAATATGGTTTTTGGACAAAATTTGGAAAACCAATTAAAGGAAGAAATTTCAGAAGTCACAATAAGCTCAATCACATTGCTTCTGTAGTTCTAGCTTCATCGTTATAATGGTTCTTTCTTCTAGGGAGGAACAACAGCAGGGCACATGGATGCTCAGAAATTTATATTACCAAGGCACGCCTAGCTTTATACACAGGAGAAGAAAAATGTTCCAAGTGTAAATCACTCATGAATTTAAACAGGTTTTAGAGTTCTTGGGTTTGAAAGGAATCCAATGTAAAGGAATATAGAACTGGCCTTATAAATCTGAAATATTTGAAGAAGTGCTGAGTTTTGGAACATTCACCCTAAATCTGAATAAAGATCTGTCAAAAATCAGTGTAAAAAGCATAATGTTAAATTATTCCACTGATAAAACCTGTCTCATTTGCTTCATTAGGCAATATTTCTGGTAAAAGGAAAAAATTTCAACACTAAACCTATGGAGGATTTGATGTAGAAGGCAAGAAATGCATTGTTTTAATAAAAATACAGCCAGGCTTCAGTTTGGTAATTTGTGAGGGTAGAACATCTGTGCAGGAGATATTTCCACTGAAAAAGGTTCAATCATCTTGTTGTTTCCCTGTTGACTGATATTTTGAGAAATGAGACACATGGCAAAGGGAAGCCATGTTATTGTTTTCACAGGCCAAATGAAATGATGCACTTCAGGGCACTTCAAAATAAAAATAAAAGTAGCAAATGTAATTTAGGCATAGAACATTCTTGAACTAATTTAATTGTGTATTTCTTTAAAACAGACAACCACCTGGAAGCAGTCATAACAACAGCAACGATGAATTGATTTTAGTGAGCAAACTAAGTTAAATATTAAGATCTAATAATATATTGTCTTAGAAGCAGCTGTGAGTTTATTTATTTCCTTTTTAGGACAATGTTGCTAGTTTACAAATGAGCATTTATCTATTACCTTATCCCCACTGAAACAGAATTATTGGTTTCTACTGAAAAAGAGTATAAAATAGGTATATATCTCTAAGACTGATGAAAGTTATATAGTAATATCAAAGATATGACTGAGAACTCAGATCCCTTTTCTAGAAAATGTTTGAGTAGGTATTAAACTTCAAAATGATGTGAATAGAAATATCAAGTAATAATGTGTTTACGTATTTTTGTGTTGTCTATTCAAAAAACTTGGTTATTGAGACAGATGTATGATCTGTATAAATAATTAGAGATTAATATAAAATGTTTCTTGACTCAGTACCTCAACATTTGAAATACTTTCTAATTTCATATTTAAAGAAAAGAATATAATTGGATAATTTTTTTTCCATGCCAAGTAGTATAGCCTAATTCATGGAACTAAGAATATTTTAATGACATAGGGAAGAAGTGACAGTATAGGCAAACTGAATTTCAGTCTTTAGGCCAAAAGCAGCTACTTGCGATAGGGCTTGAGAAGATGTTTACATGCCTACTCTATAGTCAACTTAATTTTTTCTTAAATATGAAATAAACATATTCTCTGGTGTTATTAAAGCATGCGTATCTAATGGTATGTATGTAGTCGTGAACACTATCCACTTAGGATACTTCAGTAAAACAAGAAATGTCGTCCCTATCGTATAACTCTAGACATTAGGCTTCTGCTTTGGGGACCAAATGTCTAGCGTCATACTATCACTTAAACTGAGTGAAAATTAGACTGTGTCATGTGATTTTATCAGGTTTCTTTAATCTATATCTGAACTTGGGATATGTTAGAAAGAGGCAATGGATAAAAAAAATATTTTACAAAGTTCAGAAGTAATTAATCTATAAGATTGCTGTAATTAATCCATATTATTTATCAACTAGTTAATGATTTGCTAGATTCCAGCATTTTGGTAATACTAGCTTTGCTCTACAACAAAACCAAATAGCTTTTAAGGAATTTCTACTTAGTCTGGAATAACACATATTTAAATATATATATATATATATTCTCAATGATGAAAACATAATAATTCAAAATTAGCTTTGTATCACATGAGCAGTTCAGTTGTTAAAGACCCTGAATATATATTTCCTAATAATATGGATCAGGCTAAAACATAGTCTGATCACTGTCGACTAAAGGAATATGACACACTCTTCTTAAAACTAAGGCGGAAATTGATTAAATTAAGATTTTTTTTCAGGGGAAAAGGTCAGTTTTCCATTCCTATTTCAATTTGTGCCATGTGAGTGAATCATGGCACTTTAGGACACTGAAGACAATGAATTAGAACAGTGTCCTAGTCAACTTTTCACCATTTGACAAAAGGCATTCTTAGAGATCTTGTGGCCGTTCTATTCCTCCATAGCCACAATAAATTACGGCTTGCCATTTTCAAATTTGCTCTTGGGTATTATTTCAGTGGCATTAGCATTACAATACATTTCTTCAAGATAAATGAATTCAGCCCAAGAAAGATGAAAAACAGTCTGGTTCCAGGATATGCCCCTCTTTAGTTTTAAGAGTAGTTGACATCTATTTGCCCATTAGTTGCTAGAAATAAATTGGTCAAATAGCATTTGGCTAAAATTATGAGATGACAAGCTCTCTTTTAGTGACTCTAATTATGTATTCACTGGCTATATGCATCGTTTGCTCTATTGGTATACAGATTACTTGTGTAACGTATAATCAGTCACGTGATATGGAGTGCACATTTCCCTCTGTCTTTGATTAACCCTTATTTCTCTCTTGAAGACATTTTCATATATCTCAACATGTGTAATCGAGTCAAAGGAGAATATGATAAAAGGTGAATAGTTAATTGTTGCATAAACCAGATGAGACAGGTATGAATGTAATCAAGCATTAGTTTGTAGGCTGTGAATTTTCAAAATGACAGAACAAAACAACTGGAGCAAAAAGACTTGGTTAAACCTAATTGTTTTCTCCTTAAATATAATACTGACTAACTGTATGCCATCAAATTCAAAGTCTGTTTTTTGGAACACTTGATTGCTTTTCATATCAAGTAGAGTAGAAAGATTCTTAGATTAATCAATAAATCGAGAGTATTCAATATTTTTAAGAAATATATTGTGATGTGTGGATAATGAAACTCACTAATTTGGGACAAATGGATATCTCTAGACATCAAGAAAATACATGTAAAAATAATGTGATTGTAAGTAAGATCGTCATACATATATTACCACAACTGCATCTATAAAAAGCAAACTAATTTTTACAAACAAGATTATGTTTAACATGAATAATTCTCACTGTTTTAAAAATGATTTCTGCAACACCTATGAAAGCAGAGGAAACACCAAGTTAGCTTTAGGGAGGAATAAAACCTGACAGGTGATGGAATATTATCAGAGAGTCTCAGAATTGGAAGAGACATTATAAGTCATTTAGAATAACTGTTTTCTAACTTCAATAATTTAAATACCATTCTCAGAATTTTTGTTTATTCCTATACCCTTCTTTATTGGTTCCCTATCCTTGCTGTAAGCAATTACAGTAAACTTGGTGACTTGAACCATAAAAATTTGTTATCTTTTAATTCTGTAGGTCAAAAGTTGAATATTGCTCTCATGAGCTAAAATCAAGGTTTGGAAGGGCTGCATTACTTTCTGAAGACCCTAGTGAATAATCTGTTTCTTGCATTTTCTATCATTTAGAGGCCACACGTGTTCCTGGGCTTGTGGCCTGACTTCCACTTCAAAGTAGTAACATCACATCTCTTTTGACTCTGCTTCTATCCTCCTGCTTCTTTCTGATCAAGCTGAGAAGTGTTTCTGCTTTTAAGAACTCATATGATTAGATTGGGCCTACTCAAATAATCTAGGGTAGTCTCATCTCAGGGTCCTTAACCTTAATCTCACCGATAAGATCCCTTTTGTCATGTAGGTAACATATACACAGGTTCTGAGGATTAGCATATAGACATCTTGGGGGGCTATTTTTATGCTTAACACACCCTTAATATATAAATCAATGTTTTTATTTAAGTTGACTTAAATTTACTTAGATTTATTTATTCATTTATTTATTTATTTTAAATAATTTTTTTTCAATCAGTTAGCATACAATATTATATTATTTTCAGGTGTATAACATAGTAGTAATTAGACATTTATATAACTTATAAAGCGATTACTCTGACAAATCTAGTACTCATCTTCCACCATATATAGTTATTATATTTAATTGACTATATTTCTTACATTATAATTCACATCCATGACTGTTTTGTAACTACAGTTTTCTTCGGATAAATAACCAGAAGGGGATAACTGGGTCCTTTTTTTCTCTTGTTATAGCCTTTGTTTTAAAGTCTATTTTGTCTGGTATAAGTATTGCTACCCCAGCTTTTTTTTGTTCAATAAAAATTTCATTTTTATGAAATATCTTTTTCCATGTCTTTACTTTTAGTCTGTGTGTGTCTTTCAATCTGAAGTGGGTCTCTGTGGACAGCATATTGTATGGTCTGGTTTTCTTATTCATTTGGCTACTTTGTTATTTGATTGGAGCATTTAGTCTATTTACATTTAAAGTAATTATTGATAGATATGTAGCTTTTGCCATTTCATTATTTATGTTTTTGATATATTTTTTTCTTCTTCTTAAGAAGTCTCTTTACCATTTAATACTGTTTTTGTGGTGATGAACTCCTTTAGCTTTTTCTTGTCTGGAAAGCTCTATATCTGTCCTTCGATTCTAAATGATAGCTTTGCTGGGTAGAGTCATTTTGGTTGTAGGTCCTTGCTTTTCATCACTTTGAATATTTCATGCCAATCTGTCGGGTCCGTAGTTTCTGTTGAGAAATCAGCTGATAATCTTATGGGAGCTTCCTTGTAGGTAACTAATTGCTTTTCTCTTGATGCTTTTAAGATTCTTCCTTGGTCTTTAATCTTTGGCATTTAAATTATAATGTGTCTTGGTGTGGGCCTCTTTGGGTTCATCTTGTTTGGGACTCTATGAGTTTCCTGGACTTGTATGTCTCTTTCCTTTCGAGGGTAGGAAGGTTTTCATCATTATTTCTTGAAATAGGTTTTCAATTACTTGCTCTCTCTCTTCTCCTTCTTGAATTCTTATAATGTGAATGTTAGTACACTTGATGTTGTCCCAGAGGCCTCTTAAACTATCCTCATTTTTTTGGATTCTTTTTTCTTTTTGCTGTTCCAATTGGGTGTTTTTTTACCTTGTCTTCTAAATCACTGATTAGATCCTCTGTTTCATCTAATCTACTCTTGATTCCTCCTAAGGTGTTCTTTATTTCAGTTATTGTATTCTTCATTTCTGACTGGTTCTTGTTTATGTTTTCTGTATACATATTTATATATTTTCTATGTCTTTGTTAAAGTTCTTACTCAGTTCATCTACTCTTCTCCTAAGTTCATTGAGCATCTTTATAACTAGTGTTTTGAATTCTGTATCTGGTAGGTTGCTTGTCTCCATTTTGTTTAGTTCTTTTTTGAAGGTTTGTTCTATTCTTTCATTTGGGACATGTTTCTTTGTCTCCTCATTTTGGCTGCATCCATCTGTTTGTTTCTATGTATTAGATAGGGCTGCTATGTCTCCTAGTCTTATGTAGTAGATGTCCCGTGGGGTCTAATGACATAGCTCCCTGGTCACCTGAGTCAGGTGTTTCAGGTGAATCCTTGTGTGGGTTGTGTGTGCTCTTCTGTTATAGTCAAGCCATGATTGCTCTTTACAAATCAGTGGGAGGGATTGACTCTCAGGCTGATTGGTTATAAGGACTGGCCATTCCTACAGTGGAGGAGCTGTTGTGCAGGGGCTGGATTGGTTTTAACTGGGCTCTGGTGCCTGCCTTGTCTTCCTTTTGAGTGTGTTGTCCTAGGATGAGGCCCTGGCAGTGCTCTGGCTTGGTCCAAAGCTGGCTTCCAGGCGTGCTGGCCTCTGAAACTTATTGGGAGGGGTCCCGCTGCAGGCCAAATTCAGCTGCAAACTGCTCCTGGCCCACGGCCATGTGGCATGAACCACTAAGCAATACACGAATAGCCACCACACTGGGTTTGAAGGGGTCTGGAGAGGCCAAGCTGTGAACAGGAGCAGGCTGCCACTAGTGCTGAGCTTAGGGCTAAGAGGTATGAGGCATGCCAAGGCCAGATGCTGCTTTTTTGGGTATTGTGAACATTTGGGAGATTTTAGGAAAGTCCACAGCATGAGCCAAGATAGGCCATTTGCATGGAAAAGCCACTGGAAGCAGCTTGAGTAGGGCCACAAGTTGGGTGAAGTTTCAGGAAATCTCTAGGACATGTTGATTGGTATTAGCCAGATTGATGGATACTCAGATATGGCTGCTGGAATGCTGTGCGGGGGAGCCTGGCATGAGGCTGGGAACCCTTGCTCATCAGGGAGGGACCTCTGCAGCTAGGATAGCTTTCCCAATTTTTAAACACTGCAAACAGGTATAACAACCAGCACAATCCACATCTCCAGTCTTGAAGTGGCTTCTTCTATATTTCTCACTTGTACGCTTCAGTTCACCTAGACTTTAGGTGATTCTCAATGATTGTTTCTCTGTAGTTGTAAATTTGATGTGGTTGTGAGAGGAGGCAAACACAGCATTTACCTATTCGCCATCTTGACTGGAAATTCTTAGATTTATTTTTGAAAGAAAAATTTGTACTATTATTATTAAAGGAAACCCCAAATAGGATAAATTCAGTGAAGGTAGAACAATAGTGTCAGGTCTAGTTAAATAGATATTATTGCCTAAAGATTCAAAATCTACTGAAATTATTGCATTTGAATAGTATTAAAGTATGTTAGTACCAATCTGAGGCTTTTTCTAGATGTAATGGAAGAGTTGAATTATATTTTAAAGATGAATGGAATGGTATCATTAGGCATATCAGTAGTTTCGAATGTTTTGTCCATGTAATGTCAAAAAATCATTTTATGACCCACTAATGGCTTATTTCCCACCAGAAATCTATGTTCTGCATTCCCAGAAACTCATAGGTAGTGTGTTCAAGTCCGTATTGGGGCAAGAGGTCTCCTTGACAAAATCTATATGTCATTCAGGCCTGGGCTTGGACAATTTCTAGCCATCAGATTTCTAGTTGACCAGGCAGCTTATTCATTTAGAGTTTTTTTTTTTTTAAATGGATTTCTACTCATGTGTCCTAGCTCTGCATAGCAATACAGAACATCAAATTACCCAGTGGAGTAGACTGAGAAGAGCATATGATGTTTGAATCAGACAATTTGAGTTAAAGTCACAGCTCTGCCACTAACTTGTGGAGTATTTTGGCACAAGTCTATGTTTTTTCAGGCTACAGAATGGGGAGTAGTATAATAATGTTAATACTGCTACAAAGGACTTTCATAAAAATTAAATGTACTAATGATGTAAACTCTTCTTTTAAGCTATAAACTTTGTGACCATATAGTAATTGACTGCCTAAATTGGAACATTTTTTGAGAGTGAAAGAGGATGCTGTTTATAATTGTGTTGTTACGCTAGGCATAAGCTGGGACTGCCCTAGTAAATCAGGATGTAAATTTCTACTAAACATGAGGAATCTCATTACTTTTAATTATTGCTTTCTGTTTTATATAAAAGCACTTCTAAATTTGAAGTCAAGTAGTCATATTAACTGTTTCTGTTTGTTTTTACCCTAAATTGGTCTATTTCTTTCAAATATTTCAATTAGTTCTTTAATCCCTTTTTTTTGGGTCACTTTCATAGAGATGAGGCATAGATTTTTCAGTTTTGTTTTTGAACATAAGCAGAGTGTAGAATGCATAGGTTCGATTTCTGCTCGTCACGTACCAGCTTGGGCTCATTTAACCTCTCCGTATCTCGGTGTGCTCATCTACCTGACTCACATGGTTGTAATTAAAATTAATGAATTAATCTCTCTCTCTAAAGGACTTAAACTCATGTGTGGCACATATAGACAGGATATGTGTTGTTAAATAGAACAAATGAGGTTACTGGAACTGACAATACTCAAAAGAGCAAACTGTAATTTTTTTGTGAGTGCCTGCATTAGACTTTGGAGATATAGCAGTAAACGATACAGGTACAGTCTTGCCTTCAGAGAGCTTACAGGGCAGCAGAGACAATAGAGGTCAAGTAATCAGTTGCATAAGTTATTGAATTGCAAGTGTAACTAGTGCTGTGAAGAAGAAAAGCAAGGTGCAGTGAGAGTGTTTAACATCGTCTGGGGGCTCCATTTTATCTGACTAATGTGAACCACAAAGGAACAATTACGTCTCTTGTGCTGACACTAGAAGTATATTAAATAATGTAGAAATTCATTAGCTTCTAAGCAGCTGTGTCACACTATGAGCTCATGTTGAGCTTCTGGTCATTAACACCCTCAGGTCCTTCTTTGCATGAGCTGCTGTCAAATGGATCCCCCAGCTCTGTAACACTCTTAATTGATTTTTAAAAAGCCCAAATGGAGATTTCAAATTTATTTTTAATAAAGTTTTCATGATGTCTTTAGTTCTTTACTGGTATGTCAAAATAATTTTTAATTTTGATTTGTCCTACACCATGTTAATTTTTCAAATTATGTCATTCTTAAATTTGATAAGCATTTTTCTATGTCTTATGAAGACGTTTGTAAGAGTTCTAATTTCTAGATCTTTTCAGTTTAGTTTTTATAATTTTCAGAAAAGCAATACTTGTTTCTACTATAATAAGAAGGATAAGAAAAGGTTTAAAAAAATCAAAAACCTCTATCATATCTCCATGATATACTACTATCAACATTTTATGGAATATCATTGCGCTCTTTTCTAATTTGAGGAAAACATACTGAAGAAATCAGGTGCATATATCATATATGTTTTTGAAACTAGGGAGCACATACCCATGTTTTTAGATTTTCTTTCACAGCACAATTTAAAAATATTCTGGAATTTTTTTCCCATCCATGTTTTATTTAGCAAACTCTTCAGTTGGGATTTTATGTTATTTCTATTTTCTTGCTCCCATAAAATAAAGCTGTGATAAAAATCCTTGTGGATAAAACTCTAAATATATTTGAAGCCAGAAAATTTTACATCTTTCTGAGAGAGATATTTTCCCTCCCTTGAAAAATAATGACTTCTAAAGTGGTTTGCTCAATGAACCTTCTGTTCCTTGATCATCTGGTTTAAAATCTGTCTCATCCTCCTCCCTAGACACAGTAACTCTTCATTACTTTTCTCTGCCTTGTTTACCCTAGAATACTTATTATAATTTAATCCATTATCTATTTGTAAAAAATTTATTTGCTTATGATCTAGCGTCCCCTCACTAGAAAACAAGTGCCATAGGATATGATTTTTGTTCCATTCACTGCTATACTGCCAGACCTAGAACAGTACCTGGCACCTAATAATAAATGCTCAATAAATGTCTGTTGAAACATGCCAAAGTTTAGTTTCTTGGGAAAACAAACTTTTATAATAATTCCATAAACCATTCCCTTACCCCTGTTTTCTGCTGACAGCTTGCAGCATTCCTTTTCCACAATGATGATAATCTGCACTCATTTTTTTCTCTATTTGGCAAGAGATGTTCCCCTCTTCCTCTCGGTCTCAGGAGGGCATAAGGCCACATTAAAGCTTGCCTTATGTTACTCATGCAATATATTACTCTAATCTTTCCAACAACCATATTGGTAGGTTTTACTCATTATACCAATGAAGATAAGTGGGTCTCAGGGAGGTTGAATAATTTTCTGGAGGTCACCCAGCTAGTGATAAAATGTTCTTAATAAACCATGACACACTGCCTCTCAGTAATCAGTTGAGTGACTCTGGGTAAGCTATTTAATCTTTCTGATTCTGTTTCCTCATTTATAAAATTAAGGGATTGAATCTGATCTCTGAATCTGACACTAAAATTATTTTGTGACCATATAACCCATGTATCTCTTAAAGCATTATTAATTGCATTCCAACACAGGGACTTTTTCCTTTCTAGTAATACCCCTAAAAACAAAGGATGAAGTATCCTTTTAATCTTAGAATTCTAAAAACTACAGACAGAAGTAATCAGTCAAATATTGTGTTCTGCAATGTCAAATCAGAGTATTATAGTATAAAAATATCATAAAATGCTGACCAAATATTACCAAAAGTATTGTAACATGGACATGTTTCTAGGTATTATATATAAATTAAAAATTCTAATCATTTCTTTATTTTATAAAAATAACACCTAATTATTTCTGCAAGAATGACAATCATTGAGCATTTAATGTTTATTCAAATGGTTCTAAACCCTTCGTTATGTTAATAATTTCGTGTCCCCAACAATGCAGTAAGGTACGGAGTATTATTATTCCCATTTTACAGATGAGAAAACTTAGTAGGGAGTTTTAAGAAATTGTCCAAAGTCATACAGAATAAATGGCAGAATTAGGATTTGAACCTAAAAGATGTAATTGCAAAGCCAGTACATCCAGAGACAATACTATATTACCCAGTACCCAGAGGTTGTGTATCCAGACGGGAGGAAAAAAGTTAGATGAGTTCTTTGACATAAGAAAAACTTAACATGTTTTGAAACCCAATTAAATAAAATAGGATCATATTAGAATATGTACAACAGAACATAAGTCCTCCTTAATGTCACTCATATGTTCTGTGATTTTAAGCAAAACAAGGTAAATAAAACTAATTTTACCAGAGGCTAATTAATATAAATAAATGTTAAATTCCTATGGCATCTTTCAACATTATAACCAAATGACATTGAGCTCATTTCATTTTGCTATCTGTAAGAGAAGCCAAGTATCAGCAGAAATAGCTAATACAAATGCTGCAGAATGAAAGTTTATAGGCTGATAAATTCACAGATGGGTCACTAAATTGTAATGTATATTAAAGTAAAAAGTTCGTATGTTATTATTACTTCCTTGATACAACAATTTTATAACTATAGCTATCGAATCCTCAGTTGTTTGTTTTTAAATGGTGGAATAAAACCTGATGTAAAATTACTAAAACTCTAGATGCATGGAATTCACACAAATTAAATGCATTTATTATTATAAACATGCACAAATCCAAGCAGAAAAAAATTTTTAAAAATATGTTTAAATCATCTAGCCATTTAATATCTGCAATTGTTTTTTTAGATCTATGAATATCATGTACTCTGTTAATTCTTTCCATGTCTGAATCTTGCTTAAACAAATCTCATTATTACTTTAATTTTTTTAAGAAGGACATTTTATTACACATTGTTACATAAGCAAAATGTATCACAAATTAGAATTATTTTCTTAATCAAGTTAACTGCTGCTAATCGTGTTATGGAGTTTTGATATAGTTTCCATTTTGGCAAGCCAAACTTGACAAAACTAAATATTGGTTCATATCTGCATGTCAAAAATGAGCTCCTACTATGACAACTGAAATGAACTGCTACAAAACCTGGCTGTCAAAACAGGAGTTATGCCTTCGTGATGTAAATACAGTTAAAAGTACAAGTTTTCCAAGGCACTCATCAGTCAAAACTGGATGTGAAATGTCCTTTGGCACCCCGCTGTGTTCACTCCTAAGTATAGGGGCCAGAAAACTTGTACTAAAGCCTCAAAAAGAAGAGTTGTGGTATAAATTGTACTTTCAGATTTTTATGTTTTGTTTTCCACATTTCTTATGGTGATAATCATTTTTTTATATCGATAACAGCTCCTTTCAATGGGATGACAAGATTCTATTCTAAAATACAATTGGAATCATTTTTATTATAAGGAAAGAACAACTATTTAAAAAATCATTTAGAGAAAAAACATACTTTCTTGGTGCTTTCCATGTCAAAAGAGAATTTTAGCATGATCTTTTAGCATGGCATTGAACTAGCATTGCAAACCAATACCTCCAAAACAGATGTACATAAGCTAGCATCATGCGCTGTTTGAGGAAAGACTCAGAAAGAGCAATGATAGATAACATTTACAGACTCAAAATAGGCAGAAATTATAAGTCTCCAACATTTACGACATACCATAGAGCATAAAATATGTAATGGGGGAATAGGTTTTATAAACCCTGAAAATTTAAATCTGAGTGACACTAAAACCGCACAAGTTTAGCAATGTGCTCTTGTCAATTAGACATCTATTATGTATTAAGCATGAATATAGACTTAACATATATCATCTAATTGAATTGCACCAATGCAAAAAAAGATTGCCAGGGGAGAGAGTAATCAATCCAGAGAGCATTTATTAAAGAGATTTCTAAGGAAGAGAAATGTTCTTGAAAATAAAAGGAGCCAGCACGAATTACATATTAAACCAGTCGCCAAAGGTGTTTAGGGAGGAGTCCGGAGTTTTTCCATGAACTTTAGTCTATGAAAACAAGGACATTAACTACTTTATCCCTTCTATTTAGGCACCATTTTTTAAAGCTGACAATCTCCCGCAGGGATGTTCTGAAAGACAGAGATATCTTGTCAGAATTACAAATGTCCTTGGTGAATGAGGCAGAAATTGTTGACTGTGTAGGATATTCTTGACAAGGACTGAGATGGTAACCTTTTTTGGCTAGGGATATATATTTTGATGAGAGGAGATGTTTTAAAAATAGTGAAGGACAGAACTTTTCAATTCAATTACCTGTAATCATGTAGAAAAGAATAGGCACACAATTTAGCACATAGTAGGTGTTCAATAAATATTTATTTACTCTAACACCCTCTCCCCCATGACTGCTGACAACTTCTGAGTTACAGGTGAATTGCTGACTCTAATGGCTGCCAGGGGGCATGTAAGGTTGCTGTCACTGGACAACAAGTCTTTGCCTCCTCCCCTTTTGCTTCTAATATAAGCCATATTTCTGTCATAGTGTAAACTAGATTCATATACCTATAAATACACTCATACATATATAAAGATACAGACAGCTAGACATAATATGTGTGTACCTTGTATATAAAAAATATATGTGTGTGTGTATATTCATACATATATATGCATGTGTGTGTATATATTTAGATTGGGCTTATGCATTTGTCAGCTCCTTAACATTCTTTTCATATCTCCTTACCACAATTATATATTACTATCAATTTAGATTGGCAAGTATAGAAAATGTGAACCTCTACTCACAGCTGTTAGGTTCCAGAGTGTACATTAGTAACTTTCTTGACTGTGTAATAGGCCTTACAATCTAACCTAATCTAGCCAAAATATATCTCCTTCTACTCCAACCCATACCACCCAGCCCACACCCTAAGAACTACCTCGTTCATCTTCTGGAACTTTCCATCTCAGCAAATGGTATCACTACCTAGCCTGTTGCTTATCTAAGCTTCAAACCTGAAAGTTTCTCTCTCTCTTACCCTTTTACATTTAATCCATCATCAAGTTCTTTTGGCCCTATCCCTAAAATATTTTCCAAACTCATCCACTTCTCTCCATTGCCTCTACTATTACCATAGTCCAAACTACCAACATCTTTTGTCTTAATCACTGCAAGAGCTTTATAATTGGTATCTCCGCTTTTATTCTTTCTCCCTTCCTGTCACCTACAACGTTTTTCTAGTTCACCTAGATTAAAATTGACTTTACAAGTTCTCATAAACTAGTCCATTTCCTGTTTCCCGATTTTGTTTGTGGCGAATCACCTACCAACCACTTTTTAGTTCATACACTATCCTAGATTTACTGGCCTTCTTTTTACATCTTGAACATGTCAACTGTCTATTCTTTTGGACCTTAGCATTTACTGTTCCCTCTGCTTAAATCTTTCTGTCTCTTTCCATTACCAAGAACTGACCCTTGCTTAACTCAGGCCAATTCAACTTCACCTCCTTTTGATACCAATTTACCCCTCCCTTATTCACACAATCACTTCATCAGCTTTCTGTTTTATTTCTTTACAGACATTTAGCACTACATAAAATTGCATCATTTATGTATCAGTTTGCTTGTTCACTGCTTCTTTTCTCCCACTGGGATATAAGCTCTGTGAGAGCATGGGTTTATCTGTCTTGTTCATCACATGAACCCACCACATCAAACTTTGCTTGGCACAGAGTAGACATGTAGAGGAGTGAACTGTAAGGAGAAAAGAATGAATGTGTAAGTGTACTTTCCCCAAATTTTTGAAGCAATAACTAAGAAAGAGAATTAGTTTCAATCTCTAAAGTTTTAATTCCAGACATACAGCTCAAGAGCTATTGGGACAAAGCAATGAGAATGAAGCCGATAGGCAGCAAGGCAGAGACAAGAACTAGAGAGTTTTGATGGTATTCAATTCCTCTTCTAGTTATTTGAGACCCAGATGCATTCCTCCCCTTTTCATAGTATGATTATTCAATCTATGCATGCCATAGCCCAACATAATTCCAATAAATTCCTCTTTTTTTCTTTCTTACATTATTTCGAATTTAGTTTCTGAGACTTACAAATGAATTCCAATCTACTTGCCCACTGCTTGTCTCTCTTACCTTTTCTTTTGTCACTCTCCTCAAACTCAAAGCTCTGGTCATAGCATACATCTTTCATGTCTCTCTCTCCTTCTCTCTCCGTCTCTT
The DNA here is from genome assembly GCA_003508835.1 of Eonycteris spelaea. Taxonomy (NCBI): domain Eukaryota; kingdom Metazoa; phylum Chordata; class Mammalia; order Chiroptera; family Pteropodidae; genus Eonycteris; species Eonycteris spelaea. The sequence goes on from PUFA01000003.1 coordinate 3,583,826, forward strand.
GGAACTTTAAATGTGTTTCTGTGTGCTCGGACTATTTTTCATTGATTTTGTTTTGAGAAATTTTTCTTATATCCCAAACTTAGGGTTTGTATTCCTTCTGTGGTTTACCATAACATTCTAAATTTATCCCCAATGTGGCATTATAACCAGTCTGTTTCTTTTATGTTTTTTGTTTGTTTTGTTTGTTTACTACTACATACTTGGTGCCTAGTACAAATTCTGACACATAAACTTATGGCGAATGAATGAATGAATAATGAATGAATAAAGAGCTTTTGTTAGTAGCCAAAGCAGATTTAAAAGGTAACAAAATAAAATCTGATTCTTAATATTGTTTCATATCAGACTCTTATTGACACTGCTCTAAAGTTTTGAACTGATTTTTAGTATTCTGTTTACTTTGGCATTGGGAAAAATTTATAGCTATATTTTTCAGTACTTTCTCCCCCCTGAGGGCCCTCTTATTCTTCTGCTCTTGTTTTCCTTTTGTACTTAAGGGTCTTTTATTTTTTTGAGAGCTATTTTTCCTTAGTTTGGGAGAAGTTTCTACCTATTAGTGCCATTTGGTTTGTCACTTTGTCAAATACTGGCAGCAGGCATCCGCTTTAAGATAGGATCTTGGACAATAAAAAACAAATCCACACCATCAAGATAATTTTCTATTTATTGTATTCCATGGAATAATATTTTTAAAACTTTAAAAAATCAGAATTGCAATACTATTCTCCGATGTTCTTATTTTTCATAGTACTTGCATAGTCCTTAGTGTTGTAAGGAAAAAACGAAAATATCCAAGTTTCTTCAAGTTCATTTAATAGCTTAAAAAAAGAATGCTCAATTTATGTCATATGCAATTGTTCCCAAGGGAAGAAAATGTTTAAACTGACCTTGACTGTGACTCGTTATTTCACTGGTACTCTGCAGTCTCTAATAGTCTGTATTCTGCTGGACTAGATGCAATGATTTCTTTCCCTCTTACATTCCATGGATCTTATAACTGCAGTGACACTAAATAAAGGCATTTGCTTGTTTTGCTGGCACTTCACAATGGATTTGTACCATTACTGAATGAATTTGTAACATTAAATGAAACTGTCAAAGATTCTTTATAAAATTGGATTCTTAGGAGCAAAGTGGAAAACATTAAAAGGTAGGAATTTTGAAAAAGGCATTTATAAACTGAAATGAGCTGTCAAATCCTGATTATTTTATATAACATCATATCGCATGAGAATTTGTCTGCTTCCCATGGGATTGTGATAAAGAAGATGGGCAGCGGGGCAGAAATATTGAACTTTATTCTCAGCTTCTTGGGGGATGATTTAAGGAGGAAAGATTCTCCAGAATTCAACCAGTTATAAAGACATGGGGCTCACTTACTATTTTTATTCAGTTTTGACCCAGAATGGTGAGAGATGGTAGAATTATTTGTTTTAATTTTCTGTAATACCCCTGAAGCCACGTTGGTAGTCACATTTGAAACAAAATGTGAGATTCTCTTTCGTTTAGATTCTGAGGGTAGAGTTAATAATTTCAAAAACAGAATGGAAGTCATTCAGTGTAACCAAATATATCCCTAGTTTATACAGAATCTTAGAGAGTCCTGGAGAATCCAAATGAAAACTAATCTCAAAAGTGATCAGTAGAAGATATGTGCTCTTCCACAACACAATTAATCTAAGAAACATGTAAAATGCAGAAAATATCATTTAATGACATCAGTACTGAAGTTATAGGTTTTAATCAGGTGCTATCTAAATTAAGTCAGTCTCCAGTTATAAACAGGATGTGCATCTAAAGTTTATTAGGAAAATAGATTTTAAAAGAGAATGACATTTCACATGATAACTTCTTACCGGTTGCTCAGAGGAACTTGTAAAATGTAAGTGTAACTGAGAAGTGATGTTAATGAAGTGGCCAAATATTAGATTCTGAACTCAAGAGGTCTTTTGACAGGGAAAGACTAGAAAGTATATATCTCCTCTCTTTTTCTAGCCTCCAAAAAATCAACAATAGATGAAATTTTCCTTTAATATCCTGTAACTCCATTCTGCCTCCATCCTCCGAGAGCCCCTCTGCTCTCTCTTCCAGGTATCCAGGACCCTTGCTGTTTTGCGGTACATGAAGTTTCCCCTCACACACTTCCATCAGAACTCTTATTTTTTAAATAAGGTAGACATTGGAGAAGAAAGCTTTCTGATTAAACTAATCACAATAAAGTGTGAATGATTGAAAGTAAACATATACGTCAAGTAGACAGAGTAAACTTATTGAAACTCCAGTTTGTCAGGAACTATGTTAGGTTCGATACCTCTATTATCTCATGTCTTCACAAAAATTGTCACAGAGAAAAACACTGGAGTCCAAATTGTTTAAGAAACTTTCTCAAAAGCATAGCCAGTAAATTATAGAGCCATAATTCAAGACACCAAAAATGTTCAAAAACCATCTTTGGTAGATACTCGTTGGTGTCAATTAATGCAGTTTCAGGTTCAGGAGATGGAAGGTGCTGGTAAAAAAAGGTAAAAAATGATGAGGAGAAATAAGTTAGGGGTGGTGGTCTGCTTACACATGTATTCTAGATTTCTCTTAAGTAAAGTAATTTAGTACATTTTCTTGCCCATTTTGTTTTCTTCCACCTTCCATACACAATTATACTTTAAAATTCATTAATCTAAAAGTTCTAAACTTACAGCTCTGACTTGATTCTTAGTCTTTCCATTAAAATTATCATGAATTTTGATATTTTTATGTCTCATTATCTGTTGATGGGGTTTTTATTTTTAATTCATGGACATTTGGAAGATCTTGTAGCCAGTGGAGAAAGAAAGACATTAACAGCAGGCTGTCCAGCATCAATGATTCTGTGGAGTGTGTCCAGCATCAATGATTCTGTGGAGGCTGGGAGGAAGAGGAAGGGAAGATAAAGAAAATTGGGAAACCTGCAGCCATTAATAAGTTGGCTGTTTTAAAAGTGTTTTTTTTTTTTTTTTGCCTGAAAACTCTTCTTTCCACCACTGTGATTATATGTACTACATCAATGTTTGGTTTCATAGGTGCATGCTGTGACCCATAGAAAATGATCTGTCCAGCAAGAAAATCTAGAAAATCTAGAAAAATCTGGAAAATCACTGCTCTGAACAAATACCTTCCTCAAAATAAATATCTTAAAATGAGAAATCTCTGTATTAATCTTGATTATTTCCTGTTCTGTAATACCTTAGCAATTCTATTAAATATATTTAAAATATTCACCAAATCATAGATGATAAAAAAAAAGAACACCACCACCACCACCACCAACAAAATAGCCTCCTAACTAAAGAAGTTATATTTGTTGGTGGCATTTCAATTAAAACAAAACCTACCTAAGTAGCATGAAAATGTTTACTGGTCCTCTTTGTTTTAAATGCATAAAACACAAATTCTTACTAAACCAAAAGTGTATTACAATCATCTTCACATAAAACGAATAGATTCATCAACACTAAAACACCTATAAAGCCTAGACAAATCCCATAGAACTTACTTTTAAAGGTTAAAATCCACTTGGTTCTCCTAAACAACAGAGGATTTGTATGGTGCAATGTGCTTTCAAGTTCTTATTAAAATAATTAAGTAAAATAGGTTGTAAAGTCAGATGTTGACACAATTTACTGCTGCTTGTTTCCTTTTTTTTTCCATTGCAAGAGGCTTTTGAAAGCAATTTCCCATATTACCCTCTCCTTACTCTTCACAATAGAAGTTAATACTGAATGTCAAGCTCTCTTTTCTCCCTAGAGAGTCAGAGTATATGAGCTCTCTTACAGGAATTCAGAAACACCCTCTTGCCTGAGGACATAGCATCTGATATTGAGAAATGGGGCTCTCAAAATTTAATGAATATCTCCAACACTAACCTTGCATGAACTGAGTCATAAAATGAAAGCCCATAGTCTTTTACACACCTCAGAACCCCTCTGGCAAGGAAGGGAGCAGCTCTTCTAGCAGGAAGACTATAAATATCTTCAGTACTTGTTAACTTAAAAGAGAGACTAGTGTATTGGTTAAGAACATATTCTTGGCAGTCATTTGAACCTGAATTCACATGGTGGCCATTTTTAGAGTGTAACTTTAGATAATACACACTTCTTGGAGGTTCTTTCCTCACTTGTAAAATTGGATTAATAATATTTAGCTTTTGCCCTGAATTTTAAACGACATAAGGGATAATAAAATCTAAGTTAAACACTTGCACATACTAGGCATTAAATAAATGATTGTTTTTGTCCTAGCCTGAGTTGGAGGTTCTTGCTCAAGATGTTTATTGGTTGAGTGCTCTCAGGAAAAGGAGAGTGAGAAAAACAAGAGCAAGCAGAGGGAACAAGCTAGCAGAGGGTGGTCTCATCTGGGGAGACTGGCTTCAGTCGGATTTCCTGAGGAAGCTCCAGAACTCAAATTGCCTTAATCAATCCTACTTAGAAGATTAGGGCAGCTCCCATTTGGCAGAGGGAAATTTTCCAGAGAGGGGTGCGACTTTGAGTTGTTATCAGTTAGCATTAGTGGCAATGAGGGGTGCACCTGTTGGTTAAGGCGGTCTGCATGGGACACCCAAAGCTCCCATTAGAACTATCCAGATCCACTTCCTTCTCATACCGAGTTCATCTATTCAGGCACAGCTTCTTCAGGTTTCTGATTGGTCATATTTTCTGGGACAACCTAAAAGACCAGAAGACTAGCTGGGCAAACTAGAACCCCTGCCGCTGCCATTGTTCTGAGGCCGTATCTCAATGGTTCTCAGTCAGGGAAGATTTTTGCCCACCGGAGAATATTTGGCAGTGGCTGGAGACAATTTTGGTTGCTATATTTGGAGGCTGCTACTACCATTATGTCCTACAATGCACAGGACAGCCCTTGCAGCAAAAAAAAATTATTCAGCAGAAAGTGTCAATAATGCTGAGGCTGAGAAATTCTGCTGTCACCAGGATTTCTGCATCATTTCATTGCCTCTCTACCTGTTCTAGTTTCTCCTCCCCTCAGCGATCACATGTGCTGGTCCAGATGGTTTGTGCAATAGATTGACACAGACTTTCCCTGCAGAGAGGTCAAAGTCCTGTTTAGCATATCTTGTTCAGCTAGTTGAAACTGGATGTGGGAGTACCGACAAGCGTTCCTGAGAATCACTTAAGCACTAAACATACTCCTAAACTTTCCACCAAGAGGCTGAGTGATCTCCTTGAGGGATGGTATGGTTTTGGGGCTCAACCTTAGTCTCTGTTCCTGGCAGGTCAGACATTCAGCTGTGGCAGTAGCTAGATTTTTCTGAGTGGTAGGAAGCACACACTGCAAGGCCCATATGTAGCCCTGTGGCTATCGCTGTGTAACTCACTTGACCTTTTACTCGATGGGTGATAGTAGTAACTTCTTGCCACATGGTGATCTGTTGTCTAATCAGTTTCTACCATGGCCTAGTAGCATTCCAAGAGCTAGTTGATTGGTTTTTTTTTACAACAGCTTTATTAATATGTAACTCACATACTCTAATTCACCCTTTTGAAGTGTAAATTTAATGTTTTTTAGTTTATTCACAGAATTGGGCAACCATCTGATTGCCTAATTTTAAAAATATCTGATTTTAGAACATTCTCATCATCACCAAATAAAACCCCATATCTATTAGCAGTCACCTCCGAATCTCCCCAATATCTCCAGTCCTAGACAACCATTAATTTTCTTTCTGTCTCCAGAGATTTGCATGATTTAGAAATTTCATAGAAATGGAATTGCATGATATATGGCTTACATGTTTGGCTTCTTTCACTAAGCATAATGTTTTTAAGGTTTATCTGTGCTGTAGCATGTATTGGTACTTCATTCTTTTTATTTACAAATAACAATTCATTGTAGACATAAACACAATTTCATTTATTCACAAGTTAATGGCCATTTGAGTTATTTCCACTTATTGCCTGCTATGAATAATGCTGCTGTGAACACTTTTGTATAATTTTTGTATGGAAATATATCTTTAATTCTACATACCTAGAGTGGAATTACTAGGCCATATGATAACTCTACATTTAATGTTTTGAGGAACTGCCAAGTTAAATTCTAAAGTGGCTATATCATTTTACAATCTCGTCAACAATTTCGAGGGGTCTAATTTCTCAGTATTACTAACATTCATTTTTCTGTCTTTTAATTTTAAACATCCTAGTAAGTGTTGCTTTTATTTTTGTTTTCACTGTGGTTTGATTTGCTTCTTTAAAATTACTAACGGTGTTGAGCATCTTTCATGGGCTTATTGACCTTTGTTTATCTTCTTTGAAGAAATATCTATTCAAATGATTTGCCCATTTTTAAAATGAATTATTTGATTTCTGATGTTTGAGTTGTTAAAAAGACTTTCGCTCCCTACTGAATTGTCTTGGTAGTATTGTAGAAATTAATGACCACAAATAAGAGGGTTTCTGGGTTACTAATTCTGTTAATTGATCTCTATGTCTACCTTTAGCTAGTACTGTTTTGATTACAGTAGCTTTGTAGTAAGTTTGAAATCAGAAAGTGTGAGTCTTCCAATTTGTTCTTTTTTATTATTTTATCTATTATGGGTTCCTGGAACATCCATAGAGGTGACTTTTAGTATCAATTTGGCAATTTCTTCAAAGAGGCACTTGGGATTTTAATTAAAATGAATCTGTAGATTAATGCAGAGAGTACTACCATCTTAAGAATATTGTTTTCCTCGCATTTTTCAAGGGAGTTTTTTTGTTATCAGTGTATAATTTTTGGACTTGTTTTATTAAATTTACAACTAATTATTTTATTATTTCTGATGTTATTGCAGGTGAAATGTTTCATTAATTTTACTTTTGGATCACCCATTGCTATTTTGTAAAAGTTCAATAGAATTTTGTATATTGACCATATATCTTGCAACATTGCCAAACTTATTTATTAGTTCTAATAGTTTTATTTGTGTGTAAATATGTGAATTTCTTACGATTTTCTATAGATGGGATCATGTCTTCTGCAAATAAAAATGTTTTTTACTATTTCTTTTCCAATCTGAGTGTATTTTATGCTTTTTCCTTGCCCAGTTGCCTCAAGTGAACTTTCAGTACAATGTTGAATAGAAGTAGTAAAAATGGACACCTTTATTTTGTTCCTAATCATAGGGAAAAAATGTTCAATCGGATATAATGTTAGTTGTGGTGTTTATACAGAAACCATTTTTCATGTTGAAGTTTCTTTCTGTTTCTAGTTAACTGAGAGCTTTTAATTATGAAAGTGTATTTAATTTTGCCAAATGCCTTTTCTGCATTCTATTGAAATGATTGTGTGGTTTTGTCTTTCCTTTATTCTGTCAATATGGCGTATTGCATTAACTAATTTTCAAATGCTTAATTAATCTAGGATTCTTGGTATAAATCTCACTCAGTCATTGTATGTAATCCTATTTATATGTTGTTGAATTTGGTTTGCTAATATTTTGTTGATGATTTTCGTATCTATATTCATAATGGTTATTGGTCTGTAGTTTTCTCTTGTAATGTTTTAAGGTATTGGCATAAAATTAATCTTGGAATGAGCTGGGAAAAGTTCCCTCCTTTTCCAATGCTCTTGGAAAAATTTCAGATGGAGAGTAAATTCTTTTTTTATATGTGTTTTAGAATTCATCAGTGTAGTTATTTGGGCCTGAAATTTTATTTTGTAGAAAGTATATTTTATATGTTTTCTTTGGTCCATTTTGGTAGTTTGTACCTTTCTAGGACTTTTTTCCCATTTATCTAGTTATATAAGTTGTTGGCTCACAAATTTTTGCAATATTCCCATATAATCTGTTTTCTTTCTGTAAGGTGAGTATTGTTTTCTCTTTTATTCTGGACTTTAATAATCTGAGCCTTCTTTTTTTTCTTAGTGGTCAGTCTAACTAAATGATTGCCAATTTTGGCGATATTTTTTCAAAGAGACAACTTTTAGTTCTGTTGATTTTTTCTATAGCTTTTTCTAATCTCTATTTTATTTATTTACACTGCATTCTTTATTTTTTCTCTCCTCTGCTTCATTTGAGTTGTTCACTTTTTTTTTTTTGAGATATTACTTCTTTTTTATATATAGGCATTTATAAGTATAAATTCCCTATAGGTACTGCTTTAGCTATACTTCGTAAGATTTGGTCTATATCCCATAACACTTGTTATTCTTTTTTACTTATCTCAAAGTATTTTATAAGTTTCTTTGTGATTTTCCATTTTGACCCATTGCTTGCTTGCTTGCTTATTTATTTGTTTGTTTGTTTGTTTGCTTGTTTATGTTTATATTGTTTAAAATTTATCTTTTTTTTAAGTTTATTGGGCCAACGTTGGTTAAAACAATTATATAATTTTCAGGTGTACATTATAATTTGACATCTATATATTCTATTGTGTGATTACCACCCAGAGTCAGTTTCCTTCAGCTACCATATATTTGATCGCCTTTACCCACTTCATCTTCCCCCAACTGCTCTATATTTGACCCTCTTTATCCCATCTATCTCTTCCCTCCTCCCCCACACCTTACCCTCTGGTAACCACTAGTCCATTGTCCATGTCCCTGAGTCTCTGTTTGTCCTGTTCATTTGTTGCTTTTAGGTTTATATCCCATATATAAGTGATATCATGTGATTTTCAACTTTTTCAGTCTGGCTTATTTCGCTTAGCACTATTATCTTGAGGTCCATCCAGATTGTCACAAATGGCAGTATTTCATCTCCAGTTATGGCTGAGTAATATTCCATTGTATATATGTACCACAGCTTCTTTAACCAGTCGTCTATCGTAGGACACTTTGGTTGCTTCTATGTCCTGGCCACTGTGAATAGTGCTGCTATGAACATCGGTGAGCAAATATCTTTTTGGATAGACTCGTTGCTTATTTAAGAGTGTGTTATTTCTTTCCACATATTTGTGAATTTTCCAAATTTTATTCTATTATTGATTTAAAATTTCATTTCATTGTAATCAGAGCACATACTTTGTGTGACTTCATTTTTTAAGTTTATTGGAGATTATGTTATGGCCTAATATATGCTATCCTGGAGAATGTTCTACTTTTTGTTATTTGAGCTACTGTCTAGTGCCTTTTCATTTCAGTCTGAAGGAGTCTCATTAGCATTTCTTCTAGTGTATATTTACTATCAACAAATTTTCTCAGTAGTTTTATTTATTCCACATTTTTTGAAGGATAATTTAGCTTGATAGAAAATTGTTGGTTGTCCGTCTTTTAGCCCTCTGAATATGACATCCATTGCCTCTGGCATCCATTGTTTCTGATAAAAAGTCTTCAGTTAATTTTTATTGTAGACCTCTTGTCTTTGATGAGTCATTTTTCTTTTGCTGCTTTCAAGATCTTGCTTTTGACTTTTGACATTATTTCCAGATGTGGATGTCTTTGAGCTCATTTTACTTGGGGTTTGTTGACCTCTTTATGTTTAGATCAATATTTTAAATTAAATTTGCAGAGGTTTTGGTCATTATTTATTTTTTCAAATATTTTTTCCTGTTCTTTTCTTTATTCTCATTACAGGTCTTTGTCTACATCTGTTTAGGCTACTATAACAAAATATCACAGGCTAGGTAGCTTATTTCATGATATGGAGTCGGAAAAGTTTAAGATCAAGGCACCAACACAGTTTGGTGATAGACTGCTTTCTGGTCAGTAGCCAGAACTTTTTTATGTGTTCTAATGTGATAGTGGCACGGTCAAGGGACTTTTGTGGGGTCTGTTTTATAATAACATTAATTTCCCTCATGATGGTTCCACCTTCATGACCCAAGCACTTACTAAAGTTCCCACTTCCTAAAATGTTACATCACACAATATATAAATTTTGGGAGAACACAAATATTCAGACAATTGCAGTCTTTAATTTATTTGTATATTGATATGCATGATATTATTCACACATCTCTGATACTCTGTTCTTTTTTCTTCATTCTTTTACTTTTTGTTTTTTCAGACCTATCTTCAATTTCACTGATTATATCCTTGGACAATTCAAATCTGATGCTTAACCCTTCTAGTCAATTTTTTTTGTTTGTTTGTTTTAGTTATTTTACTTTTTAACTCCAGCATTTCTGTTTGGTTCCTTTTTATAATTTATATCTCTTTCTTAATATTCTCAATTTGCTTCAAAAATATTCTTATACTTTCTTTAATTTTTAGTCATAATTTTATTTAGCTCTTTAAGAATATTTATAAGAGCTGTTTATAGTCTTTGTCTATTATGGCTAACATCTAGACCACCTCAGAGCCAGTTTCTATTGATTGCCTTTTCCCTGTTTATGTTTCTTTGCATGTTTTATGCTTTTTTTTTTTGAAAACTGTACATTTAAATAATAAAATGTGAAGACTTTAAAAATCAAATTACTTACTTCCCAGCATTTGTTCTTGTTGTTTGTTTAGTGACTTTCTTTGTATAAATCAGTAAAGTGTACATTCTTTATTATGTGTAGCCATTGAAGTCTCTTCTCACTTAGCTTAGTGGTCAACTAATGATTGGAATAGAGATTTTTCTTAAATGTCATTAACCAGTAAGTCTCCCAGGCTTTGCTGAAAGATCTTGTGTTTATTTTCATGGCATGGCTTCAATGCTCCAGCAGGCAGTTTAAAATTCTGCCTTAACCTTCACTCCCTGCTGTGAAAAGCTTCAGAGTCAGCAGAGGTGAGAGAATAGGGCCTTCTTATATTCTTCCTGGCCATGTGCAGAGCCTTAAACTTATGTGTGGCCTTCTAGAGCCCCAGGAATGTGCTGGAGATTTCCCAACCCTCTATAGATATCACATCCCTCAGCTTTTCCTTTTAATTTATTTAGTCAGTCTCTTGTTAGCCTCAACTAGTATTATTGCTTCAGGAAACTGTTATGTTAAACAATTGCCACTTATTGTTTTTCACAAAAGCCTTGGAGATAGGACTGTTCTTGGGCTTTGAGTCAAGTCAAGTAAAGATAAGCCCTAAGAACAGTTTTTCTGGGGAGCCCTTAGATCAAATAGTGAAAATTCTCTGGGAATAGAGGGAGTTTTTTTGAGCTCCAAATCCCTTTTGCTCCCTCTAATGACTGACTACTCAGCTACTGATTTCCACAATTATTGTACGGTGAAGTTGTTCATTTTCAAGATTTCTATGGAATATGGGAGATTGAAATTGGGATTACACAAGTTAAAATAACACAACTCACTATTGTTACCAAGATTCAGTCTTTTTTTTCTTGAATAAATACCTTTTGAATTTTACAAGTTTCTGATTAATTTCCAAAGCTATGAAAAAGTTTTTGAAGACTTTTTGCTAACATTTTTGTTGCTTTTATGGAAGTTCTCACAGGAACAACTTTTTAAATGCTGCAGTTTTTCTGATGTGATTTTATAGGATTTATGTTGTAATTCTGCTGTGGGAATTTTCCCGAAGCTCTATATGGCATCTTTATCTATCACAGATACCTCAAATAGCCTGAGGTCTTTGGGTTATATGGCTCATGGGTCAGGGTTGAGCATACTACAGCCTGACTCAATTGCCAAGCCATTTCTTCCTCTAGTTACGCTCATATTTAACAGCCTTCAGTGTCACCTGATAAATGGTTTTCAGCAGTATTCACAAGCTTAGAATATCTTTTCTTCAAAATTCAAAGAAAACTCCAAGTATTGTACTTCTTTTCTCGTGGTAAGAAGTGAAAAATGCAATAACTCATGGATCACTTTGGAGGTCATGTTTTAGATTGCCACAAACTATGAGATCTCCAACAACTCTATTGATTTAAGAAAGTTCCTGAATCTTTTTAAGGTTTATTTCCCAACCTCTGAAGCACATGCTCCTCTTCAATACATCCAGAGTACTTGCACCTCTTTCTCATTGGACTTGTTATATGTGATATCATCAATATAGTGGGCCAATGTGACATTCCTTGGGACATGCCAGATAATGGAGTCCTTTTAAATTACATTGTGACAAAGAGCAGTAGAAATAAATATGCATGAGGCATGACCATGAAAGTGTGCAATTATTTATTCCATGTGAATACAAACTGATTTTGACATCCTTCTGTTAGAAGAAACAATTTGCTGTGACTCCTAAGCATCCATACACATTCTTGCTGGGTGTGCCAAGATTCCAAGATCCTGAATGTTCTTTAGCAAGGCCATTTCTCAGGGTTATGTTTGAGAAATAAGTTAACATATTTGCTTCCACTTATTATAAAAATGGTAAATCTTTTAAGTTCATTATTTCTCTCCTATAACAGAACCCATTGCAAGCACAGGGAACCATGTTAGGCCCTTTTATGTACTTGGGGGACCCAGAAAACAAACATGGAGCTGCTTTTCTTACACAGACATTTATCTATGAGTCAGGAATCTTATGTTTTCTTTCAGCATTGTTAAGTCTTGAAACACTTACAACCTAACTTTTACTTTAAGTAAAGTAAAATCCTAGACTCTGCAAGGTTTTTGAGCTTTGGCAGTGAGAATAGGTTGCTGGTATAGATATGGATTTCTGAAATAGAAAAGTTAAGGGCCCATGTTGGCTGGGTTAGGGCACATGAGACATCTCTGCAGGGTCTGGTAGTGAAGGCTCTTGCCCCAGTTTTGGGGTGGAGGTAAGAGTCTCCCACTGTTCTACCTATTAGAGACTAGTTAGATGGATGGTGAGAGGTAAGATTGAAACTAGACACCTGAATGATACCTAGGTTCATTTTCCTCCAAAGGAGAGAAAGAAAAGAGATTATAATGACAATGAGGCTCAACCTCAGCTAAAAGACAATGTGGCTGCTGAGTTAAGGGGTACTAAAGCAGGAACAAGTGACATCAGCCTGTAGAGGTGGTTCACAAACCTGACAAAATTCAGAGATTAATTTCCTTTCTGAGGAGAGTTTTTTAAACTACGTGGGTGGATTTATAATGCACAATTCCTCCCATGCTCAGTTAAAAACCAATGTCTCCTTGATCCCACTCTTACCAAAAAGAAGGTCCAGCCCCTCTCAAGGTACTGCAAAGATTGTAGAGAGTATATGCCTCACTAAATACTCTTCCCATTCAAATTAAAATACTGTGTTCAGGGTATTAGTTAACACTCCTTAGAGTCATCCTGGTTTTTGATGATGGATGGCAGCTACCTCTAAGAGGGCAGACTGATTTCCTGTTCCACTATTTGAAGCAGAGTTGCTGGTTCAGCAGAGTCTTTGACTTGCAGTTTCCCCTAACCCCCTGGGCTTGGTTCACTGATGAGTCAATGAAACTGACACTTAATGTTGTCTCCTGTGGCTGCAGCAGCTGTTAGCCTCATTCTGGACTATGCAGGACTGGAAATAAGAGTGGTGATTCCACTCAGTGTGTAGAACTCAAGGTTGCTCTCACGGCTCTGGCCAATAATTTCCTTGATATTTTCACTGGCTCCTGTGTTGTTGCCAATGGCCTAGTCATTTGTTTAGTCACGTGAAAGACCACAGATGGGTAGATTAAAGACACTGCTTTTTGAGATCACAAAATGAATATAAATCATGGCTGCTGGTTTGGCAATATCGGTCATTCGCATAGATCCCCATGATAAGCATCCATTCTCTGATTGAAACCAAGCTGCTTATCATGCTTATACTGCCTGAATTGCATCCTTGCCACATTAATCTATCATCACACTGGACTTGGCCATGCATCATCATCAGGCTCTGAGTTTCTGTGTCTGATACAGAAGCTATCACTACATGTGGCTCTTGCCAGTAGATGACTCATTTGTCTCATGATGAAGGAGGACACTTTGCAGAGGTTGTTGATCCTTCCACCTCCTGGCAGATTGTAGACTTTGGACCTTTGATCGCCTTCACCCCCTATGGGCTACCAATGATGCTATAGTGCTTCTGACAGTATTTTCAAGGTACAAGGTTGTGGCCAAGTCCATATCATTTAGGCCATTGAAACAAATCTGTGTCATGCTTTTTGCTTTCTGGATCTTCTACAATATGACAATGATGTTCTTTTTGTCAGAAAAGCCACCCAGCAATGGGTAAATGTTCAAAGTATTTGATGAACAATCCATGCTCTCTACTAGCTAAAGATTTTGAATATTGTTGAATACCGGCGGGACTTCTGACCCTACCACCCTCACCTCCTCCAGATCCATCATCTCGGTAAGAGTGTGAATAAATCTGTCCCTAAAAAAGGTCAGCTCTTTTCAGCTGTTTCCTAGGTAATGATTAGGGAAAAAAAATCTGGTGTAAATAGAGGATAACAGGGGAAAAAGTAAAGTTATAGGTACTGGGATTGGATGCACTAATTTTGTAATGGTGGAAGCAGAGCACCCAGAGAGGGAGCACCTTTGCTCTTGGAAACTATGGAGGGCAGGGGTTGACGAATCCTCTTTGACCTCTAGATGCAGCACTGCTGCCTGTCAAGTGGCGGCTGTACCCAACAATGTGACCTGAGGCTGTTTGCTGTCTCTGTTCATGTGCTCTTAAAACAAAAGCACTCAGGTGAACATAGATGTTCTTGACCTGTTCCACTGTGCCTAATGCCATAAATGGCAGCTCCCAAACATGAGGACACAAAAACACAACCTTGGTTCAATTTAACTGATTATATTGTCCTCCTGATGCCTGAGTGGCCTTAGAATACACCATGTGTGGCAATCAAAGCTGCAGTACTTGGTGATGCTGCCCCTGGATCTTAACAAAACTGGTATAATGGTTATCTAAATCACATTTAACAACAAATCTTGAACAAGAGCGACTGAATAATGACTCTTCAAATCATGCGTTTTATGTAGGAAGAATAGGCCATGGAATGATTCTCCATTGGTTTTGGGGCGTGTTTTGTGTCTATATTTGTTCCCGTAATTATTAGAAGTCCCACAGTAACCTTCTATTATTCTGATGATTAAAACAATTACACAGGTCTATCCAAATTCAAGGATGAATGTTCATATAGCAAGTACACAAGAGATGAAATACATATACTGATGCAATCATCTTTGGAATATACAATCTGCCATGCTTTAAAATGATGGTATTTTATTTTACCTTTACTAGACAGGCTTCAGTGATTCCACCACACCTCACTTTAATGAATCCACTTGTTTTAAACCTAATCGTTTTTAGATATTATTGTGCTATTTATTCACATCTCTTAAATTGCTTCATTACTGCAATAGCCTTGATGTCTAAATAAAATATTTTCATTATTAAATCCCACCTCTTGGAGTGTATACTCTATATGAAAAGGGTTTTGTTTTGCTCTTGGCTACATACCCAGAATCCAGAGCACTGTGAGATATATATACTAGGTACTCAACAAATATTTGTTGAATGAATAAAGCCCAAAGTGCTTATGTCAGCTTTCGGTAAGAGTTCAACAGGTAAAGTCCATAGTCTGAGATGCAAAATTGAGAGTGTGTAACAAGAGCCATTAATGGGTCAGGTAAGAAATGACAAAAGTTCAAGCAGCATGAACATTGCCATTGAGTTGTGGATCATTAAACTTGGCAGAAAAGGTCTGCCTCACCTGGGACTGTTTTATTAGCCTCTCCATGTGTGCAACAGTTTTATTTCTCTGCTTCTTGGCATTGTAAAGCATTGTTTTGGACCAAACACTGATACATTGGTCATAGGAATGCCCATTCTTTCACTAACACCTTAAAAATATGTGAAAAATCTTTTATCTATATAATTATATGTGATGATTCTATAAACCCTATAGGAAAACATTAATGGTTTCATTTTAAATTTACTTATTCAAGATGGTTAGATTATAAGTGGCACAGATTTGATTCAAGCTCATTTATTGTTTTTTTCTCATTAGTTCCATTGTCTTGACCAATAATATTCCAATCACCTACTCTGATCTACTATAGCTGTGAAAGACAAAGACAAATCACATTTTTAGCCTATGCTTACCTGTTGGTGAAACAAATTACTGTCCATGCAGAGTAATTTGAGTTGCAATAGAATCGTTATCTTCATAAAAATACTTACATTGGACTACTGATTATAATAGTAGTTATAATTGTCATAGTTTTAATAGCAGCTAGAATTTAACTTTTACTACATTCTAAGCTGTTTTTTAACTGTTAATTTTTTAACATACATTTGTTAACATGGAAAAATATTTCATAGCTTTCATTTAATAATCAAAAACAAGATTTAAAGTGTGAGCATCTCTTGCAAAAGTAATCAGTCGGTTCAGTGTCATGTTAAATCTTTCTTGTTTATCTGCTTCATAGAAACCCTTGAGCTCTCAGGTCAAATTTCTCCTTTTCCTCATCAACCTCAATGCACTTGTGCGAACTTCATTTTCTGAACTGATAACTTTTATAGTCAATTTCATTTCTTTGCTATTTACTGTATTATTGTCATATATGGGTATTCATTACAGAGAATATTCTATTAAAGACAAGCATTTTTTTGTCTTTTGCAACAAAAATGAATATCAAAAAATGATCATTTACTTATTTGCCTGAAAATATGTATTTTGTCCTCTTGTTTTCACCTATAGGGTAACTTACACAAAATATAAACAATATCATAACAATAAAACCAGGGATAGAAAAATATAAATCAGAGTAGAAAGTAGTGAACAATTCAGAAAGTAGAATGCAAAGGAAATATTGCACTTTGGCTCCACTCATTCTGATGGTTAGAGGAAAGGGAAATTCATGTATTCACCTGATATACATTAAAGAAAACACATTACTTTTTAAGAAGAGGAAATCCTTTTCCAGCTCTAATATTTAAGATAAATTTCTATCACGGAAGTGCCTTATGAGGACCCTGAAAAAATTAGTGAGCAATATCCTCACTGAACATCCCTTAATTAATCAGGTTTTATATAGTAAAGTGCAAGTCAGTTAAAGACCTCATCAAAAAAACCAATAATACTGATTTAATGTCCCCAAATGTATCAAACTGCTTATCGATACTTTTAAAGAAATGAGATACTGCTTATAAAGGTGATTAGTTGATAAAAATTCATGTCTTTCCCAGGGCTGGGGTTTTGTCATCAAGGTGTATATTCTTCTCTTCAGAGACTTGAAGGAATTAGTAAAGCCAACAAATAAAGTGGTTTTTTTTTTAAATGCAATTGAGATTATTTCAATTTTCAGTTCCAAAACTGCATTTGCTCACATTTTGTTCACAATATAACATGACTTTTCTATGGGAAGAAATCTTAATGAATCAACTACTTGACAAAACAAAACCTGAGTAAAGTTTTCCTTAAATAAGGTGGTGACTCTAAAAAAATAGTATACTCTTTTAGTGAAATAGAGCAAACTTATATTTAAAAAAGTGCACTCATCCTAGGTGTTCACTAGAATTACCACAAGTTAACATATCTAGGTGACCATGACCCAGTCAAGTAACATTCTTACATCCTTTCGAGTCACCATTCTCTCCCTATCTAAAGAAAACCATCATCCTTACTTTAAATACCATAGCTTAGTTTTGCTTACTTTTGAACTTTTTGTGAAAGAGATCATACAGTTCATATTCTTTTACACCTGGCTTCTTTCTTTTGCTCAATGTGATATTCAAGACCCCACATTTAAGTTCCTGTTGTGGTGTGTGGCATTATTCACTAATTTTCATTTCTGAACAACATTCCATTGTATAAATATACTATATTTTATATTTTACCCAGATCAAATACTAATGAACATGTGGGGTTTCTAGTTTGGGGCTATTGTAAGTAACAGAACCTTGAATATTTTTGTTCAAGTTAACCCATATAGGAGAGAGATTGTTGAGTCATTGAAGATGTATGCGTCCAATTTTGATAAATGCTGCCAGTTTCCCTACTGATTGGAGTAATTTACAGTCCTATCAGCGGTGTGCAGGAATTCCAATTGCTCATTATCCTTAACACTTGTTTCTGTCAGTCTTTTAATTTGAGTCATTCTGGTGGTTGCGCAGTGGTATCTCATTGTGGCTTTAATTTGCATTTCCCTAGTGACTAATGAGTTGACCACTTTGTCATAGTCTTATTGACCATTTGGAAATCCTCTTTTGTGAGGGCTTTTGCCAATTTTTCTATTACTTTGTATGTCTTTTCCCCAAATAGTGTTAAAATTTTCTAACATTATGAATATGAGCAATGTTTTTTTGTAGAAGTTTTTAATTTTAATAAAGTATAACACATTGGTTTTTCTTGTGTCTTTTCCTATCTTAGCCATGAAAATATTCTCCTTTGTTTTCTTCTAGAAGCCTTAAGATTCACCCTTCACATTTAGATCCACATAAAATCTTGCCATCATAGCTGTGATGAAATAGTAATAGACATAATAATAATAAATAACAATAATAGTAATAGTAGTTGTTGTAGAAGTAGCAGGAGTCAGGTGTATGCTAGATAGTTGAAATCCTGGAATTTTAATTTTCATAATAATACTGGTGTAGGTGTTATCGATTTTTTTAAAGATTAAAAAAAAATGAAGCTCAAGGTGGTTAAGTATCTGTTGTCCTCCTAATAGTAAAAGATGGAGAGAGGATTCAAATTCTTGTCTGCCTCATTCCATAGAACGCATGTTTATTATATCACCAGATTTCCTCCTAAAGTTTCCTGTTTGTGGATTGTATACAAGAGCCTTAAAATCTGTGTAAATATTTGAAATGTAAAAACTCTAATTCTGGGAGAAAGAAATCAAGTGAATAAAATAAAAATAAAAGGCAACATTTGTTGTATATTCTAAGGCAGCACATCAATAAAATCTAAAAATGTAAAAAGATGAAAATAATGCACTGAGAACTCGAAAGAGAAGATCAAAAGGATTGGCAACAATACAGCCTGACGAATGAAATCTTTAATGTGGCATTTCAATTTGCAAAGCATTGGAAAAGCAAGCAAGAAAGAGAAAAAAGAGGGGAAATTGATGAAACTCAGGGACATAAAAATTCTGAGTGTTATCACTTTATAGGTTAGGTTTCTAAGTTCACATTCAAGAGCCTTCTTATTTCCTTGTTATTACTTTGTTTGCATGCATGTAAGCTTTCATCCAGATAGGGGAGATGGTGTTTTTGTTATATCAATTATTGTCAATGCGACAGAATAGAAAATTTGTATTTTTCTCATTGGTTAAATCAGAATAATGCTTTCTATTAAATTATTTTTTATAGGAGGCCTCAATTTAAATGAATAAACATCAGTGGAATAAGTAGCTCAACATCAAAAAATGAAAATATAAATACTGCATATTTAATCTCTCTCTCACTAATTTTCACTAATATCTCTCTCACTAAGCATGGAAATTGTAGTGGCCAAGGAGAAACTTGTAATGATGTTTGTGGATCAGAATAAGTGTTCTATTTGTAACTGACTATCAATTCTTGACCCACTTATTTTTTCCTTACCATAGTTTAATATCTCCTCAGACCTGGGTATCTTTCTGTTGTTAATGTTGCAATAGTAGTTTTTCATTAAACCGTTTTTTTTGTTGTTGTTGTTGTTGTTGTTTTAGCAACAAGCAATGCTCAGCACTGACAAATTTAGAGGCTGTATCCCTCAGTACAGGCGAACCTTTAAAACAATGCTTAAAAATAACTTATTTAGTTGTAAAGCAGAGTTAAAGTTATTTCACCCTAGTTTTTGTGCCATTTATCTGATTCGATGATGATGGTCCCACAAAGATGTTGAAATAGTTAAGACACTTAAAAAGATGATAAATTTTCTATAAAATACTATTAAAATGTTATAAATTTATTATAAACGTAAATTAAAATGTCATTACTATCCAAAAGACTTACACATTTAATTATACTTCATTACTTGACTTTAACTGAAGGAAATATCATGAGATTTGAAAATGATATGCGAGGAAAAAAATGGACTTGCAGAATGAGATAATTTTTAATGAAGATATTTAATATTAGAGATTAATACTTTTAGGTTGCTTCTTCTCAGACTCCAATGCTAAGCACTCACCTGGATATAATCTAAAGAGACATTGTTTGTTATCCATGACTAGTTTCTTGACCAAGGAGGTGAAGAGATTAGGGCAGGACCCTATGGAAAATGGAAGGCTGAAGGTTGCATTGTCTTTCTCAGAGACAAACTGCAGGGACAGGGGTGTACTTTACTAAGAAACCAGGAAGAATCAACAGAGTAAATGAAAATATAAAATAGAGATAGATATCATGAGAGGGAAATGTTGCTTTCTTTCTTTAAATAGAAGAAAAATGACCATGCAAAGTGGAGGGGGAAAAAATCAAACATTAGAAAGTTCCCATGGTCTGGATGTGCCCAGTTTCCTATGTAGAAAGAAGATACTCTGTTCATTTTCATCTATCTTTCCAATTACAAGTGAAGGAAAAATCATGTATGCAATATGGCCAATGCCCTAACAAAACAATATACATAATGCTGAGAGTGAATTTATTCAATTAGTAAATATTTATTTAGCATTATTTGTGTGACAGGCATATTCAAAACCAGGATACACATATCTGAAAATACACAATTCTTGACCTCAAGGAATTCACAACTAGTAAAAAGTGTGCCAACTCAGTAATCACTACAAAACAACTGTGGTTAGTGCTATATGAAAGAAGGACCATGGTGCCATCTGAGTGGGGAGAAAAGATACCAAATTTGACCTAGGATAGAGGCAGACTTCATGGAGGAGATTACTGAAATAATTCAAAAGTTTAAGTAAAACTTTACTAGATGACAGAGATAAGAGAATAATTCCCAATCGAGGTATTACTTTTAGCAAAAGCATTGAAATATTAGATTCTGTATAGCCTCCTACATATAAACTTACCTTAGGCAATGAGGAGCCTTTAAAGAATGTTCAGGTGTTAGCATATTCTGGGATTTGCATTTTAGAGTTTCTAGTAGTTTATTGAGGTTATTTTAGAAATAATACTAGGGGAAAAATAGTTATAAAAATGAAAGCTGGAATTTATTGTTTACTATGGACAAGGCACTCTTTGAAGCACTTACCATGTAATAATTATTCAATCCTCACACGACCATGTGAAGTTGATTTTATTATTGATTATGTTTCATAGATGGGGAAATGGAGGCGCTGAGGAGTGAACTGAGTTGACCTAGGTTGCATAGCTTGAAAATGGTAGAACCAGGATATGAACACAGGCAGTCTGGATACAAAATCGTGTTATTAAACTCAACATTTATATTATAAAGAGGCTGTTGCCAAATTGATGAAAAGTAATTTGAACATTAAGTAAAATATTTGAAGAGGTACTGCAAAAGATAAGATCGAGTAATATTTAAGAAAGAAAATTAGTAAGACTTCATAGCTGATAGGATATTCAGAATGAGTGTGATACGTGACTATAGGATAATTCTTTGATTTATGAGTTGAATCATCCATTTTTTATGTATCTGAGCAGATACTTTCTTCCAAACATCATGTTAAGGTATTGGACTATAATGGTTAGTGAAAACAAACATGATTTTTGCCTCAATTTTATAACTCTGGATTTTTATTAATTAAATAATCACTCTATTCAATGTAAATTGTTATTGAGATGAAATACAGTCTTTTTTTTTTTAATGAGAATATGAAGACTTTGTGCTAGGCTGGAGTTCAGAGAGGGCTTCATTGAGAAAATAGTATTGGGACTGAGGTCCAAGGTATGGATAGGCAAGCAGCAATTAGTGTGGGGCTTGTCACAAGTGACGATATCATGCAGCAAGAGAGACTTGAAGAGGAGAAGCACATTTGGGAAAGACGACAAAGATACCAGAATACAAATATTTATGGAACAGAGGCAAACATTGCATTGCTGTTGGAAAAAGTCACTTGAACAATTCCAAGAGGCGAGCAGGCATGGTTTGATGATGTACATGTAAGTAAGTTGTCCCTGGAGTATGAGAAAGTGAGAAAAGATGAGAGCTAGGGCTAGACTAGCCTAGCATTAAAGAGCTATGGAAAGGAGTTACCTAACAATTGCCAGAATAATGAGATTCAAGAGAAATACCAGACTGAAGAGACAATGGAAGAAGAAATCTTTTCAGAGAAGTGTGGCAAGAAAAGTCAGGTCAAATAAGGACTAAAATATGAATTTGGTAACTTGTCAGTTAATAGTGACCTTGGTAAGGATGATTTTAGTGGCACAGTGTCAGTAGAAGCCAGACTGAGTTGAAGGGAAGTAAAGGTTAAGAAAATGGAGATACTGAAGCACACTTGCTAGACTGTTTTAAGTGACTTGGCCAAGGAGGGGCAGATTACAAGGACAGATGCTGCTGCTGGTGCTCCTGCTGGTGATAACTATATTAGCCTGCAGGTATTAAGTGCTCATGTGCCAGACACTGTGCTAAGCTCGGTACCTGTGCTATGAGCTCTAAGTCCATCATTAAGAAGGAAACCAGCGCAGAGAGATTAAGTGACTTGCCCAAGGCCACATAACTAGTAAGTGACAGAGTTGGAACGTGAAAGTAGATGTCTGTTTCCCACCCAGAGGTGTAGGAAGCTGACAGTCTAATCTAAAAGCCTCATTGGTCTTTACAGGGAAGTAATAGCCTTGAACAGGGCGAGAATTTGGAGTATGCGCTGTGGGGACAAACAAAGGAGTTGGCTGTTGCCGCGGACTGTACTCTGATTCACTGGATGGCATGGAATTGCCCAAGCACCATTTATGTGCAGTTTACTTAGATCCCAGTGTCATCTTTAGCTTAGTTTAAGAGTTTATTTAGCTCAGGTTTAGTACACTGGGCCAGAACAGATGGATGTTCTTGGCAGAGCTCTCCTTGTCTCCCTCAGTTTCATGGAGACACACTGGTTGTCACGGCTAGTCTGAGGAGTCTGAGCAGGTCTGAGCAGGCCAAAAACTTTGAATATTCCCCACTACCAAATGCTGTCACATATGCCTTCCTGGTATGCAAGGCTCAGGGGCTACAATAATAAGACCCTTCAGATAATAGGATGCACGCTGAAACTAACAGTATGCCTTTCCAGTGTTTATTTCCAATTTACTTATAGGTTTGGATGATTGCCCTAATGAGACTGGCAGTGGTCCAAGTTCTCCCCCCACTTGAACTCCTACTGTAAAAAAGACATACAAAAATAGTGGCTAAGGATGATACCACAATTATAGCAATGGTTTGAATAACTGATATTCTACCAACAGTCAATGATAAGGAAGCAGAACTACATAATTGTGAATAAATGATAGCTGTGCATAAGAAAAAATTTGGATATTAAAAAGACCGTAAGAGTTTGTCTCAAAAAAAATTTCTACTCAAGTGACTTGATGCATATCTGTCTCAAACTTAGAAGACTGAAAGATAATAGTAGAGTGCGGGTGGGGTGAAGAAGGTCATGGAAAGTTTCCTTATAAGCAGCCTCAGTCAGCACTATCATCCTTAACATGATTTACATGAAGTACCTTCCCAGGAAGCTCTTCTGTATCTCTTGTTAAATAGTTATGTGGTTAAAAAAAAAAAACAAAACTTTTCAAGGTTATTAACTTTGAGAATATAGATGGAGCTGCTTCTCGCTTCTTTCCAGGAAGAACATTCTGATATTATTAATTTGTATTTTGCTTTGTTCTGAAAATGATTTGATCTATTTTACAAAATTCATAGTCTATACTAGTATCACATAAATAGATGAGAAAATAAGCCTGGAAAATAAATCTGTGGTTAAGTGCTTGTGTGTGTGTGTGTGTGTGTGTGTGTGTGTGTGTGTGTGTGTGTGTGAGAGAGAGAGAGAGAGAGAGAGAGAGAGAGAGAGATGATAGATAGATAGATAGATAGATAGATAGATAGATAGATAGAGATTGATTTTGAGACTGATAAATACTTTTAAAAACAGGGGTTATTTACCTAGTTTCTGATTCAGCCTACAGCTTGCATCCATAGGGTATCACAATAAAAAAAAGTATGTCTTTTAATTTGAGAAAATGAAAACTTATATCTCTACTAGAAGAGAAGGTAGTGAAAAGCCTCTCTTGAGAAAAAGTGAATGGACAAATAAAGATTTCTCATCCTAGACAAAAGAAAATAACCTAGAAAGGGAGCCAAAAAGAGATGATTCCAAGGAGAGAGATAGAAAGTAATGCCAAGAGCAAACACATAAAAAAGATTTAGAGATCTGGCTAATTAAAAATTTAAAAGCTTTATTTGTTGAAAACATCATAAACAACCCAAATGTTCTAAGATAAAAGACAAGTTGAAACAATCCAACTACATTTCCTGTGTAGGTTGGAATTTGCTGAGCCAGGGCAATCTTTGGCTGAGGGAAGTTAAGCATCAGTTCAAGGTCACTCAGCCAATGTGAGCTGACTTCTCTTTGCTCCATAGCATATGCCCTTAGTCATAGTCTGTCTTCTTTAGATTTCTCTGGGATTTACCTATTACATTCTCTTTTATTTATTTTATTTTATTTTATTTTATTTTATTTTATTTTATTTTATTTTATTTTATTTTATTTTATTTTATTTCATTTTTAAATTTAATTTTATTATTTTATTTGTTTCAAGTATATAGTACATTGGTTAGACATTTATATAGTTTATAAAACAATCTCCCTAATTACTTTTCCTCTCCTCTGAATCTACCTGGATATTATGTTAATGCTAACTGTATTCCCTATGCCAGGCTTCCCATCTCCATGACCATCTATCAACTACTAATTTGTACTTCTTTAACTCTTATCCCATTCTCCCAGCTCCCCAACTTCCCTCCCCTCCCCCCACAGCTGTCACTAGATTGTACTCTATATTTGTGAGTCTGTTTTTGATTAATTTATTCTTTTTGTTCCTTGGATTCCTCATATAAGTGAAATCACATGGTATTTCTCTTTCTCTGACTTATTTCATTCAGCTTAATAACCTCTAGGTCCAGTCATGTTGTTACGAATGGTAGGATTTCATTTTTTAATGGCTGAATAATATTCCATTGTATATATGAATCATAACTTCTTTATCTAATTGTTTGTCGATGGTCATTTAGGTTGCCTTCATATATTGGCTATTGTAAATTATGCTTCCATGAACATAGGGGTGCATAGATCTTTACAAATTATTGTTTTGGCTTTCTTTGGATAAATACCAAGAAGTGAAATTGCTGGGTCAAAAGGTATATCCATTTTTAATTTTGTGAGAAACCTCCAGACTGTTTTCCGTAGTGCCTGTACCAATTTTCAATCCCACCAACAGCGTATGAGAGTTCATTTTTCTCCATATCCTCTCCAACAGTTGCTGTTTTTTTTATTTATTGATGATAGCCATTCTGACAAGTTAGAGGTGATATCTCATTGTGTTTTAAATTTGTATTTCTCTAATGATTAGTGACCTTGAGCATCTTTTCATATATCTATTGACCATCTATATTTCCTCTTTGGAGAAATGTCAGTTCAGGTTTTCTGCCCACTTTTTAATTGGATTTGTTGTTGTTGTTGTTGAGTTGTATGAGTTCTTTGGATATTAACCGCTTATCAGATAAGCGAATATCTTCTTCAATTCAATTGGTTGTCTTCTTATTTTGTTAATGGTTTCCTTTGCTGTACAAAAATTTTTAGTTTGATGTAGTCCCATTTATTTTTTCTTTTGTTTCTCTTGCTGAGGAGATATATCTGAAAAGAAATTACTTTAGCAATATCAGAGAGTTTACTGCTCATGTTTTCTTCTAGAAGTTTTATAGTTTCTGGTCTTACATTTAAGTCTTTAATCCATTTTGAGTCTATTCTTGTAAGAAGGTTTCTTGTTCTTGTGTGTACCTGTTCAATTTTCCCAGCACCATTTATTGAAGAGACTTTTATTCCATTGTATATTCTTGCCTCCTTTGTTATATGTCAAGTGAACATGTAGACATAGATTTATTTCTGGGTTCTCTGTTCTGTTCCATTGATCAATGCATCTGTTTTTATGTTGGTACCACACTATTTTGATTACTATAGCCTTATAGTATAGTTTGATGTCAGGTATTATGATACCTCCAACTTTGTATTTCATTCTCTTTTAAAGCTGGGGGTTTCCTTCATTATTTCTATAAATTGTGTTTGTTTTTATATTCACTATATTTCCCAATAAGTTCAATTGTTCAACGATTTTCTTAGCATTAGTGTTTATTGAATAAGTAAATGAATATTCTAACTGGTTATTTTGGTATACAGCTTATTTTGGTTGTCCAAAGCTACATTACATCCTCACTTTATGAATTTTTTTTTGGTATATTTTTTTGAATTGGGTGGAATAATATTTTCTGAAAATAGTTATAGTTGTATTTTTCTCTTTCCAACAATAAAGCTTTTTTTTTTTTCAATATCTCATGTCTTAATGTTTATACCTGAATTTTAGAACTATGTGGATGATACAGGACATATCTGATATTTTTGTTTAGTCCACTAGTAAGTGCTGCTAATGTTTTTCAGTTAAAAAGCCTGCTAATGTTTTTGCGTTAGTTTTTTTCTGTTTTAAAAATACTGTATTAAAGTGGTTATTCTCTATCATTTTTGGGGATCCATTCTTCTATTCTTAGTTTTAATGCTTATAAAAAAAAGAAAGAAGTGTTGAACTTTATTGACTGCCTATCCTGTAGGTTTTCTTTTTTTTTTTAGGGTTTATTGGAGTAAATCTTTCTTTATATCACTAGGTATCTCGATGTTAATCATTTTTTGCATTCCTACTTGATACAAGTGATATATAGTTTTGACATATGATGTTAATGAAGTATTTTTTTACTTTGGTTTGCATAAAAATCACCTAGAACAGATGCTAAAATGCAGATTCTATTGTAACACTCCTGGAGATTCTGACTCAGTAGGTTTGAAGTGAGGCTGAGAATTTGAATTTTTATAAGTACCCCCATTACCATCATGATTTTAATGCGTGTGGTACACAGACCAAATTTTGAGAAACATGGTTTAAATGAACAATTAAGTTATACTTATTAGTATTTTTGTTATTGTTGCTGTGATAAAAAGTAAAATTAACCTGTTTTAAAGTTTTTTATTTTTAATTTTTTAGTCTCTTCTATAATTATTGACCTAACAAAAATTGTAAGTTGAGCTCAGAGATAGAAAAGTAGCTTAGTTTAGTCATAACATATATATGAGGGGTTCTAGTGGAATATAGAGCTGGAAAATTCATATGAGACTGGATTATAAAAGAACTTGAGTATGAGGCTTACAAAGAATTTTTATGTACATTATATATATTCCTCCCCCACACCCATCGTTGCTCTGTGGGTAAAGTCATGGAAATTTGAATGAGAAAGTAGTGACTCGTTTTAGAATTCTGGAGGATTTTTCTGATAATTTGCCATATGCCTCTATGATTAATGTAGAATAGATATGTTTGAAAGGTAAACTATCTCCTCATCTCACTCACTGCTGTGGGCTGAATTATGCCCCCCACCCCCAATTCATATGTCAAAACTCTAAAATCCAAATGTGATGATATTTGAAGATGTGGCCTTTGGATGGTATTTAAGATTTGATGAGATCATGAGGGTAGACTCATGCTTTTATAAGAAGAGACCAGAGAGCTTGCTATCCACTATGTGAGGACCTAGGGAGAAGGTAGACATCCATATGGCAGGAGGAGCTCTCTCAGCAGAAATTAATCTCTGCAGCCTATGGTGTTTTGTTATGACAGCCTAAGCAGACTAATGCACTCACTGTATAGTTAGTTTCTAAAATGAAATGTACAACTATAGCTGAATAATAAAAGTACCATGTGAGACATACATTTTAAAATTAAAATAATACTTTTTAGTAGTTTAGATCATTTACTTATCTAGTCTGCTGAAGCAGTTTCAGATTGAATTTTGTATTTATAATAATACAACAGTCTTTAGGGTGACTCCTTGAATCTGGACTCTCCTATATTCTATACAATTACAAAGTTAAATTAAAAAAAAATTCTACATTTACTTTTATTCATTTATTCATTCATTCACTCCACCTTTCATTTATTTATTCATTTATTTTGGAATGGAAACTCAAAGGCAATGATCAATGTCAGGGACAGGCAATCTAGTACATATTATATATTCCTGGAAACAAAGTACCTCAGAATAGATGTAGATTATGTACAGAGCACTGCAAGTTCCAGAGGAAAGAGACATTTCTTTTGGTTGGGGTACAGGAACAGGTACAGTTGGGGTACAGAGTCTGAGCTGGATCTTGGTATCTGAAAAGGATTTCAACAGCTGGATATGAAGGGAAGGGTAATTCAGAGAAGAGATAACTAAATTTACAAGGCATAAAGAAGAACTTTGAAGTTAAGGACAATTATATGTATCTCGGTTTTATTAGTTTAGAGTATATGTAGGGAAGATAAAGCCGAAAAACTAATTTTAAGCAATATCATTAATTGTTTTAATCACATACTAAGATTTCAGAGTTTTGTTCTGGGGATAAGGAAGAAAAATTAAAGGGTTTTGAAGACATTATATCAAGTAGCAGCAATAACAACAACAAATAACGCAAAAAGACACTTCAGTGTCTGCTGTCAAAACAGTGCTAGTATCTCATTGTTCATCAGGTTTGAATCAGCAATATCGAAAGAGACACTGAGACTGTGATCAGCCCCATTATGGTGAAATGAGAACAGATAAACTCACGAGCTCAGAGAACAGGTAAAAAGAGAAGACTAGAGGACTAAAGTCAAAATTATATATGGGTGGAGGAAAAAAAAAATTAGGAGGAACTATTAAGAGAATGACATTTAAGAGAATTCATCCTTTTTTATTTTTATTTTATTTTTTTTTACAAATTCTTCAATAAAGACTCATCCTTGAATTAAAAAAAGAGAACAATTATTAAAAGTCATTATGATAAAAGGCTTTCAAAAGAAGTATAGTTTAGTCCTGCCTTGCATTATTCTTACATAGCCTGTGTTTTTCTTTCTTTCCTTTCAAATTAAACTATATTTCTACATTGTTAGGGTAGGAATTATTACTATTACTTTGACAGTGTGCCTAACATACTGTTAAGGACATTGTTAAGCATTTAATAATAATTGCTTATTTCTTTTTACAATATTGAAATAATTATAAAAACTATCATAGCTAACACCTATTACATTTACCATGGGCAATTCTGGGTGTTTTACAAGAAGTATTTATTTAATTTCCACAACAACCAAAAGAGGTTACCAAGAGAAGCAATGTTCATTAGACAGATGAGGGTAGAGTAATAACGTAAAAGTATATGACTTTCACCTGGAGGAATCTAAAATTCACCTTGAATTTTAAAACTCTGTGGGAAGTTAAAACATTTTATCTCATTTATTTAGAAAAGTATTTTCCAAGCATATACTTTGTATAAAACTTCATGTCAGGTATTTTGGGAGTGCTTGACTGTTAATTATAATTGTTAGAAAAGTTTTATATTTTTTTCACCTTCAACTTTAACAATCTTCTACCAATAGAAAAGAAAAAGCTCAGATTTTATTCACAGCAGTTATAATAGATAGATCATTTGAAAAATCATAACTGAGCATTTAGAAAAATTAGATTTAAGATTACTAGTTAAAGCATAATTCATATTTTAAAAAAAGAAAATAATACATGTTGGTGAGGGTATAGAGAAATTGGAAACTATACTATTGGTAGGAATGTAAAAATGGTGCAGCCACTATGGGAAACAGTATAGAAGTTCCTCAAAAAATTAAAAGTAGAATTATTATATGGTCCAACAATACCACTTTTGTGTATATATCCCCCAAAATGAAAAGTGTCTCAAATATTTGTACACTCATGTTCATAGAAGAATTATTCACAATAACCAGAAGGAAAAAGCAACCCAAATGTCCATCAATGATTAAATGGATAAACAAAATGCAATGGAATATTATTCAGACTTAAAAAGAAAGGAAATTCTGACATATACTACACATGGTTGAACCTTGAGGACATTAAGCTAAGTGAAACAAGCCAGGCACACAAAAAAACAAATACTGTAATATTCCACTTGTAAGAGGTAGCTAGAGAAAACACATTCATAGAGAGAAAATAGAATGGTTGTTGTCAGGGACTGGAGAAGGTAAGAATGAGGAGTTATTATTTAATAAATATAGTTTTAGTTTTGGAAGATGAAAAGAGTTCTGGTGAGTGGCTGCATAATAATGTAAATGCACTTAACCCTATTGACCTGAACACTTAAAAATGCTTCAGATGGTAAAATTTTAAATGTAATATATAACCACAATTTAAAAAATAAAAAACCTTTAGTTCAAATATTCTTATATTTAAGTACAAACTTTTTTATTATCATTTTCCATATACTTTTTTAACAATACACCTCAATATGCAAAAAACTTCATTTACTTTGAACAGCTTTGGCTGTATGTATAGTACATACATGAATGTGAAATTGAAAATATAGAAAAAAATATACAATAATTGAGTGCTTACCTCCCAACTACTAAGAACGTCCTTAACTATTCAAAATGGGAATTTTGGAATGCTTTCATTAAGGTTTCCTGATAAAGAGATTCTTTTTGACTTGAAGAACAATTAATTCTACTATAAGCTTCAGTAGTGAAGATAATACTGGGGCCTGATTATACTTTATAATGATACCAGAATAGGGTAATTTTAAAAATGTTTTATTGGATCTATGAAGGGATCACTATGTGACCTGCATTTAAAAAATCCACTCTCCAAAGAATTTTCTGTGGTTAGGTTATTATTGTTAGGTCGAGTTATGTGTTTGAAGTTGATTTATACCTCCCTGGAGGTTATTGTCATAACTCATGCTGTTTACAATTAATCCCTGCTGTAATCTGGCCCTGAGTTATTTTTACGTGAAATCAGAGAATCCATGCAATATTCATATCTCATATGTAGACACATAATAGTGGACAATAGCCTTGTCATTATCTATGGATTAATTCAAATTTGATAGAATTATCTCTCTCCAGAGACAGATTATGAAAGACTTTTAAAAGAACAGATTTCCATACTAACTTTGAACTTAATCAGCTATTTCGTAATTATTCTAGGACTGTTACAAGGAATCCCATGGCTTCTTATTATTCATAGCAGCAAGACAAAAATGTGTGCAACCTTTCTTCAATTTAGGAGGTGGCAAAAGGTCTCAGAGATTACCCTTCACATGTTAATATTTCAGATCTCTATTATTTTTGTGTGGTGGTAAAAAAGAACTTTCAAAATTCTTCAGTATTCTTCTCTTTCCTTATTCTCAAAAACACCTTTCATGTAACTAAAATTCTTTTAGTGCTTCTGCAATTATTAAAAGAACTTTCATTTATAATGTTTCGTTAGGGAAAATTTTGAGTTTTTCCCATTTAAAATGGAAATACAAAATAAAGAATTTACCCTTTTGACTACTTTGTGCATATTCCTTCAACTGCAGCTAGCAAACTGGATTTCAGAAAGATTCTGAGGACATTACTGGTTAGTCACAATGACCATTAGAAGACCATATTTCCTGGTTTGCTTTTTCTTCCTTCACTGCTTTTATTTTTATTTACTAATAATTTATATATTTAAAATAATATATTTTAAATTTATATATTTAAAATAATATATTTAAAAAAATAAATTTTATGTACAATATGAATATATTCCCAATGTTTCTATCTGTGACATATTGCAGCATTGTTACCTGAAACAGGTAAAATATTTAATTGCATAGGTGTATATGAATTTAACTAGAAATATTTTCATGTCTTTACTCTTGATGTGGTTACCCAATTGATGAAGATATGGGAAGATATTTTTGTGTTTAAAGTTGTGCATTACCACCCACTTCTTTGCCTTTCCCCCTAGTACCATACGTTTATGGAAATCAAAGATTATCTTTCCCTGGTATGCATATTTTGTAAAATCTCCAAAGGTTATTCTGATGTTCAACCTCATTGAAGAACCACTGCACTAGAAATTTACACAGCATTGCATGTGGGTGGCATGCATTCAGTGGCAGGCTGCTGTATAGTCACAGCAGACAGTACTAATTGTGGCAATTCCCCAGATTAGCCTTAGCATTCATCTCTAGGAAGTTGACACTTTGGCACAAAAGTTAGTTGCAACCTATTTGTCACCCCCTGCTCTACAATGTTTTCTATTTTAGCACAGTGATTATAATCTATAAAGACTCTTGGATAAATCTATTCTCTGTGGTGCTATAAAGAAGTATCAAGTAATATCACAGTATTTCAAAAAAGTTCTTTTTTCAATTAATGGAGATAATTAAACTTGATGCTTTTTTCTTTTCTGGAAATAATTCTTTTTTCATTGTCAGTAATTTAAACTCACACCCAGAATATAGGTTGTGGGTTAAATTTGGTAATATTTGATAATATTAATCTCTCTACCTAAATTAAAGAATTCAGGCTTAGTGATTAAGCACACAAACTATGTATTCAGAGTGTCTGAATCCAACTTGTGGCTCTTGCACTTACTCTGTGACCTTAGGAAAGTTACAGAGCCTCTCTACTGCTTTGGTTTCCTTATTAGCAAATAAGTTTATAAAAGTTATGAGAAATAAATGCATGAGAAGCAATTAATACTCTACCAGTGGATGGGAAACCTCAACAGTTATGGATTATTAGTTATTTGTAATATAACTTAGAAATATTGTTTTATATCACTTTTCCTCAAAGTGATCTTTTTTTGACAGTAGAGACGTCATAAATTCCTTGTTTGTTTTAAATGTAGTCTTCTAAGCACTTTGAGAGTTATTTATCATTGTTTAAATATATATGAGCTATGTCTATAAAAAGATGGTTATTACTTGGTTCCAAAATCTAGAATACTTTTAGATGATTTTATTTTATTCATCCATCTTTTCTTTATCCAGACATTTATCCATCCATCCATCCATCCATCCAATAATATTTGACAGATGCCTTTCAAAGGCCCAGAATTGGTGAAATCAAGATAAACAAAGAACACTATCTGCCTTTAATGATCTCCCCTTCTCTAATGGGAGAGACAGACAGGTAAACAGGCAATTGTAATACTGAGTGTTAAATACTATGACTATGTTTGGGGTGATATTAAGGGGAGCAGAAGATGAGTTTCAATACCTTGAAGGTCGGGGAAGGCATTCAGTTTTTCTGATAATGATTAATTTATTTAAAAGGCTTTTTTTTTTTTTTAGTTGACCTCAGTCAAAAATTACCTTAGATATATGAATTCATTGTCTCATATAAAACACCTAGGGCAAACCTGGCTTCTTTCAAAGCTGAAATAGAGAAACTTCTTTTTTCAATCTCATGGTTACTTTAGGGAGCAGAACACACTGATTATGGCTATTTTGCTGCCTCTCAGTTGTGTTTTTTAAAAGAGTATTGGTGTATTTTATATAGCTGAGTTGAATAAATTCCAGTGCTTAGTACTATAATTTACTGCACATGAAGCTTGCATGTCCCCTCAATCACAAAGGAAATTCACTAGGGAAAGTTTCCATCCCATTTTTACATTTCAAAATAAATCATTCTTTCTGAACAAAATACATACAAGGCTATCAAATTTAGTCTAAGCATTAATAATTATTTTAAGTCCCATAAATCCTAGGTTACTTTAGTGTGACCATATGATTTTATTTTAGATCTTTAATTTTTATCTAGTAAAAGGGGTCCTTGGTTATACAAAATCTTTATAGTGTTGAATTTAGAAATCTGTGTACTTTTATAGTGTTAGTTTTCTTGCTAATACAAAATTTTAAGGTAACTGTGCTCTGATTTTTCTTTTATTCAATATCCCTAGAAAAAAATCATTTTATCACTGGGAATTTACAGGATACTTAATGTATCAATGACTCAGGAACAAATCTGGGAAGAAAGAAAGAAAGAAAGAAAGAAAGAAGAGAAAGAAAGAAAGAAAGGGAGACCTCACAATACCCCGAAAAAAAACACTGCTCCGGGAACATTCAGCCATGACATTAAATTTAGGACCAACGTGGACATTGCCATGGCAGCAAGCACATGCCAACTACATAGGCTAATGATGACAAGGTTTGCCAACTTTACTCTTGATTGTTGTCTTTTTTTTAAAGACCCTTTTAAAAGATATATCCTTGGACCACTTAAATTAATGAGGAACTAAGCAACACAGTCGCTCTTCATTTATGAACCAGAAACCAAGAGACCCACTTTACTTTGGGAATGTCATCATTAAAATATACAAACATGGATGTTTGTATAGAAGAAGCCATTTTATATGAAAGAGTTGAAATCCCTTCATTATTTTTGCACTTAATCTTAGCCTAAAGGCCAAGAAGCATTCCCTTTATTACTTTTGAAGACCACCAATAAAGCTTTTTTAAGGAAAGCCTTTCCTGAATCCTCCATGACTGTAATTCAGTCTTGATAAAAAAAAAGTGAAAGCGGAAGGCTAAGTGCTCCATCTAGAGTACAAAGGTACGAAATTTAAACGACTGGGAGGGATTCTTTAGAAAAAGTCTTTCTCAGAAATGCTTTTCATATGAGAGAGAGGTAGATGGTACAAAGATAAACATTATTTTCATTGCTTGCAAACTTAGAAATTTTTTTGTTAATTGAATTATTATTCAATTATATTTCTAAAATCATAATCAGAATTCTTAGAATTCCTTACTTTTTAAATCAATTCTTAGAAATTGCTTGTAAATTTGTTCTGTTTCTCAAATTCATCAATCTAATAATACATAAAATTGAGATAATTTAGCCTATCCTCTAGATATGGTAAAGAAATTATAAAGGTCACCTGAATATATTCAAATAGCATATGTGTCATTAGCTTTCAAATTAGTATTCAACATAATATGTTAAAATATTTTTTGTCTTCTGTTATTAATATAGCATTGGTTGAATCTCAAATACTAAATATTATAGCATATCCCATATTTGTCTTCCAAAAGGCCACACTAGAAAGGTGTTTGCATTTTTTTTTTTTGCTGTTGATATTTGTTTTTTCTTCCTTCCAAGAGCAATAATCAAAAATTTATCATTTATCATGAAGCTAATAAATCAAGCTTTAAGGACCTCTCACGCCCATCTAGTAATTTGAGTGGCCATAGACAACTAGAAAGTTTTGCTAAATAAAAATTGAGTCGAGGATACATTTTGATTGGCTTTAGTGGGATATATTTTGCTTGTTGTAATTAAGCTAATATTAGTTGTGATAGTGTAGAAATAATTTGCAGTAATATTCTTGCCCTCTGATATGCTGATACCCTGCCCCAGAAGTATATGGGTAATAGATGGGAAGAAGCAGAAACAGGAGTTTGCCTGTGGAAAATTCTTCCAAAACATATAGATTATATTATATACATACATACATACATACATACATACATACATACATACATACATATATGTACATATACATATATAATTTATTAGGAATTGTCACAAATTTGGAAATAATTGTAAAAATTTTATTGACAACAAAAAAACAACTTTGAAAATAAAAAATTTCTGAATTATCAATTATAAAAATAATGTCCATTACTCATGCCTAGGTGATTTAGAGGATAAACTAACTTAGCTATTAAAAAATTACTATCTTATGAAGAGATGCTCAAAGAGCATGTAGCCTCCAAAACATAAAAAATAAAAATATACTATAGATGTGTATCAGGTCGTTATTAAATAAAATGTTGTGTTATTTTTGTTTTTGTAATGTTTATTTATTTGTCAGCTTTTAAAAATGTCTTTTTTTGTTGTGATTTTTTTCTCATTCTAATTGGTATTCACTTTATGTCTAACTTTGTATTCTTTTTCTTAAAGAGGGTGCTCAAGCCATCTACCCTTGTCAATAATTCTTACAGTACTAAAAAATCAGTTTGCAATGCATGGAATATCCTTGCATTGAGTCTAGCTTATTTTCTTTCTTTCTTTTTTTTTTTTACAGAACTCATCTTTAGACATTTTACCCTTTGTTACATTTTATCAGAAAAAGATCTCAAACTCCCCAGAAATCAGTCTAGCTGTTAATAATATGTTAAGAAGAGAAGTCACAGAGACTTCAAAATATGTTTCTTTCAAATTTTTCCTCTCAATAGGTTAAGAAACAGGATTCCTTTTCTCTAAAGTTGGTTCAGTTTTTCAGAAAGACCACTTCTAATAAAGCTGATGTAATTCCGATAACCAGAGATTCTGATTAAAAAGAGTTTTATACTAAAAACAAAAACATTCCTAAACCTTGAGTCTGTACTCACGACTTATTCATTATGAGATGGACAGTAGGGATGGTACAGGCTGGACTTCTGAAATTTGACTGGAGGTCTCTGTTTTGAGATATTGCAAGAGAGTTTTTAAATATATGAGAGACACTCTGAAAACAGTAATGGTAGTGACAGATTAAATTGTTTCATAGAAAAAAAATTGAACTTGTGAATATTGAATTTTTTAAAAAATCCCTAAAATATTTTCTACAACAGCTGATCCTTTATGAGCTCTAATTTCTCTTTATGCATAGCTTGGAATTGTGTTCAACTTGGAATTCTAGAAGGCACAGTTAGAGTCATGCTTCATCAACATAAATAATTAACTGGAGAAGCACATGCAATATTTATCACTGGAAATTATTAAAGTAGATTGCAAAAGGGGAGAAAAATCTAAAAGTTGAAGAAAAATAAATCATTCGGCTTATGGCATTCCCTTCATTTATTTATATAACCAATTAAAAAAAACTATTAATTTTGGGCCAGTGACATATGGTGGGTTTGCTAGGTTGTAGCACAATTGGACTATATTTGATGCATGATTTGAAACTATAAGGAATTCAATGGTTTGGATGCATTCTGCTAGGACGTAGGCATCAGGAGCAAGGAAGTGGGAGTCATGTTTTGCTTTTTCATTTAGTATCACAACCTGAAAATGATTTGTTTTATTGGAGTGTTTTCATTTTTGTGGGAAGGGATTACAGAGTGATGGGTTCTAGAAAATCTATTGAATAAATAAATATAACCTGGCAGATGTCACTTTTCTGCCCCTAGCCAATGCCAATTGCAAGGCATAGAGCTCAGGGGTTACTCCTAGTGATATCAATTAACGTCATACAGCTTCCTCTAAGAATGGCCTTGAGATGATAAACAACTGCTATTTACATGATGTAAAGTGGCTGAAAATGGGTTAAAAGAACAATACATCTGTGATATTTCTCTTGTGGGAAAAACAGCATCTATTCCCAGATGTTTTTATTTGTATGAGGGAAAAAGTGGAATTATTTTTCTCCCTGTCTGTTAAAACCTGTTTGGTAGGAGACCCTGAGAGCTTTAGTCCTTCAGAAAGCAAAAGGTGGATTACTTTCACATCCAGGAGCCTAATTAGGGTTTCTGGGGAAATAAAAAGTGGTTTGATATGAGACTGACCTGGGCTTACTAGGTGTAGAATTTTAGTGCTAGTTAAACCACTCATCTTGCTGATGAGGTGATTTCAGGGAGAGCTCTAAAAGCCTGCATTGTTCAATGTGTGGCCCCCAAAACAATGCTGTACAAATTAGCTGTGTCCAATCACTCAGAAAAACTTATCATCATCATCGGGCTCTCTGACATTACCTCTCTTGCCCTCTTTGCTTTGAACTCAGATAATAAAATAGGATTGGGACAAAGAAAAAAAAAGCTTGGAGATCTAACACCAATTTCTCAAAGGAAAAAAAGAGTATTTTTTAACAAGAAAATAATACTGTAGTTTAAAACCATATTTGCTATAGATATCAGTCATACTTTAAAGCACTTAAAGGTGGAATAGTTTAACCCTTCCTAAATACCTAGAAATTTGTATGTGAGCTATTTCTCAATTATTATGCTTTGTTATTATGAATAAATGTTAGTCACAGTAGAGTCTATAGATTAAACATGAATACTTTATCTCAAATAGAAATTATAATATAGCACGTATGTGATGAACAACCTAGACAATAACTTGGAAATTACTGGAAAACTCTTGGGCAGCTAATTTATACATTGAGCTTGCATTTTAGTAAAGTAACAGCTCATGCATTGGAATTGCCAGAGAATGAGTTGTCCAAAATAGAACGTTTTAGCTAAGTTTTATTACTGTATTTCCAAAACTTATCTCAAGTCTTTGACGTAACTCTAAAACTTTAAACTACGATTATAATTAGAATAAAATTAAGCAGAAAACCTCTGTATAATGACTAAGGTTAGACAACTATATAAAAATAGTCTATTCTAATTGACAATCTATATGTGCGTACTGAGGACTTTTGAAGACTCCCAGATTGTATTTATAGCTATTAATTATTCATATAATGATTAATTATTCATGTAATTATTCATTCATCAAATATTTATTAAGACCCTAATATGTTCCAGATATTTTATTAGGCAATTTCCAAAAGAATGGTTGTATTATCTTTCCTAAATTTGTAGTAATTCATCCAATCTGCAGAAATACTGGGTTAATCCAAAGTGTAAAGTTATCAGGTAGGCTAGAAATATTGACAATAAGTAGGAATTTACCCTATACTTCCAAGACCATCTAAGAAGAGAGGGGCCTTTGTCTTTCAATACAATTATTCTTCCCACTTAGCTGGCAAAATAAGAATAGTAGCAACAAGTTAACATTTATTTTGTATAAACTGTGTGCTAAGTGCTATATGTGCATTAGCTTATTTAATCCTCAAGTTAGTCTTGCAAAGTTATAGTCCTTACTTTTTTGATTGAGGAAACTGAGGCTTACAGAGGTTAATTTACTCAAGATTACAGAAATAAAGTCTGGAGCCAGAATGTGAATCCATGACTTTTTAAAACTCATGACTGGAAAAATGTGTATCTGTTTATAATAGTTTGATGAAATTAGCCTTTACCACCCTTTAACATTTCTTTCTTACTTACCCAACATCCTCCTCTGATTTACTTAGAACTTTCATTAAATATTTTCCGTGCAGAAAGAAAATATTTCACCAATGATTTTGAGTGGTTGATCCTTTTGGACAGTGTATCTTTTAAAAATTGTAATCAAATGAGTTTCATTGTGATTTATACTTTCTCCTCATTAATGTGAGTTGGCCCCTCCAATGCAGGCATCATTTATAAATACATTTACAAATAAACTTTTTTTTTTGTCTGTAAAATATAGGACCAGATTCTAAGCCAAAGTATTTTAGACATCTAAGCAAATTATCTACCTTGTCATTATTTATATTTTTCAAAATAATGCAGTAGTTTTCTTTAAAATAATCACAAATTTATATTAAAAAGTTTTAAGTATAGTACAAAGGAAATTTTTTTCTAAAAAAAAGAAATCAAAGACATAAAAGACATCCAAATTTTAAAAAAAGAATCAAAATTATCTTTGTTTGCTAATGACATAATCTTTTATTAGAAAATTCTAAAAACTCCCCCCCCCAAAAGCTGTTAGAATAAATGAACTTAGTAAAGTTGTAGGATACAAAATTAATATAAAACATCAATTGTGTTTTTATATACTAACAATGAATTATCTGAAAGAGAAATAAAGGAAACAATCTCATTTACAATAGCATCAAAAAGAGTAAAATACTTATGAATAAATTTAACCAAGAAGTGAAGATCTGTACACTGTAAACTATAAGACATTGATGAAGGATGTTGAAAGGACAAAAGTAAATGGAAAGCTAGCCAATGTTCATGGATTGGAAGAATAAATATTGTGTAAATAGCCATACTACCCAATGTATTCTACAGGTTCAGTGCAACCCCTGTAAAAATCCTGATGACATTTTTTACAGAAATCCTAAAAAATTCCTAAAATTCAAGTGGAACTACAAAAGACCCTGAATACCTTCAGTAATGTTGAGAAAGAATAACAAAGTAGGATGCATTACACTACCTGATTTCAAACTATGTTACTATATTCTAAAGTATAGTAATTTAAAGAGTTTAGTGCTGACATTAAAAAAAAAGATACAAAGACTAATGAACAGAATAGAGAGCCCAGAAGAAACCCATGCATATATGGTCAATGAATCTTTGACAAGGCTGCCAAGAATATTCAGTGGTGATAGTCTTTACTGTAACAGTGTTGGTAAATCTGGGTATTCATTGCAAAAGAATAAATGTGAACTACTATACTGCTTACAAAAATTACCTCAAAATGGATTAAAGAGTCTACATAAGATGTGATACTGTAAAATTCATAGAAGAAAAATAGGGACAACTCCTTGACATTGGTCTTGGCAATAATTTTTTGAATATAACAACAAAAGCACAAGCAATGCAAGAAAAAAATCACCAAGTGGGAATGATATAGGGAAGAGACATGAGAACTGCACATATTGACTACACATTAAACCAAGTAGGATTCAGAGCCTGCTATGTGATGTTAGACATGGAATCTGGTTGATCAGCCATGTGCCAGGTCATGGGGGAACCTACAGAATAAAGGAAGATTCCTGCTAAAAGTGCTAACAATTACTTACCTATATCATTAGTACTTGCCCATATTATAAGAGGAAATGAAAGACTTAAAGCTCTACCTTGCACAAGTTAGATAAACTCAACCATTCATTTCATTCTTTACTGTCTACAATCAATAATTTTTCATGGAAACTAAAAAAACATATAAACCTAATTTCTCAAATACTCATGGTCTCATTCTTTTACTCTGAGAGGAGACCATGCTCTGTCTGTGGAGCTTTATTTCTTCTATAATAAACTTTAACTCTGGCTCACTTTTGAATTTTCTTCTATGAGTAGCTAAGGACCCTCCCTCTGCGGTGTAGACTTGAGTCCCCACTCGAGGGAATTTGCTCCATCCTTCATCAGGACTATATCAGTCTAAAAGGTTCTGCACAAAAAAGAAACAATCAATTAAATGAAACAGCAACCCACAGATGGAAGAAAATATTAGCAAACCATATTTTGGATAAAGGGCAAAAACAAAATATAAAAAGAACTCATACAACACAACAGCAGCAGCAGCAACAACAACAACAACAACAACAACAACAACAACAACACCCTGAACAATTTGATTAAAACATAAGAGGAACTGAATAGATATTTTGCCAAAGAAGACATTCAAATGGCCAACAGGTACATGCAAAGGTGTTCAACATCACTAATCATGAGAGAAATGCAAATCAAAACTGTGATGAAGTGTCACCTCACACTTGTTAGAATTTCAACACAAAGATTAAAGTTAACAAGTGTTGGCAAGGATGTGAAGTAAAGGGAACTCAGTGCACTGTTGTTGGAATATAAACAGGCTCTATGGAAAACATAGCAGTCTCTCAAAAAATTAAAAATAAAGCTACCATATATTTCAGCAATTCCATTTCACGCCATACATCCAAAAGAAATAAAATCACTCCTGTGTTCATGGCAGCGTTATTCACAATAGCTAAGGCATGGATACGCTTAGATTGTGTGTATATATATATATATATATATATATATATATATATATATATATATATATCTATTCATATATATAATATATATATACATCCACGTGCATACCATTATCACAAAAAAGAAGGAAATCCTGCCATTTACAGCAACATGGATGAAACTTGAGGGCATTATGCTAAATGAAATAAGACAGAGAAAGACAAATACCATATGATCTCACTGATATGTAGAATCTAAAATAACTGAACTCATAGTAACAGGGTAGATTAGTGGTTACCTGGAGTGGGAGGAGAGGGAAATGGATGAAGATGGTTAAAGGTTATAAACTTCCAGTTTAAAGATGAATAAGCTCTAGTGACTATAGTTAACAATACTGTATTGTATATTTGAAAATTACTAAGAGAATTGCTCTTAACAGCTTTAACCACACACACACACACACACACACACACACACACGTGAGACAATGACTATATTAACTAACCTCATTGTGGTAATCCTTTTCAATTTATACATGTATCAAATTATTTCATTGTACACCTTAAACTTATACAATATTTTATGTAAATTATATCAATAAATCTGAAATAAAAATTTTAAAAATCATGAACTACATTATGGTATATATGAAATAGATAAAGTTCTTCAACTTTGCACATTAGTAAATTTTTGCTTAAGTTAATCCTCAATTTAATGTTTGTTTAACTGATGGCTGCTGTCTTTTTGGAGATTCTAATACATTAAAAAATGTTGAATCTGGAAAAAAGTAAATCGTATTCCTGTGTATGATATACATAAATCTAAGCATACACTCAGAGAGTTGTGTATAAACATGTCACTTTACTTAAACAAGTAAATGGCTCAGATATTCTAAGTGTGAACGAATCAAGGAGCTAAGCAAATTAAATACTTTGGAAAATTGCACTACCATGTATGGGCAACTTACTTTAATTTGTGGGCTGAATTAGAGATTCACGGCTTGACTTTGGAAAATTTAAGCCCGATAGGAAGCAAAAAATCAGGGAAATACATCTGCCCTGCACTTGTGGGTCTGAGTAGAGCTTGTTAACTGGTAAACATAGGAATTTCCAAAGTCATTCAACCTTCTGCACTAAGTTCTTAGGGCTTCCATAATAAATATCACAGTCTGGGTAGCTTAAAATAACAGAAATTCTCTTGCAGTTCTGAAGGCTACTAGGGCTGTGATTTCAAGGTGTTGGCAGGATCATTCCCTCTCTGAAGGTTCTACAAGAGAATGCTTTATTGCTATTTTTTAGCCTCTAGCGGTCACCAGCAACCCTTGGCATGCCTTAGTTTCTGGAAATATCACTTCATTATCTGCTTTCATAGTCACATTGCCTTCTTACTCGTGTGTCTGTGCGTTTCCTAATCTCTCTCTTACAAGGACAACAGTTACTAGATTTAGGACCTATCCTAATCTAGTATGACCTCATCTTAACTAATTACACAAGCAGAGACCCTATTTCCAAAAAAGGTCAAATTCCCAGATTCTGGGTAGACATAAATTTGAGGTGGGGAGTCAATATTCAACCAGTACATGTTCTCCTCCTGTTTTAGGGGTACATTTATACGTAGCTTTCTACTTCTTCCCCCTGTACAATGAACATTTCACTGATGGAGCAGTTTGTGGGTAACATTTCACTTTGAAGCTGCCCCCACAGTGAGCATTATGATTCCTTCTCTCAGAAAACT
Organism: Eonycteris spelaea; assembly: GCA_003508835.1. Lineage (NCBI taxonomy): Eukaryota > Metazoa > Chordata > Mammalia > Chiroptera > Pteropodidae > Eonycteris > Eonycteris spelaea. The sequence goes on from PUFA01000003.1 coordinate 3,626,756, forward strand.
CTCACTTCAGCTAAGAACCAATTTTTTTTTTTTTTTACAATCTGCAGTGCAGAGTTTCTCCTGTTTTCACTATCAGATGACACTTTCCTTTTTCTTTCTCATGAGCCCCAAGTCTTTAAAAAAAAATGTTTATCAAATAAATTGTAATTATTAAGTAATTAATTCAACATTTCATGAAATTACTCAGACACTAATATAATTTCTTACAAATAAGGAAATTTAACACTTAGCCTATGTAGATCTCCACACACATGGATACACTATTGATTTTAGTTAAGCATTTTGAAATTTTGGAGAAAATCAATATGCCAATATAACTACATCTGTTGACCTTCAAGGAACAAATTACTATTCTAAAGATTAATGATAAAAATTGCAGACTTGTAAAAATAGCAGTTAAATTTTATCTGCTTAAAATGGACAGGAATTTACTGAACACAGTTCACATCTCATCATCTATTCTTAATGGATATTATAGTTAAAGACTGCTGTTAAGTGACAATATGTTAGGTAGAAGTTAGATGTGGAAAAGCTTTATTTTTTCTCCTCCAGATGTGAGATCAGAAGATGGAAAGGTGGAGGATGAAAAGTATAAGAAGTTCAAAAAGCCATTGAGAAGCATAAGAGCAAAGAATTATAAAATATTGTCTTTTTTATAAAATAGGATATGGATAGTTAATCATTTAGAATGTATTCATGTTATTTGATAATGCCAAAATTCTGGGTGTAAAAAGCAGGTGTTACTTCCCGTAATTTCATAGATGAGAAAACTGAAGCTTGATAGAGTCAAGAGCCTTACCTCTCAGCCAGCCTCGTAGCACTTAGCAGAACTGAAATTCCAACCAACATCGTTAGCATTCACATCCACTCTTCTTTCCTTTGCCACAGTTAACTCCTGACTGATGACAATTTCTAAAGCATTGTCCACCACATTTTAAACACAAATACAAGGTCAAAATAGGAACACAAAGCTGAAATTCGGAAGAATCTAGGTTGTAATTTCAGCAGTTGTATGAACTTAGACATTTGTAAACTGGTAATATTTGCCCTACCTCTCCTGAGGGCCGAGAGAAGGAAGCAGACACGAAAATATGAAACAAGAATGAGACACTGTGTGAGTGGGAAGAGAAAAGCGTGTGTGCATTTGTGAGAACTTTCACATTCCTGTCTGGCGCAGCTTGTGAGTGCGTTTCTTGAAATTCTCACATTTCCCTTAATAATAAATCCCCTCCCCCCGCTTTTTTTTTTACTTTAGTTAAGTAGCTTATGCTGTTGTTTCACGTGATTAACATAGTCTGTTCCAAAGACACCGAGTGTACAGTCTGGTAGGGAAGACTGACATTAAACAAGCGATTTCACCCAAATTATGATATGACTAGGAGAACTGCCCCAAAACTATGTTATGGTACCATTATTACTATGTTAAGGTACTATTTATTATTCATTTGTCCTCTTAATCGAAAAGTAAAAAGCCAAAAGTGAAAGACATCAAGCATTTATTTGTGATCCAAGAACAGCTTTTCAGAAAGCACTGATTTGGGCAGAAACCCAAATAGTATTCTGATTATGGGGTGAAGGCAAGGCATTTATATAAGAAAGGGAAAGAAAATAATTACATAGATAGAATTGACTAATAAGCCAAGGAAGAATTTTCTATAGGTGTAAATAAGCTAAGTTATCCTTTAGCAATACATGGGGGTGCTAATCCTAAAGAATGTTCATCATCATTGGGCCTTGTGGTTAGGAGGCCTGCTTTTCTGTCGGCTTTGCAAAGAGTTGTTTAGAATAAAAAGTTGGTTTGACTCAGTTTATAGGTTATTTTGCCCAAGTCAAACATTCCAAAGTTTTGAGGAGTAAGGCGTGCAAGGCAGCTCCTTGGAGTGGCTGCCCTAGCTCTATTTTAAAATGGCTCCTCTATGTCAACTTGTTATAGTCCTTTATCATAATTTACTTCCAGACCCATTTAAAATCTGTATTTCACAGAGATCATGAATTGTGTGAAGAGGTGCTTTCTGTGAAATCAAGGTGGTTAAAAGAGAAAGGTGTTTTAAATAAGAAGACCCATTTAATTCCTTTCAATTTAGCAGTGACTTTTGCCCATTTCCCTTCCTAAACCCCCAATGTCTCTTTTCTTATTTATTTCCTTTGTATATGAAGTATTTGGTTTTGTCTTGCAAGATATTTGAGAAAGGTAAAAATAAACCTTTACTTTCAAGATTTTTGAACCTAGAGGATACTTATTGTAAGAAGAAAGAAGAAATATGTATATATCATACTTCTATAAATGTAAAACTCACTTAAAATATACCATTATTTTATCATTAAACATCTTGTTAAAATTCTATTACCCTGGAATTCAGACATGATGAAGCATAGCGGATGGACAAAACCCATCTGCACAAAAGGCAACATATTAAAAGGTTTTGAATCAAGGCTCCCTTGCTAGCAATAAAAAAATGACATTTTTACATGAGACATAAAACAACTAACAAACGAAGCTGTGAGCATGGGATTATTAGCAAATAAACTTGCTTGGATTTATAGAGCCATAGATCTGTTGGGAAACATCCACGTGGTAAGTTAAAAAAAAAAAAAAGGAATTCATATAAATTTATATAAAATTTCATCATCAATGGATAGTTTATTACAACTTTATTTGTATTAACCCAGATGGTGCACAATTTGGATATGTAACTCTGCATATACAAAATGCTTTATAAATGCCACACATCTCTGTTATGCAGCAGTGACTGCATGCCAGGACAGCCTTTCACTCCAGAAGGTCCATGCCAACACGAATAAAAAAGGAAATGACATCTTACTTGGTGGGGTAAAGAAACTGCAGAGTAAACAATAACAACAATCGAGCAATCAGAGAAACAATTAAATAGGAAGAATTCATTCTAAATGACTTCTGTAGTGGACCTATGAAACATGACCATTACATCTCACCCAGACAAAAAGAAACTTTGTTTGAAGTGACCATCTTCAATGTTTCTGTGTGAAAAGTCTTTTTATAACCAACTGTCTTTCTATTATTTATTACCAGAAAATACCAGATTGATTCAGTCTCTTTGTTGGTATTTTTACTGATTTCAACTAGAGTGTGGGAGAAAGTATTCTGGACTATTTAGTTTCAAATCCTTATGAGCAGAGCTACAAATGTCAGATAAAAGTCCCATTTTCCTATGTTCTTTATATATATTTTAAAAGTTCTTTACCTAGAGCTTAAGGTGCCTATGGACACCATGAATTAATTTTTAAATGTTTGTGCATTTTTCCACTGAGTAGGTCTAGAACAATAAGAACCAATCTTGATGGACTTCATTTTCTCCATATAAAACACAATTGGTTACAAGTATTATCTGTTTTCTAAGGTGTTTGTGCCACTTAAGTACTTGGAGAATTTTTTCACACTGGGAGCTTTTTATTCTTAAGAATAATAGTTCTTTGAGTAAAAATATCTTTGAAAAAGAGAGCCAAATTGCTGAGTCTAGATTGAATTCATCAATCAAGAATAACATGATAATTTACTGAATCAAAAAGATAGCTTCCATTAGCACATTAAAAACAATGAAATTTGAAAAGGAAGACATTTTGAGAATAGTGAAGTGTTCATGTTCATATATTTTTATGTTAAATAAATCTTTCAACACGATCTAAAAACAGAAAGTATAAAAAAAATGTAACCTTGCTTATAGGGAGTATTATTTTTTTCATTCCAAAGTATTGATTCATCCACTTTTCTTAATTATTCTACTTTATAACTAAGATGGGTTATTTTGGCTAATTAAAATGAAAGCAATTTGTTTTGGAAATTCAAATTAATCTAAAATAATTCAGTAAAATAGGAATGGGAATAATGTGAAAACTGCTTATAAAGTTTGGCATCCGGATATTCAGTATACAAAAGATACATGCAAAATAATTAATTTTTTAAAAAACTTAAAAGATATATACACAATGATAAAAATGGACCTAAATACTTTTCCACTTTTTCTTACATGGTTATATGAGCTTCCCAAAGCTTCCATAACAAATTACCACAACTGTAATGTCTTTAAACAACAGAAATTTATTATCTCACAATTCTGGAGGTTGAAAATCTGGGATAAAGGTGTCAGTAGGGCCACCCTCCCTCTGAAAGCTTTAAGGAAGAATCTGTTTCTTATAGCTTCTAGCTTCTGGTGTCCCCTGGCATTCCTTGGCTTGTGCAACATCACTGCAACGTCTGGTTTCCTCAACTTCAAGTGGTCTTTTTCTGTGCGTATTCCTTTCTGACTTCTATAAGGACACATGTTGTATTTAGGGCCCATCATAATCCGATAGGCTCTCATCTCATCCATAACTTAATCACAACTGCAAAGATCCTATTTCCAAACAAGGTCATATTCTGAAGTCCTGGATAGACATGAATATTTGGTATTTGAGGAGCACCATTCAACCTGCCACCATGGTATTTCAAAATTTCATGAATCATATATCCCTCTCTGAGCTAACTTGTAAGATCATTAGCAAGAAAAGAAGTCCCTTTTCCTCTGATATTTAAGATTGCATAACTCCCATTGGCTATTAAATCTATAGCTTATACTGCTTTGAAGTTTTTGTTGTTAAGGCTCAGCTAAAGTGTATCTTGGTTGCACACTATCATCTTGCACAGCAAAGGATTGCTTTGCACACCTAAGCTGTTTGTTATCTGTTGCTGCTACCTGTTGGATTGTTTTACCACCATGATCTTTCTCATCAGTTTCAGCAAAGCTAAAGCATTAAAAAACATTGCATGTATTTTTTTTTTACAAGTAATTCAAAAGATTTAATTCATTTGCCATTCCACCTATGTTTTATAATACACTTGCTGATATCTGCAAAATAATCTCTAGGGATTTCGATTAGGATTGAGTTATTTCTGTAGATTAATCTAAAGGAACTGGTATTAAATAATATTGATATTAAATTTTTTATTCCTTGAACACAGTATGTACATACCTTTGAAATGCTAAGTTATGAATATCTTAGAGAAATAAAAAATAAGGAAAAGAAACTTTTATTAGATGTTTACTTCTTCACAAATACTTGAAATTGATTGGCTAGAGCAGTTTCTCCCACTTCTGATCTAAAAATCAGTAAGGATACCATCAAAAAATTTGAATCACTGTTTGTGGTAATAAATATAAAACTCTAAGAAATCTATAAAAACTCCTTGAGCTAATTAATAAGTTTACAAAAACAATCATATCTCTATGTAGTAATGAAAAATAGGTAATGTAAATTTAATAGGCTATATGCAATAGTACCAAAAATTAAAATACTTAGGTATATATCTAACTAAATATGTACAGACTCTTTTGCTGAAAACTAAAAAATAAACAAACAAACAAACAAAAAACTCTGATGAAGATAGATAAAGACCAGTTCCACAATCTGTTCAATTTTTATTAAATTGAGAGACATTACAGTTTATGACATAAGCCACCCTTATTTGTGAAAGTGACTTAAAATTAAATCCATTGACTTTGATACTAGAAGCAGAAGAGCTGGGACATATGAAAATTAATGAACCAGCGAATGAGGACAAACAAAAGCTATTTATTCTATACTTGTCTTTGCATATAAAAATTTAACTAATTTTATGTTTTATTAATATAAAGCATCCACCTTTCAACATTTTACTTTGTATTTTGCTTATTCTGAGATTGAGATTACTGCCAGGGACTTCTATGTTCTATTTTTAAACCTTCCACACATTGTTGATACTCTTATAAGTCTAATAATACTGTCAATCATTTGAATTCATAAAAGTTCCTGCTCCTCTCTCCACACAATAGTTATTTAATCCACACAAAGATAGCTCAAGCGTTAAATTCTAAAAGAGCCATCAAATGTTCATCAGGTTCTCTGTAGCTTTACTTTTTAGAACTGGGCAGACAATAATCAATTCTATTGTATATTATTAAAGGCAACATTTGATACCAAATTATGTTCTATTCTCTACAATGAGTGACAGCCATGAAAAATGCTGGTTAGAATTACTTATGGTAAAAGGGTAGAATACTCATCATTTGGAGAGTTTAACTGTTAGTATTGCTTTCTTGCTACAGCTTTTGAGATATTTTTATTCTGGTTTCTTCCCATGGCTAGTTAGCCTTTCACTTTTGCACTTCTTATGATTTTAAAAATTCTCTGCAGTTTTAAATAATCTATTTAAAGTATGAGATGAATAAATCAATACAATGTCTTTCATTTTAAGGAGGAGAGAAAATTATTTTCCACCATTACATGAAATTTGAAAGATTCTCGGTGATTTTTTTAAAAAACAAAATCATGTCACCTAAAAAGAGCAATATGTCCTCTCTTTCCTCTGGCCCAGTTTCCCTACATACATTATTTCCTTGTAACACCTTCCACATTAACTTTTCAGTAACTGCCTCCCTTCCCACCATAGTTAGAGGTACATAATATCCAATTTATAGGCTATTTCCTTTAGTTTATATTTTCTCAAATCAACCCTATAAGTGAAGTGATTCTGTGGCCTTAGGTGACTGGGGTTTGTACCCTACTTTTTTATTCTGCCCAAACAGCGATCAGACAATTATCCTGATTTTTCTACAACAGTGTAATATCGAAGCCACTATTGAGCTTTTGTAATACACACACTGGGAATAACAGAAGGTGAGTAGAACTTAAGCTGATGTTAGATGTGGCTATGGTCAGATACTCATCCACATCCGTGTTTGGCCTCCTCTGTAGCGCACGCTGATGCCCACCTACTTGTATCCCTCTAGGGCTGAGACTGGACCACCTCCACAAATGGGAAACTTCGGTGTATGCTTCTGGCTCAGATTTCAGGTTCGATTCCTAGGAGTCCAAGGCCTTCACTTTCAGTGCCTTCTCAGGATGTCTGGCAGTGCTTTTATCAAGTCTAAGCAGGGAAATCAGAAACTTCAAATCAGATGCGACTTTCCCTATGGCCTTTCCTACGACAGCAATTGAATATCACTCTTTAACATTAGTGCTTGAAGAGATATTCCTTTTCTCAATGCCTATTGGCCCATCAACAGAACAGTCAGGGTTGAGTCTGACAAAATCTTTTTGAATTCCATTTTATGTTCCTTTTGGTAACAAAATATAAAAGTCAGAATTTCCCCTCATCTCCCAAGTCTTGCTATTGATCTCCATTGAGCACCTGCTTAAACAAGAACACACGTCTCCATGTTAATGGAAAATGACTTGTAGTTTCTCCATAATATAAATTTATAGTTAGATAAAAACACATTTTTTTCTCATGGAAATTTTATAGGACTATAACTTTACCTCCAATAAGAACCGTGTTGTATGTGATCTGTCATATTGAGCAGCCTTCTTGAATTACAGCTTTAAAATGTTTTGGTTTCAGAAAAGAACTCAGACTTTTATGCAGTTTTGCTCTGACCTTCCTCCAAAACAGTTGAGCTGTTTGGCTTAGAGATGAGCTGATGGCTCCACATGGAAATAACAGAAATTATACCTTTTAAACTCCTAGCTATAAAGGTTAAAACAACAACAACAACAACAACAGCAGCAGCAGCAGCAGCAACAACAAGTTACACAGGCTAAGAGAACTGACAATACTCACACTGCAATTATTTGCTTATCTGCTGTACACAATCATATTCTAAAAGGCAAGAATGTGTTGAATTCATAATTGTATCCCCAGAATCCAGTTCAGAGTACAGAATAGACAATGAATAAATGCTTGTGGAATAAAGTAAAGCTTTTTTTCCTCACCGATGAACCCAATACTCATCTCTTTCCTTCTTTTATCCAATCATTACTTGTCTTAGTCAGTTCACTATCTTTTATTTAATTCAACTCTTCTTCTCCCAAATACTTTCACTTTCACTTAGACCCTCAATGTTTCATACCTGTGCTAAAACAACAGCCTCCAGCCAGCTTCTCAGGATCTCTCTCCTTGTGGGCACACTCCACATTGCCCCAGTAATCTCACTCTGATGGAAATCTGCCCTTGTTACCCATGGTCTTAAAATCTTTCAAAATTTTTCTATGGTCTATTTATAAGTGATCTAAAACTTTTTTTAAAAAGAGAACTCTATGATGTCAGAGTAGTAATTCCTAAACTCCACATTGTGTTCAAAATTTAATTTTTTTAAAAAAAAAAACATGTATGCTTGACTGTTTTTAAAAAGTGCACCAGAATTACTTCTTCTTTTAAGATGAAGTATATTCATCTTTTAAGAATAACTAAAATTCTTAGAAATTATGCCTAAAACAAACTTAAGGAGACTCAGAAGGTAGAGAGAAGAAGTTGGACAGGCTACAAACCCTGAAGACCCAAGAAATGACATGATGGTGAGTTCACTGGGTTTACTTTTGCTGCATATATCCCACACTTGCAGCTAAAGAAGCTGGCAACCTAGAAATGCCAGAAAACACAGCCAAAAAATTCCCCCAACAAAGCCTGTTGTCTTTAGCCATAGCACCAGGAAAGGAGAATACTAGACAGGCAGAAACAGTTTAATGTGAGCCTGGAGTTTTGAAAAAGATGAAGGGGCGGCAAGTGGTTAAGTGAGTGTATCTATAGAAGGGAACACGAAGGAGACTTCTGCTGATGGAACTATTTTGTATCTTGACTGTATCAATATCAATATCCTGGTTATGATATTGTACTATAGTTTTTCAAGATGATATTATTGGAGGAAACTGAGTAAAGGATGTATAGGTTCTCTTTGTATTATTTCTTACAACTTCATGGAAATCTACAATTCTCAAAATAAAAATTTTAATTTAAAACAAACATACAAAGAGTGACACCAAAGAATATTCATACTCAAATACGTTACATACAACAATTACCATGTTCCAGATCACCAACTAATTACCAAGTGTTGATGGGGAAATTTGTTTTAAACAAATAAAGTTGGCATCTGTGTGCATATTTTAATTCTTATAAGTGTCATTAATTATGCATGTTATAGCTCTGCATTATTTTTACAACAAAGAAAACAGAACAGGAAAAAAGAACAATGAATACAGAAAACTCTGGTTTCTAAATATCTCCTAGTGGAAAATTATACATTTGAAACTATCTATAACACGAAGAGTACGTGGCATGGAATTATACCAAATAGATAAGCAGGAACACATATATTGTTTTTGACAGTGTTTCAACATTTTTTCCATACTTCTATTATGGCTTTTGTTTTGTGATAAAGAATCATATCAGTTATTAAATATTTTTAATAAGTGAAATGTGAAAGAAAATTACATGTTTCTAGTCTACAGTATTTTAGTTGAAAAATATTCCAATGTTGCAAGACAATCTTAGGATGCAGTAGAGCCTAGTAGTAAAAAACATAAGCTATGGCATAAAGAAGACCAAGGTTCTACTCTGAGCTAAACCAGCATCATGCTCAAGGAGTAGCTGGTGCTTCTATACTTCCAATGCTGGTAGAGTGAGTCCTGCCGTCATCATAGCTGAAACCACAACACTAGATTTTACTGCCAGATTCCATCTCTGTCTATTGAATTACCCTGGTACTTTGTAGAAAATTAATTGACTGAATGTGTGTAGGTTTCTTTTTGAAATCTCTATTCAGTTTCATTAACCTATTTGTCTTTCCTTTTGCTGATACAGCACTGTCATGATTACTGCATGCTTGTAGGAAGCTTTAAGATCAGAGAGTGTTGGGTCCCCAACTAGGGTCTTTTATCAGGTTTTTTTGACTATCCAAGGTCTTTTGTATTTTGATATAAATTTTAGAATAATATTTTTAATTTCTATAAAATAACCTCCTGGTATAGTAATAAATTTCAACCCACAGGTCTATTTTTTAAATTAACATCTTAAAAATATTGAGCATTTCAATCCATAAACATGGTGTAATTCCCCATTTATTCAGGTCTTTAATTTTTTTCAGCTATATTTTAAATCTTTTACTGTAGAAATTTTGCATATTTTTATTAAAATATTCATAAATATTTTGTTTTGTAATACTATTTTAAATTATATCATTTTATTTTCAACTGTTTCCTATTACAAGAAACACAAATAATTTTCATAATTAAGTAAATCCCAGCTGTAGCAATGCTATCTCTATGTTCACACCTTATTTTTTTTTCACTTGTGAAAGAAAGATAATAATAGCATCAAATCGTTAGGGTTGTCATGAGGATTAAAAGAGTTACTATGTATAAATTATCACCAGAACATGGTCTTTAGAGTAAATGCTCAATGAATGTTGGTCATTGTTGCTTTTGTTGTTGTTGTTGTTGTTGTTGTTGTTGTTGTTTTTATTGTTGTTGCTTTTACTCTTCTTCCAGAATAAGTGCTTCCAGGAAACATTCTCATTTTTAAGGACTAAGGTTGCCTGGTCTCTCAATCAGCCCTCTTCTGGAGGAAAGTGGTCTTTACTGAGTCAAGAGCCTCTTCTGGACGAGGAGTAGTTACAGGATCATATATTTTATCCAGAAAAAGTGCTCTTGGCTGTGTTCCTGTCTGGTCCTAGTGGAAAGGATAGTTCTAAAATGGAGAATTCCCTTTCCCTTCAGAAAGCTGAATTATTTTGCGAAGTGTTCTAAACGTCAAGGAATGAATGCCACTGTGCCAAGCAAGATAACAGCATTGCAAGATGTCAATAAGATATTTATCGTTAAACGTGTCTTCTAAGGATGCTGAAAGCTGTGGGGATTAGAACTGGGAAGAAGTTTTGTTTCTCCTTTGACATTTAATCCCAAATCAAATCTACTAAAGGTTAACAGATAGAAATATAATTTGAAAGCAGTGTCAAGGCTAAGGTCCAACACTATGCTGCAAAGACAGTATTTGTTCAAAATTTTCAAATATAGAAAGAATTCAGTCAAGGGACACAACCTTATCCCTACGTCTCAAAAATTTCCAGAGCTCTATTAGAACCTGTAGTTTTTCATGAAACATGAGGCTTTGAGATGCCTAGTTCTCTTTATTTTGAAGTAAGCTGAGCATTTGGACTATCCTCAGATGAGAATGAAAGAAACTTAAAAAGATTGTTAGTTCTCCTTTCACAGTAAGACTCCTTAAGTATCAGTGGAATATTTACCCATCAATGTGCTGTTTCTTCCTGATAACCTCAGCTTGGCTTGCTATCATCTTAAGCAAAATGTGTATTTTGTGGAGCTGTGACATTTTGTCAATTAGATCTGGAAAGATAATGACCAAATATTATTGTCTGGTAAAGATCAGTATCCCACATGCATGATTCATGATATAGTCTCTTTTCCAACTATAACTGCAGAGCATAAACTCAATGTTAAAAGAAGGAAAAGAATATGATAGAAACAGCAAAAGTAGATCATTATCTGAATTCACCAGTTGTTATTTTTTCTCTTTCTTTTGAGATAATTCACACCAGTAGAGGAGGGATAAAAAGAAGGATAGCAAGTGATATCTGAGAATACATTTATAAAATTATGTAATTTAGAACACTTTTTTTTTCTGACTGAAAAACATGACTCCTGGATGAAATTTGGAAAATGAAGACAACTGTGAAGAATAAATTAAAAATCAATTTTATAGTTTTGATCCAGAGAGTTCAGTTGTTGGCATGTTAGTCTCTCTCTCTCTCTCTCTCTCTCTCTCTCTCTCTCTCTCTTCTCTCTCTCTCTCACACAACACACACACACACACACACAGGTTTAATATTCTAATTAGTTCATACATTGTTATGCTGATTCAATCATGGACATCATTTTCTCTAATTAGACTTCAGCAGCATGAATTTAAATGTACTAAGTCGTAAGGGACACATTGTCATACTTAACCAATCTCACAATATTATTATTTAGGTTGTTACAATGTTTCACTATTACAAATAACTGCAGTAAATATCATTATGCATAATAAATTTCTAGAAGAGGTATTACTGGGTCCAAATTATAATTTTGAAAGGCTTTCAGTTCCTAATTTGCTTCTTCAAGGTTTGTAAATTTACACTAGCACCAAATGTAATGAAAATAAACACTGTACTTTACTCTCATTAGCAATGAGAATTATCATTAAGAAAAAATAGACCAATTTTATATCTGAAAAATAATCTCTCATTAATGTTTAAATTGGTAATTTTTAGATTGTTAGTAAAATTGGACATGTTTTTAATATATGTCAATAAATTTTCTCTTTTACTCATAAATTACATGATGGTAATTTTTTTTGCATTGTGCCCTAAATTTTAATAATTTTTTAAAACAGATTTTAAGGTCTCTTTACAGATTAAGGAAATTAACTCTGCCACATTAATTAAAAATAATTGTCTTTTTTATTTTGTCTTTTAATCTGTTATACATATATATATACATATACATATGTAGAGGTGTTTATATGTATAAAAATGGATATTTTTAATATAGAAAAGCCATGGAAATTTTTATTTGTTATTCCTGTTACTATTTTTATATTTTAAGAAGTCCTTACATAATATAAATTAAATATTTACTATTTAAATTTCAAATTGTTTTATTGTATTATATTTTACATTTAACAGAATTTACTTGGATTATTGTGTGAGATAGAAATCTTTACCTTCTTCTGAATAGTTAAGCAATTTTCCAGGACCATTTAGTGAATAATCATTTATTTCCCACTGATTTGTTAAATCACCTTTATCTTAAAATAAATTCCTATATAGGCCAGGGTAAAGTTCAGGGCTCTTTTGTTCTATTATTCTATGTAGCTATTCTTGGATCAGCATGTCCTGGTTTTCAAAGTAATTGGAGAGATAAAAATACATCCTGATCTTGTAATCTCAGTGTCACTTACAAATACAGTGTTTAATAATAAAAATATACACGACTACAGCGTTGCTTAATAGGAAATATCTAAATCTGGTATCGATGACCCACTACTCTATAAGCTGTTCACTTCTTTCCATCCTTCCCCAGCTAGGCTGCCTAGATGTATGGGTGTCAGCCTAGGATGCACATTGAAATCACCTGGAAAGCTGAAAACATCCTGATAATTGGGCCAAGCAGGTCAAGAAAGTATAGTGTGAAAAGACAGTCCTCAACTCTTCTTTTTCTTGTTGCATTTTAATATAAGTTGATGCTAGTTTTATACAATACATTGGGTAGGCTTCCCAATGTTTTTATGCTCTGAAACTTTTTAATAATGTCTGAGAACTAAAAACATGAAACAAATTATCCAAACTGGCTTTGGAATGCTTTATGAAGGTATTTATTTGATGAGTTTAAATTTATTCCATTATTCATTCATTCATTCATTCATTCAGTTATTCACTCACTCATTCATTCTTTAGTTGGTTAGCTCATTCAACAAATTGTTGAGTACCTGTTACGTATCAGACACAATGCTGGGCACTGAGGACAAAATGACTTCTGCCCTCCTAGGGTATAGAATTTAGTGGAGAGACACACAATGATCCAACTAAACAAATATGTGTAAAATTTCAGCTCAAACCATGTAGTGCTAGGAAAAGCCAAAGATTTTGTAAATGGTAAGTAAATCAAAGCATAATTAGCTGAGAAAGTGAAATGTTAGCCGGCGTATAAATTCTGAGGAGTTAATTAGGGAAGAGGAGGAATAGGTGCATCTGCGCAGAGACATAAGCAATAATCAAAAGTCCTGTACTGGAAGAAAGCAAGGTGTCAAGGAACTAAATGAAAGCCATGTTTGGAGCAGATAGAGGCCAAACAATTCAGAACTTTGTTGACTACCTTATGAATTTCTACCTTTACCTTAAGAGCAAACATATTCAAAGATGTTAAAAGCAAATCAGGGAATTTGTTAATTGGAATTGCTTTTCAGAAGTATGAAAAATATAGAGCAGGGATGCTGATTTGCAGAATAAATGTAAACAAACTAGTTGGAAGGCTACTCATATATTCTAGGCAAGTGATGCTAATAAATTGGACTAGACCAAAAGTTCGTAAACTATGGCTCACAGGCCAAATCTGGCTTCCTACTTGTTTTTATGAATAAAATTTTGTAGAAACACAACCGAGCTCATCGATTTATCGGATCTATGGCAATTTTCATCCTAAAATGAAAAAAACTGAGTAGCTGCAACAGAGACTGGATGGCCAGCAAAAACCAAAATTTTTATTATCTCGCCCTTTACAGAAAAAAAAAAAAAAAACCCAAAACTTGCCAACCCATGGGCTAGAGGAATAATGATAGAAATTGACAGAACTAGGTAGATTTGTGATATCTATTGGTTTAGTAACATTTAGCTTCCTGTATTATTTGATATTGTGTTTTTTCCTAGAAAATTATTTGTATCAATGATATTTTATAATTTAATGCTAAATATTTTATTCTTTTATAATTGTTTTAATTTTCTCAGAATCTTTATATGACCTTTTATATGTAAATGCATATTTAGATTTTCCAAGTTGAATTAATAAGATTTGAAAATATTTTCTCTACTTAATGAGATGTTTTAAAGTATTAGCACAGAAACTACATTAATTTAACAGTTTTTCTGTTTTCTCATGCAATGATTTTATGTATTCTTCTGGTGAATTTTTATGCTTAATGTATGTTTTTGACTACTTTAGCCTAAAATTTAGTTCACTTATTTTTAATTTATATTGCTAAATACTAAAATATCCTTAAGGCTGTATAGTATCCTTTGACTATATATGTAATTTCAACATAAATAATAATTTTAAATAATATATGATCTCAATTATTATTTATAGTTTATTTTATTTTAATAAGAATAATTTCTATTTTATTAAGATTTTACCCTGTATCAAGTGGTATATTAAATGCTTTATTTCATTTAAGTCTAAGCATATGGATGTGTAAATGTATTACTGTTACCTCCATTTTACAGAATGGGGAACTTAGGGAGGTTTGTATTTTATACAAATTAACTAGTTTATAATCATTATTATTGTTTTTTTTTGTTAAAGTAATCAGGTTGACTTTAAACCAGATGTTAAGTATTATAATGATCATATTCAGGATTTTGGAAGTAATGAGAGTTCCTTAACAATGTCTTACAAGAAGGGTATGCTATTCTATTAGCTATAATAAATCCAGTGATCCAAAGGCCCAGGTTCCTGCCTGAAACATTAACTCTAATTGGACAGGAGGAAATGATCTAAAAATATTGATCTTTGTGTCACAAATGAAGTAAAAATCAGGTCATGGAAGAGGCTGCTCAGGAATGCTGTGTTGGAGAGCTTTTCACCTCACTCCGAATTGAGGTGGGAATTTCTAAATCTCCTGTGGATTGTTTTCTCTGACATTCATTGCTACAAGAATTTTTCTGATTTTTCACATTGACTATATCTTTTTACACATTTAAAATACATTTCTCAGTTACTAACGCATGACTTCCTGTTTTGTTCTGCTTCCTGCCTTGCAGTTTTTGTGCATTTGGATGCCTGATGGATATAGAATGAAGTAATGATGTGCATGGCATGAGCAAGGTGAATGTGATAGGACTGGGCACTGTTTGGGCTACTTCAGAATACATCTTCTCTAACAGTACACGATAGCCAGCTTCAAATACTGATAGGGGGCGGGGAGGCACCTGGGGGAGAAGGATAGTAGTGCAGAGGTTCTGCCTTTCTATCTTCTTTCAGGCTGTTAGGTTTGCTATGGAAGAAAAAGATACATTAGTCACCAACTATGATCTTTATAGTTGGAGTTAATATGTTTAGTGCCTAATTCAGCAAATAGCTTTTATTTCTCCATATTATTACCATATTCTTCCCTCTCCAATTGCTTTTTTTTTTTTCCCTCCCTACAGAATAAAGTTGGAACTATCTGCCAGCAACCAGGTTACAGTGGAAGCCAGACAATGATTTTCTTCACTCGTAGATTCTCCAGACTCTGAAATACCCTATAAAGATCTACTTGCCTCCTTTTTATTTCTGTGTATGTTATACATCTTGCTTATCATAAGACAGGAAAGCATGATCCAAAAGCCATAGTATAATATTAAGTGCCCCAAAGTGGCAAATGAATCCGATCTTAAGACCTTTAGTTTACGTTCTTTTAAAAATCAGGACAGTGAAATTACAATGACAAACTTCCACAGAGGAATTGGAACTAAAATCTCACTCATTTTTACTTGGTGGTGACATTTTTATGGTTCCCTGTCTACCTGCAAAGCAGTAATTCTGCAATCTGCAAACTCCCTAAATTCATTCCTATGCTATTATAGTGGTTAATAGTATGTAAATATGAGATCATTTTTACCTCTCATCTTTTTAAAATTAGCAAACAGATTTGATACACCTGAGCCACAGATATTGCTGAGCAGAATTAACTTGTCCCTGAAACTTTCCTCACTATATTTAAATTACAATATTATGTGATTGTCCAGTAAAGTTAAAAATATTTTTTTGCAATATTGGCACATTAAGAGTTACTTCCTAAATCATTAGATACTTCTTTCTGAGGGAAATTCATTTTCCCAATGATCATGAGGAAAGCATTACTACCTTTAATATTTACTGTTATCTTAGGACCTTTAAAACTGTGTTTTCTCCATGCTTCAGAAAGATAGTTTCCAGTCCAGAAGGACTGTTTTTTTCCCATATATTTTTATTTAATGCCATTTTTTCTGCTCTCCTACCAAAATGGATCTAGCCGGCTCTGAAATATCCATTAGAATCATTATTTTGTGGAAGAAAGCCACAGAGAGAGCTGCCTCCAGAAGACCACTGCTGGATGCATTTCTGACTTGGAGTGGAAGGTCTGATGGCCTGTGGGTTGTGGCCCCACGGGCTTCTCCCTGTAGCTCATGTGCAGAGGTCAGCTTCTCTGGTTACCTAATGTTGCCCTGTCAAGAGAAGCCTGCAAGCTGTGAGGAGAGCAGGCCTGGTAACTTTCAGTAGGAGTTAGAAGGGAAATCAGAAAAGAGAACTGGTGACTGCTCTAAAGGCAGCACGCAACCTTTGCAAGGCTGGAAAGGTCAAGACCACGGCCAAATGGAGCCCTAGGTCATTGGAGGTGTTTTATAAAGATACTTGTACTGAAAGTTTGGATTTGGGGCAATCAGAGTAGAAGTTAGTTGTGCCATGAGTAAAGGAAGAGATTTCATGTGAGATAAAGAAATATTGCACTGTGTGAACAACGAAAACAGACTTCACTTGGTTCCCAGTTGTGCTGAAGGGCAGCTCAGGGTTAAGGAAATGCTGCTGTTAATTGAAGAACTTGTTCCCTTTTGCTACGCTTTCTCACTCTTGGCTTCTGGACTTCCTCAACTGGCTGTCTATTACTGGATTTCATACAATGTGACTTCTGGAACAAAACTCTGGAGATTTTTTTGGGTCTCAACCTTCTAACAGGGCCTTTTCTCCTTCCCTAACTGATATATATATATAATTTTTTTTTAATGACTCAGTTCCTAGGCAGCAAACAGGACAAGAATATAACATGTCAGAGATCTATTTCCCTTGACTGGCCTCCTCCTCTTCTTTAGATGACCTCTCTGACTCTGCTGAAAAAGTTGTGATTCTCCTTCACATTATATTCTGCATGAGGCTGTTTACCCTGCATACTAAATGAGATTCTGACTATGTAATAAATTCTCCACTCTGAGCTAAGTTTGAAGAATCAGCCTCTTTAGTTGCTTAAAATTTAACCTTTTAACTGATAAGAACCCTATTGCTCTACAGAACTTGTGTATTTTAAGAATCATAGTAATCATAGCTTTTTAAATTGTGTATAATTTCAAAAAATGCCTGTTTTCAATTCAAATTTTAAGGCTGGTTCCAATTGCTATTTTTTTTCACTCTGGAAAACAATCTGGGAAAATCATTTGAACAGGTAAATACCTGTGAAGAATCTCTCTTAATGTAACATACATACGTAATTGCATACACCAAAAAAAAAAAAATTACATACACAAAAACAAAACTCCAGTGTTCCAGCTCTTATCTCATAGTCTGGCCTAGTTTATACATGACAGAAAAGCCCTGTGTCTTCTGAGTAGAGTGGATCCTAAGTATTGGGAAAGTTTTGTTGTCAGGGCAGAAGGGTGCTAGTGGGCAGGTTTGGAGGTTCACAGAAGAGAACAAAGTATATTAGTGGAGGATGGAGAACAGATATCGAACAGATGTCAGATGTGAACTTTTGAAGTAAATACTGCCCACTGGGTAATGTTAAGACCCTTCCTCCATTTCCTGCAGGTTGTTTGGAAATACCTTGATAAGTGGGTTATTTATGGTGAATGCAATGAAGTGTGCTATGAGCTGAATATTTGTGTTCCCCCAAGTTATGTTGAAAAGTTATCCTCAATAATAGTATTAGGAGATGGGGATTTTAGGAGGTGATTGAGTCATGACAGTGGATCCCTTATGAATGAGATTAGTACCCTTATAAATGAGACCCCAGAGAGTATACTCACCCCTTCTACCATGTGAGGTCATGGCAAAAAGATAGCTAGCTATCTTTGAACCAGGAAATGAGCCTACTCTGGACATCAAACCTGCCAGTGCTTTGATTTTGGACTTCTCAGCCTCCAGAACTGTGAGAATAAATTTCTGTTGTTTATAAACCACGCAATCTATGACATTCTGTTATAGCATCCTGAATGGACTAAGACAAAGTGCCATTCCTGCTTCGCATTTGAAATAGGTTGAAATAGAGGCTGTTCATGTGTACATCTGTCTGTTTTCTCATGAGGGGGAAGAATCTTATCTTTTATCCACTAAAGCCTAAAATGCAATCATCAGCATAGTTACTTTTTAAATAAATCTTCTTTTCTTTTACAATGAAAGGCAATCAGAGGGAGGGAGTCCTCTGCACCTTTGTGAGAACGAACTTGTGTTTTCCCTGAGAGCTACTGAATGGACTGTTCACAAGAGAACACAGGGTGGAAAGAAAGGGAGGTGAAGATCAGGCTAGCCTAAGATCAGGTTAGCCTAATTCACATATTGCCCTGCTTTGCCAAGCTGAGTATGGGCCTAAATGTCAAAATGCTGATAATTCAGGCCAGGATATTCCAGGTGAAAAGAACCTCAATTTTTATTTCCCATTACATCCTACCCTTCCCTACAACTTACCTGAACACTGAAGCTTTTGAATCTCAAACTGAAGAGAGAGCCTGGTAGGGACCCATAGGAAGTATAACTGTGCGAGAATGAGGAGACAGCAGAGAGAGTAAGAATTTCAGCAGAAATAAAGAATTGACAGTAGTGAGAAAAATAACTGAACAGGGACTCTAGGGGGAAATATATGATGGAGCAATCACTTGTTTGTTGATAAATTATTACTTCATGTGATAGTCACAAAATTACTGCGTGTTCAGCATAGTCCTCAATCTCAACAGATCCACTATCTCTGCTTATCTATCTGTGTGAAAATAGAGTGCCAGAAGACATGAGTACTAATGCAGTAGACTTAGAATATAAATGTGCTAAGGGGGCTGCAACAGGGGAGCAGTCAGTGTGGACAGCAGCAGCAGAAGGTGCTGTTTGCTTCTGCAGCTGACATGATGGTATCCATCACAATTGCTAGTGGGGCAAACTAGGCACATGCCCTCTCATCTGAAGATGAGGATCTCCTCAAATATCTCAGTGGGTTGTACTTGTCTTCTCGCCATTGCTTTGCTTTAAAAGGTTGAAGCAATTCCCATCCTGCGGAGAAAATTTTCCATGACTGAGGACAGACCCAAGATAACCGATCACGTCACCTGCCTCATTCTCCAACATTTATCTACAAAGATGAGTTTTTAAAAAGGAAACTTTGAAATGTAGCTTTAAAAATTAACCCTTAAGATCAAATAACTCTCAGGAACCTTGCTTATTAAGAAAGTTAAGGATAGAAATGAAATAGCTGTAGAGAAATTTCAATGAGAAGACGTTCTCTCTACCATATATATAGATAGATAGATAGAGAGAGAGAGAGAGAGAGCATACTTATAATGTATATAATATTATTATATATAATATACATTATATTTTTAATCTATATACATTACACATTATATTTTTAATCTATATACATTATACATTATATTTTTAATCTATATACATTATAATTATATAGTATATATGTATAGTGGGTATATATCTAATTACAATGATAAAATTGGCTAAAAAGCTTATTCCTCCCCTAGTAGAAAAATTAATAGGAAAAAAGAACTTTGATAGAGAAACTTAGAAACCCAGCTGCTTTCTGAAGCTTTTACCTGATTGCTGCCAAACACCTTCTCTATCTCTCCCAGTTGCCCTATTCTTCCCTGGGTTCTTGCCCTCCCTTTCTTGCTTTCTAAGGATAAGATGTGCAAAACTTGATTTATCCAACTTCTTAGTTTATGAATCACTACCATCATTTGTCAGAGTCTCTTTTTCCTTTTGTCTAATTTTCTCAATCCTATTTCCTACCCCCTAAAGGCACCTGTTAGTATATTTAATACATATTCTTCTAATTTCCCTGCTATGTGTTTATTTAGATAATTATTGATACTTGATAAATACACAGTGCTGTGTGGACATTTTATCTTGTATAGATGGTATTGAACTATGAGATCTCCCATTCCTTCTTTCTTTCTACCACCCATCATGTTGCTATAATCTATCTGTGTTTTTGTATACAAATTTAACCCACTGCTTTTGACTGCCGCCTGGTATTCCATATTACGCCTATGTCACATTTTGTTTCATTTCCCTACCTATAAATACTTTTTGCAACATTTAACCACACTACAACAAACATCCTCTCACCTGTGTCTGATGTGTGTCATGTGTCGAATATCTATATGAGAGTCTCCATGAGGGATGGACAGATGGGTCTTGCTGGGTGGTAAGATATAGACATTCATAATTTTAGTAAGTGCAACTGGATTGCTCACTAGAATGTTAGTATCAGTTTATATAGCATTATGCTGTTCATTGCCACACTTCCCATGTAGCATGTAAAATTATCCAACTTTCATGATTTGCCAATATAATTTGCATAAAATGGTATCTCATTTTAGAGAATGAAATACCTGCATTTTTAAACTTATTTTCTGCCTTATTGAGATATAATTGACATACAGAAATATGTAAGTTTAAGATGTATAATGTGATGATCTGATATACTAATATATTACACATGATTATTGAAAGACTGGAATGATTCCATTTTTCTGAGTGATGCCAAGATGAATTGTACGAAAAGTTCCCCAAAGGCCAGTGGTCAAGAACAATGCCTTACCACCTGGCCAAACCAGCTAAGCCAGCTAATCGGTGGGCCCTTAAGGCACCCCCACCCTTATTTCCTCCTGCACATATGCTGATTACTGCACCCGGCACCTTCTGCACTCGGCCCTTTCTGCGCACAGCCCCCTCTATACAGCCCCAACTGCACACGACCCCCTTTTGCACGCGGACCCAACAACCTACCACCCAATCCCTTTAAAGGTCAACCTAACCCCCCAATCAGGTAACGCCAAGGCATCTCCCCAAGGCTTGCGGTTTTACCCTTTAAATTAGGTCCCAGCCCCTCGGTCAGGGCTCCTCTCAACCACTGCTGCATCAGTGACGAGTGGGGTCCAAACTCGAGTTTGTCAATAAACTCCCTCTTGCGCTTGCATCGGTGTCAGTTTCCTTCTTGTCTCATGGAGTTCCAAACCAAGGCATTACAATTACCTCAATAAGGTTAGTTAACATATCCATTACCTCACAAGTTTTTCTGTGTGTGAGAACATTTAAAATATGCTCTCAGCAGTTTTAAATATAAAGTACAGGTATTGTTAAGAACATACTTATAGCTGGAAGCTTGTACTCTTTGAAAAAACTCCCATTTCCCTCACCCCTCAGTGCCTGGCAACCACCAATCTACTCTTTGTTTCTATGAGTTTGACATTTTTGGATTCCACATATAAATAAGATCATACTTATTTGTATTTATCTTTCTCTGTTTGTTTCACTTAGCTTCATGCCCTCGAGGTCCATCCATATTGTTGTAAATGGCAGGATTTCTTCTTTTTTTATGACTGAAACATAAGGAGTGCTTTAATTTTAATTTAATATGTAGAACATGTAATAGTTAATTTTCTTTCATAAGAATTACAAATTGATGTTACTGCAGTAAGATGTTCTCTGCAGTAAATTGCATTACTGTGCCTAAGACTTCACCCTTTTCTGAATTCACACCTTGGTCATATGACTTTGAAGCTTCTTCCACAAGAAGAGAGTGTGCTTTTCCTCACCACACTGATTCTGAGCTGAGCAGAAGTGACAGGATGCTCATCCGAGAGTGAGGCTTTAAGAGCATTGAGTGCTTCTGCTCACTCTCCTGTACTTCTACCATCACCAGGAGGGTAATGAGTCTTGGGTGATGCATTAGGTTTCTATTCCACTATAATTGCCATAACAAGTTATTACAAATTTAGTGGCTTAAAATAACAGCAATTTACTATTTTTGGTTCTGTATATCAGAATTCAAAAATGAGTTTCACTGGCCTAAAATCAAGGTGTAGGCAGGGCTACATTTCTTCTGGAGACTCTAGGAGAATCTGTTTCCACGTGCTTTACTGCTCCTAGAAATGTACCCACATTCCTTTGCCCATGACTCTCTTTTCTCCCTTCAAAGCCAGAAACTTTAGGCCAAAATCTCCTCATGCTGCCCTCTGTCTGGTTCTCCTTCTGATTCTCTGTCTCTTCTACTTCCATCTTCTACTTTTAAGGACCCTGTGACTGCAATGGGCACACTTAGATGATCCTGGATAATTCCAGATAATTTTCTCACCTCTAGATCAGCTGATGAGCAACTTTAATTCCATCTGCAACCACAATTCCCCTGTGCCATGTCATATAACACATTCACAGGTTCTGGGGAGTAGGATTTGGATATCTTTGTAGAACACTCAATCTGCCTTCCATAGGTAGCTCTTAAAAATGAGAGACTTTAGAGGAAACTTAAATCTAAACCCTGACCTGGAAGTAATTCTGCAAACCAGATGAGCTCAGCTGAGTTGACAGAGCTGACCTGCAGATAGGCAAGACATAATTCTTGTTTTTCTAGCCACTGAGATGTGTAAGATGGTTATTATTGTGGCAAGAGTTGACTCAATCATCTAAAAACAGAATCGGCTAAGAATTTTAACCTGATTTCACAAGAGATCAGAAATTTTTTGAAACTCTGTCATATTCTGTCTTTTCTAGGCTAAACATATGAATATTTGATACTTTCTTGATAAGAATGTCATTTATATAATTGTGTTGAATTACTGTTAGCTCTGTATTACACTATCACCTTCTTCTAGGATGAGAATTATTTTCCCCAAAAACCTTTTCTTCATAGTGCTCTGGTGCAGTTTGACAATAAGTCCTCCCATAAGATCTGGACAGTGGAAGAAAAGGAATGGTCACCAATCTCTACAAGCAGTTGTAGGCAAAGGGGTAGCTGGAAGAAAAGTTTATTGCATCTGCCCATTCAGTATTGAGAGTCATTTTCTTCAATAATTTAGGCTGAGGTCACCATTGGTAGCTGTCCTTCCCCACTATTCCAACAGTTATTTAAGCCCGTGTTTCCTATATTAAAATCTTTCCCACCTGGAATGCATGCAGTAGCCTCTGTTTTCCTGACCAAATCCTGAAAGATACAACATCAATAGACACAATTAAGGACATACTATGTGTTATATAGTACACTCCCAGATTGGTCTTAGTCTGCACCCCTTTAATGTTGTCACTTTTATATGGATCCATATGTTCGATCACACTCTCTTCAAAGTCTGATTGTAACAAAATCTCAGAGTCCTCTTATGAGAGCCCCTGTGATTATTTTCATAAATTAATCATATTAATATATCTGGCATTATGTTGACATGGATATTTTTTATATGTATAATTAATTACTATTGCCACACCCTATATCTTTTAAGATCCTTTTGCTTATCTGAATCAGCCTGCATATGTTTTTGTTGAATTTCATTGTGGTTTTGCAAATGTTATATATTCTTTTAATGAAAATCATAGTGGACTTTATCTCCTAATTCCAAAATCTCAGTAACCCACCTAACATAAGCTCTTTGGCAATATGGTTAACATGTTATAAACTTTTTGATCGGGTCATCAATAAAGTTATTGATTAGGACAGGCAGTAGGATCAATTCTTGCCAATATATCTGCTCAGGCTAATGCAGGACCACTGCAATGACTGTCATGTTGCAGCTTTCAAGTTTCTGGAAAGAGTAACACTTCAAGGATCGTACTTTCTTAATTTGTGTTAAAAGTGATTTGTGGGTTTCAATCTTTACTAAGATAAAAATAAACTTTACTAATATAAAAATAAAATTTAAAAACCTATAAAGCACAACTGAATTCATTGCAATCAATTATACTACACTTATAAATATATGATAAATTCTTAATATTTTATACTCAATTCTCATTCACAATAATGTCATCTCAAATTATGGCTCATCACATGTATTAGAATCGGTATTTATTGGCATTTGGCATTTATTAATATATTAATACTTAATTTATCATCTGTCATAAAGGACATATATAACCCATTATTATTTTGTGAATGAAAAAATGTCAAATTAGAATTATGATAATAAACTACTTAAGGCTTCTACAAAATTGATGATTCAATCATAAAAATGGTCAAATACTTCTTCTAAACTCAGGTAAGCATTTAGATGACACCTGCCTTCCTGCGTAATTGTTGCACCTGTTTTTGTTTTATTTTATTTTTTTCTCTACCCAGATGAACCACTAAGCAGCTATGGCCTTTGACTTTGGAATAGCTTCTGCTTGCAATTGTCATTCGTCCCAAGATGGAGGTTTTCTCTTGTAACTTATTTATTATAGCAGACATTTGCTGCAAGGCCTTTTTGTTATTGTTTCATGTCTCCTCTCCAGTCTGTTTGCCTATGGGCCTGCACCCTTGCCTCTGTATGTCCTTCCCCTGCATTTTGTCTAATCTTCTAGTATTTGTACTTTTCCAGAAACCTAGAATTTGATCTATTGTCTTAACTTGTTTTCCAGTCACTGAATTCTTCTGGCTCCTGGCTGCTTGATTGATTTGTCCTTTGGCTTGTCTTGTCCTTAGGCTTCATGGATCAACCCCTTATAATCTTACTCTGAGTATAAGATATTGTGCAGCCTAATTTTTTGTGGTGCATTTGCTTGTAACTTACCTGAGTCTATCTATTATCTGGATCTTTTACCTTAAAGAGAGTTGATAGCCTACATAATGACAGCGATGCTCATAATCTTTAAAAATTAGTTCTCCAAGTGATTCAAAAAACACTCAAAGTTTTGAATTTAGTATGTAAAAAAGTTTTCCCAATTAAAAAAGAATTTTCATGCTTCTGAATATTGAATGGATTTTATCCTAAATAAAAATGAATTCTATCTTAATAGAAAGGGATATATGGAATCAAATTTGGAATAAATTATGTCATGTGTATATGACAGCCTTTTTCAAAATGTGGACATGTGATATTCATTGATGCAAGATGAATAAAACCAAAATTGTATTTGCAAAGTTTGGGAAATACTGGGTTTATCAAAGTTAGACAGGTTTCTTTCATGTAGGTTTTCTCTGAACCTTTTATATGTTAATTGAATTCTGAATCTTTATGATAAGAGGTAAAGTTTGCAGAGTATCACTGAGTAGTTTAACTGCAGATTCCTTTTATCTGTGAACACCTTTTTACATCTCACTGGATACCAGGATTCTATAGAACATGCTTCTGGAAATGCTGCGAGATAAGCTTTCAGGAAACGTTTTAATGATAAAGTGCACAGATCAAAATAGCTCCCTCACAAGAGAAATCTGCCTCATTGCAACACGAGTTAATATTAATCTGTGAGCCTGAGACAGGAACTCAGCAGGAGAGTTAGACACAGTTAAGAACTATCAAAAGCGTGAGAACCAACTGGGCATTGTGATTGCTCTCTGGTGGAAATGCCTATTACAGTCAACCTTCCTTTTTCATTTCAAAAGCATAATGCATCCCGACTACAGAACTTTTTCTTCTCTTACTGCTTTATTGTAACAAGAACCAAGGGACAGAACTAGTTCCATCTGACTATCTCTGACATAATGTTCACATGAGAATGCTTATTATTTTGAAGTGATAATGGTAGTGCATGCTACATTTGAAGTAGCATCAATTAGAAGCTCAAAGTTAAACTGGAAAGGTCTGTAGTCTACTGTTTTCTCTTAGTTTTTCATTGAAAAAATACTATCAAATTTCTAAAATGGAATGGGGCAGGATAATATTTTCATATGTTAGCCATAGTGTTTTCTAGCCCTTGTATTTTTCTGTTTCTTATGATGATCAGGGTCTTTTTCCATCCCATAAATTCAGTGCCCTACAACTGATACCTTAAGGAAAAGAGCACAGAGAAATAAAAAATAAAAATAATCAAATTCTTGTCTTTTAGATCCAGTACCTAGATCAGGACATAAAAATAGATCTTGAAGAATAGTTGAAAATCTTGGCTATCTTCCATTAGTCTAAATGAAGAATCTGGTGAAGGAAAGAAGACAGAAAACCATGCTGTGAGCAGAGGTCAGGGAACAAGGACTAGAGAACCAGACCTCAGTGATCTTACTGACAAAAGGAGCATAAACATCCAGGACCTGTTTCAGCTCCAGCTGAATAATTATAGGTATCAACATTTCTTAAAAGTCATATAGAAGCCAAGAATTCACCCACAAACCACCATATTTCTATTCCAGGGAGCTTGACACATTGTTTGTATCAAGCTGGCAAGTTAATCGTGGTTCCCATTGACATCAAAGAAGGACTCCCACCAGTCTTTGACAGATTGTCATCCATAGGAGTAATTCCCCTCTGTGCTCAGAGACATTGCCTTCAGAATTAACTCATGTGAACAACTGTCCTTTCAGCAGCCCAGAATATTAATGATCTCCTTAGAGAAAGAAGGTCCCTGGACACCTGTAATGATGCACAAGAGAAAGTGTCTCGGGTATTTGTGTAGACAGAATAGAACCAGTTCTAGATCTGCCTCGTCCTGTCTTCCAGATGTTCGTGTCTCTTGGCAAACTCAGATTGATGTTTGGCCAAAGATATGGATTTCTAAAATATATTGACAGATTCCTTGACTGAAGGCAGTGTCAAGAGTGAGATCCAATACTATGCTGCAAAGACAGTGTTTGTTCAAAATTTTCAGATATAGAGAGAATTCAGTCAAGTGGCACAACCTCATCCCTATGTCTTAAAATTTTCCAGAGCTCATATTAGAACCTATAGTTTTTCGTGAAATATGAGGCTTTGAGATGCCCAGTTCTCTTTATTTCGAAGTAAGCCGAGCATTTGGCCTATTCTCAGATGAGAATGAAAGAAACTTAACAAGATGTTAATTCTCCTTTCACAGTATGAATCCTTAAGTGTCATTGGAATATTTACCCATCAATGTGTTTAAAATCTACTTCTAATAACGTTTAAAAATTTTAGATCACTAGCAATAGTTGTGAAATCTCCCATAAAAAATAGTTTTCCAGTGTGATGCCCCTCTGAAATAGTGCAATGGACCATAATGAAGATATGCTCTGGTCTCCATAATAGCACCTGCTGGCAGTGGCTCCTCTTTTTAATAGCTTATGCCATATATTCCCTACCTTCCAAATACTTAAACAGCTGTGTCTCTCTCCAGTGAAGTTCCACAGGGCTGACCTCTTTCTAAAATTCTTTGTCAAAGATCGTGGTCTTATCAGTTGACTCTTCAGAACTGATGAACAGTCATTATACCATATTAGACATCTATATAATCTATAGCTCCATAGACATTAGCTATGTTTGCATCAGTATAAACCTTGACATAATCTCTCTAAGACGTTGATCTGAAAGAATTTCCATTTTATTTAGAGCAACTAAAGGGCCCTAGGATATTTGAAATGCTTAAACTTTCATCAAGCTTACTGATAATGCCTATATTCTGGGTATTTCCATTTTTATTTATACTTTAGATTTTTCTACATGATCAATTTTCATTGTCAAATTTCCTTTACGTCACAGGTAACTTTCTCAGAATAGTAGATGAAAAGCTATGAAAATACTATTGCATATTCCAACTTGATATTTTTGGAAAATACCTTTTCTTCTGTGTATTCAAATATTCTGTTTCTTACATTTCTATGTATGCATAAAGTTTGGTTCAATAGATTTGTTTGTACATGATACATAATTGTCTTTTTGTTCGTATGAAGAATGAGTTTTGTTTTAGGCAGTATCCAGGTACTGAATGGAAGCTAATACTATAAAATGCATTTTAAAGAGATCATAACCAAAGACCTCCAGAAAGTTCATTTTGTTTCCATCTCCACAACCTATTAAGGTAGTTCTGCTAGAGCATTTTGTTTTTTACAAATAGTAGAGGATCTCTCTCTTTTGGTCTTCAAGATGCAACTACTAGAAAGTGGAGAGCGAAGTAGTATATATGTTGATTTTTGGTATCAGTGACCACGAAGTGAACCTCTAAATCTTCATAGTTGTCTGACTGATATGAATTCAGGAACACTTTCTGAACTTCAGCTTCTTAATATGTAAAATGAGAATATTAGAATCTGCCATACCCACTTCATGTATTTCAAATGAGATGTTGTAACACAAAAGACTATTTAATAATAAAAGTGGCCATTTATGCTCTAGGAAAAAAAAATTTAAACATATAATCTTGGAGATCTTCAAAACAAACATGTGAAGAGCGTATTGTTATTTTCTTTTTTCAGACAAATAAATTAATTAGAAGTAAATTTAATTTACTTGTTCACGTCTCTATTGTTTGTAAGTGGCATGTTTTTGCATGATAAACAACAAAATACAAATTAAAAAGACTAAAAGTAAACAAGGAAAAAAATTGCAATACCTGATGACTTGGGATCAAGTTTTTTATATTTTACAAACCAGTAAGCAGATTTAAAAAGTCACCTACTAGATAAATTAGCACAAAATATGAGTTAGCGGTTCATAGAAAAATAAAAATTACTAAAGCACTTTTAGATCTTAAACTTAACCTATAATTAAGGATACACATAGTCACAATAATAAATTTTCATGTGTGGGTTTGTGTGTGTTTCATGGTCAAAAATGAAAAAAAAAAAAAAAGAAACTCTTGCTTTGGGGAATGTAGAAGAAAGGTTCTCCATTCACTCTGGATGAAAATGTAAATTCAAACAAATTTTGGAATGCCTCGTCATAATACATGTTAAAATTTATGACATCTTACCTTTTGACCTAGCAATTCCACTTCTAGAACTTTACCCTACAGCTATTTATACATATATGTTTTTTCCAACCTTATTTTCAGTGGAAAAAAATTATAATCACTACAAATGATTCCCAATATGGAATTGGTTAAATGATTTATGATCTGAGCATACAGTAAGGTACTATGTACTCATTAAAAGTAATGAGACAAAATTAATAATGGAAAGATGTAAAAAGATATAATTTGAAGTGGAAAACATTCCAGACCAATATGTTTAGCATTTGTGTTGTATTTTTTAAGGTGTACACATATCTATTTGGCATATACATATCTGTATACATATCTATTTGGCATATCCATCAACAATTTCTAGAAAATGTTCACCATTTTGCTGACAGTGGTTATTCATTCAGAGGGAGAAGTGGAAAGAAGAGTATGAGAGGCTTTCCTTCTCTGCTTACAACTCCTTCATGTTTAAGTTGTTTACACACAAAAGCTACTTCCTTTCAAGCTTATTTTCTTTCCAATGCACCATATTATCCTTTGAAAATGCTTCGTAAAGCACAAAGAATGAAATTACTATTATTTGTAATCTCTCTCGTGTTGGTCTGATGGAGCTTCACCGAGCAGAGCAGTTATTTTTTGGTAACAGGGTTCTATCAAATCACATTTGACTGCCCTGCTTTGCAGTTTGTGCCAGTCATTTGCCAGTTTTCACTCACATTTGTTCCCTGCTTTTTTTCTCTTTCTGCTTCCAGTCTTAAAAGTTTGACTCTGCAAATGTATTTCCCAGAAGCAGTTCCCCATTGACTTTAGTTGGGTTTGGCTAATGGGAGAAATTTACAGGAGGTTGGAAGGAGGGAGGAAGTAGGAAGTCAGAGTACTCCTCCCCATCTTTATGCTTTGAGTGGCATCTTCAATAGGCAGTAACTATTTTTCCTCTGGCAGCCTTGCCCTCCATGCCAGCACCCACTCTTTTGCCCTAGCAGGTACCTTCCAGAGGTTCCACTTTCTCTCTGATTCTCCAATTTGAAGGTACTAGTGGTTTTCCTGTCTCTGCTAGTATTTTGGCTGTCTCTGCTTCTCTGTTTATATTTTCAGCTCTCTTAATATTGTTTTAACTAGTCCCTTTGACAAAATAATCTTTGAATGACATGACACAGTTTTATGTATTCTTATGAGGCCCCGACTGATAACTATTTACACAATATTTATATGCCACAAATTTTACTGCTTGACAAACTGAACGTAAAATAAATGTAACTGAAAAGTATGTCTTCCTGGAGTTAGAGGAGAAGAAGAAAACTGACAATTCAGACTCTTGTTATGCACCAAGAATTTTCCTGCCACTTTCAAAAGAACAATTTTCTCACCTTTTCTCTGCAGCAGGTATTATTATCCTCAAATCACTGTAAAGAAATAGAAAATCTGGCTTATAAACGGCAGAGTTGGGATTCAGCTCCAAGTCTTTCTGACTTTAAAGCTCAATATATTATAAAGTTTATTTCCGTGTCTCTCCTTTCAGTGTTCTCGTTTCACTTATTTTTTAAGTCCCACCATCTACTGGTCTCCTTTCAGCACAGTGTCTTATATTTCTAACATTTACATCCTTTTCGGCCACCACACACACACACACACACACAAAACCCCACTTGCCTATTATGTTACTCTTCTTAACACCTTGCTTTCTGCTAATCTGATAAGCAAATATGAGCTGAGCTATCACTTGATGCAAATTATTATTCTGCCAGAAGAAAAAATGGATTTGAAATTTTAACTCAAATCTGCAATAGTTTCTCTAAAAACATTGTTTTGTTCATTCGTTTTTATTTTCTGAAAATGTGAGGGTTGTTAGATGAATAGCACTGAACAAGACAAATTGCAGCCTGGTAGGGAAGAGAGTCGTCAAACAATTTTATTGAGTCTTACGTAGGGGAAATGTTCTGTGGAAGCATATGGGAGGAAATTGTGCTATAGAGTCCAGAAATACTTCCCTAAGGAAATGAAATTTGTGTTACCCATAAAGTAAGCACTAGATAAGTAAAGGCAGAGTAAGTGGAAGAATGAGAAAAATGATATGACAGCATATATATCGGTCCTTGGGTAAAAAAGAGAATGGACTATAAGAGCAATTTTTTTAAAGACCAATAATGATAGAGTATAGCGAGAAGAGCAAGCTAAGGCAGAAACAAAAGGAGGCAGTGTAATCATGCAGTACCTCAAAGGACATATTAAAGATTATGGACTGTGTCATTTCTATCCTAAGAGGAAAGGAACCACTGAAAGATATTTACCAGGGAAGAGGAACAAGATCTTGTTTTCATAAATACTCTGGCTTCTTTACAGAGAATCAACTGAAGGAAGGTCATAATAGGTGCCAGTAAACCATTTAAGAGAATTTTTGTGCATTCATGGTGAGAGGTCATGGTGGCTGGAACCCATGGATGGCTGGAGGTAGATGAAGATAACAGATAGGTTTGAGAGAAAGACTTAGGAGTTAGAACCAATAAGATTTGGGGAGCCAAAGAGGAGGAGGAATTAATAATAACTTATAGTCCGAGGTCATGTGCTAAAATGGAGAAAAGTAGAATAAGAGTAAGTCTAACACAGGAAAATCCATGAGCTGGACATGTTGAGTTTGCAGGTCTTTGAGAAATCTAATTGGAGATGCAGAGTGGGCATTTATATCTACCTTTTTCAAGAACAGATCAGTGATTAGGATGGGTTATAAAAACCTGAGTTTGTTGGTTCTTGGATAATAATTAAAGACATGTGAAGTGGATGTGATTGTCTAAGGAGAAAGAGCAGATTAAGAAGAGGGTTTAGGAGTCAATTCTGAAGAATAAGAAAATGTCTGACCTCAGACTGTAGACTGCAAGGAGGGGAAACATAAGTTCAAGATATTTTAGTTTCACTAAGATATGTGGGAGCTCAGAGCTACTGTTCAGTTCTAATATTGGGAAGGGACAAATTTGAGATAAGGATTATAGTAGACAATGATGACCATTTCAAAAATCTGCTTAGCCCACATCTACATGTACATGTGCGTAAATGGCAAGATTTCATTCTTTTTTATGGCCGAGTAATATTCCATTATATATATGTACCACATC
Organism: Eonycteris spelaea; assembly: GCA_003508835.1. Lineage (NCBI taxonomy): Eukaryota > Metazoa > Chordata > Mammalia > Chiroptera > Pteropodidae > Eonycteris > Eonycteris spelaea. Next base: position 3,659,005 of record PUFA01000003.1, read on the forward strand.
TTCTTTATCCATATATCTGTTGATGGACATCTAGGTTGTTTTAACTTTTATTTCTTTTGGAATGGGTATGGAATCAGTATCGTTAGGCTGAATCTTCCTCCTGTTTTAAGGTTTATATTTCCAATGATTTGATGAACATGACTTTCTGTTAGCACCTTAAATACACAATATCTCAACAGTACTTATCACATCCACTCTATCAAATAACGTTTTGCTTCTAACTGCCTTTCTTCAGTTAATGGACTATACCTTGAGCTGTCAGCTGGCTTAAAATCTGGGCTTTTTCATTTACTTCTCCACTTCTTCACATTTTATAATCAGTCTCCAAGTCTGAAAGATTATTACTATTCAACATTTTGCCCACCCATTCTTCTCTTTCCCTTTTAATGCCATTACACTGTAAGAAGAGGAACACTATCTTCTCCACTTTTTTCACTGCCTCCTATCTTAACATCCTCTGACATTACAGCCAACTTAGTTTTCCCAGTGTACGATTTAAATGAATCCTACACTCTAAAAACACAATTGTTTGCCTAACATTATTGCCTGGCATAAAAATCTCCAAACTACTTGTCTTGATTTCTTCTGTCTGTCATGTCTTTCTAACCAATGTAGATCACTTTGGGTTTTCTCAAATGCCTTTCTTAGGGCTTATGTTAGTTCAAATTGTTCCTAAAACATTAAATTCTTTCCACTTCTAATACCTAATATAACTCAAATTCATATTATCTTGTCCATAAACCTCTTTTTCATCTCCAAAATTTTATTTTCCTCTTTTGTACTTTATAACACTCAATTTGGATGACTTTTACAGTGCATTAATTCATTTCTATACCTTTTCCCTTAATAGACCAGAAGAGTCCTAAAAGCAAGGGTTAGACCTTATATGTATTTTATCATCTACAGGCTATAGTACTTTATTTTACCATATTAGTTTATAGTAGATGTTGCTGTGATTATCAGAATGATCCAAATAATAATGGTTTAAATAAGATAAAAATTTGTGTCTTTTGTCTAAAAAATTTAGGGCTGGTAATGTAGTTCTGTTTCACAAAGTCTTCAAAGATCCATGTTCTTTTTATGTTATCACTCTGCCATGTGTGGCCTTGACATCGAGAATCTAGATAGTTTCTGCACTCGAGGCAAGGAGAAGAAAGATGGGCTGAAAAATAAAAGAACTAAGGGTACACTTGTTCTGTCTCTTAAAGAAGGCTCCTGGAAACCACCACAAGTCACAGTCTATTCTATATTGCTGGCCAGATCTGAGTCAGAAGAAAGGCTGAAAAATGTGATCTTTATAATTGGTGCCTAATTTATTGCCAAAAAAATTTATTACCATGAATAAGAGAAGATGAAAATAAAGGCATAATTTGGGTAATAATGATGTGTCAATGGAGGTTCATTGATTATAACAAGTGGACTATTGCTGTGTGGAATATCCACAGCAGAGGAGGTAGTGCTTGTGTGGGGACAGGGAGGGTATGACAAGCCTTTATGTTTTCTCCTCAATTTTGCTATGAATCTAAAACTACTGTAAAAAAAAAAAAGAAGTCTATTTAAAAATTAAGGCAGAACTAGAAGTCTCTGCCCTATTCCTTTAGACTAGATTAAAACAAACAATATGAAGTAAATTAATGAATGACAATAGAGGGTGAAAGGTAATATACTAAGGTTGAAATCATTTTCTAAGGAAGTTATATTTAGAAATGTTTTACTTGGTGAACTTCATGCTTAGTGATTCTATTATCTTAGTATAATATTCTGTTTTTCTGGGTTAGTGATTATATCTTATTAACCTTAGGAAAAGAAATCTTCCCAAATCAGTTTCTAATCAAGTACAGCTTCACTGGGTTCATACCTAAATTATCTCTTTTAAAGAAGAGGAGGGTTTTTTTTTTCTATATTGTATTTCTAAAAGTTGACAATTATGATTACATTTGCATGATCAAAAATGTATATTTCTGCTACTATTCATATAACTTAAATGCTTTATAGTAGATACCTATAACTCTAGTAAAGAATTTTTGTGAATTTTCAAATATCTCTCTTTAATTGTATATTTCTCTTAAGTTTCTGTTGCCAAGAAAGCATTAGAAAGGTAATTTATCTTTTAATAATGGCTTAACTATTTAGTTTCTACATGAATTCAAAAATATTTAACGTATTTATTTTCCTTTTCTCATTTTACCCTAACTCTTCTGGTCTCCTAAAATGTAATTGGGCAAGTGTCTGGGAAGACTAATTTGCTTGCTCACTTATTTTTTTTTTTAAGTATGCAGTAATTACCTGAGATCTTATTGGGTAAACTACCCTGCTGGGAGACTAAAATTACCCATCTTACCAAGATGTAGCTAAGGGGTATGTAGCTGGATAAAATTAAGACCTGTTACTATTGAAATTTTTGTGATATTGATCAGAGCTAAGTCCTTTTAAAGACTAATGAGAAAGATTGCTGTGTTTCTTCTAGAAGAAACCAAAATGGAAGCAAACTTCTTATTTTTACCTGAGTGGCATTTAATGTAAAAAATTAACTCAGCTTTTTTCATCCATAAGCCTATTTCATCAAGGCCTTCACAAGGTTTACTTTCCATGTGCCACAAAAGAAAGCCAAGAGCATGTACTTTGTAGGAAACCAGAATCACTCTCAACAGTCACCAGAAACTGACCACAGGATTAAGATAAATAAAATTTCAATGACCCAGAAGTTTTGAGTAGGATTGTTATGTTGATTATACAATGAAAGGAGTTTCAAAGCCACTTCCTTAAATTGATGTTCCCAAGTTAAAGAAACACTTTTGAATTTGTTTTGTACTCTCTGCTCTTCTGAGATATTGTATGATTTAATTCTCCAAATAGAGAGTGTTCTTCAGCAGTCTCTAAATTCCCTTGCTCTTGAGTTTTCTTCTTTGATGTACTATTGATCAATTGATACATTTGTTCTTTTTTACTCTTTGAGAAGAGTAAATGAATCCATTGTTAAACTCTTGAAGGGTCAAATCAATTTTTCAATTGTCTGAGAATAAATATCAAATCCTGTCTTCCAGAAATCATAAGCAAATAATTCTCTCTTCACTAATGAAATAAAGTCTCTTATTGCTGTAGGAGAGAAAAGTTGTCAAATCAAGTGAAATGTTCTGATTATTTCTCTGAACCAACTATCTACAGATGTCTGTCAAATTTCATTGATATAAATTGTCTTCTCTTGAGAACTAAAAAAAAATAATAAGACATGAATATCTTTTTTCCATTAATTTATTTAATAAATATTTTTGGAACATCTAGTATGTACTTATCACAGTGAAGAATACAAAGAAGGAAAACTTATAGTTCCCTTTTTAAAGTTTTTAAAATCTAACTTAATAACTCCAGATTATAGAAGGACAGGGTCAAGACACTGGAGAATAATGGTGAGAAAGAAGTAGTTGTGTCAAAAGAACTAGGCGAGAATTTGGTTTGGATATAGGACAAGTGAAATCCTCAGAAAAGACACATAGGAAGACCAGTCCCTTGCGTATAATTTTAGATGTGGTTAAGATATTAGGATCAGAAAGTACAATACAGTGGGAAAAGCTAGTAAGAGCAAGATGACAGTAAGTTGTAGGAAACAAAGATATGGAAAAGGAGAGACTGATTGTACGCAGTAAACGCATTGGGAGTTAAATATCATCACCAGAGACATTACAAGGTTCTATATATAATTAAGTAGTAATAGTAGCAAATGTGTTTAATTCCATGTGCCAGGCAGTTTTTAATCTTAATTTTGACCTTACATCATTAAGGTATTGGTTAATGTAATCACTCTGCTACTTGTGTCATGAGTTTGCTTTAATTATTCCCATTTTATCGACAAGACAGAATAATCTACTGGAGTTTTCAGAGCAAGTAAGCTGTGAATCTGGTTATGAGTCCTGCAGTCAATTAGCAGAGCCTCTGTTCCCAGCCACTATGAGGTATTGTCTAGGTACCAAATGATATACAGAAGACATATTATTGAATTGTACACTTGAAACTTATATAATTTTATTAATTAATGCCCCCCTACCCCTAATAATTTAATAAAAATAAAAAAATTTAAAAATTAAAAATTAAAGAGTTGTAAGAGCAGACAATTACGGAACACAGAATGGAAAGATAGAGGGATCACGGTGGCCTGAGAGGCACAACAAAGACTTCTTGGAGACTGTGTTATCTCCTTAGAGATAAAGTTACCATTTTTATATGTGGAGAGCTGAAGCTTTTGGGATCACATTTAATGAGACATCGGAGTAATAAAAATAAGCCGGTAAGTGATAAGGTGGTGTAGTGTTATTAGAACTTGCATAACTGTATGTGTGTGTGTGTTTAGAAAGCAGTAGCAAGTATTAAAATACAAAACAAACTGAACAATGAGAGGAAAGTATGACTGTGTTCTTTAACATTTCAAAATGATATATTATGTAAAAACAAAAGAAGTAAAAACAAAACTAGACTATATTCTTAAGCAAAGTTCAACTTAAGCCAACAAGAAAAACACAAAAATTTAAACATAGTTTTGATATTGCATGGGAGCCTTTGTTAGCTTTCAACAAAGATGCTAGAGGAATTTCTTATTATTTCTCCAGGCATGGAGGATTTCAGGGAAATAAACAATTATTGGCCTGCCCATCAAACACCCATTACATGGTGCCCAGAGACAGAGTGGGTTTATCTTCTGCAGTCTCAAATCATGTAAGGTGACACCTCAAGTGACTTGATGTATGAGACTAGAAGGAGTGTAATAGTGTGAAGTCCCAAAAGACAGTCAAATTGCATGATATGACTTTTCCAAGTTCACTAATTTTCACAACTCCCTTCTTAAAGGCATTTTGCACATGCAATACGTGTACCCATTGGGAGAAATCTTTATTAGTGTCAAGGCTGTAGAGCAGTGTCTGTTAATACTGTAGCCCATATTCTTTATGGATTTTAGCTTTTGTTACATATGTGTCCCACTTTTCCAAATAGACAATAAATTATATGATATTCTCTTACTCACCAAGTTTGCCTCATTTATCTACTATGTATATGTAGCCATAACATTCTTACATAAAATGAATACATATGTATTCTCTGGCTAAAAGTTTTTCAATGACTTTCCCATTGTTCTTAGATTCCAAATTCCATGCCATCACTTGTATCTCAGTTTGTTTGGGCAGCTATAACAAAATTCCATAGACTCATGACTTAAACAAAGATATTTATTTCTCACAATCTCAGAGGCTGAGAAGTCCAAGATCAAAATGCTGGCAGATTTGGTGTCTGGATAGAATCTGCTTCTTGGCTTGTAGACAGCCAACTTTTTGCTGTGCCCTCACATGGTCTTTCCTTGGTGTGTGCTATTGCGGAGAGATCACACATACTCTCTCTTTTCCTCTTCTTATAAGGGCACAGTCCCATCATAAGAGTCCTACCACATGACCTAATATAAACTTAATTACTTCCTAAGGGCCCCACCTCCAAATACCATCACATTGGGGGCACTGTTTCAACAAGTAAATTTGCAGGAGACACAAACATTAAGCCTACAACAAGCTGTGAGATGTCATTCCGGTCTTTCCCTCAGACCTTGTCTTTTACTCCTCTCCCTCTGCAATGTTCCATATACAAATGTCTGTGTGTGTATATGTATATATATTTTTTCAGTGTCCTGAATATCCTTAATGTTTACTAATATTTGCTGATAGTGGAAATTCTAATAAGAATGAAAATAACTACATGGTTCCATGACTTATCTTTGGCAATATTGTATAATTTTTTTTTTTTTAATTTAGCATTCTCTCTTTTTGATTTTAGCATAGACCTTCCCTTTATTAGAGTCTTTTTTGCTCCACAGCCATCAACCAAAGGTTAGCTGCTAACTCGTCCTCAGTATGGTTTAGTTTACAGCACTAATACCAAGATTTTGGTAGATCAAGGGATGAGATCTCTAACAGTGGTATAACAAACAGATGGGAAAATATTTTTGTTGGGCATGGGGAGTCTTCTTGGCACCATTTCTGTTTTTTTCCGAAAAGTAATGATCTATATAGATTGAGGCTGAGGGCTGAGATTTTCTTTCTAGACTGGAGCAACAGAGAAAATACTAAGATTCATCTAATTTAGGTGATGAGCCTTGCAGAACAAGCCTGACTACGTTAACCTGCTGGGCTCATTGTATCTCAGGATTTGACCTAAAATGTGGAAAATCTTCTCTACCAATTTATTAATAGCTAGGGGCCTTATTTGTGTCTTTTGTTGTTGTCGTGGTGGTGGTCAGGAGTCCCACCTCTGTCCCCTATGTCACCAACCAGTTCCTAATGAGTGGACTAAGCCAATATGCCACAATTTTCTGGCATTCGTATCTGCTTATGAATAATAAAAATGCAATTCAAGCATATGCCTTCTCCTTCTGTGATCTTCTCATTCTCTGCTCTTGCTCTTAATGCACAGTGTTAATGTCAATTCTGTCTGCTTTAATTATGTTACGAGGTTATGTTGGAAGGTTATCCATTTAGTCTTTAACAGCATGAAATAGCACTTATATTATCATTGTCACTTTCTGCACATAAACAAGAACTTGATTAACAGTAACTAACCATGAGAAAATAAATGTTCCCTTAAATGCAGACATTTTTAGTGGATAAGCACTAGGTGTCACTAGCATACTCTCAACTACAATTATCTATACCTTCGGAGAAATCAATGTTGAGTGAAGCAAGCTGAAGAAATATAGGCATTCTGAGAAACAATGGAAAACTATTTTTTTTAGGAAATAATATTTATTTATAACCAGACAATTTAAAAAATGTTTTAATAGATTATAGTGAAAATAGTAAAGTAACTTTGAGATGTGTGGGAGACTATCATAATATATATTAGATATGTACCTGGAAATTATGTGTGAATCAAATATTTATAAATTAAATATGCTTTCTCATTGACTTCTTTTACAATTTTAGACAAGTAACCCTGCCCCTTCATCCCTGTGTACCATTTTAAAATAAAAATCATTTTGAGGTGGTGAAAATGTTTTATATTTTTAAGTAAGTGGTGATTCCATGAGAATATACATTGAGCCAAACACTTGAGATTTGACACTTAATTGTAAAAATATATATATTCCCATAAAACACTAATAAAAATCATAATTATTCATCTTAATGATGTTTTTAATAGCTTTTTGCTTTTGTAAGCAGATATTCTATGATTAAGTAATTATTCTACATAACATTTGCAAGTATTTAGTCAAATGAATGCTAAATCCATCTTATTTTTGCATTTTTTAAAATATGTAACAGAGCTAATTCCCACATCTTGGGACTGCTTGCCACTCAACAAGGACTGCATATTTAGTTTTAAGGGACCACCCCGGTGATTTTCATATTGATATGGGACTATTTTGTTGATTTCAATAACTTACCTTTGAATATGAAGAGATTGATAGATTGAACAGATATGGTATTGACTAAGTAACAGCTGTTTCAAATTGTGAGCTTTGCACAGTGGCAGTATTGCAGCCAATGAGGTTTATCCCAGGTGCAATTATTGCTAATTAAATTGTGTCCATTAATTTTTTCTTAAAGCACAAATATCAGCATACTATTAAAACCACTGCTTAAATTCGATTATGTATGTGAGTTCTCTTAAAAGCTCAGATATACAATCTACTGGAAATTTTTGTTTACAACATAGTCTACTAGCCCAAATACTAAGGATAAGCCTTATCATTTAGACTTTTTCTGTAAACCGGGTGATTAGCTATTTCATTAAATTTCTGAAACTTGGAATTAAAAGTTTGGATAAAATTCTTTCAGGGAAGGCATGTGTGCTTAAAAAAAAAACTTAATAACACATAACATATCTAAGCTTTCTATTCTTTGTTCTTTTTAACCAAACCACTTACTTCTTGTCACCCAAAATGACATATCCCTTTCCAAATTTTCAGTTTGTCTTCTGAGACAAAGAAAAAGAATGAGGTTCCTAATCTCTCATTGCTCAATCCATTTATCGAACCTATGTTGGTCTTTGAGGTTGCCTGTCATGTTTTCACTTTGCCTATCGACTTAAATTTCAGTTTATTGATCTGCTCAGACTTTAGGTTCCTACACATTCTCTTTCACTTTAGATTTTGCCAATTGGTTCTACGCCTCTAAATAAATTTGGAACAACAATTTAGACCCTTTCTCCATTCTTTTTAGCTTCAGGTCTCCAGAATTCTCATACTATATCTATAATCTGCCAGCCCAATATACCAGTGAGACACATTATCTCACGTCTTGATCCCCATCTGAAACCTGATCCCCCGCTAGTTTAGAATGAGTGCCACCATGGCACAAAATTGTGTAGGCTCCTTCTTCACATAGTTGTTAGAAGCTAGAATAGCTATACCTATAAGGAAACAATTTAGGTGAAAAAGTAATTATTGCATTTCTATTATGTGCCAGGTATAAAGCTAAGGAATGGGAGATGCAAATATATGTTTAAACCTGAGCCCTAATCTTTCAGACCTTACAATATTCTGGGAGTCCCCTACTCGTAAATGATCATTTTAATATTTTGATGAATACCTCCAATATACTAATTTTATCAATCCCAATAGAAGACATAGAAGATGATACATTTGATGCAATGATCTAAAAATAATCAATCTTTTTCATTTGTGAGGCAAAAAATTGAGAAAGAACAGTTTTCATATAATCGTGATGGTTAATTCTCATCTGAGCATTTCTATCAGACTGGACAAAGAGATCATGCAAGATCAAGGCTAATAAACCTAAACACTACACACACACGCACACGCACACACACACATACACACACATATACATCATGTTATATATCACGACATGTCAGGCAGCACCCAGCAGCATGTCGAAACCACTTGACAACTATGAAAAAGCAGCTTCCCTTTCTGTTTCTCAAAAGCCTGATTATTTTCTACTACTATTTCCAATACTGTTTTTTCAATAATATACTATAGGAGGTGAAAATACTAACGAGTGTTTCTTTTCTTCTTCTGAATTTCTTTTTCTTCAAAGAATCACATTTCCTACAGGATTCTCATTGGTTGTCCATGGAGAAGAAAAATGTAGACAAAGAGCCTATATGAATGATGAACAAGATGTTTTGTGGATGTTAGGGTCACTCCTGTCCTGGTGCAGCTAGAGATGGAGACCCCACTAGTGTGTTTGGGAAGGCTGCAGCCATTACTCAGGGCCCTCTGTCAGCTCCGGGCACGGTATGAATCCCTGATGCTATGGCAATGTTCTGCGCCACACATTACAGTATCTCAAGGACAGACCCAGGCAAGGAAGAGAAGCGTCTGGAGTTGGCAGTATGAAAGATAAGTTTGCACTTGATGCCACAGACCAAAAAATGATAGTTTAATATCAATCATCACAGACAATTGCAAAAGAACTGGATGTTCATACATAGAAGATATATTACCCGTTATGAGGCAAATCTATCGCAAACAGTACCCCAACATTTACTGACTGAAAACTGAATAAGCATCATATCTCCAAGAGCAAATAAGTTCAAATAGATGTGTTTGTCAAGATGAGATTGAATTGACCTTCAAGTGCCTTGTACTTCTAGGGAAGCAACTAGAGAATAGCATCATTTAGGGCTTCATTACCATAAATTGAAGGGAAATTTTTGACATTGTCATGAAATGCTAGAAGTTCTCAACCTTATTTCATTATTGAATATATATACAATTTTTTTATTAACAGTTCACAACATGTATATGAATCATACAATATGAGATCTAGACGGAAACTTAGAGATCATCCATACAGTGATTCCAAGCCCTGTTTATAGCGGAATGACCACCAGGGAGAGTGGAGCTTTCAAAGAACTAACTTTGTAATTTTGCATTACTTCGAAAGATTCTTAGTTAGTAGTCATGTTGGTTTCCTCAGAATGCCATAACAAAGTACTACAAACTAGGTAGTTAAAAACAGCAAAAATTTATGGTCTCACAAAAATCAAGATGTCAGCAGTTCCAGTCTCTCTCTGAAATCTGTAGGGAATCCTTCTGTGCTTCTTTCTAGATTCTGGTGGTTGCCAACAATCTCTGGCATTCTTTGGCTTGCCGGGGTATCTCTCCAATATCTGCCTCCATCATCACATGGCCTTCTTCCCTCTATGTGTAGCCTCTGTGACTCTTCTTCACTTATAAAGACACCAGTTATATTAGATTAAGCCTCCCTTCATTTCAGTATAGTTTCGTTTTACCTAATTACATCTGCAATGGCCTTATTTCCAAATAAGTTTACATTATCTGGTCCTGATATTAAGGACTTTAACATACCTTTTGAGAGGAATGCAATTCAATACACTACAAAGGTATTGGAGTGGGATTGAGAATTATTTAGGTAATTGATGAACCTTTGAAAACCACTGGTCAACCAGTTCAATTCTCTTCTTTTACAAAAGAGGAAATGGAAGGCTAGATACATTGAGGAACTGTAAAGTGACAGAGTAGGAACATTCATAAGCCATTCACATACTATGCAAACTGTCACCCTCTAGATTCCTTCTTATTATGATAACAATGGTACTTCTTTGAACTTAGATTAAGAACACTTAATATTTCTCAACTTTAATACAAAGCTCTGCAGCTTTTTATTTTTATTTTTAAACTTACTGCATAATACTTAACCCAAAGTTTTAAATTTAAAAAAGTTTTGGTAGCTATCTTATTCAGGTATTCAGGCAACACTGATATGAGGGCCAATTCAATTTGCAACTGTAAAGAAGTACACAAATACATAGCTATATACGTATTATCTAAGACAGTGAAACATTTTTTGAAACTTGTTGGACTAGTTTCCACAGGTGGATGCTACTTGAGGCAACACAAATGGTGACTTAATTGTCACTAATTTAAATAAAATATTTCTGAGGCATATGAAGCATGTATATGTAGAAACTGAATGATAAATATAAAGTGGGCCTAGTGTACTTCCTAATGAGTTGGTCTTTCAAAGTTCTCATCTCCAACTATACTTTGAGAGTGATGAAGGTTTGTCAAGTTGTAATAAAATAATTCAGAAATGGAGTTTATTGTTCGAAGGATAAAGACATCAAAATGATTCCTGCACAATTGGAATTATGCACAACCCCTATAACACAAAAATGCAAAAAAAAAAAAAATTGGGAGAATGTCTCAAAACTCAGGACAGAAAAATAACTGGAATGAAGAATTATTATAGAAAACATGACAACTCTCCCTAGATATGCTGACATTTTCGTTGTTTCTCTAAGAGAAAGGAAGGCAAGATTGAAATCTATGTTGGATGATGTATGATCAGGCCTATGGATTCAGAACGCAATTCACATTTTGCTATTCTTTGCCATGCTCCTAACAATTAACTAAGAAGTAAATTTTAAAAATTTTGACTAGTTTTCTTAGTATGACAATAAAGATGTTGAATAGACAGCATTTTCTATTTCAGGAGCATAAGCAGGAGCAATGTACTCTCTGAGGCTAAATATTTACAACCAACCTGCAAATTATCAGGATAGAAGGGCACTGCTTACATACTAATGGTTCTGAATATACATTTAATGAAGAGAAATGACCCAGGAAAAGCTAGGTGATTTATATAGAAATAATTTCAAATTTGTGACATGTAAATTGAAAGTTACCATCTTTTCTGATCATGAGGTTATCTGAAATTCATATTTTGAAAGCTAGGAAATTAGACTGTGATAAGACCAGTTTCTTTATTGAATGAGATGACATGCAGAATATAATAAAATATTAATCAAGTCATTTTTAAAATATCAGTGGTTGGCCATCAACAATAATATGGAGATAATTCTGAGCAAAGGAACACAATTAAATATTTTGAGAGACATTTCCAACTTCAGACAGAATTGAGGGTAAATGTGAAAAAAATGAAAGATGAATAATGAACATCACAAAGTAGAGGAGGACGTTTTATGTGGAGTAGATCAAGAGTAAAGAAGAATCAAGGTGAAACTTTCTCAAAAGCACTGTAGAGTAGTGTGTCTCAGAGTGAGGTCTTCAGACCACAGAGACCAGAATTAGAATCTCTTGCCACTTTTGTTAAAATGAAAAGTTTTGAAGCCTACCCTAAAACTATTGACTGAGAATATTGGTGGTCCGTATGTTTTATCATATTCCTTCCCATGGTTCTTATGTACCCTTAAGTTTGAGATACAGTGCCTTAGATTTTATAAAACATAAAGAGAATCAGAAGTGACAGCTGTAAGAAATAAAAAGAAGGCATATATAATGGGACTGAATGGAAAAAGTATAGTGTATAATTGAAAGGTTTATATAAACTTATTTAAAGAAAGAAAAAGATAAGAGCAAAAGCAAGTTCATGGACTGACACTTGATTCCAGGAAAGGGAAAGGAAATCAATAATTTAGAAGCACATGCTCACAATTCAAGAAAGAGGGTGGTATGATCAAGCTTGTAAAAAATGGCAGTGCCTTGGGATGTGCCTTTATAACTGAATTCCATACAACTTTGGAATTGCTTGAGCAAACGTTAGGGTTCAGCTTTGAGTGGCATACAGGAAAAAAAAAAAGATGAAATGGCCAACATACAGAGAGAATAGTTTCTGTGACTTCCATGTGGCCAACTAGGCTAGGAAACAGATATGTCTGCCATCCTACATCTGACTACTATTGTTTATCTACATTCCAACTTCTGTGAATTCTTTTGATGACTTTCATCCTGTAATTTCAGCATTTACTATTTTATAATTTCAATTATCTCCCAATACCCCATAATGATATAAGTAAAATCATCATTAAATAATGCTGGTAGGGCTAATGCTAAATTCAGGCCTGAAATAATGCCTGAAAATCCATAACTTTGAAAGAGGATTTAAATGCAATAAAATGCTGTGGAGAACTTGAAAAATTCATTATCATGTGTTCTCCTGTAAATTTAAGAGGGTATGTTGTGAAATAATAATAGAGGTAATGCTTAGCATAAGAATATAAAAATAAAACTACCCTGTAACAGGTAAAATATACCTGCTTCAAAATGCTCCCCCAAGTATACTTTTATTCACATGGGATATTTTTTATTAAATAATGCAAGGTTTAAACTACATAGATTTTCAGCAGTTCATCAAATTAAGGTGCAATGCTCCAATATTGCTTGGGTCTAAAGTACATGATAGAAAGTTTCAGACAATTAGTAGAAAAGAAGGAAAGACAAGTCATGGGGCTTCATGTGTCATATAAAGCCCATAGAATTCAACCTTTGAGTGTGTTTTTAAATATCATGACATTTTTAAGTTCTGTTTTAGAAAGATCTTTATGATAGCAGCATGGAGGAAGGCAGGACTAGAGGCAAAGTGACCTGGTAGGGGACTGGTTTTATGATTAAGTCAAAAAATATAGGGATTTGACAAAGCCAGTGATGGCAGTTTGAGAGAAGAAAGCATAACTTGAGAAGTACTGAACCAGTCAAATATTGAGTGCCTACTATGTGCCAAACACTGTTCTCTGCTTTAGTACATAAAATCCACAGCACTTGGAGTTTGATTAGATGTGTCAGAGTAGCTAACAGTCTGCTAAAGGAATAGAAGAAAAGGGGAAATTCCTTTTAAGAAGTTCTGCAAAGGTTATTTAGACCAGAGAGAGTTTAAATTTCACCAGGAATAAAAAGAAAACTTTTGAGAGGCAAACACTGAAAAGCAAAGATGAAGCAGGCCAACTAGTCAAACCAACAAAACCAAGGCCTGGATGTGGAGCACACAGTTCAGTTATAGAATGTGAATACAGCTTGTCACGTCACTCGATTTAATGGGAGACTCAGCTGAACATTTATATAAAATATACATTGGGAAGACCTTTGAAGGGCAGGATAAGACAATGAGTTCATAATAAATTCAAGATCACACTTAATAGGAAAATTTAAAGATGAGATGAGGCATGCATTCAGCCTTGGTATATGCCAGGTATTTGATTTAAAAACAAACTATCACATATAAGTTATTCAATGATACTTCTTTTGAATATTTAAGGTGCTTCTTGTAGACTGGGTCTGCTTTTTCTAAAGATTATCTGGAAAAAAAAATTTATACTGTCCCAAGACCCACTCATTTTTCTCCCATGTTAAAGATTTTGAATGGATTTGTTAGAATAAATTACAAGATAGTTTGATAGAAATCTAATTTTACTTGTTCTGAATTAATACATTGCTATTTTTCTCTCATTGCAAATATATATTCCATATCAAATGCTAGTTACATATCAAAGAAATCATTTGCATTAAATTGAATATTGCATTCTTCTTTTAAAAACAGAAAGCAGGCATCTAGCCACAAAAAAAGCATTGCAAATTTCAGATTTTTCTCATCTTTTAATTTGCAACTTACACATTCTTACTAATAACTCATTCAGTCTATGCAAATATAACTAATGATTTAAAATTGTTTGAAAATCATTTTAAGACTAAAATTGAAGTTTGTTTATCTATTTCTATTCAATTTCTACCTAAAGATGTTTGAATTGGGTTCCTTCTTGTAGTGGGCTATACTTTAAAGCAAAAACATAAACTATCTTTTCCTAAAATCTGATTAAGAATTCACTGCTTCTAGGAAATCTTCAAGGATTGAGTTTTGGCTACATGTTTTTTGTTCTACTCAGGACCACCATAGAATTTAGCCATTTTGAGCTTTTCTGAGTCACATCTGTTATTCAGCAGTAACCAGTAACTGTAGCACAGGTTTATCAACAGTCTTTAAGATCAGTTTCTCCCCCTACCACACAAATGCAAATAAACAGAGGATTCAATCACTAATAACTCCAAGAAACAGTATGTAAGATAAACATATGACAATTTAATACATTGAGAGTTCCTTCTAGCTAAAAATATTTTGTCAATCACACTGAATCCCTTTAGAATCTAAAGAGAAAAAAAATTATATACTTCTCATATCCTCCACCAAGTTAAAGGCAATCCTGAGCTGGATGATCAGAACAGATTTTAGTGGGGAAGTGAAAGAAGAGAAATACTCTGGTTACCAGAGAGCAAAGCCTTTGTAACTCATCCTGAAAGAGAAAGAGATCTCATGAGGTTGGCATGGAGAGCTACCACCTATAAATGAGCTAAGGTCCTGGACTGAATCTCTATTGCCAGCAGAATGACCAACTGAAAGCATGGGCAAGCAGGCAGACATCAGGGAAAGGGCAGGTTGCCAGCATGCCTTTCCTCTCCGCTCACCTCTGGGTACCTCAAGACATGGATGGAACTCGGTGGTGTTGTTTGATTAGACTTCTCATTTGTGGTGTTTGGCTCTTTTTCTAGATTTATCAGAGGAGCATTCTTTTTAGCCAAGTGTTCATAGGTCAATAACTACATAGCCTTATTGATCACTCTAGTTTTCTATACATGTGTGATGAAAAACTCCCCACTGGATGTGTTTTCTTTGGTATTCCTTGCACAAAATGTCAATCTTTCTGTGATCTATACATACAAAGAATTTGTATTTCCTCCCTTTGTTACTCTTTCTATAAGATGTCGATTCTTCTGTGATCCACATAGACAAAGTAATATTTGATGGGTCATGGAAAACTAAGAAAGTTTAATGGTAATACAGCAACAAAATGGATGCATAACATTGCTTTTCTGGGCAACACTATTCATAGAAAAATTTTAAAAATCCTATATCTTATCTAATCAGACTCTTGACTTAAACTCATACCCACAACTATTGGAAATACAGTTCTATCAATTTCTCTCTAGTGGCCACTGTGACATTTTCAAGCTGATAAAATGCCCTTATTTAAGGTAACACAAAAAGTGTCAGCTGTCAGAGTGGAGGCTTAGCTATAGTAAGACCATGGCATGATGGTCCTTCCTGGTAAAAATCAACCTGCAAACGAATCACTAGTTGTGAGACAGTGTCCCAGAACCACTGAGGTGGTGGTAAAAAGGATCTCTTTATCATCCTAGATCACCATTGAAAACAATGTCATGGAGAGCAGGAATCTGTAGAGAAAATGACGATTTTTTCAACTAGACAAGAGGAACAAAAAAGAAAAGGAGATGAGTGTGAAGGGTAGAACTCCATCACTTCAGCGGCCTGTAGACTCTATAAAAGTAAGCCTGATACCTGACTCAGAGAAAAAATTAGAAAAACAGGCAAAAACAATGGTTAAAGTATAGCCCGTTAAGCTAGTGATTAAGAATATGGAAGTCCTCAAAATAGGTTGATTATTATCCATCAGTTACCCTAAAAGATGAAAGCCAGATAACAAGCTGCTTTGGATACATATATTAAGGAATTATCAAAAGTGAGAGAAGCATAGCCAATATCCACTCCTTCTCCAGCAATTAGTTATCACATAAATCAACTTCCTGTTAAACAGTCAGCCTCCCTCTTCCCTCACCCACAAGGAACACCGTGGTCCTAGACTTCCACTGGGGAATCAAAACTAACTTCTAAAGAAAGACCTGATTTATTATTCTTCAGAGTAGGACACCTATATAAACAGGGAGGACTTCCTAGCTAGTCTAGCCTCGGGGAACTGGATCCAGGAAAAAGAAATGGCGAGGCAAGGCTTATCAAGTCCTCCAAGACTGCAGGTGGTTAGAGAGTGGGACTTTGGTAGCCTGAGAATATCTGCACCCATCTTAAAGCTGTTTGTGTTACCAGTAAGCTTAATGAATAAATGAAAGGTAAACTATAAGGGAGTAGCTCCATGGGTATAGCCCAGGAAGGAGCTTCCTGACTCAAAAGCCTGAGTGAGTAAGAGAATGGAGCTTCGTTGCAACTGCTCACATATATGATTTTAATGGACTCTTAGTTTTCAAATATAAAACTAAAAGAGGCAAAAAAGAGCATAAGAGAGATGAAAGGAGAAGGAAGCAGAGTGCACGTAAGACTTCTCTCTTGTTATTACTACCAAATAAACCAGAAGAGGCGATAATTTAATGCCTCCATTTAATCATCATGGCAAATGTTAATTCAAGTGGTGCTTACCATAAAATATATAACCAGTAACTGAAGTCAATAGTGACCTTGACAGAACTACACAACAATTCTCTACCCTTCTTTGAAGAAACCTCACTTCTACACTCAAGAAAATCCAGCCCTTTGTTCCCTCAAATCTTTCTCAGAAGCTTGTGGAAAGGTAGTAAAAGTCTTAAATATCCAACCTCTTGGAGAGCTCTGGTCAAGGTGGTGGAGTAGGTAAACTTTGTGCTCACCTCCTCTCACGATCACATTACAATTACAACTAAACTACAGAACAATCATCAATGAGAATCATCTGAAGTTTAGCTGAACAGAAGTCCTCTAACTAAGGACAAACAGAAGAAAGCACATCGAGTCTGGTGGGAGGGGCAGAGATGCAAAATGGGTTGGTTCCACACCCACGTGTGGTGGTTGAGAACCGGGAAGAATATCTCAGCTGTGGAAGTTCCTCTGGAAGAGCAAGGGGTCCCAGCCCCTCATGAGCTCCTCAGCCCCAGAGCACCAGTGCCAGTGGAAATTGTGGCTGAGTGTGATGTAAAGCTGTTTTAGACTTAGGTATTCCTCTTAAAGGGTCTGCACATGAAATTACTTGCTGACAGACTCACACACTCTGACTAATCTTGATTATAGGTCCTTGCTCTCTCTCTTCTCCTTCTGGTACCCCTCTGATGCAAATATTGGTATCCTTGATGTTGTCCAGAGGCTCCTTAACTTGTCCTCATATTTTAGATTCTTTTTTTCCTGTTGCTGTTCTAATTGGGTGTTTTCTGCTTCCTTATCTTCCAGATTATCATTTAATTCTCTGCTTCATCTAATCTACTATTAATTTCCTCTAATGTATTTTTATTTCAGTAATTGCATTCTTTACTTCTATTTTTTTATGATTTCTATTTCCACTTTTATGTTTTGTATCTCTTTGTTGAAGTTCTCAGTGAGATCATTGAAAACTTATATGAAGAAATAATGACAGATAACTTCCCTAACTTAGTGAAGGAAATAGACAGACCCAGGAAGCTCAGCGAATCCTAAACAAGATGAACCCAAAGAGGCCCACACCAAGACACATCATAATTTAAATGCTAAAAGTTAAGGACAAAGAGAGAATCTTAAAAGCAACAAGAGAAAAGCAATTAGTTATCTACAAGGGAGCTCCCACATGACTGTCAGGTGATTTCTCAACAGAGACTTTGTAAGCCAGAAGAGATTGTCACAAAATATTCAAAGTGATGAAAAGCAAGGGCCTTTAATAAAGATTACTCTACCCAGCAAAGTTACCATTTAAAATTAAAGGACAGAAAAAGAGTTTCCCAGACAAGAAAAAGCTAAAAGAGTTCATCACCACCAAGCTGGTATTAAAATAAATATTACAGGACTACTTTAAGAAAAAGAAAAAAAGATTAAAAAATGAATAATAAAAAGGCAATAACCACATAAGTCTATCAACAATTATTTTCACTGTAAATGGATTAAATGTTCCAATCAAAAGAAAGTGTGGCTGAAGAGATACAAAAATAGGACCCCTACATATGCTGCTTACAAGAGACTCACTTTAGATCAAAAGAATCATACAGATGGAAAGCAAAGGGTTGGAAAAACATATTTTGTGAAAATGGAAATAAAAAAGAAAAAAGCTGGATAGCAAGAATTATACTGGACAAAATGGACTTTAAAACAAAGACTATAGCAAGAGACAGAGAAGGGCCTAGTAACCCCATTTCTAGGTATTTATTCAAAGAAATCCAAAACACTACTTGGATGGGACATGGGAATCTATATGTTTAGTACAGCATTATTTACAATAGCCAAGATACGGAGGCAACCTGGGTGTCCATTTGTGGATGAATGGACAAAGAAGAAGTGGTACATATATACAAAGGAATATTACTCAGCCATAAAAAAAAGAATGAAATTTTGCCATCTGCAACAACATGGATGAACACAGAAGGTATTCTGCTGAGTGGAGTAAATCAGACAGAGAAAAACAAATGTCATATGATTTCACTTACATGTAGAATCTAGAGAATAGGATAAACAAACAACAACAGAAATAGGCTCGTAGATATAGAGCATTTTGATGGTTGCCAGATTGGGAGTAAGGGTGAGTAGTAAAGGAGAGGGAGAGAGGATTAAAAGGTACAAATTGGCATTTACAAAATAGTCATGGGAGGTAGAGTATAGCATGGGGAATATCATCAGTGGAATTGTAATAACCATGTGGTGTCAGATGGGTATTGGGTTTATTGGATTGATCATTTAGTAATTATATAAATGTCTAATCCCTGTATTATACACCTGAAACTAGTGTAATATTGTATGTCAACTGCAATTGGAAAAACTAAAAATATAAAATTAAAAAAAAAAAACAGCCTCTTTTCAGTTTTGCTAAAAAAATAAAAATAAAAAAGGTGCTGGAAGAAATAGTGTCCCAAAGTCCAGGAGAGTGTTGACAGCAGAAAAACTGAGGCGTCCCAAGGGAAATGTGCAGTTGGAACTACACGGTTCTAGTTTCCCTCTTCATAATCTTTATCTATGGTCAGGTTTCAAGGCTAGGGTTTGATTTTACTGGGTGTGGCAGTGGTTTTATTTTTTGCTCTTATTTAGTGCGAAACACTGTACTAGATCATTGGAACATAAAATAAATAAGACATAGTTATTGCCTCGAGAGAGGTCAAGTTCTCTTGGTTAATTTGATTAGCCTTTTTTTTGTTGTTGTTATCAAGAAAATTTTAACTAAAAGGATGTTTGTCATGTAGCAGTGTCAAAATACAAAATAATTATTTTAAAGCAGCAATAATATTCACATTAACAGCATATCTAATCTCTGACTTTCTTCTCACTCTCACTCCTACATACTCATGAATCAGAAATGCAATGGCACCAAAGATTAGAGGATAAACTCATTTTTAATTTCAAAAACTTAAAATATAATAGCTAATTTTTAAAGCCATTTACAAATAGCTGTTTCAACATGACTACATCTAAATGACTGCACCGAACTGTGTGTATGAAATCTTAGCCTCCTAAAATTCATAGGTTTCAGAAGAAATGAGCAGGTAGAAGAAATCATCTTCTGGATTATCCAGGAGAGATTACTACAGATAGAGCTGTGGTTTCCAGCTAGTGGAGGTGCGGTGCCAATGTCAACTTTTGCAAATGCTTAATAATGAAAAAATTAATGAGTCTATTTCAGATTTAGAGCAACCTTGGAGAAGCAAGCCATCATCCATGACTTCTCTAGCTTGATTTGATCAGAATCTTGAGTAGGACAAATAACCAGTTAGTTGACTTGGTTGGTCATTCATTCAGGGTAACTTTTTGGTCAGATAACTCTGTGCACTTCTGATTTTACGAGCTAAATGGATTTGCCCCTTCTGTTGAACCCATAACACTAAGGTGTGCATGATGGTCACAATGGATTAAAATTAAATACTTTGGCAGTTCTTTTCAACTGAGTGAGATTTGATGTCTCTGCCAAACTACTCATCTTCCCAATGCAGCATTCCTCAGAGCATGTGCTATAGAACAGTAGTGGCTTGAGTTTTAAAACATTCCATGGAAAACAGATTTATTGGTCCAATGACTATAGCAGAGCTTGCACTAAACAATGTGGAATGTTACTCCAGGATTTCTCAAAACCGCAAATATGGGAGTGAGAGAAGTGAATTAGCTTTCAGACTTATTTGAGTTTTAACTCTATTTCTTACTAGTTTTAACTTGAGCAAGTTATTTAACCTTTTCAAGGTTTAATACACTCATTTGTAAAGTTAGGATATAAACACCCACATCACAGAATTGGTCAGTGGCTAAACAAAATAAAATACCTAAAGTAGTAACATTTTTAAAATTTGTTTTGGGATGTAATTTGTATTATTATGTTTCTACATTATTGCAATTGGATTATATCTTTGTCATGCCAAAAATATGGATTCAATTTTAATGTACAAACAAAGCAGAGGTATTTATAGTTTTTCATTCTACTAATCACTCTTCTATTAGATGCCCATTGGGAATCACACAGCAAATCTCTGCAAATTAACTAACCATATCATGCCTTTTTTTGTATGACCTTAGTGTTATCTTATACTGGACATTGGTTTTTCTGTTGTAATTCTATAAACCTTTAAATAGCCCTGCAATAATGATGCCAATGTATTTTAAAATAGTATTGGAAAGGTAAACCGGTGCTCTTAAACAAAATGTATTTTGCTGAGAACCTAAATCTCAATCTGTCCTTTGTTCTCATATTACAGTGAGTTGGAGTTGAGTTGAGATACCTGGCTTGCATCTCAAGAGTCATCAGGGTATCTGAGCTCTGAATTCCCATCATCCACACCATCCATCTTCATCAAGGTGCAATAAATATGTCTGCAGAGGTCACTGTCTTGGAGATAGTTCAAGTGTTAGTTTCAGCCCGAAAAGAACTCAAAGTAAGTTGTATCTTTTGCTCTTCAGAATGTTTCTAGCCTGTTTTATAAGAAATTACATTTCAGCAATAGAGAGGACTTAAATTTTTTACCTAATACTTTGTAGGCATGTTCTTTAGAAAGAAGAAAGAATCATGACTATTGATAAGAAACTTAGTGTCATGCTATGGTTTACCTCATCTTACTCTCGCTCTTTAAATGATAGACATTACATTTTCAAAGTGACCACAGGCAGGTTCTGAAAGATAGCAGCATGTAAGTATGATTATTTTTCTGCATGAGAGGCTGCATTATGTAAGAGCTAAATAAATATTGTTTCTTGTTTCCTATTAGACACATATGATATCAAAGGTGGGAAATTCTAAACACTTGTAGGACAAACAAGCTGTAACTAAGGTTTTCATGGAGGCTATGGGCTCTGTACGGCAAAATAATTATCACTTCCATATACACAGTTTATGCCGGCCAACTAATCTCAAAGTAGTTATTGAACATTCACTGTATTGTCAAGCTTATATGCCAGGCTCCAAAACATAGCACAGAGGATCTCTGTCCTCAAATGTTTACTGTTTAAGACCTGGAGATTTAAATGATGAAAGATAAATAAAAGTCATTAAGTAAAGGCATGAACACAATGTAAATACTATGGGAATTCAGAGAAGAAAAGATGTTAGTGGGCTGTAGATAGGCAAGATGGCTTCCATGGAAGAAAGGAATTTGGCTGAGACCTTTAAACCAGGGTAAAATTATATTGGCCAAGAAGAGAGGAAGAAATTCCTGGAAGTGGACAAAAATGGCAAAAAGAAGAGTAAGTGAAGAAACCAGTAAAACGATTGTTGTGAGTGAAACAATTAATAAAAAATGACCATTTTTTGACAGGTGGATATGAGGAAGTTGAAAAAACTCTGAATCTACAATTCGACCAGATGAATAGATCATGGGTGACATTACAGATTATTTAGCCAAGAAATGACAGTAGGAGACCAGTGCAACAGGAAAATAAATTGGTTTCAGGCAGAAGGGTTGGAAATAAAGAGGATGAAGGGAGGTAACTGAAATGATCTGAATATGAGTAACTGAGGTTTTGGATGGGAGTCATAACAAAGGGATGAATAGAAGATAAGCAGAGAAATATTGAAAGTAAACTCTGGCAATGCATGGGTGATAATTGCAAATGCCTAGTCAGTGAAATGGAGAAAGTGTTACATGTGTGAAAATTGTCATACAAAATGCTACAAAAGTCACAGGTTTTAGAATTACATTTGAATTTGTATTTTACCTTGCTCCTTGCCAACAGTGTGATCTCAGGAAATTATTTGTACATAAATTTTCCCAAATCTAAAATTAGATTATCGTTGTTTATGTGAGGATTAAACAAGGTAATGTGTAAAATGTCTAATAAGTGCTTGGCACTTAGTAGGCACTCAAGAAATATTAGCTTCTTGTTCCACTTCGGTAGTCCTAAAACCTCCTATAGGCAGAAACTGGAAATTAGGTTCAAGTTCAGTGGTTAGTTATTGGCTGAATATTTATATTCCCCCAATTTACATGTTGATACCCTAATCCCCAGTGCGATGGTACTTTGAGGTGAGGCCTATAAGAGATGAGTAAGTGATAAAAACAGAGTCTTCATGATGCTTTTGCCATGTGATGTTGTAATGAGAAGAGGGCTGTCAATAAAACTGGTTCTCGCCAGACACTGAATGTATCTGCACTATGATTTTAGACTTCCCAACCTCTGCAACTCTGATAAATAAAGTTCTGTTCTTTACAAGCCAACTGATTTTATGATATTTTGTTGTAGCTATCTAGATGAACTAAGACAGGCAGGAAATGCAATTAGATATCATCCACAAAGAAGTGTCATTTTGAACCATATAAGAAATATAAGAAATATTCTCTTTGAGGAAATGAATGAGCAAGTTTTGGGGAAAGATGAAGATGAGAAAAGAGAAGAGCTGAATAAATATGAGCAGTAGATATGAGGTAAGTTTAGTATGGTATTTAGAACCTATTATGCACTCATTCAATACAAGCTGTTAATATAATATTATTATTATTATTATTATTATTATTATTATTATTATTACTATTAGAGAGAGTCAAAGATTTGGGAATGAACCCTAGAGAGAATAAAGTCACAGTAATCAAGTGAAGTAGAAAAGTTAAAATGAGGACATCTCTATAGTACCGTAAGTTGTAAAAAGATGAGAACAAGGACTGAAAAGCCATTCCATTCAAGTCAAAATAATTGGTGACTTAAGTGCCTGACCTCTGTAATTCTTGTTTGTAGTTGAGACTTCTTCATGATTGAAGAGCAAGACTCTGTGATGTTCACATAGCTACCTGAACTGTGAATGACATGTATTTTATTCACCATCACCAAAAATACCTCTGTAGCGGATGCTTTACCTGCCACAGAAAAAAAAGAGAATCAGGGTTCTTAAAATAAATGCAACTGGTGACCTATTTTAAAATAGAGGAAAAGAGCAAACTATGAATTAATAAAAAACATAATTCCCTGTGATGATTTTTCATAAAGCGGAACACCAAATATTGGCTTCCCTTGTGTTGGAAAATGAATAGATAAAACACTTTTTCCAATGACCTGAAGGCTTGGCTAGAGAGAATAAATAAATTATTGACACATGAGGAGTAGACAATTCCTCATCCACTGTTGAGCTTTTTATTCTTTGTGGAGCAGATGGTCTAAATAAAGTAGCCAAAAATAACAGGTGGGTTTTATAGCATTAAGCCACTGAAAACACTAAGCGTCTGCAGTTTAAATCACGTTTAAAATATTAAGCCTTAAAACCACCTTTGAAAATAATCTTTTATATTTACAAACGCCTTTGTCCATTTTAAATGCTATCAAAGCACAAGGACGAATGTGAGCATGAACACATATTTAGAGACAATACGGGAGAGACAGATTGGAAGAAACAGCTGCTCTTTATGGAAATGGTTTAACACAGGGTTGTTAAACCATGTTGATAGACTCTAACTGATATAAATAACATCACCTCTTCTGGGACCAAACAAAACTTGGATCTAAGTCATTGCTGCCGAAATATGGCTATCTTTCATCTCTATCTACTATATGGAAAGCTATCACAAAGAACTCAAATACGTTATTTTTCCTACCATTTGTCAAATGCCTAAGTCCAATTACAGAAGTCAAATTGCAGTTTCAATAACATCTATTCTACATCATTCTATGTATTTGTCTTACATTGTGTATTTTTGTAAGTCAAGGAAGGAAAAGTTCTGTGAGATTGGAAGATATAAGGGGGAATATAATACTTGGGTCATTAGGAGAGGATAGTCTAGCTCTACTCAGAGATTATTGCTTTATTATAGTATTTTTATTAATTATATGCATTTGATAGCTAGAGTTTTAAAAGTAAAAATCATGTCTCCTTACATTCCTTCCCCAATCTCCCACTTCTCTAGAACAACAACCACTAGCATTTTCAAGACTAACTATCGGAATCTGTGCATGTACATTGACGGTTAAAAAAGGCTCAAACCATTAAACCAACAATGAATTTTAAGAAAACTTTTACATTCATGAATCATCTTCATCCTTCTTGAATAATTTAAAACCATAAGCACCTTCCTGAGTACGAAGCATGAATTGTAAAAAATAAAATTATGTCTCTACTTAATGTTTGCAACTTGCTTTAAAAAAAAAAATCAACACTGCTTCATGGACCTCTTTTATTGTCATTCACGCAATCTACTTCATATCATTTAATGGCTGTGCCCTTTTTGAAGGTATATTTTAGTTTATTTAGTTTTTTCAAAATGAATGGGTATTTGTTACTTCCAATTGTGCTCTCGTATAAGTATTTTTATAGTGTTTATTACTAGAGACAAACTTGATAACTCAAAGGTTTTGTGGATTTTTATTTCAATACCTTTTGGAATACCTACTTTCAAGACTTCTCCAATTTTGTTGTACTTTTAATAAGTCGTACTATGTTTTTCTCTTTAAATCTAAAGTGCTTATTTATTTAGGAGACTACCATGTCTTTTATTCTTTCATCTCAGAGTTGGCTGCATTTGGGAATAAATTAAGAGTTATGTGCTGTTGTTGACAGCATATAAGATAGGGAAGGAGAGATGGTAAAAGAGAAAAAGGAGTTTAAACCTTTTTAAAACCCTTTTAAAGAGATCTGATTGTGTCGACGCTGCCACTAAGACATAATAATAATTAGTAGTAACCATATATCTTTGATAAATCATTTGTTACATGTGCCTCTTAAGCTTTAATTATCAAACAAAATCTATCTTATGTAAGGTTAATACAAATGCTGATGCTTGTAAAAGATGTAGGGGGTGGGTTAGTGGTGGTGGTATATTTAGTCAAGAGACAATTTCTGACAAATTGCAATGAGGTTATATAAACATGAAGAAATGCAGAAATGAGAAAGATAAAGGATGAAATCCTTGAAGAAGATCCCACACAATTGGAATAATATAAAAAAAAGCTTGCCTATGTAAAGAATACACAAATGGTATCTGTTTATTAAATTCAAAATGTTCCTTTGGGACTTGCCTCTAGTATCAGATTCTCAACAGAAAATCTGGGCAGCTTCCCACTGGCTGCTCAAAGGTTGTCCATTTCTTTTGTTTCACAACATTTCACTACTTTAAAACTCTTGTTTATAGCAATCATTCTTGCTCGGGCTTCCTTCTTTCTTTCCTTCCCTTTCTCCTCGATCCCTCTTACAGTGATTATATTCATGTATTCCTTGGTAAATTAGCCTGAGTTCAAATCTTGGCTTAAACTATTTAACAGTCATCTAATCTTAGGCATTTGTCTTTCTGAGCCTTACTTCCCTAATCAGGAAGGGTAATAAGTGGTTCTTTTTGTGTGAGAATTAGATGTGGTAATTCATGTCCAGGGATTGGCATAGTGCCTGGCATCAATATGCATCCAGATATCATTTATTATTGTGGTTAATATTAAGTATCTACTATTTTCCAGACTCTTTGCAAGATACGGAAAATATACAGTTAAGTAAGATATGGCCTATTGAGAAACCTATAATTTAGTATTTCCAGCTAGAATTTATTCCTGTTGCTGGTGAAAACTCCTGGTAAGGCGTTTGGCTACTTTTTCCCCCCTTAGAACAAGAAGAGAAGCTCCAAAATGAGGTACTCAAATCTCAACCTTTTGTACAATAAAAATTTACCTTATCCAAGGTGCAAAGTGGTCAAAATCAGCCCAGCCTTTCAGATACACAGTCAAGCTGCTGACTCTAATACTCCATATTTCTCTTCTCTGTGGGCAAAAAGATTCTTTCCAACCATATCTACAGTGTCATATCATGTGGTCATACCTCTGGTATCAAGGCAAGTGAAACTTTCCAATGCGAAGGTGGTTGGAAGAATTGGAAAAAATAATCACTTGTTCTTAGTTCCTGTAATAAGTCTGTGCTAAGAACTTTCTCATTTCTAGGTAAAGGAAGCCACTCTAACTAGGTGGTGGTCTACGAAGTCTTCATAGCAGAGAAGCAATGTAAAACTCTGGACTTAAGTTTCTATGTAAGCCTTTAGGTCTAACATGGTTGAACAAAAGCATTTTTTTTTTTTTAAATTCCACTCTCATCTCGTAAACCCACTGTGAACAATGAAAAAGAGAAAAATAGAAGAGAAAAGCTCTTTATCTCCTATGAAACAAGGAAGGTTTTTACAACCTCAGACTGTACACACACATACCAAACACTTCAACAGCTATGCTTATATCACAAAAGCATTGAACTTGTTAGGGCTCAAAGAAATTGCAAACAGGATGACAACTCTTGAAAAAAATCTCATAGGAAAATATAAGAATTCAAAGAAATTATAAGACAATAGATAGGGAAAAATTGAGCTAGCACAATTCATAGAGAAAATAAGAGAAAACTAAACCATGATAAAGAAGGAAGTCACATCAGGAGTAATATAATAATAATAATAATGAATAATTATTGTTTGTTAATTGATAGATATGGAAGAAAAAGAGATCCACTACACCCATAACTGCTGAGCAAGAGTGTGGAACAAATGAAAGAGCTGAAATTATGAAGTAATATCACAGATGAAAATACCACTGAAATGAGAAAAAACATGAATCTGAAAATTGAAAGGGCACATTTTATCTTTGAAAACTTCAGAATCATCTGCCTGACATATTTTGTAAGAGTTGTAGTCCTTCAACAATTCAGGGAAAAAAACTGAGCATGTGACAAGAAAGGCAAATAGTACACAAAGGATAAAAATCAGGTTAGTCACAGATGTCTCTAAGGCAACATTCAATTCCGGAAAAAAGTGAACAATATCTGCAAAGTTAGGGGAGTTTACACTGTGTAAAGTGTCTTCAAAAGAAAGGTAACAGATATTTCCTCAAAGTTAGCAACTTTGTTAACAATTTGGGGACCAAAACACTGCTATGCAGAATGAATACCAGGCAGACATGAGATGAAACATAAAAATAATCAGATGTGGAAAAAACATGATAAATAAATGATAGTAAACAGTGAATCAATTTAAATACAGAATTGTGAGAATTATGATTTCAAATCAAAATGAAAATAGATACTATATAAAGTAAAACATAATTTTTTATAAATACTTTTATATTAACATGTAAAGAATTTTTAAGGAGTGTCTCTTGAAGAAACCATTATTTTAGTCTTACTTCAATTTCTTTTTCTTTGTCTAAGTTCCATAATTTTCATTTTAAATAATAAACATAGGATGATAATTCTTTATATTCTATTACCAATTGATTCTTTCTATAAGGATATGTATAAAATAATGTTCACAAAATAATTAACTAAAGTAATTTGGAAGTGGCAGAAATTGGTATGGTTTTAGAAATGTTTTTTCTTTTCACCTTTCTGAATGACTTGACATTTTCTTAATGAGCATCTATTAATATTACATTAAAAAATACCTTTTACTTAACTTCATTTCTAATAAGATGGAAGAAGAAAAGAGAAAGGCAATAAAATAAAGCAATAACTATTTATGCTTTTTCTAAAATACCATAATTCAACAAATGATTTCAAAATTAATGTAAAGATTGGTCAAAAAATCATACTATTCTGACTACTATTGTGTGTGCTTGAAATTTTGCTCATACAAATTTTTTAAAAACTCAATTTATGAGTTATTTAATAAAAGGTCAAACTTTTGACATATAGCCCAAGAATCTCTTAATATTGTGCTGAAGTTTCACAATGAAAATAAAATGTCTTTTTCTCCTGTTTTGATTGATTGTTTCCCATACTAATAACAAAAATATTAGAACTAATCAAGGATGAAATTTATGATTTGTATAGCTTTTCAACTACAAAGGTGAATTTGTGTATGTACTTTTTAACCAGAGAAAACTGAATTGCACAAACTTTATTGTTCTCATTTTTCAAAATTATTCTTTAGATTTAAACCAGAATAGTTCAATGACAAAGTAACAAGGAATGTAAAATTGTGATGGCTGAGGTTGAATAGGCAGGTGGATTTTGATGTGGTATCTAAAGCTAAAACAATATTATAAAATTCAGATAATTCTATTTGTTTTGTTTGAATTACTAAGCATTTGTTTGTTTTTCATGAGCAGAGTATTTTATTACTGTATTACAGATTTTATGAATACCTGACAACTTCTTGTGTGGAAAGAGAGAGAGAGAGAGACAGAGACAGAGAGACAGAGAGACAGAAACAGAGAGACAGAGAGAAACAGAGACAGAGAGACAGAGACAGAGAGAGACAGAAACAGAGAGACAGAGACAGAGAGACAGGGACAGAGAGACAGAGAGACAGAAACAGAGAGAGAGGAGAGGAATTAAATACAAAGGAACAAAAATATTTGTTATCCTTTCAAAACTACTTAAAATGCATTCAGTCCCCTTCATGAACAAACCTAGCATCACAAACAAAAGACAAGAGAGAAAAATGTAATGTAACTTTCTGAGATTACATAATGATCAAATTCATAAAATACTGAAATATGGATTTTATTCTCCTGCCTCGCATTCCTTGCAGTTGAGCAATGAAAGGCAGGAATGTTGGAAATGACAACTGGTGACCTCATTGGGTCTCTGCATGGCCCAGGAAATGTAATTTCAGAGCAAAGAATGAAAAAGTATTCTATCTGCTATTTCTTCCAAAAGGAAATACAGTGGTTACTGAGTCCCTGGCAGGAGCTAGGGTGTGATATTAATCTATTTAAGGTGATACCATTCCAATGCTCTATAACAGTGGTTTTTAACTTGGAGATCATGGATCTATTGGTCTATGAATAAGTTTCAGGGGGTCCATGAAATTTCAACATTTCTATATACATGATTTATTGAAGAGAGAATCCTGAGATTAAGAACAAATGCTCTAGCAGCATTTATCTAAATGATACTTAAGACAAATAGCAAAAAACATATACCTTCATTAAATATTAATTTTTGTAAATGGCACCCCATAAAATTATTGGCTCAAAGGAAACTTTTAATATATTAAAACAGAAACTAAAGACTTGTTCTGAAAGTTTTAGAAACTATAAGTACTAGATTCTTCTAACAAGAAGACTCAGAAACCTAACCTGTTCTTGGGATGACAAAAATCACAAATGTACAACCATCCCCTGGGTTGGTGGGCATGTTCTCTAGCAGTAGAGGGTAGAAAAATAAGCTCAATTTGAATACCAGGCTGTTTTTCTTCTAATTCCCCCACAAAAAAAAAGTGAAGTTAACATCTATAGAAATAAATGGTATCATTACATTCTTTGGTAATTATAGTAAAGCATCATATAAGCCATGGTACTTACTTTTCCTCTTAGAATCATTACTACTTAGAATCCAAGCAAAAACAAAGTGTGTATCATGACCTAAAACTCTATAGATCATCTTTCGGAGCTGCAGGTATAAGAGGTTTAGAAAGCCTACCAGCTAGAGCTTTTCATATTTCTCAAGCAGACATCTCTTGAGCCATATCTAAGAACAAACTGATATACAGCCTGTTTTCATAGTAGTAAATCACCAAGTAATGGTCTTCTGTTGACCTTTGTACTATATAATAAAGATGTCATGATTCAATATTAAGATTCCCAATCTTTCTTTATAATATTGACATGTCAGAATTTCAGGCCTAACTGTAAGTGTTAAGTTTTTTGGGGGGTGGGGGAGGGAACTTGATTGCCTTTGGAACCAAAAACAAACAAACAAACAAACAAAACAATGTTATCATAGAGAGCTAAGAAGAGAAACTTGAAATGACAGAGTTAACCCTTTTTGAAAACACTAATCTACACGTCTGTTTGTGTTCCTCAAGTACCAAAAGACATTTATTTGTTTATTACTTTTCTAGTTGTATGTTGCTCATTTATAAGGAAACATTAACTTTAAAAATGGCACAGCTCTTTTTCACTTTTTTTCAAAATTGCACAAGATCTGGTAGGACTAGGAGGGTAAAGAGAAAGAAAAGTTAGTTAAATTCTTCCCTAGTCCTAAGTTCATTTTTCTTCCTGACCAAATGCAAGAATGCTATCTTTTTCTTCTCCTCCCTCATGTACCCCACTTTTGAATTCTATTTATTCTTTGTAAAAAGTAGCTAACATTATGCTACTGTCCTCATTCTTACCTGGAAACATAGAAAACGTAGTCCGCAGAGAAAAATTTTCAGGAGAAAGCTATGAAATAGTTAAAAATGGCAGTTCCTCTAGACAAAGATGTTGCTACAACAATTGACCTAACTAGCCTTGTGCTAAGCCAAAGAATATAATTAATTACTTTTTGTTACTGTTCTTTACCTCTCCAAGAGACGTTACTATGCATTCAGAACCAACAGGGCTCCCATAGCTCAGGCATTCATTGTTCAATGCTAATGCTGTTGGTGAGATACGGTGTTTGGCTTTTTCATAAGCAGTAAATGCAGTTGCTTTCTTTTATTGCTCCCGAATTTATTAGAATGTAGATTACCATGTGAAACAGTTGTGAGTCCACAAAGTTGCTATCACCAATCAGCCTACAAGGCTTACAGTATTAAGATACAGGGTTCATATATCTTTGTGACAGAATTGTTGATCTTTCTCACTCCTAATGAAGAGATACTTGCAGCATACTCTAGAACTGGTGGACATCACACTGCTGATTTATAACAGAGCATCGAACTTTTATGATTATGAGTTCTACGCTGCAAAGGCACCTGGCTAACTATACGTTCCCCCAAAGGAAATTAACTATTGCACATTAGCAAAAAAGCAGAAACTCTTTTCCCAAAAGCCTCTTTTTCTCTCTTTCCTCCATCCCCCACTTATTCCCCAAAGTCCAACAAGATTACATTTCAAAACTTTCATCTTGATAGCATCGCAATTTTGAACTTCCAAAAAATGTTTTTGTAACTAGCAAATAAGGGCCAGATAAGGTCACATGGGTCGGGGGTGGGGGATAGTTGAGGCGTGATCGTGACAAAATGTCTTTCAGTTCATAAAATATTATCACAGTATTACCAATAACTAGACTGAGTCTCTAGTAGGTTGATTAACATGCACAACGTTATGTTGCACTGAGAGGCACATCCATGACTTATGGTACTGTGTTGGAGGCCTAGTTAGGTGCCCGTGTCACCACTTCATGTTGTAACTGTGCTGCCGTTGGTTCCAAAGAGCAGCTTTTACAATAAGAAAAGTGGAGAATTTTATGAAGCCTATGTTAAGGAGATGACAGCATGTGATTTGGGCACTGCTGGTGTGACAAGGTGACAGAAAAGCTCACTCATCTTTAAATCCTTCTTCGACTAGATTATAACAAATGCCTAACATTTAACATTTGTTATACATTCCCTGGAGCAAAGACTTATTTTTTAGTCATACTCCTGTTAAAATGCAAATATTCCAAAAAGGCAAAAATTCAAATGATGAAGAGAGCCCATTTGTTAAATTTATTTTCAGTGCTAGGTGAGAAGAAATTGAACACATGAAAGTGAATATTAAGTTTAGGAAAATTTACTATAAATGTGTCATACCAGTAGGGGCAGGCCTGACCATTTTGGACAGTAGATATTTCTCAGATTAAATCCTGGGAAGAGTGCAGCACTAATGTGGGTCTCATATCTTGGTCTTGAGTATTCTTATTAATATTTTATTAGCCAAGACATTACAAAAAGGACACTAGAAAAATTGTGAAATTATTTATCTGAGGTGTTTTGGTTTCTATTTTGTCTGCCCATTCTTAGCCATTACCTTTGTTAATCATTCTTCCTAAATTTTTTTCTGGGCAATTCTACCGTTCTGGTGAGAGGATAGACAACAGAAGCAGTTTAAAGAAATTAGAGACTGACAGTCTGGATTGGACTGGAAGAAACAAGACCAAAGAAAGTCTGTTAGAATGTGGCTAAGAAGGAATTAGCAGGCCAGGAATCCGTAATTTTTTGAGTGATAGACGACATATTTATATATTTGATAAAATCAATGGCTCCTTTACCCCAGAAAAATGTGTATGACATGACACAGAGTTTTCAGGATAATTTTGAAAGGTTTGAGAGCTACCCGAACACCAGCTATAAACTACTAAGAGACCTATGGAATTCGTATTAAAAACTCTTACACTAGATTCCATGATTCATAATCATATGCCCATCAGTCCTTTCATTATAGTAGCTTCGGTGCCAAACAACATGCCTGTACACATGGCAGATAATAAACAACTAATTTCTAAATAAATAAACTACAGTAATAATAATGTATCAGTGAGGAAAGAATAAACTACTGATTTTGCAAAAATACGTATTAATCTCAAGAAAAAATTGATGATGTTAGTAGATGGTTTCCCCTGCATTTCTATGTTTCTGCGTGAGTTAGGCATTCTGAGTAAATGGAATACTTTGCAAATATACCTTAGAAGCTAGAAGATAGTATCTCCCAAAAGATTGAAACCTCCAGAGATGTTCAAATTAGTAATGTCTCTTTCCACTCTTCCAGAGACATTTGCTTACAAGGTAGTAATCATACCCTCCCCTTCTGGGAGAAGGTTGTTTACACTGCAGAGTAAGTCTTTCTTTCTTAGTAGGAGAATGGCAGGTGTGCCAACATCCTGTATAAGTTCAAAGTCTCATTGTTTTAGGATTCCTCTCTTGTGAGACAAACCCAATGCATGTGTAGATAAACATCTGGCCCTCATTCTGTCACCTTTTGAGGGTTGGGGCATGGGGAACAGGTGCGGAGAGGCTGTTCTGGCTGCTTTTTGCTGTGAGTAATAAAACATCTGTGTCTCTGCCCCAGGGTCTTGTTTTAATCTGTATATGTGTGTGTATCTATATCTATATCTATGTCTGTATCTGTATCATCTGTATCTGTATATGTATCTATATCTTTATCTTGATATAATGGCAAGCTAACTGGTTATCTCACAAGTGGGGTAATCACAGTCATTTTACAGTTTCAGACTTAACACAAAGGAAGCCAGACATTAAAAGAGAAGTTTTTGTGTGATTTCCCTTATATGGCATTCAGAAAAAGGCAAAATGAGTCTTTAGTGATAGAGATAAACATTAGGTTTTCTTCTGGGGTCTATTAACTGAAAAGGAAAATGAAAAAGTCTTCTGGAATGCTGAAAATGATCTATATATTGTTTTTGATGGTGGTTACATGGAGATATAGACACATAGATATTTGTCACCTCAGATTTGTGCAATTTACTGCATACCTGCTAAATGTCAATAAAATGTTGCACAATAATAGTAAAATGCACTTTGATTTTCAACAACTTAGTAACGTAACTCTAAGAAGATGGTATACCTTTCCGACAAATTTTAATGAGGTAGTTGACCCAATTTCTGCATAACATCAGAGCAGACTGAGCATCACTTACCTAATTATTTCTACTACCAGAGCTAGGAAATTTGGAAGCTTTGCATGATGGTTCATTTTATTGGTCAGCTTGTTTGGGTTATGAGATGCCCAGATATTTGGTCAACTGTTATTCTGGTAGTGTCTGTGAGGGTGCTTGTGGTGAAATTAACATTTAAATCAATCAATTGTGAGTAAAGTAGATTTCTCCTCACAATGTTGGTAGGCCTCATAAAATTAATTAGTTGAGGGTCTGAATAGAACAAAAAGCCCTCTTGTAAGCAAGAGAAAATTTTTCAGCAGATTGCTTTCAAATTACATCTGCAAAATAGCCTTTACCTGGTTCTACAGCAGACCTCTTTCAGAGTTGAACTGAAACATGAGCTCTCCTGCGTCTTCAGCCTGCTGGTCTACCTTGCAGATTTTTGAATTTGCCAGCCTCCAAAATTATGTGAGACAATTGTGTGAGATAATAAATATCTTTCTCTCTATATATAAACATCCTAACAGTTCCTCTTCTCAAGACAACTCTGACTCATACAGCTTGTCAACTCCGAAACTTCTAGACCACCATCACTGCCCCTGATTCCATGGTCTTACCTAGACTGTCATTGCTCTCCCCTCATATGGCAGAAAGCTGCCTTATAATCCTTACTCTATCCAACCCGAAGTCCATTTCTCCCTCTGGCTTATTATTTCTACTTACATTTGTTTTTTACTGAAATTATAGGTGTGCTTAGATAAAATCATGAAACTAAAATGCTGAGAATATTATGTGAGTGGGGACTGAAATGTCAAAAAATCTGAAATGTAATAAAAATTAATTAAAATATGTTTAGAAATCGATATTGTAGTAGGCTCTTTAAACCAGCTTATTTCTCATCCTTCCCTTTTTCTTCTGTATTGTGTCATATTCTTTATTTTACTCTTGCTAGATATGCTATCTTCACTGAACATGTGGCAAGATATAGAATAATTTAGTAGTGGCTGAGGATTGGGACATGTAATTCTGACTCCTTGATTATCATGACCTTTTTATAACCACTGATTTAATGTCTTTAGCAGGTATGAAATACAGAATACATTTATTTTAGGTAAGTATTATATCCAGGAATAGATATTAAATTTTACATTTAATTCTAATTGGTCTAGATTAAAGTACACAAGACTAAACACAATCCTCAGGGTTTACTTTTTCTCTTAGGTAATCTTTATACAACTTTACAACAACCATTGTTCACATAAAAGGCTTTTATCAACTGTTGTGTTTTCTGGCTACTATGATGATTGTACCATACACATTTTAAAAGAAATTTAATAATCAGATAAATGTCTCTTTAGATGAAAATGCAAGAGCAGGGTAATGGCTGCTGATATTTGTTGGAATATGCACAAAACTTCTTACCATTAAATGTTGAACAACTCCATAGTTCTGCTGAAAAATATATTTTATTTTCACAAGCTTAGCAAATGTAGATCTAAAGGTAATTTCTTGGAACAGATCTCTAATTTGGCAAATAGCCCACAAGGCTATTTTACTTATATATTCCACATTCTATTGTCAAAAAGTAAATGTTATTTATATATTATATAAAACATATATATAATATGCATAATATTATATGCATACATTATATACATAATATTTATATATAAAATACACATGCGCACAAATGGGTTCTAGCTCTAATATGGGAGGCATGAAAATGCACCTCACAGATCTCCAAACGCAGAGAGCACCACTTACTGATGGCTCCAAGCTTCTGTGCTCTGAACTCCTTCTTTACATTCTGACTGAGGCCCTGCTTCCAACGGGCTGCTCCCAACCAGTGACTGAGCACAGCAAGGATACTAAGTCAGGCCCATTCCTAATAAACAAGAGACCCCTCTGAGTGACTTTGATTAAAGATCTTTCCATGCTCAACTGTCCTTACTCTGCTGCCAGCCAGATGCTTCCAGCTGACCTTCTACCTTCTTTACTTTCCTCTCTCCTCTCAGGATTCAACTTCCACCATGGTCTGATGGCTTATCTAGTCTCCTCTGCTCACTCTCTGTTTCCTCTCACTGGTGTTTCCCATAATATGTCACTTACCTGTTTAATTCTTGATATCTTGTCTTTAATATTTGATCCTCAAAGGACCAAGACTAACAAATACAGAGTCAGACATATTTTATTCTTGAAAAAGTTATCGAGACGCAGATTGTTTTTTAAATTATATCTATAAAGAAAGAATGAATAAAAGAATAGAAACTAAAAGGAAATAGAAAAAAGAGAGAGAATACAAAAATGCTGGCAGAGAAACAGAGTATCAAAAAGAAGAAAATAGGAAGAGGTGAAAACTGAGGTCCCCAGAAGGAAGGTGGAAGC
Source organism: Eonycteris spelaea (assembly GCA_003508835.1). NCBI lineage: Eukaryota > Metazoa > Chordata > Mammalia > Chiroptera > Pteropodidae > Eonycteris > Eonycteris spelaea. The sequence continues at coordinate 3,695,602 of PUFA01000003.1, forward strand.
AGGCAGTGAAAAGAGGGGAAGCATCAGATGATGAATTTATCAAAAGATGATCTGACTCTCACTCTATTCGCAGACTCGGAAATATTTCCAGCTTCCTGTTCATCCTTTGCCCCAGGGTGTTGTGATTATAGAGGTGGAGGAGAGGAAAGAGGCACTGAAAAGAACAGAGACTCCCCCTAACATCAATTCTGTCATCTCCAGTTGTTTTTCATGTGGTTCATCCTCCTCATCCTGAACAAAAAGTTGCTCTAGAAACACCAGTGCCTGCAATTTTAAATTCCAAAAGGGCTAAAGATATAGCCTGTTTTCAGTTCTTGTAAACATCTTGCAAACTGCATGACTTGAATACCCATATACATGAAGACTGATTCTGTCAAAAATACAAGATTGACAAATTCAGGGACACTGTCCCTTATCTTATTATACCAGCATTATTTAAGTGTAATCAATATCCTTGCCTTGGAAAAGATTGATTCAGAATATTTGAGAGAAATAATTGTTTACCTGTAGATCACGTCTGTCAATTAAAGTCACTACTTCTTTCAGTAAACTCATATTTTATAAACACGAAGTTTGTACATTTAATATTTTCCTTTTCTTTACTCTTTTATTTCCGGTAGCTAAAAGGAATCATAATTTTTCTTTTACAAGTGTCAACAATTTAGCATTTCAAAAGACCAGAGAGAGCATCTTCCTACTTTTCCATCAGATAAGGGTTTGAGGCAGTGCAGGAAAAGTACTAAATAAACCATTACTCCCCCACACCCAAAAGGAACTTTATTGGTTCAAAAGATGAAGTGGGTCGAGACACTGAAGATATAAAAATAAGATTTCTCTTATCCAGCAACATTTCTGTGGCTTTGGACTAGCCTACATGTGGTATTATCGAGTAAACTCTGAGCCACACAAGACTCTCCCACTGACTCTTTTACTTACCAACCAAAAGAACTTAAGCATGAACTTGGCAGAGCCTCATTGCTTCCATTTTTGAACGGATATTGTATTTCTTACAAGATAAGGTTATTGTAGGCATGAAATAAGAAATACATATAAAACACTAATAGAAGGGGAAGCATGTGGGGCTCAATAGAGATAGCTTTTACATTACAACAATTTAATATAAATTGATAATCTTCAATTCTGAATGAAACTATACAAGGTAGTGTTATTGTCTTCATTATTTTTTATTGTTTAGAAAACCATGACTGAAAAAGGTTGATTTTCTCATGGATATACCAATTTAGCATCAAAATTGGTGGTTTTCAAACCTAGATCCAACTGACTTCCAAGTTTATGCTCTCGGCATAGCTGTGAGTCTTGAGTCCATGCTATACAGAGCTGAGCATGCCTTATGCTCTTGGCATAGCTATGAGTTAGCATATGGGCTGTGTTCTACCTGCTGAGTCCACCTTTCAGAAAAATAAAAGACATAATATGAACGAAAGCCCAGCACTCCTTATGGGTACAGATGATGTACAATGAGCACATTTGCCCCACCCCGCAAAAGAAAGAACAATTAAAGACGAACTATAACAATGTCCTATTTTTATATTCAAAGGAACTGCCGTAGACCCATGACGAACATTTAGCTTTCATAATTCTTCATGTTCTTTATTCTGTTTTTGGAAAGGTTTTTTGTTTCTGATTTGACAAGCCATCTGCCTTGTTAGTTTTGCTTTCTTTTTTCAATTTTTTTATTTTTTAAATTTTTTTTAATTTTTTTTTTTTTTTTTTTTTTTTTTTTTACCTTTTAAAATAAACTCTAGAAGTAGTCCAAGGTAAAGAGAAAAAAAAAAAAAGTCAGGATGAATATGTGCAAATGGCTTGCTGCTACAAGTGTCCATCACTAATGTTTTTAATTTGCCAGTTTGTTGTGCTTGATAGAAACTTTGCTGAATAGAAACATAATTTTGATGCTGCTGCTTGTATGCAAATACAATTATTCACTCTTACTTAATACCAAATTACAAGATGGCTTACTTTTAGAAATCCAAACGGTAATGTAATTAGGCATTGAAAATAGTTTGTCTTTTCTAGTCAATTGCATCTTAATAACTTTTCTTTATATACTACTTTGTAATTGTCAAAGTATTTTCATATATATCATTTTATTTAATCCTCATAGCTACCTACTCTAGGATTAAATTAGGTTGTAGCTGAGAATGTGATGGATGGATTGTATTTGATAAAACTTTTACATATTCTGCCAAGTGATCCTTTCCCTTTGGTTAAGCAGTGAAATTAGGAGATCTGTACACATCTCCTAATCTGTCCCAGGTGGAAAACTGATTTGACCACAGGGACAAACAAACTAATCTGCTCCTTCTTGATAAACATTTGCATCTTAAGCACATTCAATTATCTCTGCAGTTCTGCCTTTGACCTTTTCAGACTCCCCAAGAACTTAGTGGGACAGGGAACCCTCATTTAGCCTGCCATGAAAAGTCTTAGGCAAGTGGCTTAATATTTAAAGGCTGAAAAATAATTACTTTGGTCACAGTATTAGTAATTTTTTGCTTATATCTCCTGTAATCTATGAGAAAATTACTTTATTAGGAAATCATTAGAGCATAATTTGCTTCTATAGCTACTGACATCAATTTTCATTTCTTATAATGAAACTACAAGTTCTCATGATATATTATTATTGTAAATAGCATGTTGCCAGACATTGTTTAGAAATTGTCATTAACCCTAACACCTGCGCCTTTCTTAAAAAGTGTACGAGTTTACCAAGGTTATATCACAGTTCAGCCACCTTCACCTTACTTATACACAAAGTGATCTCTCTAAAGACAGACTGAGATGAGTCTCAAAATAAATTTCCGTAAATACTTCCCTTTGTGTTGTTTTATGTTTATTCTTGAAAGACGTGAAAACCCAGCTGATTTGTTTGAACCGTTGCAAATGAGTTTCTTACTACTGGTATAGGAAATACAATCTGAACAAAGAAAGGCAAAATAATAGAGTTTCAGAAGGTCAGAATAAGATAGGAAGTACAATAGTCCCTACTTTTCTGTGGGGATACTGAACTCCAGATATGCTGTTTTTCCCTATACATACTCACAAACCAATTGAAAAATTTATAAATTAGCCTCAGTAAGATTAACAATAACTAATTACAAAATGAAATAATTATATTGTAATACAAGTATGTGAATGTGCTTGTTATCTCTTTCTCAAAATATCTTATTTTACTGTACTTACCCTTGTAATGATAAAATGCTTATGTGATGAGATGAAGTGAGATAAATGGCATAAGCATTGCTATTAGTGTTAGGCTAATAGTGACCTTCTGCTGATAAGTCAGAAAGAGGATCATCTGCTTCAGGTGATCCTGGGTCTTCAAAACATGACAATGCTGATAGTTGGGTGTCAGGAGCAGATGATCTCAATGGCTGGGGAAATTCAATATTTTCAGACTGAGATTTACTGTAGGTAACTGGAACTGCAGAAAGCAAAACGGTGCCTTATGGAGACTAATGTATGTAACTATATTTAAAAGACGGTTGGGGATCAAAACTTTTAAGGAGCAAGAATGCACAAAACTCCAGGCTTAAACTTTCTGTTAGAATCCTAGTCTTGTCATCAAAGATATGCCTTAAAAGATAAATATGTCTTGTTTTTTCAACTCAACATATGCCCAAACTTTTACCTAGCTATAGCTTTCCAGGCTATTTTATTTTTAGTAGTAGATTACAACACTCAGAAAGCTGAGCCCAAGGGAAAAAAAAAAAAAAAAAAGGAGGAATTCAATCAAGCCCTTAAGTTACTTGAGAACTAAGAATCTGAAGAGGAAAAACTATTTATTATTACAACATTCACTCTTAGTAATAAAGCACATGGAGGTGATGAGTTCAGACTAAGTGGTAAGTCTCCTGTACTGTGCTTTTAAAGTTAATTAATTTTTTAAAGTTTAAAAATTATTTTGCACATTCTCTTTTTCTTCATTGTGCATGGTTTCATTCAGGTATAATCAGGTAAAAATAGATTTGCTTGCCTTCCTAATAAAAAGATATTTGAGATTAAAAAATAAACCTTTAAAATATCTGGTCATCTCTATTATATGGAATTTAGTTGGCATTCTGCTTTGGAAAAACTTGAAATTCAGCAAAGTTCTCAACAATATATGAACCCTCTGTAGCATATTACAAAAAGTTTTAAGGTATATCTTATCATTTTTTTAGAGACATATGGGTTCATTTCATGAAGGTTTTTTTCATAATAGGAACCTAATTTTTTGCCTTCTAGTGTGTTACTTGGTTATGAAAATCATTAGATAACATACATAATATTTTGCTGTTCACCTCTAGATGATAAAGAAAATATAAGTATTCTACGTTCAATTTTTTCTTTCTGCAATGAGAGGAGGCAAGCTAATAATGGGTATCCAGTAGCTATTGGATCAGCTGGAACTATAATTCAAGCTTCTTCATGCTGAGAATATTATCTACAATACCATGCTGTCTCAGAAACTCATCTCCTGAAAAAGGACTTGCAGAAAAGGAAAACTGGATATTTTTTCCTTGGAATTTCCTCTCTGGGACCCTTTCTTCCTGACTTGGTCTCCAGCTCCTGGGAATGCCCAGCCAACAAAAGTATTAGCAGTCTCTCCACCATCCAGGAGCTATAACACAGTGTTTCCCAACTCGTTTTTATCAGCCAATCATAATTTCAGACCCATATTACTCAGAAGCATAGATACAGAAATTATTAACAAAATAATCTTAAACTGAATTCTAAAACATCTAAAAACAAAGTAATTCATTATGTTTAATTGAGGCTTGTCACAGGAATATAAAATTAGTTTGTTATTCAAAGTATCATTAATTGTATTTCACCATGTTATCAGAAAAAAAAAAAGAGAGAGACCTTATAATTAATAGACACAGGAAAAGCATTCAAAATTCAAAATTTATTCCTGAAACGATAGCAAGCTAAGATTGGAGACAAATTTGTCAATCTGGTAAAGATTATTTATAAGATAGCCAGCAGCACATTAAATGGAGAATGTTTAAGACTGATTATACCAAATAAAAAAACCATTTGCAAATACTTTCCAAGACTCATACATTTATGATCAATGCTTTTTACATGTATATTTTTGTAAGCACGTTTTGTTTTATCCTTTATGTTAAAAACAAATTATAACATTGATTCCACAGCTTCTTTCATCCACTTCCCTTCCTTGGATTCTGATTCGATTGTTGTAGGGTTGGGCCACAGCCAGGATTGGCTACATAATTTGTGAGGGCCAGAGTGAAGTGAAAATATGTGGTACCCTTGTTGAAAAGTATTAAATATGTCAAGACAGCAACACCAGAGTATCACTTTTTCAGGCATGGCCCGTTAGGACTGCATAACTGGCATGTCCGTGAAGACTGCCTTGGCCAGAGATGGTACTTCTCTAAAATCTCCGCTAATGATTCTCATGAGTAAATACTTGTAGCACATTGACCTGCAGATTCTCTTGGACTGATCTGCAAATCAGTGCAAATTACAACAATTATGTGCTTGAATGGTATATAGATGGACTATTATTTAAAAAAGTTAGGATGCTATTGGAATCAATAAAATATGTTTTAACATTACTAGATTAATAGTTTTAAATGTCATTATATGTTTTGCTATTATGTATGGACATATTCTAAAAGTACAACTGATGTGTTCAAAGAGGATACTCACACTTAAAAAATTTATTGCTTTGTAGCATATTATCCATTACCCCATCTAGGGCTTTTCTCATAAACACCATTCTCTTCTGATTGTGAGTCTATCAATATGGATAGTTCTTTTTCTACTAAATCACCCATTTGCTAGATTACATCTCGAGTAATACAATTAATGGATTATGTTCAATTGATTTATTTTATTTTCTAATGAAATTCTTTATGGTTTATATTTTAGCAGAAAGGCTATTGCAAAATCCCGAATGTGCTAGGTAAATGGATAACAGAAAATGTGGAAAAAGTGAATTTAGGAAGTGTTATAATAGCAGGAAGAGGTAAATAAAAAAACTCAATGTTCTAAGTTACTATCATTTAAAAAATTTAACTATATGCAAATTAGTTATTTAAATGTTTATTAGAAATACTTAATAAAAGTATACGAAAACTTCTATAGTTCACAAATATGAATTAAGTGATTTCAAATGGCTAAAAGAGAAAACGGGACATTATGCATGTATTTTTTTCTGTAAGCACATTTATTGTTTTATTCAATGATTTTTTTAGCTATTTGTGAAATAACAACATTGAGTTCACTTTCTAGTGAGGGAATTAGAGATGTTTGTAAAACATAATGAGGCATTCACATTACTGAGTCTTAGTGCTCATGAAAATAATTTAAGTGGATAGTGGTACCTCTTCTGCAAATAGCAATCCAAGGTGAAAGGAAAATATGTAACATCCAGGAGAAGTTTATACATAATTCTGGAACTCAAAAAGCTTGAAAAAGTGAGACTAAATTTAAAAAAATAATAATAAGTTTTAAATAATTAGTCAAAATTAAGCACACGATAAATAATGCAAATAAATTCCATGGGGCATATGACAATTAAGGCAGGAAAATACATACTAGGTGTTGGGCATGTTGAGAAAATGGATCCTGGAAATAATCAATTTCCTTTGAAAATATTAGAAATTCTATTTGTGCGACTAGCTAACAGCTTAGCATATTTTGGAGAACTGTTGCAGTGTAAAACAGACACGGGATAAGTGGATTATAACTTTTCCAGTTGTAATTTTTTACTACTTTAAAATGATTTTTTTTAATCTTAGGAAAATTTCTACATTATCGAAATTATTAATTTTTGGTGAGTACTCATCATATTCTAGGCGCTATCATAACTGATTTATGCACATTATCTTTTTCCATTTTTTGACATATCAGTGGAGTAAGTTGTATTGCCCTCACTTTAGAGACAAAGAAACTGAGGATTGGCAAAATTATTTGCCCATAATTACAAAGCTAGGAAATGAGTCATGATTCAGACCCAGGTGATTGTGACATTAAAACTCTATTCCATGTTATATTTACATGCTTACCAGAGACTATTATGAATTATATACATTCATTTGTTCTCTCAATAAGTATTTAATTGATCCTCTATTATATGTTAAATAAAGTGCTTTGTATTCTATTCTATAGCTTATTTAACTCTCATAACATCTAGAAGAAATACTTATCATTATCTCCACCTTACAGATAAAAACTTGGCTAAGCAAAGGTCAGACTTACTAAGATCTATGGCTAGTAAAATGCATAGCCCAATTTCAACCCCAGTTCTGCTTTAGTTCACAGCTTATTACTATATCGAAATTTTCATTATATCATGTTTCTCCCCATACTTGGATAGTATTAAGGGGAAAGATAAGAAAAGATATGAAAAGTAATTTTTCTTGTTTTCCTACAAAATTCTGTCCTAGATGACATTTGACAGTCTTACTATAAATTCCTTGTTGTGTACTTATCTTCCCATTTTTCTTGTGTGGCTCTGGAAGGCAAAGGCCATGCCTTATACATGTCTGCATTCCAGCATCTGACACATTACCAGGCACATGGCTGTTGCATAGCACATGTTTCATGATTGAATGTCTTGGAGGAATTTTCTCAATTTGAAAATACTAGAAAGTGTAGATAAATAAATGTTCTTGGAATATTTGAGTAAAGGGTTTTTACCTATTTGGTAGCTAAAGAGGGCAGACACCTAGAATATAAATGAGTAATTCAGGCTATAATTTTAACAGAATAATAGAATCTCAATGAAAAGAAATAGAGACTAGAGTCCAGGCTGAATTTGAGAGTAGTCCCAGGAGTTCAGAGATAAACAGGCATCACCAAAAGGCAGTTTGCTTTGGGCATTTATAAGAAAAATTTCCAAGGGAGTTACAAAGAACCATGGTTCTCCTTTCTTCCCAGGAGATAAGAGCACAAGGGAACAGAAAGATGCAGGCAGCATACAGTCTGAGCTTTATGTTTGCCCTTCTCTCTGAGGCACTCATCAATTTTGCGTGCTCTAAATGCAAGCTGGTGTCTCTGACTGAAGAGAAGATGAAAAGGTGAAAAGGACTGAGAAATGCCTTTCAGTACTCTCATAAAAAAAGAACGCTCAGAAGAAGGCTCTGAGGAGAAAGTGAGAATAGAAATGGGTGTCAAAGGTTGTAGCTATAAAAATGTAACATAGAAGAAAATTCTTCTATAGCATGTATAATATTCTTCTTATGGATGGTAATTCTTGGCATACCAAATATAAACAGTGTCACAAACTGAAAAAAAAAAAGTGGTTCACTAGTGCGAGAAAATACAAATGTATTCTAAGTGCAGTGGCAATAAAGGTTAAAGGCAAAGATCATTCTCATGGCAGACTGTAAGTCCTTTGAGGGTGAGACTATAACACATACAACATACAACAGGAGATTGCATTGTTCCTAATACATCAGTGCCTGTTGAATAAAAGAATAAATGTGCACACACACACACACAGAAACTAGGGGAGATAGTAGATACTTTTGAATTACATAATAGCTTTGCTGCTCTCAGAGTACTTAAAAGAAAAGCAGAGAATGACATTAATCAGAGGTTAAGACTTTTTCTTAAAGAGCAGAAGCTTTCTTAAGGTGAGAGAAATAGTTTCTCCTATTAGAGAGAACTAATTAATCAACAGTTGCAAATAAAATGGAAAATAGTGAACTTGAATGAAGGACACCTGGTGTGAATGATGACAGCCTCAGGGGTTTGAAGTCAGTGATATGATGAGGAGGACCAAGAGACACTCAACAACAGAGAATCCTTCTGATGATTTGCAGCCCAGAAGCAGAAAGCAAATAGCAGAGGAAACTGTGACCGGAGTATGAAAGCTGCAAGAAAACAAAAGTTATAAAAGTATGTAGAAGAGGGAACATACTAGAGTCACAGAGTTCATGAGGGATTAATTGATCAAATTACAAGAGAATTTGCCAATTTCTGCAACAAATAATAGAGTAAATGAAAGTAACAAATTAAAATCTAGAAAGTCAGTATTGTGACCCTAAACCACCCCTGTCTAAGGAACTATTACTGACCATCAGTGAGGATAACCAAATTTAAGTGATTACCAAACTGTAGCTGACCAAGAGTATGAATGCAATAAGTTTTTTAGAAAATAAGTAAAGCTAAAATCAGTGATAATGAGTTTAACTATATAAATGTTTATGTCCATCCACAGTGTGTTATATTCAGATAACCTCGTTTTGCCCTGTGCATAATACTGGAACCCTAATCAGGCATCATAGGGTGAATTGAACTGGATGGACCCAGTGACCATGTTATTTAGTCAGGGAGGGACTGGCACCAGGCCTCCTGAGTCGTCCTGAATTCAAGGGGTTGCAGCCTTGATGTCTTGAAATGAGGTGTCTTATTAATCGGAAACTAGCGGGTGGGCAAAGCAGTAGTTTATGGGTTCCTGCTAAGGAGTGTAAAGGTAGTTTATCAGGAAGCAAAAGTATTGAGGTGGGATGGAGAGAAATTTTAAGACTCATCAAACCCATTAAATGTTACTTCTCAGGAAAATCAGAATTGAGTTTATTCCCATAAGAAACTTGGAATGCATTTCTAGTAGAATAGTTAATAATTTGTTTAAATTAATGAGTTTTTGAAAGGTCTTCCTAAAAAAAGTACATAAACAAAAAATTAACAAACAATTTCACGGGATTCTGAAAATCCTTTGAAGTGCATCCATAAATGCATATGGATTCTGCAGAATTTAGGTTAGGAAGCCTTGCTTCCATGACTTTTTATGTCTTTGAGTGCAAAGTTAAGGAATTTGGGAGAGGGAGAATTTATATTTTGGGGTATGCTTTAAATTTTAATTCATGACTTTCTAAGATATGAGTTTAATGATGTCAAAATTCATTAGCTTTTGAATCCAGGGGGGATATGTTTGTCTTAATTATGTGTGTGTGTGTGTGTGTGTGTGTGTGTATATATACATACACACACACACACACACATAATTAAGACGCACATATATCGTTGAGATAAACTTTCTCTGAAAATTTAGTTTAAGTTTCAAAGTTTATGTAGACTAAATAATTAAAATGTATTATCTCCCTAAAGTATTTAAGTCAAGAATTCTGCATTATATCAAAAGACAAAATTGAATCATTTCAAAATAAATTGGAAAGAATAAAATGAAAATCATAAAGATATTTCCTCTAGGAATATGAGTCTGGAATGAGTAACAGAGCAAGAAAGAATGGAGACACTGACCTAATGTACAATGAGAAGGAAACAAGAAGAAAATTAGAATAAAAATGCAGTGATCTAACATGGGGGAGGGGGAATGGAATTCCAGCTGACCATAAGTTTTCCAGATAGTATATTTTCTATAAACATATTAACAAATGGAAAGAAAAGGAATTCTATCAGAGGTATCAGAATCACCACAGGAAAGCTAAATAAAAGCATGAAAAACTAAAATGTCTTCTCACTATTGACAACTTTTAGATCCCCTTGAAATATGAGCTTCAACACCATTGATACTAATATGAGTTATATGTGCCCCCAGAGAAGGGACTCACCCAATTATGAGAGCTGCATAACTAAACACCATGAATCATATTGGAAATGTTCCTAGGAGCTAGATCCATTGCCAAAAGCCATGCAAACACCATGGAGTGAATAAATCTTGACTTTGTACAGGCTGACAGGAAAAATGAGAGGCCCATTAAAAAATGTTCCAAAAGGATCTGGGGAGTGACTTGGGAACAATGCGCATATCAGAGGCTCATTTAGCTGCTGCTATTTCCGATTGTAAACCTCTGACACACAAGTAGTGTGTTTCCCCTGCTCTGAATATAATTCCAAACATTGTCAAAGAAAGAAGTCTTTCTTCCAACCATAAACAGAAGACACAGCCCGAGGGGTAGGAAACAAAGAAAGCAACATTCTTAAGCCTCTGTACTTTGTGATATACCAACAAAATGGACAATATTGAACTATTTTCATCATAAACACTTTTAAACCATTTCTGCAGTGATAATAAATTTGTTTGCTGAAATCCTAACTATGACTCTTCATTATCATGGAGGATTAAATTCTATCTAGCTCGGGGTTTAGGTTTTGGTAAGAATGATTTTATTCCTAGGATTCTTGATGCAAAAATTAACGGAATCCACTCATAGTGAAGAATCAGAGCTGGCCTTGCGTAGGAAAAGCCATACATATAATTTCAAACCCACTGGTCCCCTTGCTGAAATAATGACCTAATTAGCCTACTCTCCAGTGTTTAAAATGTCAAAATTATATTCCAATTTCGTTGGTTTATGCCAAGTAGATGCATTTCATTTTAAAAGGTAAACATCTCTTTAAAAGGGGATACTTCATATTTTATCAATTATTTGCAGCTTACTGTATTGAACATGTAGCATCCTTCTGAAAGTCTCTTTTTATAGATACAACCCCTTAAATCCTGTGGAAAGAGCAAGAACCCAGCTGGAGACATTGCTGGTGGCCAAAGAGTGGGAATAGTCTAATAGTGGAGTAGGGGACACAAGGGAGATATTTGGTCATGAACCTATTGGAAATTGGTGTGTTGCTATTACCCTGAACCTCTCTGGTCATGCTTCCCACATGCATGCACTTTTAGTTTTTTCTTTGTGGCAGAATTACCACATTGGAAATTTGTATGCATTAAATGCAAGAGAATTAGCAAAGTGCATTCTTATTTCACGGTCTAGAAGAGCATTTAAAAAATCTTTTGTGATGTATGTTAACACTAATTTATGTTGAAAAAAGCTGCTACCTTTAACGATTGAGCACAATCAACATTTGATTACTAATCCAATGGAAGGAGATTATTCACGATATAGTAGGGAACAAAATTTTAACATATTTATTGAAAAATATTTGATTTATGCCAATAATTAAGCATGAGTATAAAATATCCTTCAAAGTCACTTTCAAAAATTGTGCTGAATCTGCTACAGTTTTACCTAGACTCCTAGTGCAAAATTGCAGCCCAAGATGTCCTCTATTACTTGTTTTCCAGTCTATTATGTTCTACCCTCTTGAGGTTATTAACAGATTAGTTATATAAAGAGATTTCTGAGGTAAGGTTTTGAAAGCATAATGATTCTGAAGCCTACTTCTTTCTACTGGTACAGATACTTGAGAACTCCAGCAGCTGAGCTCGGCAGTGAGTCACAAAAGCAGGAGAAAGCAGCTGTAAGAGCTCTTCTTTAAATCCAGAGAGCCACTGGGCTGAGGAAACCCTGCACAAGTGAGTAGAAACTGTACCGAGTTCTATTAAATATCTAAAGAATTCCCAACTATTTTAATATTATGCTGATATTAAAACCAGACAGAGATAGTTAAAAAAAAAAAGCAAAGAAAAAGAAAGTTTTAGATAAATGTCTCATAAATTTTGATGCAAAATTTCTCAATTAAATATTAGCAAATTGAATCTAGCAATATATAAATAAAATTATACCCTAAGACTAAGTGGAATTTATTCCAGGTGTGTGAAGCTGATCCCACATTCAAAAATCAATTTTCTGTAATCCATCATATCGACAGGCTAAAATAAAAATTGATGCAGAAAATGCAGTTGACAAAAATTCAGCATGCATTCATGATAAAAAAAAAAAAAACTCTCAGAAAACTAGAAAGAGTGAGGAGCTTTTCCAAATGGAAAAAGTGTATATACAAAAAATCTGCAGTTAACATCATGCTTAATGCTGAAAGACTGAATGGTTTCTACCTAAGACTGGGAAGAGAGCAAGGATGTCTGGTGTCACTGTTCTTATTCAACACAGAATCGTAAGTTCTGGCCAGCGTAATAAGGCAAAAATAAATAAATATTTAGAATAAAAGATGTACCTACATTGGAAAGGAAGAATAAAATACATTGCTATTGGCAGGTTACATGATAATCAACTTAGAAAATCCCAAGGACTCTACAAAACACCTTTTAGAACTAATAAGTGAGCTCAGCAAATTGTAAGATATTAGATCAACACACACAAAAAAATTTTTAGTTTTTACAAACTAACAATGGAAATTTGGAAGCTGAAATTTAAAATACAATGTGATTTATAATTGCTTCCTCAAGTAAAATATTTTGGTATAAATCTAACAAAAAATAGATAAAATCTGAGTTCCAAAATTACAAAATATTGGTGGAAGATATCAAAAAAGACCCAAATGAATGAAGACACATACAATGTTCATGAACTGGAAGATATAACATAGTTAAGATATTAATTCAACCCAAATTGAGCTATAGGTTAAATGAAATTCCTATCAAAATCCTAATGAGCCTTTTTTTTTTTTTTTTGGTAGATGTGGAAAAACTTAATCTAGAATTTATATGTAAAGGCACTGGAGCTAGAATAGCTAAAATAATTTTGAAATGGGAGAATAAAGTTGTAAATATTAGTCTACCTGATGAAAAGTCTTATTGTATAATTACAGTAATACGGATATACCATAGACACATTGATCAATGGATCAGAATAGAGAACTCAGAAACAGATTTGAACAAAGATGCACAACTGATTTTTGACAGACAAAGATTCAAAGCAAATCGGTGAAGAAAGATAGCCTTTTCAACAAGTGGTGCTAGAGCAGTCAGACATTCATAACCAAAAGAAATAAACCTTGACCTAAACCTCACACATTATACAAAAATTAACTCAAAATCGATCACCTGCTTAAATGTAAAACATAAAACTAAAAACTTTTAGGAAAAAACAGGAATAATTTTTCAGCAGCTAGGGTTAGACAAAGAGTTCTTAGTTTTGACACCAAAATCATGATCCATAAAAAGGAAAGTGGATAAAGTGGACCTCTTTAAGACTAAAAACTTTTGCTCTACAAAGGCCCCTGTTAAGAGATAAAAAAAGCAAGCTATAGACTTGGTTAAAATATTTACAAACCACACATCTGAGAAAGGAATTGTAACTGAAATATGCAGAAATTTTTTTTACAAAGCTAACTAAACATGTGCTTAAAATGGTTACCACAGTCTAGCAACTGTACTCTCGGGCATTTATCCCAGAAAAATTGAAACTTATGTTCACACAAAAAGATAGTTTTGAATGTGCATAGCAACCTTATTTATAATAGCCTCAAACTAGAAATGACCAATGTCCTTTATGGGTGAATGGTTAAACGAACGGTGGTACATCCATACCGTAGCAACTACTCAGCAATAAAAAGGTACAAACCATGGAAACATACAACTTGAATGAATATCAAGAAAATTAGAATGAGTGAAAAAAAGAGCCAATATCAAAAGATTAGCTACCATGTGATTCCATTATATGGTAATTTTGAAATGACAAAGGTTGAAAATGAATAACAAGTTAGTAGTTGCCAGAGACTCAGAAAGGGGTAATGAGAGAGGTGACTGGCTATAAAAACCTGAGGGATTCTTGTGATGGAACTTTTCTGAACCTTGACCCTGGTAGTGGTCACACAAATCTATACATGTGATAAACTTTCAAGAACTACATATATACACACACATATAAGTTCATGGGGAAAAAAAAGATCATTGAGTTTCAGACAAAACCATTTTTGTCTGTTACAGCTGTTATCACATTGTCCATAGAACAGCATCAATTTACATAAATGGATTAGCAGAAAATCAATGGACTTATTTATTACAAAACTTGTATCTTCAACTATTACTGTATTGGTTTTACAAATTTTTTTTTAAATAAATACTGTACTATTTGCTATTTGAGACCCTAAACTCTATCCTGAAGGTGTTTTCCATTCCCAGCCACTTGAAATTTAGAAAAAATAGAGATATGGGCAAAGTCACAGGGCAGTATAAAGAATAACCTCAAAAAGGAAATGCAAAACAAAGTAGCCCTTCAACAGTGATGAATCAGATATTTTTGCACCTCTATTTTTTGCATTCCTTTTTCCCTCTGCTTCCTTTCACTTCTTCAATGCATTCGTTTATTCAACAACTGTCAATGTGCACCTACTATATAACAGGTATTATTTACATGCTAGGAATCCAAGAATGTAGCCATAAAGCACGTATCTCACTGAGCTAAAACATTCTAGTAGGGAAAGAGGGCTGATAAAAAAATAATCAGAAAAGGAACTCAGCACAGACAGCACTCTTTAACATACTGTTCTGTCTGTGTCTCCACTGTACTAAATTATGTGTGTTCTCTTAGGAACTCAGTTACTTGGGAATACCATTTCATAAGAAAGACACACACACCCACTATATAACCTGAGTCCTGCTCAGGCACCTGATTTTCCATAGGTCTCTAATGTTTACACAGGTCTTATAGGTAAAGCACTGACAACTTTGGTTCCAGGCTATCTTTTCAAGACTGTTCTTATAATAATAATAATAATAATAATAATAATAATAATATAATAATAATAATAAAATCTTGAAAAAAACTAGTCTCTCTCTAGAGCAGTAGGTTTGTCTTCTGTCCAGGATAATGGAGATATTGTCTCCCTTTAGGACAAAAACCAAGCAAATTAGCTTGCTGTCCATTATCAAAGATTCAGGCTCCTTAAGCATGGAGTTTTTCTTCTGTAACATAATCCACTGCATGGGTAAGCATTATCACGTCACTCTGGGAGATCTGAGGCTCAGGAAATTCGTGTGTGTGTGTGTGTGTGTGTGTGTGTGTGTGTGTGTGTGTGTGTGTGTACCTGGGGGGAGGGGAGAGAGAGGGAGAGAGAGAGAGAAAGAGAGAGAGAGAGAGAATACTCTGGCTACTACTATTGCTGTGAGCAATAAACTTTTTTTGTCTCTGATTCGGGAGTCCTATGTCTTCCAAAAAACTTGAGAAGATAACATATTAACTTGCAATTAACAAGTTATTAGAGTAATTTTATTACTAGGGTAAAATTGCAGAGTCTTTGTAGTTCTTTATTTCTTGTTAATAGAAATTCCTACATTTCACCTATATAAGCAGGACCTAGGTTACTATCAACCTCCCATCCCATTCGTCAAGTGTTTTTGAGAGTTCTCAGAAAATGTCTCATGTGTGTTCATTAATGGTACTTTTACTTTCTTCCTGTCTCTAGCTCCCCTGATCGAAAGCTCTGGCTGATAGCACCTCATTATTGCTAATGTCTTCCTTTAGATTACTGACATCTCTGACAAATATGCTGTCTTCAGTTCTACACAGTTTACAAAACTAACTGCAGAAAGGACACTGTATATACTTTTACCACCTTGGAATCACGATCTTCTTCTGATTGTACCATATTTATCACTTGGGCAGCAGAACAAATCTGCTGTAATGCAGCTTCTAGATTGTTCCTTGAGCCTTTGCCTAGAGTTCCTCTGTTTGGAACTTAGGTGATCAATGTTAGATCTAAGGAACCTAGCTGAGACCTATAACTTACTGTATTCTCCATGATGATTTATATCTGAAACATACCATGTTGTCCTCCCCATTTTAATCCATCTTCAATGTATCCATGAAAACCCATTTCTTAATTATTCTTTTCTAAAACAAAGTTTAAAATGCCTTTTACTCTCATCTCTTTTGATATGTTCATGCTTGTGGGAATTATGGCATGCACTTAAATTAATATTTTAAAGATTTGTCATTGCTAAGACTCCCTGAGACATCATAATATGTAGAAATCTGTTACTCTCAGAAGAATTTTACTGGTGTTGTATAGACACCAAGAATGGTGTTGAGATACTAGCATAGTAATTTACTAAATAAATTCTTTATTTTTTTAGAAAAGTCAATTGCCTTCCAAGAAGCATATATCTAATTTACCTGAGGAGTCAGTTTTATTGAAAGCAAAATGGTTTAAAAGTAGCTCATAAGAACAAGTAATAAATAATGTCCAATAATAATAAATAATAATAGAATAATATAAATATTATATTATTTTTCATAATAGCTTTATTGCAATATAATCACATAAGCCACATACCATATAATTAATTCATTTAAAGTAAAGAACTTAATGATTTTTAGTACATTCATGTTGTCCAACTATTACTACAATCGATTTTAGAATGTATTTTAGAATATATTTATCACTCCAAAAATTCTGTACTAATTAACAGTTAGTCCCCATTGCCATCCTCCTATCCTTCCCCCGGCATTCCAGACCCAAGCAACAACTAATCTAATTTCTATCCCAATACTTGTCTACTCTGTAATCGTACAACATGTGGTCTAATGTGACTGGCTTCTTTCACTCAGCATAATATTTTTAAGGTTCATCCATGTTGTAGTACTTCAGCCCTTTTTACGGATATGAATATCTCTTTTTGTGTATAATATCTCATTTTATGGCTATACCATGTTTCGTTTATTTCTTCATCTGTTGATAAATAATTGTATTGTTTCTGCGTTTGGCTATTAGGAATAATGCTGCTATGAACATTTATGCACAACTATTTGTATAGATGTAGGTTTTCAATTCCCTTGAGTAGATACTTCGGAGATGAATTTCTGGGTTATGTGATGGCTCCATTTTTAACATTTTGAGAAATTGCAAAATGATTTCTAAACTGGTTGCATCATTCTATATTCTCATCAGCAGTGTATGAGGGTTCCAGTTTCTCTATATCCTTGTCAACACTTATTATTGTCTTTTAGATTATAACCAACCTAGTGGATGTGAGGTGGTATCTTATTGTGATTTTTATTTGCATTGCTTGAAAGACTAGTGATGTGAAACATCATTAGTGATACTTATTTATTATTTGTGCATATTCTTTCAAGAAATGTCTATACAGACCCTTTGCCCATTTATTAATTGGGTTATTATTTTATTACTGAGTTATAAGAGTTCCTTATATATTCTGTATACAAGTCCCTTAACAAATATATGATTTATAGCTAGTTAGAATTTTAAGCATTACTGAACATAATCTACATCTTTTATAAATGTAGAAACTGAGAACTAGAGAAATTAAGAGATACATCCAATGGTGGACAGTTGATTTGGGGCAGAAACAGAACTAGGTCAAGATCTCCTTATTACCAGCTGCTATTTTAAAAAGCAGAAACAAAAGAAATGGAAAGCTATATCTTCCAATATTCTTATTTCTTTACTTCAGCTTAGCACTAACCTGAATTCTCATGACCCTTGAAGTAACAGAAGCGTCTAAATCTACTGACTCCTATATCACAAATCACAGAAAAGCTCCTTTGTGACCTTTATTTAAACTTCTGACCAAAGATGTCTTTCCCACCTAAGTAATATCTAGCAGAGCATTTTCCAAGGTGTTTTTTAAAATGAATTTTGTTCAGCAAGAGATCCATTTCTGATGTATATAAACCTCTTAAAAGGAAACCAGGTATAAAATAGTATGTTACTTATGAAAATTGTATTCAATGTATAAGACCACATGAGTGTTAAAAACCATGGAAATGGTGTTCTTTTTATTTCTAGGTGTTAAGAAATACTGTGTCATTAAAGCATATGTCACAGTCTAGTTCAAAAAATATAACAAATTAAAGGGCGATTTCTCAAGAGGGATTTCTTTCTGAAAAGGTCAGCTATATAAAAGGGAGAAAAAAGATTTCTTACTCCCAAAACTACCAAAAAACATCATTTATTTGTCTTGATGCCCATGTGTGAAGTTTTATGGTGTTCACCACTAAATGTAATAAATGTAGTTAGAAGACAATAAACTTAAAAAAGATTTCAGTAACAATGATATCAGTAATAACAACACAGAAAATTGAATTTTTTTGCCCTTTTCTGATACATATTTTACTTTGTTTTGGGGTCAGCCACTTTAGAACGGAAGGTAAAATGGCTTTTTAAAAGTGTAACTTCATTGAATATGTATAACAGAGGTGTTTAAAGTATAATCTTCCAGAAAATGAATGGTCTACTATTCCTATAAAATTTGCAAGAATGTCTTTGATGAATGCTTCTCATTCTATATACCTAATTGCCCTCCTCATGTATCTACTTTTAAGAACAGAATATAGTGAAATCTATTCTTTTTTAATTTAAAAGTGTCCTTTATTTTTGCAGACAACTATTTTAAATTACTTGGTCATCAGCTGAGGAAATAGCTAGGAACACATTCTCATTTTAATATTAGGGATACAGATTTGGAGACAAAAAAATAATTGATAATGAATTTGTGGTTAAAGGTTTGAGAGCTTTTCTGAGCACATACCAGATCTTGTCCTCCATGGCAGATGTCTTTTATAACACACACACATGGCCATAAATAATTTGTTTATGAGTCTTTAGGTTATCACATTTGAGTTTGTAGGGAGTGTTGACCTGACCTGAACAACCTCAGTAATGTTAGGCTTTTAGGTTTCACTTTATGGGGGTCTTAGAATGTAAAGACTGGGCCCATCTAAATGATGCAATGTTCCAGCCTCTCCTTATATTTTTACTATACATTCCTGGTGTCTTCCCTGGCTCCGGCTTGATCCCAATGATGAAAAAATTATTGCTGTTCTAAAAGACACTAATAACCGTTTCTACATTTCAGCTCATGTAGTCAGCATTTTGGGGAGAAGGAATATACTTCAGGGCCACTTTGGTCCCAGATTTTTGAGTAGAAGGTGAGATTAAAATAATTGAAAGGAATACATCTAGAAATAATGTAGAAGTTTTTTCCATGGTAAAAATGGGGGTCGAAGTTTTGCAGAAATGCCTGAGGTATGTGAATGGATGTCAGGTTTTCTCTGGTGAATCCAAGGACTAGGAGGAGAGAACAAAAGAGAAAGAATGTTCCTAGAGATGAGATGGGCTATGCAGTGTGCCAGAAGGCTAGGATCTTAAGAAAGAGACAGCCAGCAAGACATCTTCCATCTTTGACAGAGTAGGGCCAGAAGACCTTTAGGAGTAAAGATATGGGCAGCTGAGTTCTTAGTTTTGCTTTTTTAATTCACTTAGAAAAGCCTCAAGTCTTTCCTGAAGCTTTTTAAATGCAAAAGCTTAGGTTCAAAGGGGAAATAAAAGTTGGGGATTTGCAGGATGAAAAAAAGTAATGCAATACAGAAAGCAGTCAGGAGATAATATGAGGAAATGAAAAAAAAATGCTTGGGTGGTGATCTGGAGGAAAAGGTGACAAGTAACACCTACTTTCCTGTAAGCACTCCCTAAGCATTCTTAAAAAGTCTTTGAGAGAGAAGAGAATTCCTTCAATCTGCAGAATTGGGTCTAGAGTTATTTTATTTGGGAATATGACAAGGGAAAAAAAAATCCAGAAGATAGGAAAGTCTGGAGAAGCTTAGATTCTGTTTGTAAATTCTGAATTTTCAGTGGAAGAACTCAGGTCTTCTACATCACTTTAGCAATGCCTCACACTGGCCTCATTTCAAATGCAGCAGAAAATGAGGAGGTGAAGATATTTTTGCTTGATTTTTCTGGTCTTTGTTTTTGTAGAATTGCCTTTCTTTTCTTCCTGGCCTGATCACTTTACTCAGGTACTAAAGAGTGCCTCTTTGGGAGTTAGAGATTTTCTCAAACAGGTGATTTCAGGGTTTTTTTGGCTGAAGAAGTAGGCGGGTTCTTTAAGTTGAAAAGACTTCTAAGTCATCAGTCTTAGACTTATATTAGAAGATAATTTCTTGCTGACTAAACAAATCACCATACAATATAGGTCAGACACCTTATCCAGGATTAAAGCATTTTTAGCCACTCTTAATATAAAAAAGAGAACATTGACCTTTCAACATTAGCCAAGACAATGGATGACAAGGTCTGCTACAACCCTTGTAATTTGTAGAAGAAGAAATTGGTATATTCCATTGAATGAGCACTTTCAGCATGCCATGAATCTCAAAAAAAAAAAAAAAAAAAAAAGGAAGGACCCTTGTTTTGTTGGTTTTTTTTTTTTTTTTTTTTTTTTTTTTTTGCTATTAAAGTAAACAGGTCAGATGAATGGATCAGTGATTCACTATTGGAATGACAAATGATAAGCATGGTGAAATTGTCATATTCCTCATTCCCCAAGTACCCTTCACAAATTCCTCCCACGTTGCCTTTCTTATATTACTCTATCTCAAAGGCCTTCTTCTCCATTTTTTAACATCAATCAATTCTGCTCCATTTTACCCGTAAAGCCATCTCCGATAATCTCATAAAGCCATCCCTAAAGCCATCTCCAATAATCAAACCTATAAAAATTCTCTATTTTTTTAGCACTAACTTCTAAAACATCCATTATTTGCACCATTAATTAAATTACCTACAACATAAAAATTTTTGTACAGCATCTGAATCATACTCTAGTCACCTACTCTTCACCCTCCCCAAAAGGATTAATATAAAAGCTTTCACAAAATTGTTAGTTTCTTCCCCACCTCACTTCCCTATCAGCATATAGCATAGGCTACCACATGTGTGTTTCTGGCTGATTAAGAATCATATGTAGTATCTTTTTTTCTTCTCATATACTACTATAGTACCACACACATAACAGGTAGAATATTTTAATTAACCATTTACTAGAGTTTCTGATTCCACTGCTACTGGATTGCAGTATCACTTTCTTGAATCTGATGCCAATGCATAAATCGGAACAACTACTGAGTGATGTGGAAACACATTCACATGTAGTTTGTGTCATGAAGGATAGAG
Source organism: Eonycteris spelaea (assembly GCA_003508835.1). Classification (NCBI taxonomy): domain Eukaryota; kingdom Metazoa; phylum Chordata; class Mammalia; order Chiroptera; family Pteropodidae; genus Eonycteris; species Eonycteris spelaea. The sequence goes on from PUFA01000003.1 coordinate 3,717,160, forward strand.
CTCTATGTCAAACATATGCTATATTTCAAGAGTGTATTCAAATTTCAGGTATATTTTATTCAAGTTTATCTCCAAGTTCTCTTCTTTGGAACTTTGGGTATAAATTCATAAACACTTAAAAAGTATATTAAAAATTCTAGGAAAACAGATTTATGGTAGTGTTAGACTTGGTCGGTCCTAAAGAAAAATCTCTTTACACACTCTTATTCAGGATTCCAGGAGCCCCAAGAATGTCCTCTTTTATTCGTAGTTACGTGCTAAGATTCATTGGAGTGCATGGGTGTCAGAAATTTTGTCATGACACTTTTCTACCAGTAACTTGATGGAAAGTCCCTTAAGCTATATGGTGAGCAAAAAACAAGGGAAGAGGGACTGTGTGTTCAATGGAGTAGCATCCCCATACTCCACCCTCAGTTTGAATTAAATATTTTTAAAAAATGTTTTAGAGCAGAGAAATTCATAGACTTTAAGGCACTGCTATTATCTGTTATGGACTAATACCATTTTTGTTGCCACCTGTGCAAAACTAATTTTACTCATATGTACACATAAGCTTAGTAAAATAGAACAAAAGAAAATCACTGATTTGCCAGAAAATCTAGATCAGTCACAGTCCCCTGCACCCCAAAAATAAAAAATACCATAAAATTTACTGGTCTTACTTCTGAATTTTTTAAATGATGAAATTTGTATAGATCAGGGCTTCATCCAAAATAAAAAGATGCAATTTATCAGAACTATTATAAAGCCGGATAATCTCCAGATATAAATATCAGATAGGGAATATCTTTAATATAATTGTACTGTTTCAGCCTTATTGGTACCCATTGATTAAAAACTTTTCTTCCCCGTAAGTAGTTCTATTAAGTTTACATATGTCTGTCCTCAGATAATGTGTGTCCTACCAATCGAGTGTCCTTGCAATGCCATTCCTCTAATAATATAGGAAAGAGGCATGAGAACTGCACAAATTGACTAAATATTAAACCAGCTTGTATTCAGAGTCTGGAAACCAGAGTCCGACCAGCCAGAAGGCCAAACCACAAGTTGCTTCAGGAAGATTTTTGCTGAGATTACTGACAAATATGTTCCAGTACTTTTAATGCTACGTACCCATACCATGAAAGGAGGGCAGATACAAACCCGATTCCTCAAACACTCAGGGTCTCGATTCTTTGACTTTGAGAGGAGACCACATCACTGTCTGTGGAGTGTTATTCCTTCTCTAATAAACTTTCTTTTTGTTTCTAACTCTGGCTCAGAGTCAAGGACCCTCTCTCAGTGGGTGTAGGGCTTGAGTTCCCCACTCAGGGGAATTCGCCCAGTCCTGCATCACAAGTGTGCACTTGCTAAAGCTGAGAATCAGGATTTTACTCCTAATTTGTATAGCATTTTAACCATACTCCCTGTTATAGTGTTTAAACTTTGGTCTTTAGAGGCACATTTGTTGGTACACAATTGAAGAATGACACTGAACAACTGCTTTTCTGAGAATATAGCTTATTAGAGAATTTCTTAAATTCACATTTTCAGTTATTTTCTACAGAGACATACAGATTCACTTTATTGCACTCTATTAACTACCCCCTACCATGCCTTTGGCACTCTAAAACTTGTTTAGCAAAAGAGAAATTACATCTATACATTTAAACTTTCAGTGTACTGGGGAGTTTCCAAGTATAAAATTTATTTTTTAAGTACACCTTTTAAAACAACTAAAATGTGGTAAAATAGTCCTTGAAATGCAACATGACAGATGGACAGAAAACTTCACTAGCATGATGGATGGGTCCTTTATTTTTTCCTCTGTGAATAACTGCTGATCATAATCACTTTTATAGCTTGACTGCAACAAAAAGGATTATTTCTTTTGTCCAGGAATCTCAGAATGAGCATATTTGTTCAGAGAATGAAGGGGACCAAATTAGACCGAGCTTCTGGGGCATAATAAATTCACAGCAATCACAGGCCAATGTTCTTTAATTCTTAAGACACTATCAACTTTAAATATTCTGATCCTCTCATAGTTAGCTCCCTTATCCTTTTGTTCTTATTGAATTAACTGTCTTTTCTTTTACATTGTCTCCTAAGGGGACCTCAATTTAAATCTTTTCAGTTTAATTCCATTAATTGGCATATTGTCTGGTCTCATGTTCTCCTCCTGGGTCTTGAACTTATGTTCCCTTCAGTTCTTAAACTCCTTAGCTGTATTTTACATCTTTGAATGACAACTTGCTCCATCTGTAGACAAAGCATGTGCATTCTTATCTTTCACTTCCAGGCTAATGTTTAACAATGAATTCACAATTCTGGCAGTTTATCAGCCCATTAAGTAAACCCAAGAGCAGAGTTCCTTGTTTTTAAACCAATCATACTGAAATCCAGGGATATTGGTTCACTAATTTGAGCATAGTTTAAGAGCTAGCAATTTTAAATTATGGTAAAGGGATCAAAAGTAGATATAATTTGTCTTTTCAGGTCCTTCTGCTTAGAAATAAGACAGATCTGGAGTTATACTACATTGGATTTATATCTCTCCTCACCACTTATTAACAAGGTAATCTTGGGCCGATATCTCTCTAACTCTCAATATTCTCTTCTATAAAATAAGAGTTAAAAATAAAAATTCATTGAAAAACAATGTTGAGATAAGAACTTAATGTGATAATCCTTGTAGAATGCATAATATATCTGGCACATGGTAAATACTCAAACAAGGCTGGCTATCATTATTATCATTACTATTAAAGTAACATTGTATCTATTTGCGGTATATTTATATCCTTCCCGCAAAGCACATCTAAGATCTACCTTACCTGAGACTTTAGATTCCACATGGAGAATGTCATTTTGGTAGATAAGCTTCCTACAAGTTATTTAGTACTTATTCCAAACCACCGTTGTAATCTTCCCTTCCTTTTCATTAAACTGCAAATCCCTTACATAGAGAGACAACCTCATATCTTTTTAAGAACTCAGGCTTGGAACAATGACTTCCTCTTCCAGAAAAGGTGATATAATCATTTATTACCAACAATAATTATATGAGAAATTATATTTTATTTTTAACTTATTTTCAGGAAGAGGCCAAAATTAAAAGCAGATGGTAGGTTATACAAAATATATGCAGGATTATGGTGCTAATTAGAGGGAGAAAACTTAGGGAGAAAGAAGAGGAGAGAAGAATCTATCTTTGGGCCAGTCTTGATTATTCATAGGCAATAAAAAGAATAATTAAGTGATAAATGCACATCATGCCCATCCTCATAAGATTTAACTTAATAATTGAATGATACCATTGCATGCAATTATCAAACACTCTCAAAATGGATAATATTTGATAAAGCAACCCATGAAAAAGATTAATATCCAGCCCAGTGATAATGGTCAGGTGCTTCACTGATAAAATATTAAAACAGGATGCCAAACTGTGTTTCACCTTGGACTGTAAAGATAATTTTAATGGACAATGTCCTTAAGGTGTTTATGTCCTCGAGATATCATAATTCTCAAGAGGAAATCCAAGCTTATCCAGTTTCCTGGAGAATATCTGGTGATGACATGGGACAAAACTGGATTGATAGGGCTGTTAAAGAATCCAAGTGTTTTCTAAAGAAAATTTAGAGATTAACCTTAGTTCAATCTATCATGGGTTCCATCTTATTTCACCTCCACTTCTTCTAATTAACATTTCTTTCTTATAAAAATAATAAGAGCCAAAACTGAATTCAAAGGTTACATATTATCTACTTAAAAAATAACATGTTTTTGGTATTATAAGTACAACTATTTGAATGTAACTGGATTCTGGCCCTTGAAATCAAATTAGGTAGTCAGCTTCTTATAACTGTGAATGAAAGGCAAAACAACTATTATATAAATATGGTGACTCTAAGAAGAATAAATTGTGATGATTATGTTTTGGGCCAGTCATTTCAGAGTCAAGCAACAGAGTTAATGAAATAGCAAGTAGAACCAAATCCTCAGATAGACAAATCACCTTAATTTTATTCCAGATCTGTGCTCAAATCCAGGGGGCCATTTTATCCTACATGGATAATAAAGACAAGCAAGAAAATCTGCTCTCGTGATTTAGAAAAACAGACAAACAAATAAACAAACAAAAAATGTTAAATGCAGGCATCAGAAATGCCAGAGTAGGATTGTTACCTTTGTAAATGAAAAAAGAGGAAATAAATAGAGGGGTGGGAATACAAAAGAAGTTAATGAAGCAAAAATTATAACAATTAAGAATCTGTTTAGATCCATGTAATAGAGGCACAAATAATGTATTTTAACTGAATAGATGTTAATTTTTTCTCACACAATGAGAAGACCTGAAGTAGGAAGTCCAAGTTTTGCATGGGGCCTCTGCAATGCCACAAGGAACTAAACTCTTTCTGTTCCTTCATCATTAATGCACAATTTTCATCATCATCATTGTCAGCTGTCTGTTCCATCTCAGGCAGCTGTTCCTCCAGAAATGAGAAGAGTAGGAGGACAAAGGCAGAGGGCAACATGTAAAAAGATACATGCCATTTGAGTATTCCTCCTTCAACAAGCTTCCCCACAAGTATCATTCAGTAACTTTAAATTACCAGTTATGTAGCTTCCTGGGTCTGTATTTTGGGAAGGTGAGTTTTTCAACAAGGTATAATGCTACCCTAGAGATTATTTAGGGTCAGTTAGGAAAGAGGAAGAAGAGAAAGCAATGTCTATCAAAAACTTTTTTTTTGTCAATATTTGTTCTTTCAATGAATAATGTTTTGAAATTATTTCACAAGTCATTTCAACTTGTGAGTAATAGATTAGGAGACTCAGACAGAAATAAACTTGAATCCTCCCAACTTATCCAGCCTGCAGGAGTTACATTTCCTACTTTTCCCTTTCATGTGCAACTTGAATGTTCAAATATCATAAGAAATGACTTGAGAAATGAAGCACCTTTTTTCCCACCCGGGGAATTTGTCTTCCATTATTATTTCTGAGAATCCAAAAGGACTACTTTTCTTTCACAAATTTCTTTTGGTTATCTTTTGCCACAGACTCTTCTCTACTGTCCTGAGAATCTCCTTTTGTCACTTTTAGGTAGTTTATAACTGCTTTTTCAGACATGCACACATTGGCTCCCCAAAGCATAGTTAATGCAAGCCTATAATGTCAATCTCTGTTTATTTTACCTGATGCTTGAGTTAGCTTAAGAGACTTATAGCTCAGAAATGGAGACCTCACTGCTCCTACAGTCTAGTACCTATGCTCTTTAAGTGTTCATTCACTGGCTGTCTCCCAACTCCATGTCTGATACCATGGTGCTGAGGTTAACTCATCTCTTATAAATGGAAGCCTACTGTTCATGATCTCTCTCAAGTCTAGAAAACCCCTTTACCCTTTTCCAACATAGTTAAAAAATATTAAAACAATTATTATAAAGATCTATGCAAAATGCTTTGATACAATGACAACTATGAAGTACATTTCAAAGCTTGTACTCTGAACCTTAGTCTTAACATTTACATTTGGATTATTTCTCCATTTGTGGCTTTCCTGGAAGCAATTTGAGAAAAAGGTAAATGATAATTTTTAGCTCAAAATGTATGAAAAATACTAAAAAGATTCCTCCTAGAATAAACTGAGGGCTTCCCTGAGAATAAATTCCAGCTCTACTCTGTAATGTAGAAATTCATTAAAACCTCTCAGACATCGGTTTTCCAGCTGCCATAATTGTAAGATCATTTTAAAACTCCAACTTGAACAGCTTTAGCCTCTGTAAAAATGCAGTCTGTTCACACTATTTAGGAATCTACAGTACTATTAAATCCCATGTCAAAGCATCTTAGCCCCAAAAAGACCACAGATTCCAGCTAGTTGGGCCATTCATTTTAATTTGGAACAACTGAAATGGAGAGGATAGCTAACGTTACTTTAGAGGTCAACAACCAAACCAAAGATGAAGGCCCTGGAATTTTAAACCACCATTCATTGATAGCAACAGCCGGGATGGAGGCAACTGACCCCTGGATATGGGGGTGGTTATTTAGGAAGTCCATGACTTTTCTAGATCACCTCTTGTCTAAGTGCCTCTGCTGCTTCTAAAATACCAGAAGCTATACTCCTGGGGCATGGGAGGAATCCTGGAAGAGAAATATCCATGATAATATTTTCCTTCTGACACCAGTGCTCCTTAACAAGTCAAGAAACATGTTTCATTTACGTTTGTGTTCAGTCCTACCATTTCTTGTAACCAGCTGAATCTCATGTTAGTAAGTATGCTTCCCTTTACAATAGGATTCCTCAAAATTGTTACCTATGATCACATATTCCTATTTCTTTTCTCTCATCCACTCCTAAACCCACTCCAATCAAACTTTTATTCCTATCATCACATTAAACTCTCTAGCCAAGGTCACCAATGACCTCTGTGTTACTCTAATGATTAATCTTTAGTTCTCTTGGTATTTGATTTATCAGTAGTGTTTGGAATAATTGATCCCTCTCCACTTCTTGACACATTTACTCCACCTAGACTCCACAACACTCTCCTGGGTTTTGTCCTACCTCACTAGTCACACCCCTCCTTAGTCTCCTGTGCTGGGTCTTCCCTATCACCTGTACTGTTTTGCTGCTGGAGCGCCCAGAGGTTGGTTCTTGGGTCTTCTCTACTCTGTTATCTCTACCTTGATGATCTTTCTCAGTCTTATAGCTTTAAGCACCATATGTACCTTCATGATTTCCAAATAAACCTCTTTGTCATGGATTGCTCTCCTAAACTCTGGACTCTGATATTCAGCTATCTCTGTACATCCCCAATAAGTATCTGATGGGAACCACGTATATAGTATTTAAAAACAAACAAACGAACAAACAAAAAAACCTGATCCCACCTTTGACCTCTCAAACTTGCTCCTCTGGTGTCCTTTCTGTTTGAGTTAATGGCAAACACACAGTTCGGTTGCTCAAACCAAAAACTTTGCTTATCCTTGATTTTTAGTACTCATGTATGCAGTACCAAATTCATCAGCAAACTCAGTTATTTATTATATTATATATTATATGTATATGTCTATTGAAATTCTGGCTTCTTCTCAAATACTACCATCCTAGTCCCAGCCTGGATTATTGGAATATCTTCTTAAAAGTGCTCTTTGCTTTTGCCCTTCCCCACCTGCTTACCCTCACAGCTTATTTTAATATGTAAACCGGAAAGAGTCTACTAACATATTTACATTCGGTCATTGCTCTGCTCCAAACCCTCCAGGGCTCCCTATCTCAGAGTAAAAGCTAAAATCTTACCATGGCCTGCAAGGCCCTACAAGCTCTGCCTTCCCTTCCTACTATAGCTCTGACCTTCTCTCCTGGCCATCTCCTCACTCAATCTTCTCCACCATCTTAGTCTTCTTCCACAACTTTTATTTTCCTCTGCCTAGACCTCTCTTCCTCAAGATATCTGCAGTTTATTCTCCTCTCACTCACACCCTTATTGATTATCTCCATTATCAAAGGTGCCTTCCTTGATCGCCTACCTTAAAATTACTACTTAACCCCCATGCTGTTCCTTGCCTTTACTGCACATTCTATACCTTTCTTTGGCAACGTTCCCTGCTTTATTATCTTCTAAGGTTCTATGTGATCTTCTTACATATTGTCTATCTCTTCCCCTTAGAAAGTAAGCTTCATGTACACAGAGATTTTTTTTTTTAATCTCTTTTGTTCATTGCAGTCTAGATAGTACTGGGTATAGAGTTAGAGCCTAATAAATATTTTTGAATGGATAAAAGAATGAATGAATGGATTACAGTGATTACTAATGCAACAGTTAGTGCAATTAGTAATCAGGCAATCTGAGACCTTGAGTACTCTTGGCTGGTAAGCACAATCTTGAATCTAAATGATGGCTTTTTCCAGGAGGGAGATATTGTCAGTCATTGGATGTTCAGGGGGCTGAATTCAGTTACATGATGTATTAAATGCATGAAAATATATATTTTTAAATGATAGTTTAGAGAATCATCTTAAAACATGAGACTTTCCAAAGAATTCATATGTAGTGGGTGCTTCTGGGAAAGTTTTGTGATTATAAAATCTCCGAAAGCAATTGTGGTTAGAAAATTCATCTGAACATGACCTTGCAGAAAGGGGCATATTTTAGACCATCTAATAAATAAAATGTACCTACATTTAGCCTTTTCCCTACCCCTCCAAAAAGAAATGGAAAATAAAGGTTTCAAAACATGAATCCATGCCCAAGTGAATTGGCTGCAGTTTTATGATCAACAGTAAAAACTGTCATCTGGTTTGTCAATTATACACAAATTAGAAGGTCTTCAAGGAGGTCTTCTCACAAAGGACTTTAATGACTCACAAAAGTCTACATTAGAATATGTGTCAAGGAACAGCTAATTAATAAGTGCCTGGTAAGGAAAGTCTGACATTAATGTACATTAATGACATTATGGAGTACAGTGACAATCTGCAAATGTAGATTTACATAATCAGTCATTATAGTTCCCTGTTGCCTCTTAGGTCAATAATGTGCAGTTTTAAGACATGCTAATACATATTTACTCATTAAGCCTTCTAATAGAGAGTGTGATTCTCTGGTTGAATTAATTATATTTAAATCATAATAGTAGATAAATGTTTCACAGATTGGAAGTAAAATATGTCAATTCAAAGATGTAGATTAAATATAGGTCATTTAGAAAAGTCTTCATGTTTCTTATCTGTGTTGTAAAGACAGCTAATGATTTACTAAAACGTCATCACCATTAGAGGCTCAATTGAGACGGGTCTTAGATCTGTGTTTGTCTTGGATTACTGTGAAGAGCATCTTCAGCAAGCTTGGAGAGGCAGAGAGTGAGAAGATGAATTTGTTATTTGTTACCTTTTATTTGGTCATAAAACATAGCATAGTCTTAAACAATGCCAACAGTGATGAGAATAAATCATTTCAGGTCCTAGGTATTCCCTATGACCCTTACAAGTAAAAGTTCACTAAGTGATAATTACTTTTGACACTTTGAAATAATGAGTCTAATCTTTTGGATTCTAAGTTACTATAATCTATCACAGAAATGAATGCAAAATGAGGCTTGCCACTTTAATGGGCCCATTATGTTGACCTATTTGTTTATGTAAATCCAGTACTTCCTAAACACTGTTCTGGACAGAGAGACTTATCTCAACTTATTCCAAGAGCAAATTTCCTGTATGCTTCAATATGTTTTCATAAAGGTTTGGAGGTATTCTGATGGCAAAGTCTTTACCGTCCAACCTAGAATATGAAAGATATATAGTTAACAGTGCCTTCGGTCATTGCCGAAGTCACCCAAACATGGAAGCTAAAAACTGACTAATCTTACTGCTAGTGATAGAGGACAAATTTTTTCTTTTAAGACACATAAAAATTGGGTAAATTTTTCTCTCAGAAGCCAAACAAAAAGTTTCAGATTCCTAAATGACTGCATCTTTTTGGATAAATGGCCTTTCCTGCTTTTGTGAGGTTGCATAGCCCAACGTGGGAGAATTTATCATATCATGATGAAAATATCTTTTAAGTAGGCTTCCAGGCAATGCTGTCACAGCATTTGACTGTACCGACACTTCATTTAGAGATCAGCATTAATCCCTTATTTGCATAGACACTGACTTCTCCCCTCAAATGACATTAATAGGCATTATAAATCTACTTTTTACTTGCTAGCACTATGCCAAGATATAATGCTATGGGAAAGAATTATATGGGAATTGCTTTGACCAGCCAGCCTATGCGTACAGTTAGCATCATTCAAAGACCCTGCCAGTTAGAATTTGATAACTCAAAGGTGGGACGTAGAACACAGAAAAAATAATAATAATATGTCAAAGTTAAGAAAATGCTAATGTATAAAAACATTACTGAACTAACATGATTGGGAAAGATGGCATAATATGTTTTTATATTGTTTGAAACCTTCAAAACTAGCCCAGAGAAGAATTTTGGGGGGAATTGATAAAATGAGGTAAAATGTATAATAATAAATGACTTCTAGGAAAAAAAAAAGTGTGTTGGATAGACATTCAATATCTAATTAGTAAATTCTATAAATTGTGCCCCAGATGAAATTATTTTGGACTATGTTAATTAACCGTTTCAAATTGCAATGGAACACATGTTTAGGACCATATTTTCTTAAGGGACAGGTAGAGAAGGAAGAAAACAAGGTAGATTTTGGCCTAATCCCCACAGAAACTTTTCACACAGGCATTGAAATATATCACTAAAATGAAATTTCAGATGAAAATCAGCTGGATATAGTGTTAGAGGGGTCATCGGCAAAGGCCAACTTCCATTTAGACAAGTCCTTTCAATCCTCAGAGTTTGGGTTGTTCCACTTTTGTCACTCTTCCATAGGGTATATCTTGCCTGAAGCTTCCTTTTTTTTTTTTTTTTTTTTTTTTTTTGCAAACCAGGGCATGCACTGAGAGCTAGAAAAACTATGTAAAATACAGAAATCACTGTTTGAAAGGTGCTGGAGAATTTCCTGAGCAAACAGTATGAGGGGAGCTGAGATTTCATATCGAACCTCAATCAGTAGTTAGCCTTGCCCTGGAGGCACTTGCCATTTTTGAGTGTGGGATAGCAATGGAACATCTAAGAACTAAGAGCGTTACTGCTGGAGAGAGAATAAACCATGAGGGCTTTTAAAGGGTTTACGGGATTGGGGAGAAAAAAATGGGAGAGTAGATTGGCCTTCAACTCCTGGGAGGTATTCTGCCTCAAGTCTTTGTTGAATTCTGAAGGTACACAAAACGAGAGTATAAAAAGCTAAGCCACAGGCCTCTAAAAAGCAGAATGGATTTTTAAAAATTATTCTTGTGATGTTGAGAAGACAAAGATTAGAGTTCAGAACCTGCCCAAGGGAAAGATTTCAATAAATGCACTAGGCTCTTATTTAAAAGCCCTAGGAACAGAGATGAACTAGAGATAAATGTGTCATTACCAAAACCACAAACCAGTTTAACTGTTTCCTGACTGGGTTAAGCTGATTAGCTCTCTAACCCCACCTGCTGAGAAGGGGAAACTGTTATTCTTTTTTGGAAAAAGGTAATATCATTAGTAGCCTCTGTACTTATTTTATACAAAATGTCTATCATGCCATATTTAAAAGTTATTAGAAATGCCAAGAGATAGGACATTATATCCAAGAGAAAGAAAAGAGACTGAGTATCCAGATATTAAAGTTAGTAGACAAAGATTTTTAAATAACTATAAGTATATTCACGAAAATAGAAGAAAAGGTAAAAAAATAGATGAAAAAAATGGAATCTTAAAAATAATCAAGTAGAAATTCCAGACCTGAAAAAAAAAAACTATCAAAAATTAATTAGACGAGTTAACAGCAGCAGACACCACAAAAGACAAGATTAATGAACTGGAAAATGATGTCAAAACTTCTACTTAACATTGTACTGAAGATCATAATCAGTGCGATAAGGCAAGAAATTGGAATAAAAGGTATAAAAATTGAAAAAGGGGACAATGCTCATTAACTGAAAATGACATCATAGTGTATATAGAAAATGCAAAAAGAATCTATAGAGAACAATTAGAATAAGTGGATTTAACATTATATTTCTATATATCAACCACAAACTAACAAAAAATGAAATTATAACATTTTCATACAGCACTAGAAACATCAAATATTTAGAAATAAATCAAATGAAAACAATGCAACTCAGAAGTTATAGGGAGATTTTAAAGAGCCAAGCAAACGGAGGGACATTGCAAATTCATGAATAAGATTAATTACTATAAAGATATATTCCAGTTGACTTGTGGATTCAATAAATTCTAATTGAACTCCCAGAAATTTTGTGGTATGTTTGTGTGTGTGTGTGTGTATGTGTGTGTGTGTGTGTGTCTATGTGCAAAATGACAAGCTTATTCTAAAATATATATGGAGATACAGTGGTGTAAGAGTTGTCCAGGCAATACTGAAGAACATATCAGGTATCAGTATATCTATACAACTATAACAATTAAAATAGTGTGATATTGATGCCAGGACTGACTGGTAGATCAATAGAATAGAAAGCCCATATGCATATGGTTACCTGATTTATTATAATAGTTCCATTGCACTGCAGTGGAAGAAAAATGTCCCCCCCCCTCAAATGGTGTTGGATTACTTCTATATCCAATTTTTTAAAATAATAATAATAATAATCTCTGCCCTCTACAGCAAAATCAAAAATTAATTTCAGATTTATTGAAGGTCTAAATGTACAAATAATAAGGCTTCTTGAAGATAACATAAAAAAATACCTTCTGCCTTTTGGCTCTGAGGTGATCTGGGTAGAGCTCTGGAAAGGGTAGGAAGTCATTGGAGGGATAACAGTTTGACACATGAGGTTTGAGGCAGTATCAGTGATTCCATCTGGACTAAGTGTAAGTATGTGTGAGAGATAGGGAGAGCATCCAGGTCCCAGACATAAAGTGGGTGAGGAATCTTGAATTCACTGTAAAATCCAGGATCAGAATCTAGGCCCAAAGGAAGAATCCACAGCTGCACACGCCCTCCCCACCCCAACTCTGTCAATTTTCCGTCAACTTGGTATATCATATAACAACAACAACAACAACAACAACAACAACAACAAATAGCTAGCGTTTATTAGAGGGCTCACTACATGTTACTTCCTTTACGTGTTTTTCATGTTTTAATTCACTTGATCCCACAAAACTCTGTGATAGAGTTGTTACTATTATACGCATTCTGCAGATTAATATCCTGAGGCAAAAAAGGTAATATAACTTGCCCAAGGCCTCAGAGATAATTACTGGTGGAGTCAGGATTAAAACTCAGGCAGTTTAAGTCCCAGGAGAACATAGTTTTCATGGCTTCAGAAGCAATCCCGGAGGAAGGATTCAGATTGCAATTCCTACTACCTTGAGAAAACAGGAACCTGATTCTCTGGTTCAATGTTGAGTATTAGAAAAATTAATAAATCTACATTATGTTTCTTATATATCTGGGTTTGTGGACTAAAGTCTGTACTCTTCATTCTAAAAGCAAAAGTGCATATACTATATGCTGGGCATTTTTGCACATGCAAATCTTGAAAGGGGGAGAATTTTATTTTAATTTTATGAATGAAAAAACTAGAGATTCATAGAGATTTATATACATAGAGTTTTGACATATATAAAATAGCAGAAGTGAGATTAAATTCTGGGATTCTTCATCTCTGCTTCATTGTTCTTTCACAATGATCAGTCCCAAAACATTCTAAACATAAGCTCAATGAAAATTAGACATCATTAATTAGCAGATAAAAATTTTACATTCAAATCTCTTTTAGTGCCTAGTTATAGGTGAAAAAGAACATCAATGAATGATTACCTAATTATTTTCTAATTTAGAGGTATATATGACTTCCCTAAGGAAAAATAATCAGAATGATTTATTGTGGTTTCTTTCTAACTCATCTTTTGGGTAGAATGGTGACATTTAGAGATTACTTTCATCCAAGATCCCAGTCTTTCGCAAACTATTTAAATCTACCATAATTTTAAACGATGGCTTTCTAGAGAAGAATGAGATTTCCACTCAGCAAAAACTGCCTTATATTTTTAAGAACAAGAAGAAAAAAAAAAAGAGAGAGGGGTGGATGCCTCCAGGAGAAAAAAAAGACAGCTTCTATGGCCTTAATTTGGTTCATTTCTGGGCCTCACATTCTTCACTCCTCAACAGCGGATAAGGGACATATTTTCCTAGGCAGATCAGTCTTCCTCTAGACACTTTGGTGTAGGTTTTGGGCTTCAAGTTAAATCCTGAACCTTCGTGGATTGACAGGACTCTCTGAGATGAGGTGTATGAAAGGTTTCTAATACTAAAGATGATTCCATGTTACCGATAATCTCGGATAATCTTTACAGACAATCTTTATCTCATTTAATCTCTACAGTAAACCAATAGAAAGGTTTCTTTCCCAATTTACAGAGGATAAAATCAAGGCTCTGAGAAATTGGAATTCTGCCCCAAGGTCACAAAACTAGTAAATGGTAGGGCTGAGATCTGAACCCGATCATTCACTGACTTTCAAAACTCCTGTTCTAGGCTCCTGCCATTTTGGGGGAAAATCTCTTCTCTATTTTTACAAGGTAACTAATGGATATTTAGTGATTGATATATTGGAATTTTAAAAAAAGACTTAGAGAAGCGTGTTCCTCAATTAACAATTAGAAACTGTTAACTTGATGAATGTTATTTAATGATAGAACATGAATTTCACAGCACCTGTTCATAATTTCTGAATAATTGGACAGCTCATTCATTACTTGGTCCTTGAGCACCCTTTAGGTATTCCAAAGGCACACCATTTCTGGAATGAGCCATACTCAAATTTATAGAATACCAAATTCCCTAACAGGGCTCCAGAGGTGGAGAATGTGTTTCCCTTTAAAATGACTCGAAATTGTATGTCTTAAGCTAGCTGAGTGTATTAAATCTTAGTCAATATTTTTCAGTTTCACTCCCTCTACTTATCTAAGTGCATTAATTACCATAAGTATTCAATTAATGCCAGAGTATTAGCTTCCTATTGTTTCTGAAACAAATTATCGCAAACTTATTTACTTAAAGCAACACAAATTTATTATCTTACAGCTCAGAAACCAAAATGGATTTTACTAGGCTAAAAACAAAGTGTAGGCAGGGCTGCATTCCCCTAGGAGGCTCAAGGGTATTTTAAAAAACAAATTTTACTAAATAAATTGTAAAGACCTTATTGGTTTTATTCAAGGATTCAAGTATTGGGCAGCATCCAATCTAGCAGATAGAAAAGAGCTCAGAGGGGCTCTACAAAACTAAAGATTTTTATAGCCCTAAGGGAGCAGGAACAAGGAAGTTATATAGGCAAAAAAAAAAAAAAAAAGCTGGCTGGTTATTGCAAAGTTGCTTTCCTTCAGGGATGGCAGGTTCTATCAGGCAAGTTACCTGACATGCTGATCAGGCGATTCCTGATTGACTCTTTTAATATTCCACTCTGGGAGAACTAAAACTGTAATTAAATTAAGTCTTGGTTGGTGACATGGAGCTTGACATAAGTGACTCTATTTGAGGCCTGTTTTGTTTTTAACAAGGAGAAAACCTCTTTTCTAGTCTTTTTCACTTATAGAGCTGTAGTCTTTGACTCGTGGCCTCTTTTTCCATCTTCAAAGTCAACAATATAGCATCTTTAAATCTCTGTTTTCATCATCTATCCTTCTGATCTCTTATCCTCCCATTATAAGAATCTCTGTGATTACATAGGGCCCACCCAGATAGTCCAGGATAATTTTTTTCTCAAGATTCTTAATTTAATCATATTTGGGAGTTCTCCTGTATAGTAATATTCACAGGTTCCGGGAGATTAGGGCAGGAACATTCATGGTATAGGGGGCAGGGGTCATTATTCAACCTACCACAGCCAGATGACCTTTTTCTATTTTACATTTTAAGACAATGGATGATTTTAGGGCATATTATCGATATTGAAGCATTTGTAAGCCTTTTAGGAGTGGTTTATTTTTCAACCAAGTTAATTGTAAATAGTCATTATTAGATAATAAGTACTTCCTTCAGGAAAGCTAATAATAAACTAAAGCAACAGTAATGAATTAAGCTCCACTTCTTTGAGCATTGCATGGTAATTGTTCTCCAAAGATGTATTGCTATTTACCTCACTGGTGAAGTAAATAGACGTCTTACCCTCAAATAATAAAGGACGATAAAAATAAAAATAAAAACATTTAATATAAACCACATATAATTTGGAGGGTTTGGGTTTACAGTTTTAAATGCTTTTTACAAAACCAGGAAGTTGCAATAATATTTAAATCAATGTCATTCAGATGTCTTTGCAAGGCAAACAAAGCTCTATCAGTTGAACAACCAAACCACTGTTCAAATTAATCAGTAGGAACTTGATAAATTCCACTGATGTAGAAAATTAGCACTTTGCATGTTTCCCAGATTTTGATTTCATTTGGGCGTCTGGTCATGAATTATAACCACTCTTCTTGGACTCGAGCTATTTCACTTGAAATCCATTATTTCTAGCAGAATTATGAGTCTTGTTAGGGAAATGCCAGCTATTTCCATTTTGAGCATCTGCACTGCAGTTCTATTATTAACATAGA
Organism: Eonycteris spelaea; assembly: GCA_003508835.1. Lineage (NCBI taxonomy): Eukaryota > Metazoa > Chordata > Mammalia > Chiroptera > Pteropodidae > Eonycteris > Eonycteris spelaea. The sequence continues at coordinate 3,733,325 of PUFA01000003.1, forward strand.
GCTCATTTTAAAAAGGGGGAAGAATTAGATTTGTGTCTTTGGGGTGGGGGAGTGGGGGGTGGTGAGGGGGGTGGGTGGTGTCGCTGAGAGCTTTAGTGAAACAAACAAGCTCACAGGGCTGCTTCCAACTGACACAGCTGTCATGTAAATATCTGTCTGGCTGTATAGCTAAGGGATCCTGGGCTTAAAGACCTTGTAGCCATATGTAAACAATGTAGGGCTGATGACAGGTTCACAACACTGGAGACAACGTGTGCAGCTGTTTTATACTCCTTCCTATAGTGAGATACAAGTGTTTAGGAGGCAGTTCACAGATGCTTAGCACTGAGTTCTAGAAGCTTACAGGGCTAGTCTTGCTTCTGCGATGTACTTTGTATCACTGCCTTCTGGGGCATGCCATGCAGCTCATGGTGTGAACACTGCCAGTTCATCTGTCCCACCCACTCTCTTCCTCTCCTCCAGCTTTAGCTCACTGTCATGTAAATATCTCTGCACACTGCATTGATTAGAGGGCTCCCCAGATCAGAAGGTCTAAGGGTCTAATGATAAAGAAGTCAGTGCAGTGTTCACTGCACTGTTCACTGCTTATTGCCCTCTTCTTTCCACTATTCAGCCTAGACTCATTAGAAAAGAATTAAGCAGGAAACAAAGTATTGTTTCAGCCAAGGTTCACTTAGAAGAAGTGAAAGTTCCTGTGCACGTGACCTGGAAAACAATTTCTACGTATATGCCAATTTGGAGAAAATATTTTTACTTTTTCTTTCAGCTCTTTGAATTAAAACTGAGGAGACCATGCACATTATTCAGGCTAATAAAACCCTCGTTGACTTTTGGACACTTATTTGGATTCTTCCAGTAAGCATAGTATTTCATGATCTGATTTACCCAGAACCCAAAACTATTTTATGTTTTCTCGTCACATTATATATTTATGGACACAAGCCCAATAATGAGCTTGATTTTTAAATTTTTTTCCTCCTTATTTGAGCCACTTCCTTAAGAAGCAGTATACAGCACATTCAGATTTCTGAGCTCTACTATTAGACTAACCCAATTTAAACCTAAGCATAACTACTTATTAAGTCTGTGATTTTGGCCAAGTCTCTTAAGGCAGCTAAGCTTAACATTCCTTATTGCAAAATGGGGATAATAACAGTACTTATCTCTGAGAGTTGTTTTGAGAATTACTGGACAATCCATACCAAATCTTTAGTTTAATTTCTGGAACATAAGAACATCCATTAAATATGAGCTATGATTATAATTCTTATATTTTAAAAATACTGGTGTAAATTAGAAACTTTTATCAAAAGAAAAATAAAAGCTTACCAAATGTGCACATAAAGAGCTTCTCAACTTCCAATTTCCAATCACTGGTAACCACCAGAGATTTACCCCCAAATGAAATCTCCACACCCTCCGCCCCCCGCCGAAAACCATCACCACCTATTCTGGATCCAAGATACTATATATTAACCAGGGAACTTCCCCCTCATTCCCATAAATCTGGAATCTCTACACTATTCTTCCTGAAAAATACTGGATCAGGAATTCAAATAAAAGGAACTTGGAACTGAAGTTTCTCTAGTTTTATGAGAATGGAGTAAAAAGAAGACTCTTGTTAATAGACCAAGCATTTTAGGTTGTTTAGTAGTATGAGTATACATGTTCAGCTACAAATTGGGTTGAAAAGCTTTTGTAGACAGAAATGGGAATTTAAATACTCTGAGAATGTATTTCTTTGGAAAAGTTTGTTGTGGGTTCCGAGAATTGACACATAAATTCATCTTTTTCAAGTATAGTAGTATAAATCTAATTATTGATTGAATTAATAATTAAATTAATACAAATAGTAATAACTAACATTTACTGAGTTCTCATTTTGTGTTAGTACTATCTTAACCCCATAAATGTGCGTTATGTTATAAGAAACTCAAGAGGTAGGTATTATTATAAATGAATTAGCAAGTGAAGCAATGAATGAGAGAACGATAAACAGAAAAAGTTAAGTAATTCGGCTACTATTTGGGATTCAATAATTATAGACTTTTGGACAGTCAATCAAACTTTCTAAATGCACGACAGAATCTTCTAAGATAAATTGCTAGCAAAAAGCCGCACAAATAAATATATGTTCAGTTGTTATGAAAGTATAAACCGATCTAATAGCTGGGAAAATGAATGCAGTCTACAAAGCACTAATGAATATGAGGTTGTTTGAAATAGGAGAAATAATTAATAACCAAGTTATATGATTAAGAACTTTCAATGACATCTACTTTTGTCAATTTTGTGTGTCTCCAAGCAGACTAATGGAACTAGAAATTATATCTTTCATCTCTTAAAGAAGCATTTACCTTTAGCAGATAAACCCATTAATAATGTCAAAATCAATTCACAATATTAGAGATATCCTACTACAAGAACTGGAGTTTTCAAATATTTCTAATTGTAACGTTGTTCTAAGAAAAATGTTATAAGCGATGCGTCTACCTGAGAGGAAATTCTCAAGACGTACTAAACTTCATAGTGTGCACAGTTCTGGTTTCACATGTGATAGATTTATGGCCTCACATTCTCAGTGAAAGAGTGGTTATTTACTCTGTTTTATCTTGTGACTTTAATTTGAAACTTTCCGTATCCTTGCTGATATTGGTAATTTTCAGTACGTGCTACAAATAATGACTATGTTTATGACACATTGAATACTTTTATACTGTGCTCCCTCTAATAAGGTCACAAAGTATTTAAGCACAAAAAATTTGCAGTCACTCTGCTATCTACAAACAAAACAAAATACATGAAATTTTAGTGTGCAATCCTAAAAAATAAGGATTTCTTGTTTCTAATGCCAAATATAGGTAGTGGAAATGATTTGATGGAATAAACTGAGTCTTCCTTAATTGTTCCTGAAACAATGCCTTATATATTATGGATATATAAAATCAAGAAAGAAATGTTTCAAATTGCTAATTTATTATGTATGCATGCATTACCTTATGTTCTATAGCTCAATGGCAGCAGACTGTAGGCTTGCCACCCTCTGCAGAACGCCATCATACTGCTACCCCATGGAATGAAGTGGAGAATAAACCTACCAATCCTGCTATGTTTCTGCTAATGAGATATACTTGGTGAAATGCTTGTTCATTAAAAACCTGAGAACAAAAATAATGAGATACATGGGAATTGAAGTTCCAGAATGCCTCAACACTGACACAGTACAAATCATAGTCAAATCATACTTAATAAACAGCCATGTATACTCAGGCCATTTAACCATCAAGTAGCCAGGGGTCTTGCATAAATTCTGTCCACCTCACGTCTAGGACATAAAATCCAGGCAATGCCTTAATTAGATAGTGACTGGGGAACAGAAAGCGACAGCTAGTAATGGATTCACAGCAGAGGCAAGCATTTTGTTATCTCTCCAATATTACTGATATCTACAAATTAATGCCAAACTCAAAGTGATTTTATTTTGACCGTTTTTCACATATGCAAACATTTATTTTCAAGAAACAAAAAGAAATTGTTGTTGCTGTTGTTATCAAGATCACATAAAAACCACAAAGGAAAATTCCTATACACTTTCAGGGAAATTTGAACACTCTTTCCCACATCTTGTAATTTTTTTGGATTAGAAAGAAATTACTCCTTATTACATTTTCCAGGAAAATAGTTTATGCCCAAAGATAAAATGATGCTGACTTTGTTTAATCATTCAGTAACTACCTGGAAAAGGGAAGGGAAAAAAGGGGGGAAAAAAGCAAATTTATTGAACGTCTTCTAGGTGTTAGATATTTTAATATTTATTACGCAATTAACTAGGTATACTAGGCATTATTATTATGATCACCCTCACTTTAAAATGAAATGTGAAAAACTGAGGGTTGAAGAAGTTAATGAATTTGCTTATGTTATGGGTTATAATTCATTTGTTTAAATAAATATTTAATGAGTAACTACTATTTGTCCGGCATTGTTCAGAGTGCTAAAGAAGTAGTAGTAATTCACAAAGTTCTGTCCTTATAAAAATAAAATTCTAGTGAAAAAACAGATAAATACAGATAGTGGCAAATGCTGTAAGACAAATCAAGGGTTGTTGTTGCAATAGAGAGTAACTGAATAAGTTGGACGGAAGGGCTAGGCTTTTAAGGAGGTAGTACTTGAGTAAAAATAAGGATGTGCAGGAGTCAAACATGTGTAAAACTCTGGTAATAGTATTCCAAGATAAACGGTAAATACACATCCACGAGGCAGAAAGTTGTTTGGCTTATACAGGGAGCAGAAAGGTTAATCTTATGGGAGGTAATGAGATAAGGAGAGATTAGTTGAGGTAAGGTTGCAGAAATAGACCAGGTCTTGTAGGGCCTTGTAGAACATGATAGAATATTTGTATTTTTATTATAAAAGCATTGAGAAGCCATTGATGATTTTTTTGCTTATTTTTTGTTTTTAAAATATTGCCTAGGTTGATTTCGGAAAACAGATTGCAGAGTTTCTGTTTTTGGTAATGACTGGCAATGCATTGCAGAATAACTCTTCTGCTGAGCACAAGATATAGACAAGATATGAAAATTATCTGGGAATATATTAGAGAACCAACAAAGCATAAGAAATTATATGTCTCGTGCCTTTTAGAAGAAGAAAAGTAAGTGAGCCAGACATTAGGACAGGTTTTTTTTTTTTTTTTTTTTTTTTTTGTTTTTTTTTTGCAAGAAGTTTCAGCTAATGCCAGAAGAAACAAATGGGAGATTGAGGAGTTGAGCAGAAATTTTAAAGCTTTCTGAGATAGGTGAACAGATATTGCACTTCATTGTCTGCCAAGGATAAGGACTTCGAGTAAATGTACAAGGCTAGATTGGGACTCTGAAGACTAAGTCTTATTGGTAAATGTGAATAGAAACAGATCAGTTGTTAAATTTATGAAGCCCTGCTTCAAATAATCTCAATTATTTATATAATTGGACTAAAATGACCTGTGACTGCTAGTGGCTCAGAATGTCTGTGAGTAGTAAATATAAATCATATCTAGATAAAGAAAATATTGTTCTAGGCTTCAAATTATTTTACAGCTTCCCATATACATGTTCATACCAGACAATCAAGTGACAAGGCAATGTAATAAAAACTATGGGAAATAACAGATGCTAGAAAAAAATATTAGGATCCTAATAATGGGGTGTATCAAACATAGACTTTCAAGGAAACAATGGACAATACAGAGAATTTGGCAGAGAACTGAAAATCATAAAAATAGCCTAATGGAAATCTAGAATTGAAAATATACAAAACTAAGATCTCACTAGGTTAAGAAAAGAGTTTGCTTAACAACAGATTAGACAGACAAAAAGAACAGGTAAGTGGAAAAGAAAGTTAAAACAAAGTATTAAAAATAAAAGAGAAACAACAACAAAAAAAAGAAAATACAGCAGTCTCCTCTCATCAACAGGAAATAAGTTCTAAGAACCCCAGTGGATTCCTGAAATCACAGATCATACTGAACCCTATATATACATACATACCTATCATAAAGTTTAATTTATAAACTAGACATAATAAGAGATTAATGATTATAACATAATAAAAAAGGACAATTATAACAATATGCTGCATCAAAATAAAAAATAACACACGTACATGAACACACACAAATATAAAACAAAAAAAAATACTTAAGAAGACTAGAGAAAATGCCAAATTATCTTCAGAGTGGTAGTAGACTGACAGCTAGTATCTCAGCATAAACAATGAAATCCAGAAGATAACTGAAGATGCTGTCAAAGTTCTAAAAAATATGATATCAACAATTCTTTGCTAATCTAGTTAAAGATATACTAAAGAAATAATGAAATAAAGACATTTTAAGACAAAAACTAAGAATATTTGTCACCAGCAGGCTTGTACTAGCAAATACATAAGAGTATTTGTAAACAAAAATAAACTTATCTTAGTTAAAAACTAAGAGAAAATAGGTAGATCGAAATAAATATTGACAGTAAAAAACAATAATAACAATTACATGGGATTTAAATATACAGTGAGATATACATTTCCAGAATGATGGCGTGAGAAATTTTATACATCTGCTTCCCAGATTCAGTATCGTAACAGGTAAAAATTATATTTTAAAAAATCTTAATCACTTAAAGGCTCTGGAAGTTGTCTGAAGGGCATAGACCAATGAGAAAAAAGTTATTCAAGAAAATCTCGTAGGTCTAGGTAAGAACAGTAGGAGGCGGTGCTGTTTGAGCCCCCAACCTTCCTCCCTGTTTGCACAGCTCAGTGTGATGAAAGCACCACTCTGGTTGATTGTGACCAAGAATACAGGGCTTCCATGCTCCCCAGCCCCAAGCTAAAGTATCATTCTGGGCAGGACAAACGCCAGTATTTCTTATGTGCCCAACTCCGTGTTGCAGAGACTAAATTCTAGGCAAGTGCAGCTGAAAGGATAGGGGTTCCATTTCTTTATCCAGCCTCCACTGAGCATGTCAGGCTGAGAATATCAGAACCGAGGTTTCTTTGCCCTTTCCCATGCCCAGCTTGCTCCTAGGGCTGAGGTTCCACGTCAGGAGAGGCAAGAGAAGAAACCAGAGGCTACCTCTCTCCACACAGTGCCCTGCTTATAAAGCAGGGCTATCACTGCAAGAGAAGTGAGCCATTGTCTCCATCTCCAGGCCCTAACTAGAGAAATAGGAAAAGTGTAGTATTAACAAAATATTAATCATTTCAATATATCTGGATGAAATAACAAACAAAAACAACAGCTCAACAACTAAACAACCTAAAAGCTCTAGAGAGAACGAAGGCGGAAAGATTTTGGAGAGTCAAAATTTGGTATGAGGCCACTTCCCTACTTTTGCTGTGATTGCCTGAGTATGAACTGTATAGTTGCAGCATGATTTGGGGAAGTTGAAGCTTCTATAGAAAATTCATCATTGTACTGTCTGTTTTTACCAGACAGCCCAGGCAACTGCAGATATTACAAAGTAAAGGTCAAATCCTAGGAAGAAAAGAAACAGAGAAGGGCATTTATATAGAGCATAATGAATTGAGGACTTTTTGGACTTTACAAAATGGACTCCATGGGAGCCATGACAGTAACGTCAACTGGCAAACAACCAAGTCACATGATGGAATGCCCCAAACCACAGAAACATCACAGTGGCCAGCGCCTTAAGCAGTATTAAATGTGTGTACCTGTGTGCATGTGTACATTTGTGTGTGTATGTGTGTGTGTGCCTGTATGAGCTCCCTGAACGATAACTGAAAAACTCTGCCCACTGAGGGTTATATAAGCTGAATAGTTGAGACAGATGATGTAAGCTCAAGCCGGACCAAAAACAACATGCAGGTGTTGCTAGAGCCAAAGATCTTGACCTTCTTCCCGTGTAACCACGGCTGGGAGGATACCGTGCTGCCTGTTATAGAGTTTGCTTTAGGAAAGTGGAGAACTTTCACTCTTTTGCTCTGTCTTATAAGCCTCTGTGTTCTGTCCTCTTATAAGGACATCAGTTCTGTTGGTTTATGTAGAGACTATACTGGCCTTTAGCAATTGGTTAAAAGTTTTTGCTGAATTCTTATCCACTTCAGTTATTTATGCCTATTGCATCTGTATGTGTATCGTGTGTTAACCTGCATGGATCCCTGACTAGTTTTCTGAGAAGGCTCCAGGCATTAAATGTGGTATTGTGGGAAGACACAACACACCCAAGTGTGTTACTTTGGTAGTCGCCTTCCTTGCTCTTTACAGCAACCCCAACTGCGATAGCCTGAATTGTGTCCCCATCTTCCTCCTCGTCTCCCTTGCATATTCATGTGTTGAAACCCTAACTCCAAATGTGACTATTTGGAGATAGTGACTTTAAGGGATATAATTAAATGAGACTTTAAAAGTAGAGCTCTAAACTGATAGAATTGATGTCCTTGTTAGAAAAGAAAGACACCCCAGAGATTCTCTCTTCATATACACACTAGTAAAAGTCATGTGAGGACACAGAGAGAAGGTGGCTCTAAGCCAGAAAGGGAGATCTCACCATAAATCAACCCTGTTGGCACATTGTTATTGGGTTTCCAGCTTCCAGGACTGTGAGACAATAGCTTTCTGTTGTTTAAACTATCCAGTCTGTGGTATTTTGTTATGAGAGCCCAAGGTAACTAATACACAAACTTTACATAAATCTCAACAAAACCTCTGGCTGACCAATATATCACACATATACGTATGGTTAAAAGTGGTTTGCAATTAAAGGCTGAAAAATTGGAGCTGAGATTGGAGCAGCCACCCACCACAGGAGAGTTTTTTTGCACCTTGAAAGATTTTGCATACCCGTTGCCTGCTCCAGCCTTCAGCAAGTCCTTGCAAGTGTACTTGGTAAGGCCTGTGAAGGAGGCTCAAATGCAGCTGCCCCACCAGAGCTTTGCAGGCCGTGGCCCTAGGCAGATGAGCACAGACCAGCACTGTCTCCTGGGGGTGAGAGGGTCTCTCTCAGCTCTTCTGCTCCTTGTCTTAGGCTGCTCCCTTACATGCAGTGGATGGTTCATAGACCCAGAGGGCTCAGCGCAGTCCCATGAGAGAGAGTGGGAGGTGAGTGCTGACAAACTCTGTGGCCAGGGCGCCTCACTGTTCTAATCTCTCACTCCAGCTCACACATTATTCATAAAATTTGGTAAATTGGGATAATTTCTCCTTGTCTCTCTTTCCTCCATTGCTTCAAGGGATAAAAGCAACTATGGAATTCCTCTCTTAGAAAATTTTCATCCCATCATTTAGTTTCCTTTTAATGTGTTATAAAATAAACAATGTTTTTCTTCCCCCCCCCTTTTTTTTTTTGCTATTGAACATTGTTCTTAAGGTTAGCTAGAGTGTGATAAGTTTAAAAATTTTATGTTTTATAAGATAACAACAATTCTGGAGTTTATATTATTTTCCTTACAAAGCATGTAGCTCTTCTTTCCTTGTGTGTAATAAAAATAAAAGAATAAAAAAGTTGTACCTAAAAAGTTTAGATGATTTTCATACACATTATAACATTTATTTTTAAATATAAGCAGTATTTTTTTGAGAAAAGAGAAATGAAAATGCATTACAGCTGCAAAATTACTTTCCTTCAAAATGCTTAAATTTGTTTGGTAGGAGTGAACTCACTATGCAACATATATTTTCAAGCTCTTAATTTTTAATTATTTGTATAGGGAACACATAATTATAAAGCTACCCAAGGGCACCAAAGGTATCATTAAACTGAGATAGTGAGGCAAAAAGAAGGAAAATTACTTTTTCCCATTAAAAAAGAAAAAATTATATTAATGTTGCTTTAGGAAGACATGGCCCAAATATGATTCTGGTACCACAGCCCTGGTTTTGCTTGCTTATTTTTGATGATTTGGCCAAAATACCTCTGATTAAATATGGGGAAAATCCTAGGAATGATGGTTGTAGCCAATGGTTAGCATGTTATATTACTAGACTAACAAATACAGGGGTCCCTGATTTTTAACTTTTTATAAAAAGATAGACTAGAAGGCACATATATGCATTAAAGATCATACTTTTTTGCTCACTACTGTATAGCTAATGATTTTTCTAATCCCTAGGACATAGTGGAATCTCAAATGATCAAACTATAATGACAACACAAATGTATCAATTTCTCACTCTAAGTTTGAATCAGCTTTTCTTTATAAAATATCTATGCTATCAAGAGTAACCTGATATTTGACTCTACTACTACATAGATCTGAAGACTTAAAGTTGAAATATAACAAAAAAATTGAACATGCTTGGAGCTGTAAGTTCACACTCTGATTGTGTATGTGTGTGTGTGTATATGGTAAGGTCCACCGAGTTTACATGATTTGCTCAGAGTAGCACAGCTAATAATGACAGAGCTGAGATGAGAGCCTTAGAAACACAATTCTGTGTTCTTTACACCGTATTAAGTAAGAAAGTAGTTTGGGGATTTAGAAAGATATGAATTCAAATTCTGGCCACTTACTAGCTATATGACTTTCAGCAAGTTATTGGTGGTCACTGAACTTCAGTTTCTGTATTTGTCAAATAGGAATAATATTAGTATTGATCTCGTTAAATTATTGTGAGGATTAAATAAAAAAATGTATAAAGCTCTTCATACCGTGTTTTTACATAACACTTAGTAATTACCATAGTAGTAGTCACTGATGTTGTTATTATTATGTGCTTACTCTCGTCACCCAGACGCAATGAGTTTATTTTTTTTCTATAAAGAATGAAATATAGCTGATTAATTTCCCACAAAGTAATGAGTCAGCAATCTTGAAGAAAGATTATCATGGTGAAATTTGCTGTTTAGTGATTGAGGAAAACTTTATGGTAGTAATCAAAAATTTTTTTTTCTTTAAGTGATTCAAAGTTCTATTCTTTTTAGTTCTTACTATGTGGGTAGTGGTGCAAGATAGGTAATGTTTGTCATGTCCTGGATTAAATCAGACACAACAGTCATATAGCTAGCTCACACACTTTACGTTGATCTCTTTATTTTGTGTGAAGAATTCCTGGGGGGAAATCTAAGTGTTTATATTTTGAGAATGCTTGGATGCAAACTTAAAAGCTCTTGAATGAAATTGAGAACTGCATTAAATTCATGGACAACATTGCTATATTTTAAAATGCATTATGTTTGCTTTTTGTCAATAAACCATAGATACGTCAATCATCTTAATAGGCACTTAAAGAACCCCCATATTTACATGACTTCTTATACTTATTTAGAGGTTTATTTTCGAGAAATTGAAATCAGATTTGGAGTAGACAATACAAGAGTGGTTAGGACAAAGATGATCATTAGAGTCAAAGTAATTAATTGGGTCAAGAGAATGAAGAGCTCAGGCCAAATCCTTAGAGAAAACCTAAATATAAAGATCAGCAAAACAAAAAGAGCCACAGAAGGAGAGAGAGCAGGAATAGCCTTTGAAGCAAGAGGAGAAAGAGATTTATTTTGAAGGCAAGGGAGATTTTCTAGAAGAAAGTGAATAATCAGTAGTGTCAAATACTGCATTACTAATAACTTCAGAATTTTTATGCACAAAGTGCTTAAGGATAAGAAAGGAATCAGTCTTGAAACTGCATTTGTGGAGGAAGAATGTCATTTTTATTTATATTGAATTGCATGGGGATACTTTGAGTGGTTGGGGATGTTAGTAGCAGAAATCATGGGGGTGGAGGCTAAAGGCCCCCAAACCATATTTGGTGTCACAGCTGCATAATGGAAAAGTTGAGTTGTATGTAAAATAAGAAAGGACCATCATATATTCCATCAAAGTGGCCATTGACCACGTTTTCAATGAGGAGGCAGACAAAGAACTATATAAGTGATGAAATAGAAAGTTTGTTAGGAAAGCTGTTAGGAAAGAAGAAATGTGGAATGGTAGCTTGCTAGGGAGAGAAAGAGCAGGAGGGAGACAGAAGAGAGAGTAAAAGGAAGTGACAATATGAGAAGTTAGAGAGGTTTGCAAATGGCAGAAATCCACATTAGTTGTCATTGATTGTATCGCTGAAGTAGGAGGTCAAGTTAGCTAAGCATGAGTGCTTTGAGCTGCAATTATGAATTTGAAATGAATGGAAACTGTTTGGATTATTTGCTGTACAGAATAAGCTGGAGAGTTAAGTAGGAGTGAATAGGAAGAATGATGAACACGAAGTCTGGCTGAGGCTCAGTAATAACTACAAATAGCATTGCACCAAATTAAGTGATATGATTTTAACAAATAACTCAATAAGTTAGGGTCTATTATTATGTTGAGAAATAAGACCTCATGATGGATCATTGAGTTGGAAGTTAATCTTTGAAAATATATCTATGGTTTCTTTTACAATTTAAATGCTGCCTCCAGACAGCATTTAAACAGGGATGGCTTAGAAATAGATGAAAATATTTTTAACATTCAATAAAAAAATCTGTACTTTTTTCACAGGAAAAAAATATCACTCCTTTTATAATTCAGTGGACTTATGTTGTGCATAAGATGCCCATATATAATGTATAAATAGATGATATAATAAATAGCTTTATCATTTAACTATTGCTGAATATTCACAAACCAGACATGGTTTAACTTCCTTTAAATAGAGCAAAATACCAAAATAATTATTCATTTTAAATTCATTTGCGTTTGTTGAGTGCCCATTCTATGCTAGATCTTTCTTATATAAGGCTCTGAGGGTATCGGATGAATAAGACACCATTCTTGCTTTCAAGAAGTTCACAGTATAGATAAGAAGATAGATGAAAAAGAAATAAAATGTGTAGGGCACCATGATTACGGTGTGCCCTAGAAACCATGGAACATATACCACAAGGGCCTCTCAACCTTAAAGGAATCATTTTAACACAACATTAAATGGATCCAGGGAGATTTGAGAATGCTGACAGGGAGGAGAGAAATGTTCTTCACAAATGCAGAGTGATGTGCTAAACAAAGGGATAAATGATGAGTGAGGCCCAGGTGGTCTCAGCCCTCAACTGGCTGCTGAGGGGTACAAACACATGAACACATTTTTAATGTACTGTATTAAGTGCCTTGATGACAATGGTGCTGGAGGTGCACAAATACAGAGAGGGCACTCACAAACTGGAGGGCTAAACAGAATGGGGAGAGGGTTCCCAGCACACACATAGTGACACTTTTCTATTGGAAGAAACAGCTGAAGCTTAAGACAGTTAGGATGGAGCCAGGTAACATGGAAGGGAGAGTTTTCCAGGCAGAGGGTACAGTCTAAAGGCACAGGAGTAAAAACAAAAAGAACATGTTTTGTTAAGGGGCGAAATTTTTCAAATGGCCAACTTCTGCTTGCTTGTTTAATGTTTAACCCCGGTGTAGTTCTAGGAGATATCCCGTGCAAAGATATGTTAATGTCAAGGGTGCGGTCATCCTGTGCAAAGATATGCTAATGTTAAGGGTGTAGTTATCCTGTGCAAAGACGTGCTAATGAATAACTTCTGCTTCTGTTTGATGTAGTTTTAGGCTTTCTAAGCTGCCTCCTCTGGAAGCTCGGGGCTGATTCTCTAGTGGGCTAATAAAGGCTTATAATTAATCTCAATTGGCTCCGTGGGTCTTAGATTTGAATGCACCATAACAGTTTGTGTACAGAACTCCAAGAAACTCAACGTTTTTGACACCTAGATTTTCAAGCAGGGAGGCGCAGTTGTGCCTGACAGAACCCATCTCTATTTCACAGGCAAGAAAGGAGAGGCCCACAGAATTAAAGGAAGGCAGCTTTGTTGTGCTGTAGCCGCCAGCCCCCCGAAAGACAAAGGGACCACCAGAACTCAGTGAATTATAGTAAACACATTCTTTATTCAGCCAGCTGGGTCTGCCAGGGGTACGCAGACCCCAAATTAAGCAGCCCCGAAATGTAGAGGTACAGGGGTTTTAAGCCCCAAATCCCATTCTTCATTCTGTCTAAACACAAAGGTCTATCCTTCTATTCATTACCTGTCAACTCACAGGTCAGGTGCGTAAGCGGGGTACAGAAGCAGAAAGCTTATTGTTAGAATGTTATGTTCCTATGGGTGACAGCCTATGTTCCTATGGACATAGCCGTGTTCTCATGGGCATAGCCAAGCAGTAATTTTCCTGCAAGTAATAAATTTCTAGCAGTCATTTTTCAGCCATTATAGTTGCGCTGGTAACAAACAGTGGAACCAAAACTTCAACCATGTCTGTCAGATTCACAGCATTTGTTTTTTATATTTCTTCAGAATTACTTTTTACAGGTATGTATTTATAAGGCTTATATGATAAAATAGGAAAAATGTAAACTAATTTTTATTTTATGTATTTCTATTCTGAAGAAAAAACCTTCAAAATCACAAAGAAATTAATGAGAAAAAATCAATAAGTAACATATTAGAGGGAAAAAACAATTGACAAAATATTTATGTACTATGTGAGAGAAAAGATGCAAATTTATCATATTAAAATGTAAATATAAACCTAAAAGCGACAAATGAACAGGACAAACAAACAGAGACTCATGGACAGGGACAATAGACTAGTGGTTACCTGAGGTTAGGGGGGAAGTGAGAGGGGGAGGTAGATAGGGTAAAGGAGGTCAAATATGTGGTGACAGAAAGAAATCTAACTATGGGAGGTGAACACACAATGTAAATATACATATGTCTTCTTGTTAAAATGTACAGCAGAAACTTATTGAATTTCATTAAACAATGTCACCATAAAAATAAATTTAAAAAAATTAAAAATGAAATAAAATAGCTAAATTACTTATTTGTCAGAAAAAAGTATATCAAAATTATAAGTATTAGATAACAGATTAGCATTGTGATATTGAAAGACTGGAATGATTCCATTTTTCTGAGTGATCCCAAGATGAATTGTACGAAAAGTTCCCCAAAGGCCAGTGGTCAAGAACAATGCCTTACCACCTGGCCAAACCAGCCAAGCCAGCTAATCGGTGGGCCCTTAAGGCACCCCCACCCTTATTTCCTCCTGCACATATTCTGATTACTGCACCCGGCACCTTCTGCACTCAGCCCTTTCTGCGCACAGCCCCTCTATATGCAGCCCCACTGCGCATGGCCCCCTCTATACGCAGCCCCACTGTGCACGGCCCCCTCTATACGCAGCCCCAACTGCACACGACCCCCTTTTGCACGCGGACCCAACAACCTACCACCCAATCCCTTTAAAGGTCAACCTAACCCCCAATCAGGTAATGCCAAGGCATCTCCCCAAGGCTTGCGGTTTTACCCTTTAAATTAGGTCCCAACCCCTCGGTCAGGGCTCCTCTCAACCACTGCTGCGTCAGCAAACGAGTGGGGTCCAAACTCGAGTTTGTCAGTAAACTCCCTCTTGCGCTTGCATCGGTGTCAGTTTCCTTCTTGGCTCGTGGAGTTCCAAACCAGGGCATTACAATATACAGTATACAATATACAATATCCTATCAATTGAAAATGTCATGAACAGATAGAAATAGTTCCTTGAAGTCTTTCTGGTTATCATTTGTCAATCTTGAGAACCACTTCAAATTATGATGAGATTATTCTATATCTTTAAACTATTAGAGTTATGGATTTTTTTTTTACCTTGTTTTGGCAGACTCCCAAAGTCACAGTCAAGTAACTTGTCATCAGCTGATCTTCATTAGCAAATTTGCTATGACTCATCCAATTCTAATGCTGAGAACAGTACTGAAAGACCTGGATGTGCTTTTTTTTTTTTTTTTTTTTTTTTTTTCTCCCATTAAAGTAGCTAACAAATTGGGCATGACTAGAAGTTATGGCAATGTGATGAAAATAGGAACAAGGTAATTAAAATGAGATCATTTAATAGTGGATACCCTAGGTGAGAGGAGAATGAACTAAAATGTAACCTATTAAACCACAGCAGAAGCGAAGGAAGCAGTAAAACCTTGTGCTGCATTACCTGGAGCTCTCTCACTGCAGCAGAGCAGCAGATCCCTGGATGAAAAGTGATTTTTATGAACCTCAGGAATTGGACACATAAACAGAAAAGCAATTATAATACTGAGCCATTGTACTGGATGAAAACATCTACAGTCAAAAATAAGTGACATGAATAAAGAAACATGTGAAAATGTCTACTCAGGTATTTTCCAACAGGCAAAAGAAATGGGAAGTGACACATCTAGACAACCTAGGAACAAAAGCAAGAGGATGGGTAAACTAATAATTAACTACAGTCTACTTAAAAGGCCTAGTTTTTAAGCAATAGAATTTCAGATCAGTGACAGTTTCTTGGTTAGCACAGGCACTAAAACCCACTGTTTGGTTTCTTGTTTTGTTGTTCATTTTTTTTTTTAATCTATAGGACATTATGACTGTAAGAAAATAAAAAGTCTAGAAACCTCAGGCACAAGGCATAACATTCTTAACTCTAGCCTTGTAGCCACTGAATGTATGTGGATTTCAAAGATCAATTTACTGTACATTTTAGAGGATTTTTAGGATTTTTTCCTAGTTCCATGTTTCATCGAACAAAAAGCATTCAGAAGAGATTAAACTTCCCTAACACCGTTACAAAGAGAACCAACTTAAATGAATAAAATAGCACTTTTATAGAAGATCTTAAATTGAATTTCATTTCTGACCCATAGATATATGCATGTAATTAATTGCTAATGAATAAAAAAGAGGTTTTCAGAGTGCATATAATATAGAGAAAATGATTATTTATGAAAAATTACATTATATAAAATTTGGTATGACCAAAATGCTAATTGATTTAAATCGTATGATTAAACTTATATATTGAATTTGTGTGCACTTAATACATACCATAAGAGTAAATGGTAGTTAAGGCCAAGGCTGAATTCATACACAGTTTGCCTTTGTGAGGTTGAAATTAATGAGATTTTATTACACAGAACATAAGTATTGAAACCTAATGTTACAAGGAGAGATCTAGCTACAACATAAAATTATGTACTCTAAAAATTCCTGGAGGTGGAAATTAGGAAGAAGAACAGAACAAGTCTTTAAATAATACCTATTTCAAAGGTTTGGGAAAGAAAATTTCTGAAAGTGGTGGAAACTGAGCTATTGACTTTATGTAGTATGCATCCAACATATGTTCAGTGAATTGGAATGAATGAATGAATAAATGAATGAAGAGCAGAAATGCCATTTTAGTGTTGGCATATATTTTACCCCAGAAGGCTAAATATATTATTGGTTACAATAAATGAAACCTCTCTAAGAATATATTAACACAGTGGCTTTTGACTCTAGAGATACATTACATGACAATTCTGAAGAGATACATTATATGACAATTCTGTAATCAGATTGGGTTGTGAAGGGGTAATTAAAATCACTGTAGATATATATGCCATTTGATAAAGTTCACTCTGCTGACTGTTAGACAACAGTCTTTCCCCACTCTAGATTTAGATGTACTGCTCTAAACTACGACATGACATTACATTATGTAGTTTTTTTTATTGCAAAATTAAATAACATGGCACTTTAATTTAACTCTAAGAGATACTGTAGAGTCCCCTCTCCATATTTCCCTCTCTCCACACTGAGAAACATATCCACAGCCCTTTCTAGATCAGTGCATTGTCCAAAGATCTCTACTGTGAAATCTCACTTCATTTCACTTTTCTCATCTGGCCTATTTTTCATACCACTTCTCCCTTCATCCACATGCCTACTATTCTCCATCAAAGCATATCTGATCTGGTCTTTTCTTTAAGATTTAGCACTCTGAAAACTTAATTTCCACAAGTATGGGAGGAAAGAGTAATAATGATAATTAAACTTGACTCCCATACCCCACCAATTAAACAACTTTTCATGATTAAGTCAAAATATTCAGATTTTTAAAAAAAATTAAATGAGCACAGATTATTTGGGACAGTATATAGTATCATGAGACATCATTTTCTTAATTTTATGGAGTCTAAAAGACTTTGATTAACTTGTTCTAAAATCACATAGACAGTTGAGAGACTTGATTCAAAACAATCATTTGTGTCTACCATGTAATCTCATATTTTTATCTAATTCGATCTAACAGAATTAGAAATAAGCAGGCACTGATAGAGAGGTTCGTGCTTGTCCCTGGAGCTCTTGCATTGTCTGATATAGCAGCCACTAAGCACATGAAACTGCTGAGCTTTTGAAAGATGGCTAGTGGAAATTGAAATGAGCTGTAAGAGTAAACTACACACTGCATTTCAAAGGCATAATATTAAAAATAATGCAAAATACCTCATTAACATTTTGTTTGCTTTTTAGATGTTGAAATGGTGTTTTAGATATATAAGGTCAAATAAAATACGATATTCAAATTAGCCTGTTTGTGGGCTTAATTCAAACAGCCCCTCCACATACACTGAAAACAAAGAGGACTGTTTGGTCAGCAGCCCTAAGAGGACAGTGAGCAAAGCATCCCCCTCAGCTGTGCTTGCCCCCAGAGACGCTTCCGACTTGCTCCGTGGGCACTATCTGCCCCTTCAGCCGTTCCCATGGACATTATCTGCCCACTTTGCTGGAGAAGAAGGCTGGTCTGGTCCTCCCAAAGCTGGCTAGGCAGCATTTCCTGTTCTCATCTGTGGGGGAAGACCCTTGCTCCCCTGGATGAGGTAACCCTCCTCCCCTTTCTCTTATATATAAACAGTGCCTGCTCTTGGCCAGATGCCTTTTTCCTGCAATTCCAACTGACCAAGTGCTGAAGCTTCACTGTATTGTGAGTGATAAATGGTGTGTCTCACCCTGCTGGTTCTGGTGTTTTTTTCAGAATATCCAAAGCTGGGGTGTGGGTTCCTGGCTTCAAGCTCCTGCGTTACACTATTTCTGTTTGCTTTTCTAACATGGCTGCTGGAAACTTACTTAGGTGGCTCACCTGTTGTGTTGCCATTGGACTGTCGTTCTTCCCTAGACCTTCGTTATTCAGTGTGTGATCCCCTGACCGACAGCATTGCATCCTGGGGCTTGTAAGAACTACAGAATCTTGGTTCTGGCTCAAGAACTACAGAATCAGAATCTGCATTTTAACAAGATGCTCAAGCTATTTGTATTCCTATTACAGCCTGAGAAGAACTTTCTTAATTTCAAGAGTTTTAGAGCAGATACTGGTCTTTTATTTCTCTATACCTTTGCAATCCCTTGGGTACAGGGTCTATGCAGAAATTGTCATAGTTCTTTAAGGACCTATAATACACCTTCTCCTGAGGGCTTAATCAATGCTTACTAAATATTGACCTAAGTAATCAGATATTCCTTTTTTATTTCTACAGCTGCTTTTTCCATATTGAAATGGCAATGACTATACATACTACCTGTATGACAGTACCATTAAGAGTTAAACTGTTTAAATGCCTCAGAAATTAGATAATAGGAGACAATGGCCAGGTGAATGATAGGACATATGAATTTCATGTATATATTATTTCTCTCCTTGAAATAAAAAAGCTGAGATTAAAACAATGGTATGAAAAAGTCTAACAATGTCGTGAAGGTCTAATTGTCAGCCAGCTGTCCTCTGGGAGCAGAAATATGGAGGTTATTGTTCAACGGCGCAGGCGGACAGGCTATTGCCTTTGTCTGCTTTGCAATATGCAATTTGGGAATGGAGAGAAACCAAGCAATATTCTTTTCTGTTTTCTTTTTCCTTGTTCTTGTTACCAATAGTTCTCATTCCGGTTCACAACCTGCCACTTACTTACAGAGGAATTTAGATTGAGTTTGCAAAGTATCATGCTAATGAATCACTAAAAAGAAAGCTGGTCTAATTATAGCCAAATGGTGCAAAATAATCTTACTTATGATTGCCTCTGATTAGGTGTAGGCTGCTGTGTTCACTGCAGGGGACTGCAGATTATCACTGCAACACAAGGTGCCCACCAACTGCCAGGAGGGGGAGGACTTGCAGAAAACGAAAAAAAAATTACAGCTGTACTCTACTATTTTGCTGTTAAAGTTATGTCTTAAAGTTTCCTATACTCATTAGCTTGAAATTGGCATTGTTAAATCAATGTTTACTAATGAATTGATCTCATGTTCAATAAATTAATATTAATCAACTGATAAGTGTTCACCCAATGACTACCATACTATTACGGTCAGGCTGTATTTGCATAGAAGGAATACCATTTGTTTAAGCTATTGCAAACAAAGGGTTATTTTCTTTAAATCTAAGTGGAATCCCATGGAACTCTAAAGTCAGGAGTCATAACAGTGCAGGTCTCCGGTTGCTGGGGGCCAGCTCTAGATTTTTGATGGCTCTAATGAATTTACTAGACTTTTAAAGAGCTTCCTTCCTAACCAATGTTATCCCAATAAACTTAATTTAAAAATAAATAAATAAACAAACAAACACAAAACTAAATAAATAAATAGAAATCAAGAGCTTCCTTCCAGTGCCCTGTCATTGTTCCCTGGGTACCCCAAACAAGAATGCTTCTAAGTCTCTCATTGTGGGCTGCCTTTTCCTGCTGACTTCTTGTCTCCTCTCTCTTCGCTCCTTGTTTTTTCACTAGAGCTTATACTACTTTGTCGAATTCTCCCCAGCCACATTCCTATTTCATGATACTTCACGTGCAGGCTTCACTGCTTTCTGACAATTCTTTGTTTTCTGGCTCAGATTTTAGAGACCATCTCATTAATTTAAGTCATCTTTTCAAATCAGTCCATTTGTAACAAGACAGCTATGCACTGGGACCATTGGTGGAGAAATTTTCCTAATAAATAGTGAGGAAGGGTCAGACATTATAGCTGATGTATCTTGTATGCATATTCTTATATTAACAAACATTTATTGACAACATACTATGTGGTTCTACAGGTACTACAGTAAGAGCTGGAAATATAAAAGTGACTTTAATTCAATTTATGTGTCTCAAAATGGCCAATAAAACTGAAAGTGCTCAACTTGATTGATTATTAAGAAAATGTACATTAAACCACAATGAGATTCCACTGCACATCTACCAGAATGGAGAAAATTTTAAAAGATGAAAAATACCAAGTGTTGGCAGTTTAAGCTGGTATAACCTCTTTGAAAAACTGTTTAGCGATTCCTACTAAGTTGAACACACCAACACATGTATGCATACATATGTATACTTCTATACTATGACTCAGCAGTTCCACTGCCAGGTATATATTTAAAAAATATGTCGATATGTATACCAAAAGATGTGCACTAGAGTGTTCCAAGCTCCCCAAACTGGGAACTATCCAGGTACCCTTCAACATTCTAATAGATCAATATATTATAGTATACCCACACTGCAACATTATACAGCCAAAGTTAGCAAACTACAGCCTGCTGGCCAAGTTCAGCTCAATGCCTGTTTTATTACTGGCTCTTGAGCTAAGAATGGATTTTATTGTTTTAAGAAGTTGTAAAAACAACAGCAACAAAGAAGACTATGTACCAGAGACTAAATGTGACCTGCAAAGCCTAAAATATTTAATGTCTGTTTTTTTTCAGAAAAAGTTTGCCAACCTTGAACACAACAAAGGGAATGAACAAACCATAACCACAAACAACAATATGGGTGGATTCACAAGCAACATGTTGAAAGAAAGGAGTTATATTCACAAAGTGGACTTACCATATAAACATGGACAAAATCAACCTATCATTTAAGAAGTCAGGTTAGTGGTTACACTCATCGAGAATAGTAACTGAAAGAGACAAGTGATGCTTTTGAAGAGCTGCTTATTTCACAGGTATGTTCATTTTGTGGAAAATTTTACAAGCTGTACAATTATGATATGTGCAAGCATATATTATTTGCATCTGACATTATAGGCAAATGTAACTTAAATGATTGAAATTCTTCCTCCTGTCTCCTAGAGCATTTAAAAATCTTTGGAGGCTTCTGTGGTACCCAGAAAATTGAGGAGAGACATTTCATTTTGGGGCTATTATGGTTACCATTGATAATGTCCTCATTTTCTAAATCATGTGTTCTTCTCAGACACTACTACTTACATCAAAACTAAGATTTTTTTTTTTAACCTGATACTAAGACTCCTGCAACTTAGGTCCTTAATACTTTATTCTTGATTGTGATATTTCACTTTTATCTCATATCTAAGCCTTTAGGCAATCCTATGGATTCTACCTTAACTACGGATGTACGGTCCAACCATTTTTTTTAACTTTACAGCTACAACCATGGTTCTAGCTGCTGTCATATCTTCTCTGGTTTAGTTCCTTGCTAATCACCTGGCTTTTACCCTTGAGACCGATGTACTTCCCCTACCCCTAATGATCTATTCTCAATATAGAAACTAGCACAATCATTTGAAAACAAAGATGTCAAACCCTTCTATGACTTCTTTTCATGCAGAATAAAGGCCAAGTTTCTTACAATGGCTAAAGGCCTAAAGGCCAACACTATCTCTCTGGTTTTCCCTATACTCACCTCTTTTTCCTTCAAAATGTCAGGAATACTCCTGTCTTGGGGCTTTGTACAAGCTATCCCCTCTACCTGTTTGCTCATTCTCCAGATATCTCCATAGCTAAACACCTTGCCTCCTTCAAGTATTTACTAAAAACTCACATTTTAAAATACACGAGGGCTCAGTAAGGCCAATTATGATGATTCTATGTCAAATTGTTAGCTGTTCCTGTTACTCACTGTAACCTTTTTATTTATTGTTTGTTTGTTTGTTTGTTTAAAGTTAAGTATAGTTGGTATAGAGTCTTATATTGGTTATATTGTACACCTGAAAATAGCATAACCAATATAAGATTCTATACTAACTATACTTAAATTAAAAAAGAATAGAATGTTACACAGCCATAAAGAAGAATGATACCTTGCCAATTGCAGTGACATGGATGGATCTAGAAGATGTTATGCTAATTGAAATAAATCAGACAGAGAAAAAAATACTATATGATTTAATTTCTATGGGAAGTTTAAAAACAAAACAAACTTTGACCTTGCTTTTTAAAAAAATTGTGATGATTGCATTTGAACATCCTATATATTATATATTTATTTATGACAGTCATTGATTATTATCTGTCTTTTCCTGCTAATATATAATTTCCTGAAGGGCAATTAGTATTTGTATAGTGACGTATCCCAAGTCTCTGTATCACTGCTTGGCACATAGAAAGTTTCAATAAATATTGTTGAATAAATTAATGAGTGAATGAATGGAATCTTGCCTCACAGGCACACCATTCATTTGGTGTTTCTGAATCTTGCCACATCTCTGTGGTGCTGCTATAGAATAAAATGGGTCATCACTACTCAAAGGGCTCCATAATTTCTATTCCCTGTCCACCATGGGGAACCATCTCTTCTTTCTCTTGAGGCTTCTGTGCTACTTATGATATAACCCTTTTAGAGAAGCAAAGCCCTGATGGAGATTATTTTTAAATGGCTTAAGCTTTCAACCTTACCTCAAACTTTCTCTGTTTGGGATGAAGAGAGTAAAATAAAAGACAAACAGTAATTTCTCTTAACACCGATAGATGTCTCTATTATTCCTAAAACAATCAGCTGTGGATAGCTCCTAGATTATGGTGGGTTTTCAACTATTGAAAGAAAAATTTAGAAGTCTCAATTTTGAGCCTATTGGTAGTGACTTAGTTATCTGTGACTTTATAACTAGGACATTTGATGTCACTTTTATTTTTAAGCCCAGTCTTTTACTTTATTTCAGTTGGACATTGAAAGTTAGTTTTCTATTTATGATACTAAATAGTTCTTAAGTCTATATTATGCTGTCACATAAAATATACCAATTTTTCTGAATTTGTCTTCCAGTCATATTTAAACAATTATTTGCTTATATTAATGAGATATAAATGCACTAAATGTGGGAATGCGATGCAAGACTTACTATGGAGGAACATATACACATAAAATTAGGTTCAATATTTAAAATGTTTGGTACTTATTAAGGTAAAGAATAAGACTACGTTATTACAGGGAGATGATTTTTAAATTCTAGTTTAAAATATATTTGGCGATTATGATCAAGTCCAAGTAAAAATTCCATTTGTTAATGGGAATGATATAAACATATTTTGATGTTAGTTGACTTAAGTGAGAAAATTTATCCTACCATGGAGAGAAATACAAATGGATGGAAAAGTGAAAGTTCTAAAAATGCAAAGCAAACTAATTAAAATGTCAAAGTCACTTAGCAGAAATAATAATAGTAGTTATTGAAAGATTATAACATACTCTAAGAAGACTTGTTTTCATTAAAAATGTTAACGACATAATTTTTTAATCAAATATATTTAGGAAAATATAACTTATAAACTAATATAAAAGATTTGTCTTTGGATGGTGAGCACAAAATACCATATACAGATGGTGTATTATCGAATTATATACTTGAAATCTATATAATTTTATTAACCAATTGTACACCAATAACTTTAATAAAACACTAATTAATTAATTAAAAAATAAGAGTATTAAAAGTCAACTGTAATTGAAAAATTAAAAAAATAACTCATAAAACACACTAAATTATTTTTTAGTAGTTTTTATAATTTTTTTTACTTAACGAAATGACCACATATGTATCACTCATGTATAAGTGATTAATTATCATTTTACTCCAAAAAGTTCTGATAAGGGGCTCAGAATCCACTTGTTGTTGTTGTTGTTGTTGTCGTTGCTGTTGTTGTTGTTGTTACTATATAATTGAGAGCCCAGAAAACACTCTTGTATGTCATAACTGAAAAGTAAAGGAGGAAGTGATTATCTGCTTTAAAACAAATTATGCTTCAAATATAGGCTCAACAATCAAGTTGACCTTGGACAGATTACTTACCTCACACTTAGTTTCCCCATCTGTAAAATGAGGATAGTATAGTACACACTGCATAGGATTATAGTGAGAATTAAGTAAAATAATGTATAAAACATGTAGTTGAGTGTCTGGCATGTAGTGTAAATTTAGTAAGCACTAATTGTTATTTTTATTGTTATTATTATTATCGATTTTTTAAAATGAGCATTGTGAATGTAGTTTTACAAACTTAAAGCACTGATCGCTCTTGCATTAAGTATAGAATTTCAAATGTATTTTCATTACAGTCTTCTTACTAAATGTAGCTCATCCCTTCACATTATTAAATTACCTTAGATCTCAGATCTCAAATGTGCAATCCAACTTTTCTTCTATCCCTCGTAGCCTCATTCTATTTACAATTCTGATTATAATGTCATCTAAATCTTTACACAGCTTATTTGTAAAGTGAGAGTTATATAAGCAGGCAAAATTGGGTTGGTATTCAGATCTCTAAATTTCAACCTCATGAGTTTAAGTTATAGTAAGCCAAAAATTATCTCTGGGTAGTCATTCCATCTATTAGAAATTGTTCTTTCATAGTATTAAAATTGCATTTATCATGTTATACTTCAAATAACAGTGATTTTTATGTATTCCTTGATTTCACTAATAGACAATAGGTTCTTTGTTAGTAGAGACTATGACTTAATTTACTTTTATTATTTATTCATTTAATCCACAGTATGTACCTAAGTGCCTTATATATGTACTTGCATAGATGTTTTCTGAGTTAACAGGATGAGAAAACGATTTAAGGCAAAGATGGACATATCTTTGTCTGAAAAACATTATGCTTCAATTGAAATAAAGGTCACCTTCTTTAACGAATGTATAGCTTCTAGAAGGGGACCAACTCATCTTTGAATCAAAAAACAGTAAAGTAACAGAAAGGTCATTCTCAACTTTATTTCATTTTTAAAGCATTGCATACATCTTTTTTACAATCCTTTTTGTCTTCTTCCATTTTAGATTTCCCTGCTGTGAAGCTTAATTAAACTGCGTTTACAAAGCATATCCTTCAGGAAATTCTTTCAGAACAAAGAGGCTGTGGAATTGTGTTATGTGTATGGTGGTTTGATATTTCTGCTCCCTCCTGGTTTTGTCTATAAACCCATGTTACTCCAAAGTGGAAACAGTAAGGCCATATACAATCTAAAGTGATATAAAAATATAACACATTTCCATTGAGTATTCCCGGAAGACTTTGAGAATGTGTTTTCTTTAAAACATATATCCCTTAAGGTTTTTTTTTCCAAAAAGGCAATGAGCATTAAGTGGAAACCAATTCCAGCTCTGCCAATAATTAACTTTGTTCCATTGAACTCTGGTGGACAAATTGAATGACCTTAGACAACCACTTTATTAAACCTCAGTTTCTTCATCAGGAAAATATGAATTCAGAATAGATAATCTTTACCTTTGGGATCTGCCAAAATGTCAAGAAAAGAGAGTAGTCTAATTTCTTATGCACAGATTTATATACACCATTGTATATGACATTATAATTATAATTTGAGATCTCAAAGATTAGGATGAGAAATGAGTTCATGATTTAAATGTACGTGACTTAGAGGATTGCAAAATTTAACCAATTGTCTTAACTGCCTGAATATCCTCCCGCTTACTCTTCACAGTAGATACATCCTGGCCATCAAATCAAGTTCAGCACTGTGGAGAATGGCATCATGTCATAC
The DNA here is from genome assembly GCA_003508835.1 of Eonycteris spelaea. Classification (NCBI taxonomy): domain Eukaryota; kingdom Metazoa; phylum Chordata; class Mammalia; order Chiroptera; family Pteropodidae; genus Eonycteris; species Eonycteris spelaea. Next base: position 3,759,336 of record PUFA01000003.1, read on the forward strand.
TTCTTTGTATCTTTGAAAGGATGTTAATATCTAGGCATTAGAGACTTTTATAAACATATGATTACTATATCAGCTGCATTGTCATTAAAGTTATACATGAGCAACTTTCAATGCCCGTGTAAAACATCGTAATGAGAATCAACATGGTTCCAAAGTTTGACTCTGCCCCTTACTCAAGGTCTCAACCTTCTATTTCGAACTGTGTCAAATAGTGAATTGACACTTGACTTTTAGAAATGTTATGAGGATTAAAAAAATAATGTGATATTTAATAAATGGTAACTATTGGCATCAATATTAGAGTGCACATAGTAGTCATACATTTGCTTTTGTATGTTTACACAAGTAATTGATAGTCTTTGACTTCTCTGTGAGTTAAGATCTCCATGGGTGTTAAACTTAAGGATGGATTTCCTTAAATATTTAGCTTCTTAAAACAGCTCTAGAGAATATTACTCTAATTTTCCCTTAAACTTGTTTTGAGAAATACTGTCTCACAGTTCAATTAATCATAAGTCATTTTTATTCTTAAAATACTTCAGATATACATTCCTCAGAATTTCAGAATTGTCAAGCATTGACTCTACTAAATATAAAAATATTAAAATATTTTGATGCCTGCTATCTTGAAAGTTAGGTGGCTTGTTGAAACAACATGAAAGCTATTATCTTGAAAACAGAAATGAAAAATTACCTAGTGTAATTTTTCTGACCAAAGAAAATAATTGCTTTCTCACAACCTGAAAATTACACAAACTTTTTTACCCCATATTATAACTGCCATTTCCAGTTTCCAAGTTTGGTTAAGGCCTCAGGTTACCCACACAGTTTTTGAACCTCAGCATTTTAGACAATTGTTTTTAGGGTAAAGTTTATACTAGATTTAATTTCTGCCAATTGCTAACATCACCATCTGATTAATATTAAAACTGGTGTCAGTAAATTGCTTCAACTAATACTTTTTGATAGTCATTGTTCCTTAGCTCAACTTTCAAGCAATTTAGAATTTTAAGAGTAAACCATAAAATATTAAGGGCACCAGGGCAAAAATATTCAGATTATAAGTAGTTTCTATCCATCATAGATTTCCAAACTATAAAATAATTTTAATCTTTAATCTATAAACTTTTTTAGTATTTAAACTTTTAGTCTTTTTTTTTCTTTAAAAAATCTAAGTTTTTTGAAGAATGCTAATTGGGCAAATAAATTGGTTTCACTCTTCCAAGAATCTATCATTTCCTGATGCATTAGTTAAGATTTAAGTTTGATTGCTATAAGAGGGAGCTTGAAATAATAGTGGCTTAAAAAAAGATAAAGTAAGCTACTTTTTCTTTGTATAAAAGTCATCAAGTTGGTCATGCAGTGCTGGTAAGAGGAACCAAAATCAACAGAGACTCACACTCCTTCCATCTTGTTACCCTTTCATTCTCAGCACAGAACTTGAATTTTACTGTTCAAGATAGATGTTCTAGCTCCCATCAATAAATCTACATTATGGCCCATGGGAAGGGGTCATTGGAGGGGTTAAGCATGCTTCTTCCTTTAAAGTGCTCAACCTAGAAGCAATACCTAAAAATTTGTTTACATCTTAGTGAAAATAATGTAGTCACATGACCACATTTAGCTTCAAGGTAGGATGAGAAATGTAATTTTTAGCTGGGTTGTCAACTGCCCAGCTATAAATTCTATTATTAAGTAAGAAGTGAAGAATGGATATTAGAAGACATCTAGTTTCCTCTTCCACACCTGATATTCAGTAAATTCAAGTGGATTGATGCAATACACAATGAGTGCTATTGAACCTGTGCACTAACTGGAGACGTTTGGGTGCTCGACTGTCTGATGAGTTTGTATGAAAGGTAGAAACTGTACAAAGAAAAAGAGGAAGGTAAAGGACTAGAGACAAAATGTGCTTATGTTATTTCAATACTTACCCTAAGGGTCAGCCTGATGACTTTTTGGTCGTAAGAATGTTCAGATATTTTTCTAAGCATCTAACTTGCTAACAAGTTAAGGGAATCAAGCTTTTTCTTTTCATTTTTTTACATATCCAATATTCTAGGTAGAGGAATTTGGGCCTTGCCTAAGAAAACCAATTACAAGCCTGACATTTAAATATTTAATTTTGTCATCAAACCAGTACAAACTTCTAGAAATGCTCAAACTTGAAAATATATATTTACTCCATAATAGATCCTGTGATCATTCTATAGAAGTATAGAAACTAACATTTATTCCCCTTTACAGCTGCATAGTATTTCATTGTGTGAATGTACTATTGTCACTCAACTAGTTCTCTATTGATGATAATTTATGTTGTTTGCAATCTGCTACTACTGATAGTTCTGTAAGAAATAGCCTTGTGTGTATACTAATTTTTTACAATATTGGCAACATATTTTGGGGGTAGTCTTGGAAGTGACATTGTATACCTTTAGGTATTTGAAAAGGTTTTTCTTCTAAAGATTAATAATATATTGTATGATATCCTTGGTTCTTTCTTTTTCGGGGGCATGGCGGTTCTCTTTGTTGGTTCTGTATTATGAGCAATAGTGAAATTAGCCAGTAACTCCTTTCTCCCCAACTCTGTTTCCTCTCATCATCTAATATCCTTCTATCTCTCATAAGACTATGGTCTTATTCTACTTTTTCATATATTGTCTCCAAACCTCCACCATATTTTGTTGGTTGTCACAACCATTATATACTACGCTGTCTCCTTAAAACCATTATATTGTCTTAGTTCTATGGTTAAATATATATTTAGTGCTCACAATGAGTTCTTATGCAGATGTATGCCACTCCAACAATTTTAATTATTTGTAGTTTATGCTCTACTAGACTACTTGGAGAGTGCTCATGAGGATAATATTTCCTGAACTTTTGCAAGCTGATAATCACTTATCTTGGCTTATATAACATAAAGATCAATTTGGGCCACATATATTTTTTTTCTGAGTTTCTTAAATATATTATTCCATTTGCTTTCTGGCATAAAAGCCAAAAAGTCTGATATTCTCTCTCTTATGAGTTACTTGGTCTTTTTGACTGAATAATTAAAGGAAACTATATAGATAATTTTTTTTTCTTTAAAGTTCAATAGTTTTATCTCAATATGTATCAGTACTAACCATTTCAGGTTAGCTTTTCTGGATATGCAGAAATCTCTTTCAATTTGTGGTTTCTGGTCTTTTTATTCTAAGAAATATTGCTTGATTTATATTTCTAATGTTCTGTTCTTTGCTTTAATTTTTCCTTTTTGTTGATATTTGTTTTATGCATAGGAGGTCTTCTTTATATTCTATATTTTTCACTTTCTCTTGCATTCTTCAGATCTCTCATTACTTTTTGAGCATCAAATTTTTCTTCTCTTCAATCAACTACTTTTCTTAAAGTATTATTTGGGGAATTTGTTCACCCCTGAGTTCCTTATAGTTTAATGTTCACTTTTGAAGTGATTGTTTTTTCTTTTATTTCTAAATCTTTCTGTGCTTTGAAAGATATTCTTTAAAATTTATCTTTCTTCAATTATTTTATTTCTGAGTTCTTCTAATTGCCATTTATTCTGGTCATCCAAAGCTTCTATTTTTAACATTTTCTTAATTACTTATATGTCATATTCAAATATTAGACTAGAGATTTCAATTGTTCTGTAACTATGTCTTTCTGTTCTCTCTTTAATAATAAATCTGTATAGAATTGTTTCACAGTCATTTCCCATTCTTATGTTAAGTTATATGAGTTTTTCTCTCTTCAGAGGGGAACCGAGGCTAAAATAGATCTCCCAGTTAATAGCTCAGAAACTATCTCTTATACTGTGTTTGTGAAGAGTTCAAATATCTGATCTGGTACATGCTGAGATCTAGTTATGTCCCTCTTTATAATTTATATCCAGAACTTCTTTTTTCTTTGACCCATGTTCCCAAACCTGATCAATTTTGATTCTATTCCTGGAAGTTTCTTCTGTGTATTAGACTTTGTTCTTTAGTTAAAGGTAAGATTAACCCTGACCAATACACCATGGTACTCCTGCAGTCACCCATGATTTGGGGACTTACAGACTCCTTCTACGTTTCAGCTCCTGATAAGATTTACATGTTCAACTTTCTATACAGTACCTGTTGGTTATTCTAATTTTGCTAGCTGTCAAGACTGCTCCTCTCATCCATGTCTGAACCAAATGAATCTTGTTGAATTTTTCCACTTACTTATCTTTCTAGAGTTCATGGGGATTCCTTTCACTCAGTTTTGTTTCACATAGTTGGTGTGGACTTTTGTTTAGGTCTCTTAGTTACCTTGTCTGTTTCAGTGTGGTTACGTTGCCATCTTCCCAGATCCCTCTTCCCTGACTACATGTTATTTCAGAAAATAAAGTTAAAACAACCCACATATTTGCTTAAATTTACTTTGTTCTAACATTACTCAGTGGTAAATACCTGAACTTGTGTATATATAGGATATATGATTATGCATTGCTTCATTTTTTTTTCTATTTTTCTTTGCTGTCTGCACTGTCATCGTGTGGTGGTGAATGTTGTATCAGTTTCTATAACAGCAGAGACAGTCAAATGGAAAAGTCACTACTGTTTCATGTCTTACATAATGAGTGGGATTTCAAGAAGTGGCAACAAGACAAATGGGTATATATTCCAAATGATGAGAACAGCATTAGCTAAAGATGCATTGAGGAGTAGTGTATAGGCTGAGTAGCATATAAGGAAGAAAATATAAGATGGAGCCAGAGTCAAGATTTTTGAATATCATGCCAAAGTCTGAACTTGCAAGCAAAATTTTGAGGAAGAATGCTATTTTTGGACTTGTGTTGTAGCAAGATAACTTTGGTAGTGTGTATTTACAGGATAGAGTGAGGTAATGTGGAGTCTGAGATATTGCCATAATAAAATTCACCATATTTTGGATACCTGAAGTCAGGAGAGAGAGGGAATTACTTGATACTAGTTGAAGAGTTTCAAAAATATCTAAGCATCCTTCTCACTTTAGGAAAAGTTCACAAATAATGAAAGACCTTTAAGTTAGAGGGAAGTTCTAGTCCAGTCAATGGATAAGGAAAAATCACCCTATGTATTGTCTCCTTCTAAATATAAAAACCTACCAGTTAATATCTGTTGGAGCAGAGGGATATAATGGAAAGTTATCTTTTATCCCAGCCTATGTAAAGCACATAAACTTTGATTCTGCTGGAGAAATCACTCATACAAACAGTTAAGAGAAATTATAAGTAAGAAGCACAGAACAAAATATATTCTACAACATTCACTTATTTAGAACTAATTAGTCATATCTGTAGGAGCTAAGAGTCAACTAATGATAGAACAGTTGATGGGTGAGGAAAAATATTGAGAAACATCAGTCATGGGACTAAACTTTGAAAAATTATAAAAAATGCAGCAGATTTTGTGTGTGGCTGCCTTACCCCTATCCTCTCAGCTCATTTCCAAGTATACTTGTAGACCCTGGGGAACAGTTAGCATACACTCTGATAGCACTTATCACATATACCTGCCTCTTTCTGCTTTTTTGCCTGAGGTGTTGGCCCTAGGGGAGCTTTTCAACTCCAGCTCAGGGCAACTTGGAAATGCCTGGGATTCAACACTCAGAAAATACTCCTCAATCTAAGAAGGATAGCACTCAGTGGATAAATATTTCTAGCTTTCCCATTTCTTGGTGGGTAAATTCTGGGCTGCATTCTACAACAATCCTCAGAGTGTCCGCAGCAGGACTGAACCCCAGTCACCCATAGTCCACCATCAACACACTTATTGTTGGCTTTTCCCTCCATGTCTAATTTGCCTTGCTTTTCTCTCATTCATTCTGGAACCACTTTTCAAATTATCACTTGAACCAAAACTTTTGTCTTAGTGCAAACCCAAATGATGACTAACAGAAATTTTTATATCTTAATTATTCCCCAATTGTTTTACCTTCTGTTTCAAGGCTCTGCTGGAATTTTCTTGTTATTTAGAGTTGGTTTATAGTGATTAATAGAATTTCCTGTTTATTATAGAAGCTGCATTATTATTGTTATTTTTTGCCTTGGTATCCACAGTGCCTAGCTTATTCTCTAACATAGTGCAATTGGACATTAAGTATAAAATGAATGAATAAATAAATGAAAGAATTTCTGATAGGCAAGCAGACTATCTGGGAAATCTAGCAAAAAGCAACCAGAAGATGTTTATGCAGGACTAGGGCTTTAAGAAGCAATAAATAGACAGAAATCTCAGGAAGCAGGTAATCATCAGTCAAAAAATAAATAGCAAGAAGATGCAGAGACAGAATTTTAAGAATAAGATTCTGCCTCCAAAGAAGATAGTAGCTCATAAGAAAATGCCCAATTTCAAAATGAAAAGGAGATGAAGCCTGTCACAGCATTCACTTAATCCTTACATTAGTCATATTATTTGCTTCAGGCATTATTCACTTCACTTAATGGATAAAAAAATAAGCTCTGAAAAGTAAATAAAAATGACCAAGTTTATGCAGTAAATAATGACTGGAGAATCAGGAGGTAGGTCATCTGGTATTCTAGCTGTAATTACTGAAAATGAAAACTAGAAGGACTTGAAAAGTTTCCTATTTTGAAGAGTTAGCCATCAGAGTTATACCCTGTACTGCCAGTGCCACGAGAAAGCCAGTCCTCATATGAAAAAATCCAGTCAATGCAGAAGCAGGTGAGTGAGACCAGTTGTCCCGTGAACACAGGAAGAATTTGGGAGCCATCTTATATGATTCAGAATTCAACATCTTACAGTTTCTTTGTAACAATGGAGGAAATGTTCCAACAGTGTGACAAATGGCCAAATTCTGACCAATACTATTTCTAAAACAAATATATATATTTGTTTATATATATATAATATATATTATATATAAAATAATAAAGGGAAATGCACTACTCTTTCTTTTCTATATTACTGAACATAATTTGCTCAACTATAATGAAAATGAACTCTCTCTTTTTAAATCAGTGTGCTCCCTCTGTAGGACTGAAAATTACAGTGTGGTTTTGGAGGCATCATTTTGCTTCTATGATAGCAATTTCCCTAAATCTTTGTCTTGTGGCCTCAATGAATACATTTGGCAGGGAACAGACTGGAAGGAAAAGTGAGAGCTTCTGTGAACACAGGTACCTTGGGAAATCAGCAATGATGTGAAAAGAAATACATAAAAGCTACCCAGCACAGCATATCTGTTTTTAATGGGACTTCATTAAAAGTATATATTTCTTAAAGTCTGCCTGAGCCTGGAAGTAGGTTTCTATAGATGAAGTTTGAGAGCACTTAGAAGTTTTCTTTCAGTTTCTTTTGAATTCGCTCTCTACAAGCTTTAAGAGAAAAGGAGAATAACTGCTGGTTTATATTAACCATGTATCAGAATTTACACCATTTGTCATTGATTTTTTAGAAACTTTAAAGTCAAGACCAAGGAAGAAGTCCTGATTTATGAAATGAGAAGTTGAATCATCAGAAGAGTATTTCCAGCACTAGCTGTCTTCAGGAGCTTTGTACCCAAAGAGGTGTGCATCCTGGGATGTTCTAAAATGCAACCTTTACTAATGCGTTGTCTCAGAGGAGAGTCTTGTATTCAAGTGATGTCTGGCACAGAGTTGGCAATGAATGAACATCGTGCCAGTGGGATCAAAAACCCAGAACTCAGGAAATACAACCAAAGTTCTAAAGGTGGGAGTTAAAAGCAAGAAATAGAGAGATTTTTTAAACAGGACAAACATTGGCCACAACAGGACAAGATTTTGAACAATAGAAAAAATTTCATAGATGGAGTGGAGTAAGGGCAAGGAGGACTTTAAATGCTAGAATGATGAGCTTTCACTTTAAGCTATAGGCAATGGAGAACTAGTGAAGGTTTTCAAAGTAGTGATATCAAATAGTTCTTTAAGACTACCTAGTAGAATGGTTTTGACAGGAGACCTATATAGATATAGTGACATGTCAAGAGTCTAGTTTTGGCAGAAGAATGTAGTAATTAGGAGCATGTACCTCAGAGTCAGACAGATATGGAATTGTATTCCAGATGTACAAATCACTATTTGTGAGATCCTGGGGAGTAACTTTGCTTCTTCAAGCATCAACTTTCTCACCTGCATAGGTATAATTTATTAATTCATTCAATATTTTTGAGTATTCCCTTTTGTCAGTCTTTGTTGTAGAAGCTGAGTAACAAGTATACAATAGGAAGGCTTACTCCCATGAGAAACTCTAAAGACTAGCATTCTAGTCACGAACTAAAAAGGAGGGGTACAAATTGTAAGAAGATAAACATTTATAAGAAGAAATAAGTACTATAAATACCTTGAGGCAAGAATAAGTTGAGCATATTCAGGGAACTAAAAGAAGGTCAGAATGTACTTGTGGGTAAGGGGGAGAAAGATATAGAGGAATGAGAAAAAATTGTTAAGCAAGAGCCAAATCATGGAGAGATTATAAAATGTCTTAAAAATTTCTGCCACACTTAACGTATGATACTATTATATAGTCATTGTAGATAAATCAACCTACACTAACAAAATGTCCGGTATGTGCCAGTCATAGGAATAGATGCTATTTATTTTTCTTTTTTTTTAAAAAATCTATAATCGTAGATTATTAAACCTGGACAGGACCTCAAAAGTCACCTCATGAAAGTCCCAGAATGCTAGACAAAGGTTAGATAGATTTGCAAATCTCTGGGAAACTTATTAAGTACATAAGTTTCAGGCCTTCACACCTGATCATTCAGATTCTTTATGCTTGCAATGGCATCTAGGAATCTATATTTTAAATAAGCTTTCAAACAGATTTTGATACAGAGCCACATTTGGGAACCTCGGCTTAACATCTTTTTTTTTTCTTTTCTTTCTTTTTTTTTTTTATAGGTGAGGAAACTAAAGGCTAAGATCACAAAGTTGGTAAGTGACAGAACCAGAACTATTACCACATATCTGGCTTCCAAGCCCAGGAACTAGATCCTGACTGATACTGGCACATTGATATACTGAGACAGAAAGCAGAATGAAGGTTTATACCCTTTTGTGTGTGTTCTCCCTAGGTGGATACACTAAGAGTAGCCATGGTAGGGAGAAGTCGGTCTAGGCAAGAAACCAACTACAGCAGAAAAGTAGACATTCTGATTCTGTGTCATAAATAAAATGAGCTCTAGAATAAATATGTCAAAAAGATGCCAAGCAAAATAGAGGGTGCAAACAACAAAAAGTGAGCTGATAGCTGTTACAACAATCCAGACCTATAACTATGGTGGTAAAAATGACATGGAGTAGTAGAGGTAAATTAAAAAAAAATTTTTTTGAAGGAAAAATGATAGGGCATTTTGACTAAATAACAGTGTGAATATCAGATTGACAAAGTCCATATATGATAATAGGATCAAGTAACAAGCAGCCATACTAACCTTTCCTATCTTTGTGAGGTGATTCCAAAACATATTTATGCATCAGAATCCACGCCTTGGATTCTAGAGATTCTGAGTTAATTGATAGGACTCTATATTTTAGGTATAGATAGATGAATGATAGATAGAAAGATAGGCAGCTATAAATGGTATCGATATAGATGATAGATATAGATATAGATACAGATGATATAGATATTGAATAGAAGCCTCAGAGAATTTCTACCTTTTAAAAGCTCTTGAAATGACCAGGTTTGAGCATAGTAAGGCATATTCAAGAGTCTATAATCCCACTATAGATTGATATCAGACACACACACACACACACACACACACACACACACACACACACACACACAGCTTTATAAGAACAATAAGAGGACAAAAACGAGCTCCAGTGGGTTTCCATTAAAGATAATAGTAGCTGCTTTACCAACTGCAGTTAGTATGGCTGATGGTTTCAAACAAAAGAGTGTAAAAGTAGTCACCATATCACTGGACTTTTAAGTCAGGAATTGGACTACTTAATATATGTTGCCATTCCATAAAGAGGAGGGACGTTTTCTGTAAACTGCTTGTAACAGGATAGACATTGGAATTGCACATAAGACATTTACTCTTCTGCATTCTCACTAAATACACAACAGCAGCAAGGTACCATTGTCTAGCCAACATGCCTAAAGATGACAACTCGGTAAGTTACCTAACTGTATATATCCTTTTCCTACTCTGCTACACGAAGAAAATTATTGTGACTGGGAGAAACAAGTACAGAGAAGAATTATGGCCCTCTACACACTCATTTTTTAAATTTACAAGTAGAGAAATTTAGACAAAGACGATGCTGTCTAGGGCACCTCTAGGACATTACACAATTGAGATGAAACACTTTGGCTTTCTCCTCGATAAATGATGGGCCCCTTCAAATGTTCATGACCCGAGGCTTTATTTCAGTATAAATAAGAAAGATGCCTCTAGAAACAATGTGTGAGGTAAATCTTTTCTGAAAACAAAAAATGCTACAACTGTAAAGTGGGAAAACTTAAGTGGCTAAAACTTTTACGTGTTTTATCTCTAAAAATGACAATGCACAAAGCCTGAGAAAGTGAGATGTCATTGTCATAATCAGTTCACAGCTGCCATCCACACAGAGGTTTTCATTCAGAATTCCAGCTCTGTAAAGTCCTTCAGAATTGCTACAATTGACTGGGCCCTCAAATCACAGAAGACAGTCAGTTTTAGAAAGGTGGAGTCAGACTCACATAGTATTTGGTTTGCCTTCATTCTTGGAGTTTCTGCTTTGCTTAAGTCAAAATGTTTAAGGTAATGATAAACTCATAAACTGTGAAGAATGAGAGAAGAAATATTTATGGCATTTCTAGTAGGTTGAACAGACATTTATAATTATACCAGATATCAGAATGGGGAAGGATTTTGTTGCACTATTTAACATAAAGATAGATAAAAAGGACATATTAAGAACAGACTCAATTTTCTATATTTCAGTGGATTTTATAAATATGACTACGTGCATGAAAGTTTAAAATTCTGAATTCTAGAAAGTAAATTTAAAGAGTCATTCATAAACTAATTCTTCAACTAATGCCTGTTTATAACTTAAAATTTTAACAAAATTATGTTTAAAATTAAGGCAATTGCCATGTTTTTAAAAATGACTACTGTTGCTGGTTTTCATGTCTTTACAAAAATTCTTGGACTACGTATTTAACTTAATCTTGCTACTACTACAGTATACACTTAAACTAAAATGAGAAAAAGAATAATTGGCACTTATGTCAAAAATTTTAAAATAAGCTGTATTTTTTTAATTCCAAATTTTTAAATTTTTTTTACCTCCTCAAGAAGACCTTAATGCAATTATCTTTTAGAGTGACTTAATTTTCATCTTTCTTTTGTTATTTTACTGATAGCTTCAAGCTATTATTTTTCTCTCCAAGTGTGGCCTTAGACAATCTATATTAGATTTACCTGGGGACCTGGTTAAACTTGCAAATTTCCACACCAATTTCATGAATCAGAATCCAAGAGAGTGGAACCCAGGCAGACGTTCCCTCACATGCCTAATAAAGACTCACACTCAAAATTGAGAATTTAAGATTGTAGGTTCTGAAAGGAAACCACACTACACCTGAGTTGCAGAATTCCAAACAAGACTCAGATCCTGGATTGTTAAGTACACAAAGAGAAATACTTGTATGAAATTTACCACTTTAAAAGATTTTACTCAATTTTATTCAACCTAAGCCACATTTCTCCAACATTGTACTACTTGTTAAATTAAAAAAAAAAAAAAAAGAATCCAAATCTTTGACCTTATGAGGAAGGAAATCAAAAGATTTATTTCAGATGCTGGGGATCTAAAGCTCACTAAACCTCTCCTCACTCAATAGCCCACTATTCCAAATACTTTTAGCAGTGGGAAATGGGAGACATTGTTGAAAGAGCATGAAATAATTACCAGAAGGAATTCAGATGCTACTGAGGTCCTAGGAGACTATGACAATCTGAATGCTTCCATAGTCACCGATTCTGTTTGTTGATGTTTTTATGTCAGTTTTATTGAGGTATAATTGGCATACAGTAAAATTAACTTCTTTTTAGGTGTACAGTTCTTGTATACACAGTCAAGTAACTGCAGTCAAGGTATGAAATATTTTCATCATCTCAGAGTTCCATCATGAAATTTTGTAGCTGATCATGTCCCTCTACTCCCACTTCCTGGCAACCCTTGGTGTGTTTCCTGTACCTACAGTATTGCCTTTTCCTGAAATTCATATCATATAATTATGCAGTATTTTGCCTTTTCAGTCTGGCTTTTAAACTTTTTATAATGCTTTTGAGATTCATCCATGGTGTTTAGTATATCAGTAAGACATTTGTTTTTATGGCTTTTTATACATCGTACTATGAATATAGCACAATTGGTTTATGTATTTATCAGTTGATGGCATTTGAATTTTTTCCAGTTTTTGGATATCTTGACTATAGCTGTTGTAAATGTTTGCATAAAGTTTTACACATGGACATATGCTTTCATTTCTCTTGGATAAATAACCTAGTAGGAGTATTGCTAAATCACAAAGTAAATGTATGCTTAACTTTGGCTGCCAGTTTTGTGGTGTAGCATTGTACATTCTCGCCACAAATGTAAGAGAGTGATCCATATTGCCAACACTGTATCCATTTTGTTTACATATAGCCATTCTATCATATGAATTATAATACCTTCAGCTTTAATTGGATTTCTCTACTATCTAATAACATTAACTTTTTCATCTTTTATTATCCTTATTTACTTTGTTATTTATTATGCTTATTTAGTATTGACTTATTTGATGTTATATCTCTTTTTCGTAATGAAATGTCTGTTCAAATCATCAGCCCACTTTTTATTTGTTTGTTTTTTATTGTTGAATTGTCAGTTGTTTATATATTCTGAATATAAGTCCTTTATCAGATTTGTGTTTTGCAAATATTTCTCCAAGTATGCAACTTGTTTTTTTTATCTTAGTGACTTTCAAAGAACAGAACTCTTAATTTTCAATGAAGTCCAGTTTATGTTTTATTTTATGATTCATGTTTCTTCTGTCTCATTTAATTTTTTTTTGCCTAACTTACAACTGTAACTTGTTTTATATGATTTCTGATAGAAGTTTTATAGTTTTAGGTTTTATGTTTAAGTCTATGATTCATTTGAGATTAATTTTTACAAATGATGTGAAACATGGATCAGAATTTATATATTTTTTTGCAAATGGATGCTCAATTGTTCTAGTAGCATTTGTTGAAAACACTATCATTTGTTCATTGAATTGCTTCAGTACATTTGTAGAAAATCAGCTGACCATATATTTATTGATCTATTTCTAGGATCTCTGTTCTGTTCTATGATCTTAATTATAGATCAATACATCTATTCTTTCCTAATACAATACCGTTTTGATTCTTCAAGCTTTATAGTAAATTCTAAAATTAGGTAGTATGAGTCCTCCAACTTTTTATTCTTTTGTTTTGGTTTTTATATTCCTTTATTTTTTCATATACATTTTAGAATTTCCTCATGATTCCTTCAAAAGATTCCTCTGGCATTTGATTGAATTGTTTTGATTTCATTGGTCAATTTGAGATAGAATTGACATATCTAACAACATTGTCTTTTGATGAATGAGATTGGTATATCTCATCTTTTATTTAGATTTTATTGGACTTCTCTCAATATTTTATAATTTTTAGTATAAATTATTTCACATACTTTATTAGATTTATCTTTAAATAGTTTCTTTTGGGGAGGCCACTTTAAATGGAACTTTTAAAAAAGATTACAATTTGCAATTATTTATACATATCAAATAGAAATACAATATTTTTCTGTTTGTTGGCTTTGCATCATGCCGCTCTGCTGAACTCAATAGACTTAGTAGTATTTTATATAAATTATTTGATGTTTTCTATGTAGGCAATTACATTATCTGCAAATCAAGATAGCTTCATCTCTTTATTTCCATTCTGCTGCTTTTTACAGATTTTTCTTGTATTATTGTACATTCTATGACTTTCAGTATAATGTTGAACAGAAGTGGTGAAAGCAGATATTCTTACCTCATTTCCATTCTTACAGGGGAAATCAATTCAGTATTTCACCTATAAAGTATGATCTTAATTGTAGATTTTTCAAAAAACTGCAATACATAAGGTTGAAGAATTTCCCTTTTACTCCTAGTCTTCTGAAAGTTATCATCATGAGTGGATGTTGATTTTACCAAATGCATGTTTTGTATCTATTAATATGACTAGATTTTTTCTTCTTTAGTCTGTTGGTATGGTGAATTTCATCACTCATTATTCTACCAATCCCAGAAATAACCACTGTCCACACTTTTATAAGTTTCCTTCCTGTCATCAATCTATAAATATGACTTGTTTACTAAAATAGAAAAATAGTATTTATATAATTTATATATTTATATTTTTAACATTTTATTAAGAGCTATTTCATGTCATTCAACTTTATTTAGGAACACAATATTTTTTAGCTAAATCAAAGTACATCCTATATATATACCATAATAATAATCATAAGATATTATAATGATAATATTGAAACAATAATCCTTCCTTTGTACCAATTACTGTCTAAGTATTATTACATATATTAATATTTTACTAACAGAACAACTGCATGAGATAGATATTATTATTATTATTTTAGAACTAAAGAAAGAGAGGTTAGACACTTAAAGTCTCACAGTTTCTAAGTAGTGGAACTCAATTTCTAGCTCTGTAGACTATATACTGCCCACATGATACTGTTTATACTGCTAATACACAATACACATTTTCTTACTGTGTCCCTAACTATAAACAGTATTATGATAAACACAGCTGGAAATAAATAAATATTTAAACATATCTCTCACTATGTCCTTAAAATAGACTCATAATAAAGGATTAAAGGGACAAGTCTTGAGGCCAAAATGTTTGGTTTCTTCAAGGAGGCTTGAGACATACTTTTCAATTGCTTTTCAAAAATAGTCTTATCAATACATGGGAATATTTCAAACTACCCAAGGTTAGCTTTTTAATTTTGGTAACTTTTCAAAGGTGAAAAAGAGCAGGACATCTTTAATGTGCTCCTGTTTATTATTTATCTGTGTTTCTGTTTGCTAATATTGTGTGCTCAGATTTGAATAAAGTTTTTATATATCAAATCAAAAATGTGTTCTGAACATTCTGTTTCTTTTAAATTTTCTTTGCTGTTTTGTCTTTACTTTTTTTTCTTACTTTTTTGGACACTGATTTAAAGGTTAAATCAATTTTTTCATTTGCATTTTATTCCTCACACTTACGATCAGAAGTTTCTTCCTGATCAGTATAGACCAAATATATTTATGTATTTTATTTAAGTATTTTAAAGTTTATATTTTTAAAATTTATTTAAAATTAATATTATATGGTGTGAGTTGAGGACTAACTTGGCTTTTTTTCTAAACAACAAACCTATTACTCTTGTATCATAAATTCTATATTTTTTTTCCTTAATGAATCACATGACATGTTAAATTATTATCTATGCTTTCTATTCTGCTATATCAATTGTTACTTTAGCAAGACAACACAATATGGAATAATCTGAGTTCAGATCTGTCATATAATGTCAGCTAGTTACTTAACATCTCTGAGCCTCATTTCCTCATTTACATATGGTAGTTTTAAACATTAAATGAAAAACAAAAACATACAAAACACTTTGTTTAATTCCTGTTACATTAAAATCTCTGAGAAATACAATTTAAATTATTATAACTACCAAAGACTCCTAATGCACTTCCTCAACTTTCTTCAGTAAGCTTAACTAAAAACCATGTGGCTCATGTGAGTAAGTTTTGGTTAATGCTATACTAGCATACTTCCAGAAATGTTTCTCACAGGAAAGAGAGATTGCAACATTTCATCCTTTCACCTCCCTTCCCTCCTTTTGGACCATGAGGTGAGAATACAAAAAGCTAGGATGCTGGAGTAATAAATTAGGTTCTTATGATAATGGATCAACCCTAGACTGTTTTTATTTGCTTCTTTAACTCATTACATTAGTCATTTCTACTACTTACATCTTTGAATCTCAAATTCAGTATAGCATGTTTATTTGTATGCTTAAGCATTTTAAATTTAATGGTTTTTTTTGCATTATGAGTAAAAAAAATAATCTTTCTTATTCTCCATCACTTCTAGTTTAGAAAAGCAATATTTAAACTTTTAAATTAAGTTGTTATCAATTAATATATGCTATTAATTGGTGTCAAATTTTAAAGGAAAGATAAATAGAATCTTAACCATCCAACAGAAAAACAATTATTCTTTTGAAACTTTTCTAATATGTTCATCATGTGAACAAACTGCTAAAAATAAATGTATTTTTCATCACTGCTTCATGGCTAAGCCATACAAAATAGATTAACTGTCAACAAACAGAGCAAAACCAGGTAATTCAGTTTCCCAAAAGATTTTTTAAAAATGAATTGTCTACTTGGCATTTTTTTATTGCTCACTTAGCCACAATAATTATCAATACTCATATTATATTGAAAATTGAAGCTTAGTATTACACTATCATTCATTTTTCTTAATATTCATCACCAGTCATTATTAAATACCTTTATTTTGTTTTCTAATACAATCATAGATACCAATTTTTCCAAGTTTATCTATTACTTTATTTTCAAGACATAGATTATTGAAGGACTCAAAGTATTCATGTGCTGCTTCTAGACATAAAGTCCAAATAAAACAAGAAGCTAGTCAAATAATTTTTTTACTTAAGACTAACCAACATATTTTGGACCTGCTGTAGCTATTATACTTGCACTTATACTCAAGGACAAACACCAAGAGAGGATATGGGGATACAGTTAGAGATAATACACCTAGTACATTGTCCCTCCAAAAGACACATTTGGGGGCAACTGCTCCCTGATGTTTCTAAAATCTTGAGTCAAGGAGAATTTCTACCATCTCTATCTCACCCTCTTGTCCCAGAGTATGTCCTATCAGATAACAATGAGTGGAGTAAATGCATTTAATTTCAGATAATATACCATCCTGCTCTAGCAGCCTCTAGAGTGGCTCAATAGAAAAGTCCTCTTTTAATAATTTACATGAAGTTGATTCCATGGCAAATCACTTTTTGTAGATTTTTCACAATTAAAAATATCTGAATCTCTTAATAGAGACTGAAGTCTCTACATTTATCTCTTTATACCTCATAGAATTTAAGAATATTAAAATTTGAGGTTCTAAAATTTGTTGTTCAGTGATAGATTGTCAAAGCTATTGTGAAAAATCTGAAAGCAAATATAATTGCTCTAGGAGTTTATTCATTCACTTATCAAGCACATATTATGGGCTAAATAGTAGGAATAAAACACATAATTTATATTCTGTTCTCAAACAGTTTTGTCTAGTGAGGGAGACTAGCATGGGAATAATTATTACAATCCCTGGAACGCACAGGAAGCCAACACTTACTTTACTTAAAATATCAAGGAAAACTTCACAAGAAAATAATATTTCATATTCAGTAATAGGAAAGAGTTCACCAAAATGAAGGAGATAAACTATGAGATTTCTTGGTCCTCCAACTAGTTCCAAATTCAAAAGACTCCAGTATATCCCAAAGAATGTCCAGTTGGCATTGAGCTATCTAAGAAGAAAAGGGAAGAAATAAATATTTATCTATCAGGTTTGACATTAAGATAATAGGTATTTGCTAAGAGTTTTATATGCATTAACATAAGTAAACTTGGTACTAAACAACAAGTCATGCACTATAATTCCTTTTTTACAAATGAAGACACTGGGACTCAGAGAAGGGCAGTATGACATATCTAGTAACAGGCAGAGTCAGGATTTTGCTCAGCTTCATGTAATTCAAAAGTGTATCCCAGCAGACTGAAGTCCTTTCTGTAACCCTAAATCTGCCTCTGTGTTTCTAATTATCTGTACTGAAAGAACAAAGGTGCTTAGAGTTTACTTTAGAGCTTTAAAGTCAGACAGTCTGGGTTTAAATTCCTGACTATGCTTGCTATTTGCAAGGTTGGACAAATTACTTAGTTTCTCTAAAACTCAGTTTCTCTGCAAAAGTGAATGCTAAAAACATCCACTTCAAGGCAGTTCTGTAAGAATTATATTTGAAAACATATACAGAAACAGTTCTACACTTAACATACATATCTACTTAATAATTATCAGCCCAAGCTCTTCTTAAGCAAATGATTGAATTCAGATAAGATACCTAGGAGCTTTTACAAGTGCCTAGAGAAGAACTCAGGTTTTCCCGAGGATTCATTAGAATTTGGGTTCAGATCAAACCTAGAATTTTAGCAATAAGTCAAACTTCTGTCGTGGAATTTCCTGGATCAACCAAGCATTTCGAAATGTCAAGACTGCTAAAGTGTGGTCTAGGAGTGATCACTGAAGGTGCATCTAAGCTACAGCTTTCTGGCAACCAAGTAGGTGGGAAAACCTGACTGATAGATATGGGAGCATCATGTCGCTGCCCTGCATGGACAAGTGGATACATTAGAAATTGAAGCACTGCTTCCAAAACCCCTAATTGGCTCTCTATCCCATCCAGAAAATCAGGGAAGAGAGCCAAGGATTCTGACTGAACAGCATCTGCTGTGTGATTGATAGAAATGTCTGAGCATCCAACAGATGGGTGCAAAACATCCCGGGGCTTAGCAATGTGTGCAAGTGACCATATACAAATTTAAAAGTGTTACATTATTTTTCTGAGGAAACATGACTTGATATTCTTAGCAAAAAAACAAATGTATTTATTTTACCCACAATAGAAACTCTCAGAACTCTTTTACAGCAAGAAAGTAGAGGGTCATGAATAATACTCACTTCATGTGTAGAAAAATAAATATATGTGCATTCCAATATTGTGTATATGTATATATGTATGTGTATATATATATGTGTGTGTGTGTGGTGTGTGTGTGTGTGTGTGTGTGTGTGTGTATATATATATCCCTTAGAATTTATATATCAGTATCATCTTATGTTATATATAATGTCCATCTTTGGACATTTTTTTCCAAAATAAACCTTACATCTAAATTTCAGTATAATTAAGCTAATGGTTTACTTTATATAGGTGCCTAATTGCTTTAATAATATCAGATGAATTACGATAAAGTAAAAACATTAAAAAAACAATAAATGACATAGGTGCCTGATTTTTTTTTTCAAGATAGTCCTTTTTTCAAGATGCACATATAGGTATGTGCATGTTGTAATATGTACCGCCTTTCAATCTGCTTCAATCATTTGATGCATTTAGCAAGCATAGCTAAAAGGAAGCAAAGATTATACATTTCAGTCTCCCATTTTAAACTTGAGAAAACTGACACCCAGAGAAGTCATTATTTGATTACGGTAACCAAGTTAATTAACAACTCCCCTAGAAGTAGAAATTTCTTCTTCTACAATATCCAGTTCAACAGAAAACATTCTTAACGGTAAATTCTTGAATGATTTGAATAAAAGCCCTACTGGCAAAGTAAGTTCAATTCTACAAATTTTAATTCATATCTCATACACTAGAAAGATCTCTCTTTTTTTTTTAATTTAAATGTTGGCATTTGCTTTGGGTACTAATTGAGCACCCCACTTTTGGGTGCCAGGTTTATGATATATCTGTTTATGTAATTTAACTAATGTTTCCAAACTCCAAGAGTATTCGAGCAACCTTTAAATCTCTTTTACCTCTTCCATTTTGTAAGATTCTGGTTTTTGGTCTCTCAAAAGCAATTCATGTACCATCAAATTTTTCATTTATGCACTCAACTAGTGGGCTGAACATCTCCTTTATAATTGTAGTCCATTATTTGTAAAAATTATCTATTTAGTATTTAGTGCTCATCTCACCACTAGACTATAAGCCTATTCAGGAAAATCAAAGATTCTTTTATACCTTGCATAGAACCCTGGAACATAATTGAATATCAATAGATATTTTGGATGAATGAATGGAATACAGACTAGTTTTAACACTGGCGTCAGGGAAAAGATATAGAAATAGAAAAACTATACTATGTCACTGATCAAATGGCTGTAATGTTTTCCAGTGGCAGATGTGACATGTTTTGAAATACCAAAACTATTTTGAAGACAAAGGAATAATTAAGACTTCATTAAACTTAATTTTAAAATAGTATTATCTAAGTTTAAGTCAACTTTGCTCAAGGTAATATTTTTCTACCAGTTATAATAGATCAAATTTAAGAATAAAACTGGAGAGCAACTTAAAGTATATTTCCAAGTAAACATACACAGTTCTATGAGTATATTCTTGTACTCCTTGAAACTTTGTGTTCCAAAGGATTATCTGTAATTAACTACATAGACACTGGTAGAAGATCAAGTCAGGATTTTCCAAAGCTAGCACCCTGGCATTAAAATTGCTGACCTTCTATCCCCAAACTGAAGAGGTAAAATGAGACAAATCAATTTGTAGTTGTAGTCATGCCATGTGGCTGGAACCTTATCACAAAAATATTCATCTTATCCAGGACTTTATTGAAAAAGAAAATGAGCTGGTCTAGCAGGCCTGGAGTTGTGGCTTGAAAGCATCCCATGACAAAACTAACATTGGCAGCACAACCTGCAATGCTAGAACAGAGTTCTTTCAGAGGCCATAGGCAACAGGAACAGTGTGATAGAGTGAATTTGGGTTTCTATCTACCTATATCTGATGTCCACCCACCCCACTCCAATTGAATCCTTCTTGCTTAAGCCAATAAAATGTGAGCAGAATCTATGTGTTTCAATTATGTCTTTCCTCCTTCCATGAGATCAGCAATATTCCGAACGAGGCTCTTCCGTCAATCGGGATTCTGGATCCATGAGGACCTGGAGCAAACTTTAGTCAACACATCATAGACCTGAGTGGGAATACTAAGATTTTAGAATTGTTTATTGTCACAGTATATTGAAGCTGTTATAGCCAGAAAAGCCAACTCTTTGATAACCATCTATATGTTTGAGAAAAATTCTCTCTGAAAAAAAGTGGAAGTAGTGATGTGGGAGACAAGGAATCTGAAAATGAGAAATGGAGATAACTTTTAATGGAAAAAAATGTCAATGAAAGTTAAAATAAAAGTTATAGTTAATCCAATATATATAAAAAGGAAAACCAAAAATAAAAGTGGCTTGAAATTTATTTACTATATCATAAGTCTAATAGTAGACATAAAATCTTGGTTTTGCTTTTGTTCTGAGAAAAACTGTGACTCTATGGTCTAGAATGACACTTATCTACTCTCACTTCAAGTCTTCTCTGGTGTCATCCCTTTTTCCAGTTGTTTAGGCTAAAAGCCTCGGAATCATTCTTAAATCCTTTAATTCACTCATACTGAATATATAATCTATAGGAAATCCTATTGGTTATACTTTGAAAATATATTCAGAGATCATCTAAGGAGCTAAAAAAAAATAGATGGTCATATATTAACTAACTTCCTAAAATTTCCTCCCTAAACAATATCAAATAGTTTTACGAGTACAATAACTCTATACAAAACAAAGCCACCCCATGACTTGAAAACAGAGAATATCGAAACCTCAAAATAACTGAGTAGAAAGAAAAATTAACAAAAGCCAAAACTCTAAAGCCCAGCAACAAAACTTTTCAGTAAGCAAGGCAGAGAAAACTGTCAAGAAAGCAAAAGAGGGTCATTAGCAAAGTGTCAGAATTGGGATGATCATCAGAAATATTAAATCCATACAAAGTAGATCGGACACTCACTATAGGAAAGGATCTTCAAGTACACATGATTCAAAGAAGCATAGGGTCTGTAAAAGCCCAGGTGTGCAATTAAAGGATATTTAAGAGTTGAGTATAATTTAAAAAGTGCAAACCTGAAATAAAAAGATGGTCTTCCAAAAGCCTAGCTTTTGGGGGAGAAAGAAGACAAAAAGAAAGGAAGAAGTGTCTTTTGGAAATCTGATGATAAATTTGGTGAGGGGACATGTGAAAATTTTTAAAAACCTACAAGACAAAATAAAACTACACAACTTCTCCCACCAACAAAATAAAATGAACAAACAAAAGTCCATGGATCTATAAAAAATATTAGAGTCAACAAATAATAAGAAATATGTAGGGAAGAAGAGACCACTTTCCTTACAATTAGAATATAATAAGTATGGAAAAGAAATAGAAAATCATTATTAAATACCACAGTTGTAATTGTTACAGACAAGATCCACCATTGATATTAAAATAGTGATAGATGTTTGAGAAGAAACAGATTTGCATAGTACAAAAATATGGGCTTTACAGTGGAGAAATATGGAAGACATCATAACCAAGTGATAAAATTAACATCACCAGTAATAAGAAATGCTGACATTGTGAACCCTTCCATGGAGAAGTATCCTATTCTTGGCAAAAATGAATAAATTCATTTCAACATGAGAAAACATCACACTCAAATGGAAAGACATTAGACAAAATAATTGGTACTCTTGATTTTTTAAATTAATATTATAAACAAAAATTGAAAGATTATAATTTGCAATTAACTGTACAGACACATCTTTACAAAGTAAGAATTTAGACCCTAAGAGTAGCACAAATGTTATTTCCTTTTAAGAAAAAAATGAATAGATTTATCCAACCAGATATTTTACTATTTTATGCAACAGCTGTTGTGGGCTCCTGGAGAATATTTTGGTAACCTCTTCAATAACCTGTGTTTTGTGTCAATTTACTAAATTGAGTTGCTTACAACTTAAGCTAAGTGGCCATTATCATAAATCTAACACTTCTTGTTTAATTTTAATTTATAAGGGTATAATTCATATTTATGTATAGCTCTCTAAATATTTTTGGACTTTTTTTTTACATTGTATGGCCATCATTAGTAATCATTTATTCTAGTTATTTTATTTTCTGAACTTTGTTATTTTTCCCAGCAAATCCATAAAGGCCATCATTCCTCCATAATCCTCATAGATTTTTAATTGGTACTATAACTTCTCAAAAAGGTTAGAAACAATAGACATTATGTGCTTTTAACTGCAGTAGTTATTTTTTATTTATTTATTTATTTTTGCAATATCAGCCTGAGTAACTGATAAATGTTCTTAAATCATTGGACTAGTTTTTATGAGAGACTTTGCTTTTTATTCCTTTTTTCTTTCCTTTCTTCTTGACTTGTTTCTTTTTAATGAAAAGGAAGGTAGTAGGGGTTGATAATATTGCCAGTTGACAACTCATTTCTAGCATGCAATCAAGCTTCTAAGCAGCCTTGTGTTTTGTTTTCTAATTCATAGTTTGGTTGCCTCCTTTAACCTTATCAAAGCAGTTAAATCTCTTCAAATCAAACTGTCACCAGAGCCCTGTCAGCATCTTAAAGATAGCCACTACTGACATGACTAGCAAAACTAAATTGATCTTTCACCCTTGGGGCATTCCACACAGCCAGCCAGTCCACCACCACCTGAGCGTGATTTAGAATTCAGCCCTTTCTTCCTTGTTGCAGAGAAGGCAAGCTGTGCTGCTTTACAGCAGTGTATAAAAATACTTCTGTTTCTGTGTGTAACGCTTCAGCTTTTCTCTGGGTCTTGTTGGTGCCCAGGTGAGTAAAGTTTAAGGAAAGAAATGGAAAGAGATGGAAGTAAATCCAAAACATTGCTTGTCTTGTGACTTAAATAATAATGAGACCAAGTACATTGTTGTCAATTCAAATGGCATTCTTCTCCATCTCTAAGTTCCCCTTACTTGAGTTATTCTCTGATCCATAATACATCGTGCTTACAGGCCTATAAGGATAAGTTCCTAAAACAGATTCTTCAAATTAAATATAGTTACCTCATACAGTTTCCTTATCGTCATGACTAGAATTTTTTATTAGCCTCTAGAATGTCTGAATTTGATGAGAATGGTTTTCAATTTCAGTAAGCAGCCACGCTTAAAGTAAAGTTATTACAAATCTTTTTCCACAACACAGTATATCCCTGGGTTACTTTTGTGTCTTACTGTCATGGAGTTCTTCATAGAAAAAAATCTTGCACTACAAAAATTTGCTTTAAAAATATGTGTTATTAGTTCGTTAGTTTTGCATTAAGAAATTGCTTTTGAACTTACTACATTAAATAATTTATAGGGTAAAATTGACTATTGGGCTATCATAAGCCCTTTGATAAAATCCAAATTTCCTTAAATTCAATCATCATTTATTGAGTATCTTCTATGTGCAAGGCATTGGGCTTACTGTTTGAATTATAAAAGCAAATAAGGTCATTTTTCCTTTCAGAGCATTTGCAGTGTAGTCGGGGGAGAAAGTAATAACTAAGGAAGATGCCACATGTTAATTGTTTTATGTATGCAATGAGGATGATACATTTTTCATGGATAGGGTACCATAAATCCTCACATCTCTGAAAAAGAAACAACCCTCAACTCTACTACTGTGATGTAGCTACTATATGAGGTTTCAGACTGGTGAAATAAATGACACAAAATTAAAGTATTTTATCTAAGACCAAAAGTTTCTCGGCTGACCAAGTTGTGTATAGCATTCCCAGATAGAAAATAAGATATACAGGATCTTAGAAGGGAGACTGGAGGGCCCCAGAGGTAATAAAGTAACCATTAGACTGATTTTGATTTAATCCTACCCTAACTCCTGCTCTTCTATCAGCATACCACCTATTTCCACTCAAAAAGGAACATATCAATGGTCTGACTTTTCCCTTCCTTCAGTAATAGTAATGAATTTTTATTTTCTCCCCAACCCCTCTCTTCCTCTCCCTCGTACATATACATACAGATACAAACAGATACAAACACGTTATATATAATGTATATGTATACATGATCATGTGAGATTTTACTCTTTAATTATCTAGTGCATATAGAACACACTACAGTTATTGACAGCTTTTAACTTTCTCTCATTCTAATTTTATATCATAGATTCATCACAGTTAATGACCTTCAAAATTGTGATGCTCAACCATTGGTTTAATGCTTAAAGGTCAAGAGCATACAGGCATATCGTGCAAGATAGTGATTGAAATGACCTTCAAAAAACTTATTTGTTTATAATTTTATCATTGAAGATTGCTGGATTGCATAAATCATAGGAAGAAATTAAGAACATTCCCTTAATAGAAGGCACATGTATTTTTTTTAAATCAAAGATATTAGGCACTCTAGGAGTTTATGAAATTGTCAATTGACAGAATTTTAACTACTGCCTTTACTGCCAGTTATATACCCCTTTAGGAACCTTCATTTGATTTCATATTTATTTCACAGTCAAACTATAATTAATATACTCTCTCTGTAACTATTTACAGTACATATCTACCCATCATTGGGGCATTAAGCAGTGCTTTTTTCTCATTCTCAAATTTGCCAGAATGTTCCATATGCCTTTTTTCCTCAGTAGAGCTTCTAAAACTATTTTGCTAGAATGTTCCATATGCTTTTTTTCCTCAGTAGAGTTTCTAAAACTATTTTAATCAAATGTAAACTTTGTTATGTGAAATTTATATGAATGTTTCATGATCACCTGGTCAACTTTATTCAAACCATGAGTTTATCACTCAATAAATCTTATTTACACATCTCACAGTATTCAAACATCACTTTCCTGAAGGCTTTGTAACAATTTCAGAATAACCATTTATTTAATTTTTTGATGTGCCCTTTGACAGGAATCACAAGGCACCTTAGAGTTTTTATGTAAAGTTTGAACTGGAGGAGTGATGAAGTACAGCATACAGCAGTTGCCTCCCAAAGTGATGCCGTTGGTTCACTGGGGCCAAACAAAAAGGGCAGAGATCAATAAGCTCCAAATGTTTGTGAATGGGGAGTTTTGTGGGAAAGACTGTATTTTTATACTAAGTGCCTTAAATGCCAATAGTGTGGCTAAGGAAATTAAAAGGACCAAGGAGTGTAGGCAGACAGACCAAGTGAAGAGCCTGGCAGTTGTCAATCAAGAAATGAGGAGGGTCTTGGCAGAAAAAATGAAAGAGAGATGATATTTGTCAATTATTGAGAAGGATGACAATTCAGAGCTTGGCAAATGACTTGAAATGGCAGAGAGGTGAATAAATCAGAGATGACTCTGAGATTCTGCTTCAAGGTTTTGAACACATCTAAGATTGAATGCCATACCCCTTTACAAACACAGCTTCTCCTTCTGACTATCAAACTCATCATCTCAGTTATAGACAATCCATTTCCTCTGACGTAGCCTTTCACAACAGCCTCCTACCTGATCATTCTGCTTTTAGCCTTCCCATACCTTTGCATGTTGGTGTTATCCATAAATTGGAAATAAAGTACATTTCCAGAAGTTTTGTTCATATAACAAGTTTGGATTGCCATTTCAAGCTATATGGCTCACCATTATCCTCAGCCCATAAACTTGGAACATTTAGGATTAGACAACTAAAAAAATAAACATGAAACAAGCTTATGATAAATGGGTGGATACTTATTATACATCATACAGTTCTCCAAATATTTTCACATTTAAGTTTTACAACTCTATAAAGTAGGAATCTTTTTTTTCAGGGACAGATATGAGACTCAGACATTTAACTCTCTGGCTGAAAATCAGAACTATTAAATGTTAATAACTTTCAGCAGAATACAATGCAGAAAGTTGCAATTATTATTATTATATATTTTTAGGCAAGGCAACCCTTGGTTGACCTCACAGACTGCAAGGACCTTGTCAGCTTACTATCCTTATTTATTTTATTTTTACACCTGCAGCACCTGGTCTTCCTAGGTGGTCTCCCATCGAAATACTAACCAGGCCTGACTTGCTTAGCTTCCGAGACTAAATGGGATTGGGCTTGTTCAGGGTGGCATGGCCGTAGACAGAAGTTCCTTCTTTTGTTCAAATTCTTTTATCCCATATTAGAAGCAATAGGCTATGAGGTTTAAATATGCAAGGATTTATGAGATTAATAAGTAGAAATTATATAGATTTTTTCCCAATTTTTTTCTAATCACATTATGAACTTCACACATGTTTTGTAACCTTTGTCTTTTATATGCCGCAAAAGTTTCCAGGGCACAGTCTAAAAGCAGTTTTTAATACTAACTATTATTAAGAATCAGGAGAAAACTGGGATTTCAATTCTTTAAGTTTATATGACATCCAGACTAGCTGGCACGATGTCACGAACAGCCCAGTTGTCATCTCTCACCTTTGCCTACAGATCTCAGTAGTTGTTCCTGGAAAATAGTTCTGGCTCTAAAGGCATCAGATCAAACTCCCAGAGAAGCAGATGACCTTAATATCAAACCATTTCTTTCAAGTCATGTCAAAGTAATAATCTTGTCCTTATTGCTTAGACCTTGAACTTGAGCTTCTCTTGCTTGCTTCCCTTCCCTGAAGACATACATACACTTCCAGTATCTAGGGCCTCTGGTTCAATTGCATACCCTTCTACTCAAAGAACAGTTACACCACAGTAGAGTTCTCCCTGGACGATGTCAGAAGACCTAAATTTAAATCTTAATCATTCCTCATACAATCAGTACAATCTTCAGCTAATATTTATTGAGGCTTGCTGAATTACACACACTATTCTTTGCACTTTACATTCATTAAGTCATTTATTGTTCATAATATCAATATGAGCTAAGTATTGTTATTATTATCCACACATGTTATCCACTAAAGAGCCTGAGACACTGGTTGGTTAGGTTACTTATTTGAGCTGGTTAGCAGCAGAGTTAGGACCACTGGAAATTCATTACTCTTATCTGAACTTGATTCTTCATCAGTAAAATGGGTATAATAACAAGCCCCTGATTGAGCTCTACCTGGATTATATAAGAAAATGTGTGTGAAAATACTTATTAAGCTATAAAAGCTCTATAAATCCCAATATTGTTGTTATTAACTAATGTCTTGATACCACATTTAGCCAGATCCTAAATAATGTCTGGCTTTGATCCTTGGGTTCCTCAGACTTACTAGTTACTTTCATCCTGAACATAATCTTCCATTTGTAGCCTGCAGGTACATATTCATTTTTATTAGCAAAAAGAGCCTCCATCTTCTAAATCAAATAAACAATTGTCTGCCACTTTACCTAGTCAGCCAATCTGGGTGTGCCGAGCTTATATATTCATTAAATGAGGACTGCCCACATGATTCCAAACCATAATTCCATGATATAGACAATCATAAAAAGCTATTATATGAGAGCTAATATCCCTATAAGTATGAGAATTCATATTGAAAATGTGTTCCACAGAGGACAGAACCACCCTATACTAATAAAAGCAGAAACAAGAAATGGTAGTGAAATTCAGGTGAGGTGTGGCCAGCACAGTGTCATTTGACCTTGCGGTTTGTGTCCTTTGTGTGACTATAATGTCATACTGTCCTCACATTGCTCACATTGAGAGAAGCATTGGATCTATAAATTGATCTATGGAAGCAGGGGTGCATTGTTTGTTTCAGTGTTTTTATTCTATGTTGGGCAGAGTGTCCTGATTGAGCATTACTTTACATTTTTAGAAAATGCTTGTTTACTAACTGTGTTTTAAACCTTTGGCTGTGTTGTGCAAGACTTGTATAGTTTTAATGGCAACTTGAGGGTGAATGGAATCTTTTGTTTCCTGTATTAGAGAGAATGAAAACCATTATCTCTTACGGCAAGGCTACTAATGCACTGTAGCCCTTATTCACAAGTTGTGCATAAGATTATAGTGAAACATCTGGAACAGCCATGTTAGCAACAGACAGAATGAGCCTGCTGGTTTGGCTTTTGGGAACAGCACCCCTTCATGGGGTGAGACTCAAGGGAGAAAGAAAGCAAGGCTTATAAACCATCTTATGAATCTCTTTCCAACTCTGCCTCCTTTCATTCTTTCACTGTTAAATTATGCACTATCATGTACATGAAGAAGTAGGCCCCAAAATGTTGATTTGTCCAAGGAACATAACTGAAACTGGAACTCAAATTTCCTGACTTTGATCCATAGTTCCTTATAGAGTACCAAAAGGACCTTACACTCTATTTTTGAAACTAGATTTAAATACATGGAAATTTCTCTTTGTCTGTCTGTCTGTCTGTCTGTCTGTCTCTCTCTCTCTCTCTCTCTCTCTCTCTCTCTCACACACACACACACACACACACACACAAACACACACACATTATTGACAAGTTAAAATACAAGGTTATCATAAGTGCACATGATAAAAAATTTATAAGTTTTAGGTATATGTGATAAGTTCTATGTATTTTTGGCTGAGAGTATGATTTCTGGGTGGGAATAATCTAGAAAGTTTGATCAACTGTCAAGTTTATACTTTTCTATATTCATACATGGATCAAATAGGTACAGGCAGAGAAGAAGGAAGGAAGGAAGGAAGGGAAGAGGGAAGAAGGGAAGGAGGAAAGAGACATTATACTAGAGGAGTTGAAGTGAATGAATATGTAACTATGGAAAAGTTTAAATTTAATCACACTTAGATATTATTAAATTATAATTACCTGGTCACTTTTCACCAGAGTCAGATGTGTAGAAAGACACATATATTCACACTCACACTTACACATAATCACACTAAGTGAACCTACTTTCTTTTGACAAAGTTTATGAGTCTTCACATTTTTATCAGGTTTTACATTTTCTTGGTTCATCATGCAAATGGCAATCACTCTAGAGGCAGGCTCATCCTACCAGTTCTCTACATAAGTGTAGGCATCACTGAACCCACAGTGGGTAAACAACTTGGGCCTTCCTTCTGTAATTCTACTTTTAAGTGTGTGTGCCTATGTGTGTTTATGTGCATAACATACATCAATATGGCACATGGAAATCTACCACAAATTTTGTCTAAGTAAGTTCTGGAACTCAATTGCATAAGCCATTACCATCGTAAGCCAAATGATGTCAATTAGAATTTTGTGGGAAAATATAAACTGTATCATTATACTTCAACACTGACAATTATTTAAAAGTCTTTTTTCCTCAGCAGCATTTGCTAATAGGCATCTTTTGTAATGCACATGGACAAGTGTTAGGGTGAGTACATAATATATAATATAAATCAAGACATCTTTTAGAGTTAAAAAGAGTAGGATTAAATAATTACATTGGGACAACCAGCATAAACGAGGTCTGTGACAAGCAAACAGAATACTATGTAAGGTCAATCCAGTGAGCAAAATGTTAGAAAGTTCATGTTGCCAACCTGAACTTGAATATAAAGTGATGAGTGATCAGGGGGAGAGGCACATGTGGGAGCATTAATGGAAATACTTTGTTTTTATTTCTTAATTGGCTGCAGACTTTTTTTTTAATGAAACAATCATTATTTCTATTTTCATTTCAGAAATGAATACCCAGATCTCTTGCTGCCAATTTCTTCTAGCTTTTCCCTCCACACCTATTCACACTTCCCATTACATATGGAATAAATTGCATGAATCTGATACAATGTTCCTAACTTACTTTCTAATCATTGAAGAAAATGTGTAGCTCCGATCAGCAGTTATCAAGTTGGTCAAGGGAAGCAATTACTAAAATAGTTCTATTCAAGACTGCCAAGTACAATCTATTAAGGGCTGGTGTGAATTCTTCAATAACAGATAACTATTCCATGCTTAATTTAAGCACTGTGACAGATAACTATTAAATGCACAGTAACAGATAACTATTCCATGCTTAATTTAAGTTTTAATTGTTTTGACTTTATAGCATATAATCCAGAATATAAACTATATGATAGACACATAAAATTGTGGTGGTATAAAGCATCTCATTACGTTTTACAAATATTTAATGGAGAGAAGCCATACTTTGTATGCTAGTGATAGGCTTTATAATTGTCGTGGTAACAATTAGTGTGTTACTCCATATACAGGTATTAATGAGAATTTGGGGACTTCTGCATTGATCTACTCTACAATTTTATCAGTGAAATGAATGTTAAATTTACTCTTGAAAATAAAGATACATTTAGTTTTTATAGTCATGCAAGTGTTTGCCGCATTTGCTTTCATTCGAATTATTTTGTTCTCATAGAATATAATTAATTTTATGTACCTATATTTGCATGGTACAGTAAGCAAATATAGTTTATGCCTCAAGGACAATCATGAGATTATAATGATTTTTCTCTAAATTATATCAATAGAATAAACCTAGCTTAAGAATTCCATTTGATAATGGTAAAAATGGATATAGGCTATTCATGGGTGAATATATTGTTTTACACAATATCATTAAGTCTTTGTTAACATCTGTTGGATATGCTCAGAATTACCCAATCAACTTCCATTATCATGAAAATATTATATATCAACACTATTCAATTATTCATTTACCAAATATTTACTGAACATCTACACTGTTCCAGGTAGTAGAAATTCAACAGTGAGCTAGAAATAGAGTTCCTGTTTTTCCACAGTATACATCTTATTTGGGGAGATAATAATATATAAATATAAAAATTTTTAAATTCCAGAAAATAATAAGTTCTATGAAGAAAGCAATCAAAGCTAAGTCTATAGAGTTTGATCTGTGTGAGGAGGTAGTTTATGTGTTTGTCATGTTTTTTAGTTAAGATGGTTAGGGACTGTGCTCCAAGAAAGTGACATTTAAATAGATTTCTGATAAGACATGAAAATGTTCAGGGAAACCGTGGAGAAGGATAAAGCTAAGGGAAAGGCTCTGAGAAGGAATATTGAGTATTGGAGTATTGTGAAACAACAAGACTGGAGTGACAGCAGGGTAGCATGGTAGGAAAAGAATTAAACAAGGTAGAGAAAGACCAGCTCATGAAATGTGTTTAGATCATGGAAGTGATCAGTGGGTTTAGGCAATACAAGATTTAAACACTTCAAAACACAAATTAGGAGATTACACATAAAATAGAAAAATGTAAATTTATATGTGATTGACATAAAAGTTGTTTCTGCCTAGATTTATCTGTTGAATGAGCTAATAAGCTGGAGATACTAATTTTCTCTGAGATTCCAGTTGCTATTAAGCCATTTAAAATAAAACCTTGGCTCTGAGAGACAGAATCAGGAAAGGAGAAAGACAATGAGGGAAGTGGTGTTGTCATTGCACAAAGTAAAGTATTGCTTCCTTTATAGATTTTTATTGGAGTAGTGTTGAAGAAGAAAA
This sequence comes from Eonycteris spelaea, assembly GCA_003508835.1. Taxonomy (NCBI): domain Eukaryota; kingdom Metazoa; phylum Chordata; class Mammalia; order Chiroptera; family Pteropodidae; genus Eonycteris; species Eonycteris spelaea. The sequence continues at coordinate 3,791,473 of PUFA01000003.1, forward strand.
GAAGAGGAAATGAGAAGAGGGGCTGATAAAAAAGGAAAACAAATTTATCTCAAGCAATAGAACCAAACACACTATTTTCTCTGAAATTCTCAAAAGCCACATGAAGAAGTTGAAAGTTTTCTCTTTACTTTTTCTACTCGTTTGACAACTAATCATTTATGTTACTATTAAATAATACTGGATGAAGATTTTTCAAGTGTCTACTGGTCCTCAGCTGCAGAAGTACATTTAGTATCTTAGAAGCAGTTGACCTCTGATATCATATTTTGATACTATTGATATGTTCTTGTAAAGGCCAGAAAAAAAAAAAAAAGCAAAATCTTACAAAGACTAGATGAGAGACAAATGGGACTTTGAAACCAGAGAACTTAAACAGTTGGAGATTCTGAGAGCAGCACGTAAGGGAAGGGCTGCCTATTTTGATTGTTACAGTATACAGTCTATTTAATAGTTATCTAGCAAGTATTTCCCAACTTTATGCAGTTCTTTAAAATTTTTTGTTGTTCTTGTTATGGATAATGAGCAAAAATAGACTCAAGTTTAGCTTTCTTAATGTACTGCCTTGCTGACACCAAATAAAGTAAATTAAAAAAAATAATATATATGAGAAATACAAAAATTGCTGAAAGAAGACAGAAAAGAATAAGCCAGATGTGAGTTTTTATTCATTCTACACACTTTATTGAGCACTTGCTCTTTGCCAATCCCTGCTCTTGGTGCAAGAAATGCAGTGAACATGACAGAGTTTTTCCTGAAGGAACTTACATTTTGTTCTACATAGAAGATTTAACAGTACAAATTCTGGCCTTTTATTTCATCCAGAGGATTTCTCTCAATTGCAGTTTTAAAAACACCAAAATCTAAGACCACAGTTTGAATATTTCATTTGTCATATCTAAATTTGTACATGATAACTTTTACTTTATTTTTGTTAATGTATTTTTGGATTAAGTCCTAGGAATACAGTTAATTCCCTATATTTTCAACTAGTTTAGCCACCATCTCTACACTTGTAGATATGGGAAGTTATCAAGGTTAGAGCATAGAGACCAATGTTAAAAACTTTTCTTCTATGTTTTCTTCTAGGAGTTTCATGGTTTTAATTCTAAGATTAAGTTCTTAACCCATTCTGAGTTAATTTTTGTGAGTGTTGTAAGAAAGGGCCGAATTTTATTCTTCTGAGTGTTGTTATCCAGTTTTCCAAACACCATTTATTGAAGAGACTACACTTTCCTCATTGAGTGTTCTTGGCTCCCTTGTCAAATATTAGTTGACTACATATATGTATGAGTTTATTTCTGGGCTCTCAATTCTGTTATATTAGTCTATATCTATTTTTATACCAGTATCTTCCTACTTTTATAACTATAGCTTTGTAGTATAGCTTGAAATCATAAAGTGTGATGCCTCCGGTTTTGTTTCTCAGAGTCGTTTTCAATATTTGAGGTCTTTTGCATTTCCATACAAATTTTTGAACTGTTTCTTCCTATTTTTGTGAAATATGCTACTGGGAATTTGATAAGGATCATACTGACTCTCTAGATGACTTTGAATAGTAGGAACATTTTGACAATACTAATTCTTCCAATCCATGAATACAGATATCTTTTAATTTATTTGTGTCTTCAATTTCTTTCATCAATGTCTTATAGTGTAAAGAGCTTTCACTGCCTTGGCTAAATCAGTTCTAAGCATTATGTTATTTGTGATGCTATTGTAAATAGGATTGTTTCCTTTATTTCTTTTTCAGATAGTTCATTTTTAGCATATGAAAGCAGAACTGATTTTTATATGTTGGTTTTGCATTCTGCAAATTTATTGAATTTGTTTATTAGATTCAAAGATTTTGTTGGAGTTTTTATATATGTGAGATAATGTCATCTGCAAACAGAGACTACTTTATCTCTTTCTTTCCAATAATCTGATGTCTTTTACTTCTTTTTTATGCCTAATTGCACCACCTAAACTACCAGCCCACAGTTGCGCTTTATGATTAGGTATGCCATTGGCTGCATTCTGCTCTTGGGTGAGGCTAATGGCTGGGCTCTCTGTTTAGGTAGAGTCTCCAGTAGTACCCTGCAGTTGGGTGGAGTCACTGCTGGGCTCCCTGTTGGCTGGGGCTTCAGACTATGTTCAACAATTGGGCAGAGCTGTAAGGTGTAGACTAGATTCTGTAACCATGTGGTACTTCTTGCATACCAAACTCTGATGCTGTTCAGTGTCTCTCTTTAGGTTCCCTTATTATGTGGGGCCAGAGACTATGCTCAACAGTTGGGCAGAACTGCTAGCTTGGCTCTCTACCTGAGCAATCCTGAAAAAGGGCTCAGGTTCTCTGGCTAGGTTTCTTGGTAGGATGGAATTGGAGGTTATACTCAGCATTTGCACAGAACTGTGATCTTGCTCTATGGCCCAAACAAGCTGTAGGATGTGCTCATTGGTTGCTAGGCATCAGTGGCCATTTCTTAGTGGAAAAGGACTAGAGATTAAGCTCAGCAGTTGGCTTTGAGTCTGTTTCTGTGCCTAGATGGGCCATCAAATGGGATCTATGACCAGTATGGCCTATTGGCTAGAGTCCCAAATTGGACAGAACTGTCTACCGAGTTTGCTGGCTTGATGGGACCATCAGCTCAGCTCTAAGGATAGGCAGAGCCACTGGCTGGGATATCTACTCAGGTGCAGCTACAAGTAGGAATAGAGCTTCTAAGATCTGAGTTCGGGTTACTATAATCCCTGCTCCTTTCTTCAGCTCTATCTGATCCCCAATCATTGAACCCTATAGATAACATCCCAGAGATAAAAAGAGAAAAGTTTGAACAATAGGATAAATAGCATAGTATTGATTATAACCTAAAACATAAAATAAATATCATGACTCTCTCTATATATCTATTATATGGATATAAATAAATGATCATATGACTAAATACTTGACAAGTCTGCCATGCAGGAGAATTCTAAGTAATATAGGCAGATATTCTGTTTCCAGGAGAGGGGCCTAACTCCCCACTCTTTAGTTGGAGGCTGCACATGAGAATTTAGTTCTAAAGAGTCTAGTATTAAAAGGGCAGAAAAAAAGTAAATTTACAGTAGAGAAGCCTGACAAACCCAGGTGATCAGATGAACATCACAAGTAATAGGTCACGTGGATAGCATGTACCTTTGATCTTATGTGATGAGAATGGCACTTTGTCTCCATGATCTTCCTCTCAAACACACATGACCTTAATGTAATTATTAAAAAATTAGACAAATTCTGATTAGGACGCATTTTATAAAATACCTAACCAGTACTCCTCAAAATTGTTGAAGTCATCCGAAACGAGAAAAACGAGAAACTATCACAGCCATGTGGAGCCTAAGGAGACATGAAAATCAAAAGTAATGTGATGTTCTAGATGGGATCCTGAACAGAAAAAAAGGACATTAGGTTGAAAACTAAGGAAACCTGAATTAAGTATGGACTTTAGTAAATAATACTGTATCAAAACTGGTTCATTAATTGTAACAAATATACCACATTAATGTAAGATGTTAATAATAGGGGAAATTGAGTGCAACATTTATAGAAACCCTGTGTACTGTCTTAACGTTTTTTAAAGTTTATTTAAAAAGTAGAGAGGGTGAAGTCTGGCTAGTTATTGAAAGTGAAAGGGAATCTCAGAGTCTGCAGTAGGACTCCTGGCCGTGCCCATGAAAACCAGAGCAGGATAAGAGAAGAATAAGGAACAAGTTGCCCTTTCTGTTTCTGAGTGGCTCTGAGGTCTCACATCTTTGCTTCCTTTGGCATATTGGCTTCTCTTTTACAACCTGTTTCATCTAGCAATGAACTAATGAAGCACACGGTCCACCATCCTTAACCTCTTAGTCACTCTATCAGCTTTAGCAAGCACCTCAGCTGTCTTAATCGAATTTCTTTCTTCAGATTAGATATAGAATCTGGTTAGTGGCCAGCCAGTTAGTTATCTGTCCTTGAAACAGATAAGAAGCCTTAATCTATACAGTTTCGTTAGCAGAAGGGGATGAAGGGCCATGTGGAGCTTTTGTAGAAACTTCAAGTGGAAGATTTTAAAATAAAGCTGGTGGGGAAAGGAGAGGATACTGGAATAAGTTTGTACATGTGACAAAAGCATAATATAAGTACATATTTATACTATAAATTATAAAGCATAATGTAAGTATAAAGAAACAAAAGGAATTATCAGCTATGTATTGTCACAACACAGCTGTGTACCAAACACAAAATCTCAGTGTCATTAGATAGTAAACATGGATTTAACTCAGAATTCAGCAGATGTGAGCTGGGCTTGGCAGAGTTGGTCATGCAATCACATAGTCATCTGTGGGTTATGGCCACAATAATGATGCTTGGTGGTTGGTTATCTGTCAGCTGGGATAATAGGGACTCCTGAGCCATGTGTCTCTCATTCTCTACCAGGCTAGCCTAGACATGTTCTCAGAGCAGTCAGAGAAGCAAAAGAGATGAAAATGGACCACATTTTTACAAGCCTTTACTTGCATCACAACTGTGATTATGCAGTGGCGAAATCAAATCACATGGTCCAAGTTAGAATCAAGGGTCAGGGAAACAGGCTCCCTGAAGACTAAGGACTGATAAGCCACATTGCCGAGACTGCAGATAAGGAGCGAGGTGTGGGGTGTGAAGGATTGGGATCATTAATGCAATCAATGTACCACATAAATAAAATATTAAAGGAATCGGATGGTGGGATTAATTCAAGAAGCCCACCCAGAAGAAGGGAGTTTTGAATAAGTGTTTAAGCCTAATTATGGAAGAGCACATATAGATGTAGTCATCATTTGGTCTGATGTAAAGGTATTTCTACTTTTACTATTACGAATAAAGGGATCAAAAAATGACAGGATGTAGCAGCTTCTATGTCCTGGAGTGAAATTAAGATTCAGTTATTAACTTAGCCCACAAGAAGGAATGCTGCATCCTTCCATTTGGCCTTATCTATTGTGACAAGGCTCCAGGGAGCTGATAGGCATGAAATTCATTTCATATCTCATTCACAGAATGCCTGAGTTTTGAAAATACCTTTATGATGTTTCAGGTTTCAGTCACCTAGTGAGTGATCTCACAAACTCACAGTCTTCAAAAGAAAGAACATTAACTTCTCTTCAGACACTTGAGGTTCTTTGTTACAAAAACCCAGGAGGCATCGTTTCAGGAGAAACACACAGGAGCACATGGGTCACTTTGATAAAATGTCATGCATTGTAAGGGCAATAGAAATATGTATTTTATGCAAACTCAGAGTTGAATAGATGGCACCACGTTTAGATAAAATAGATTAAAACCATACTTATATGAACTACATTAACAAAGAGATCATAGTCTTCCTATATCTCAGATTTTTAGAATACTTTGTAAAAATAAGGAAGATGGCATTGTGACCAAGGTAGCAAATTACACATAAATGTGCAAATAAGAACAATAATATTTTTAGACTCTCACAGGAAAAATAAAATGACAACTTTCTTTCATTAAATGAGAAGAGATAAGAATATATAAAAGAAATGAACAAATATCTAACTTCTGGTGAATTCTGCAGTATATTTCCAATGTTGCAATTTATCAGGTTTACTTTTTTCCATGCTTACAAGTCACAATAATTAAACTTGAATTTTCCTGTTTGTTCATATCCAACAATCCCTTGATAATACGGCAATGTAGTTAATGCTTAGTCTTGGCCATGGCACACATATGGTTCTATTTGGAGGCTCTTCCTACCAGAGGCTGGACCAGGTCTCTAAATGAACCTCAATTTCTTCCCTTGGTTAACTCCACCACGAGATTAGAACTAGCAATTTGAGGAAACCAGTTTGCCCTCCCTAACTCATTCACCCTTCCTCCTTCTCTGCATGTCTTAGTTAATTTAGTCAACTTCTACTCATCCTTCACACTTCAGCTCACTTACCACCCTCCTGGAAGCCTTCCCTAACTGATTGTTCTCATTTTGCTACAAGTTCTCTGTATTTTCATAAACCCCCAAGCATACCTCAATGAAAGAGCTCTTGGCACTGTATCATCTTCAATAGTTAGTTTTCTACCTATCCCACTCAGCAGTCTATAAAAGAAACATTTTTTAAAAAACAAAAACAAGAAAAGAACAACTGAATTATGATTTATCTGTGCACGGCAACTATCTCACAGCACAGTGCTTAGAACTTGGTGCCTGCAATGTTGGTAAATGTGTCCATGCCTGCAGAGGGAGCGAGTCGAGTGAGTGAGTGGATTAGAAAATGAATTAACTTGCAGAGAAAAGGACCATATTTGCGTATTCCTTTTTATCTCTGCTCCTCACCCAGAAAATGACCAAATGCCGGTGACCTTTTTCAGAGCTTATTTGCAGCAAAAAATAGTCCAGCTGAAAAATATCAGTCTTCTATAATATGTCTCTAAATTTTTTGGGCTTGGGTGACGGTGTGGAGAAGCACAAGGTGCTGACAGAAGAGATTTTATTTCGGGCTCAAATGAGAGCACTGAGGATAGACGTTTATATTTATTCAGGCAGCTGAGTGGCACAACCAGAGCCCCGGGACTTGAAATCATTTGGACACCACAGCTCACCTGAATCAGGTTACTTAAAATTTCTGAGCTTCCATTCCTGCCCTCAGGATAAGAAGAGCTACCTTCCTGGAATACTGGGAGGGGTTGTTATGACAAACCAGCCAGATCACTGCATGCCCTTAACCTGGAGGGCACCCTGGTGATATTGGCAGAACCCCAGCTACTGGAGGCCAGAGAATAAAGTTGGAATATCTTCCAGCATCATTTTATTCAAGGAGATAGGGACATACTAATTTTGTATTGAAATAAATATGTATATACATGTATAAAATGCAAAATGTTTATGAATATTTATGAGAAATCACAGGACTTCAAAGAAATTTCATGCTTGGATCAGGAAGCAACAGACTAAACCCTGAATTACCCAAGGATTCATATTTCCTTTTCTCTGCTGCTAAGTTAGAAAATTTGGAAAAGCCCCTGATTATGGTAAGTGATTTCAAACACCATCAAACATCATATAATTGTGTAAGATGTAACCTTAAATTATTTGTTTATAATTTTTCCTTAGAAATGAGTCCTATGACTGTGTACTGGTTATCGATCCAAACCCAGCAAGAGGCTACATTGTCTTATTTTACAGCCCATGTATGAAATTCTTAAAACATATTTCCATAATTATTTCCCCAAGCATCTAATTAATTTATTTTTTTTGCCATTCATGAATGCAAACTACATCTCTTTTTGGCAAATCCCTATAACAAAACAATAGGAATGGGAAGGAATGTTAGACTTTCTGCTCAGGCAGACTCTAACACATACAATAAGGGTGACAACTCAGCTTGCAGAAAAAATAAATTGCAACTCAGCTAGTGTGGAAGAATTTTCAAACACAGCATGCACAAGATGTTACTCTATGTTTGCTTTCAGGATTTGAGAAGACGTTCATGGTGGGTGTTCTTTGAGAACAAGAAATTGCCACCATTTAATTTCATATAACCAATAGACTCCTGTAATACATGATGACATTAATATTGCTGCTTAAGTGATATGAATGTTTTCACCTACTCACATGAACACCTAAATGCCCGCACAAATACACACACAAAGCTATTCAGGTGATTGTCAAAATAAGAAGGTAGGAGGTTAAAAGCTACCAAACTAAAGTGCAGAAGAGAAATTGAAGGAGTGCCACCAATGTAGAAAAGAAGCCAACTATACAAGATAAATTATAAGAGGAAAAGCCAGACTTTTTCAAGGTAGAACTAAAATTTAATTATGAAAAATACCTGACAAGAGGAGTTGTTATAAGCTGATTAAAAGAGTATTTGCATTTTCCCAGATTCCATCTGCACCTGCTTCTAATTTTGTTTAGAATTGTAAAATTTCTGTTTTCTATTCTTTGTGAGAGAAGTTTTTGGTTATTTCAAGAGTGTTTGTGTTTTAGGGCTCTTTACCATTAAAAGAAAAATGTAGACAGAATAAGACCTTAGAGTATCAGAGTCTAGAACAGTTTTAAATATCATTACTGTGGCTTCGTTTGAGTTCCGAAACTGAAAAATAAACCTTGGAATAAAAACTTTCATATTTGTGAATTTGTTTCAAAGCCCTAACCATCCTTTGTCATCTACAAAATGTGCTATTTTCTGATTCACCTGAAGGCGCTGATTTGGCTGCAGATTATTAAAAGAAAGAATTTCTTTTCTTTTCAAGATTCAAAGAACAAAATACATTTTTTTCCTAACTATTTATTTTACAGGCTCATTCTGATAAAAGAATACTCATGCTTGATAAGTGCTTTGGGCCTGTTGATAAATGCTGCGGGTGGGTATTATTTCTATTCAATGTACAAAGCCCTAGAGAATTGATTGATAGCGGTGGACTGTATTATGTGAATAAGGTTTCTTGTGAAACTTCAGTGGTCTGCCTGATGAAATGGCTTGGTCAACGAGGTACCTGCAATTCCAGTGCCGAAGACCATTTGGTCATTGAAGATTCTTAACCCCATTGTGACTTCTAGATGAATAATCTAATGCCAGAGCCCGCCAAAACTGAGATCATATCCTGCTCTCTGTTCGTTTTTACCTCTGAGGGCAGATCGCTACAAATATTCAGGAAGAAGAGAAAGAGAATACCACTTGATCTGAGTCACATGTTTCTAAAAATGTCTTTTTTGGACTGTTAGGAGTATGACAAAGGAAATATTATTCAAGGAATTAATATTTGCCAGTATACTAATAAACATTATAATTTGAGAGACACACAATGCTGGAATAATTTGCATGGATTTTAAATCGTCAATGCATTAACCATTTTCAAAGAGATGCACACTGAAGACTGAGTCAAACATGCATCCAAATTAATATTGAAAATTTTCAGGGATTAAATCTGAAATTAAAAACTTTGCATTCAATCAATTTAGAGTAGTCTAGATTTATATTACATATACCCTTTAATAGATGTGTGTGTGTTTAAGATTTCATATTGATATGCTTTAAACCAGGGGTCCCCAAGGCCGTGGACTGGTACTGGTCCATTGCCTATTGGGAACAGGCCACAGAACAGGAGGTGAGTGGCTGGCAAGCAAGCAAAGCTTCATCTGTATTTGCAACCACACCCTAGCACTACCATCATAGCCTCAGTTCCACATCAGAGCATCAGGCATTAGAGTCTCGTAGGAGCACCACTCCCTGGTGCCAAAAAGGTTAGCGACCGCTGCTTTAAATGACACTAAAAGATGCACTCAAAATAATAAAGCTTTAAGCATAATTCAAATTTAAGTGTCATTGAAAAGATCATACTACTGAACTCAGCATGCTGTTTCTCTAGTACAGGTATTTTAATTTCCTTTCGAGTATGCATGGATCCTTTTCAGATTCTTGTAAGACCACACAAATTTAGAGGCTTCCTCAGGTAAACAAATGTTACCACGTTTCCATTTCTATAGATTGCTGTCATGGTGGAGATCCATGGGATATAAAAGAGAAATATCCTTTTAGCAGCAAAACAACTTGTATGGCTGGAAAAAAGGAAGGAAAGGCCTCTAGAGTTGGAAACTTTCTCTTTACTTCTGCTGAGAAGCAGGAAGAGACCTGAGCAGACCTGAGAGTTGATGCTGAGACTTCTCTCTCACAAGCTATGTCACAGAGTGCTCTCACTACAAGGTATTCTGTCATCATTCCTTTTTGCTGGTTTCCTCCTGCCATTTAAATATATCTACTCACTTCTATTTTTCCAAAGTGTTAGCTCTTGCCACCCTTTCTCATTCTTCCCAGAATGCTCTTTTATTTATTTATTTATTTTCTCCACTGTTAAAGAAAAAAAAATTCTTTATGACACTTTTTTGAAGACTTTATATTCTGGGGGACTGCAATGAGGATTTTGCTGTAAGCAAAAGAGATACAATAAGGATAAGTGGAGATTTAGAGCCAAGGAACAGGTGGGCTCAGTGGATGGGGAATTATTAAGAGGAAACATCAGGCTAAAGGTGATTCTTGCTAGACCAACTCAAAAGGATTCTCACTGAAGGCAGTCCAAGGATAAAATATCAAGAGTGGAGGATACAAGAATTTGATTAGAAATTAAGAGTGAGGGATTTTCACTAAATTGACCCAGCAGGCTTCGTGCTAAAACTAGACTAAACAGACCAAAGACAGAGTCCAAAGTTGGGACCTTCAATGTTTAGAGGAGCCAGACTAGAGTTAGGTATGAGAGAGCTTTATCACCACCTAAAATAAAGCAAATGTTCCTTAACTCTGCTTTTCAGTCCTCAGGGGAAAGTTACTCCCCATTGGATTCTCATGCCTATATGAGCCCTTGTCTAGTCCTCAATGTCTAAGAAATAAATATGCACAATTATAGTCTATAGATGTTATTCTCAACATAAGGAGCAGGTCTTGTCTTGTTTCAGTTTTCTGCCACATTATTTCAGCAGAAACCTAGAATCATCTTTATTCTTTATTGTCCCCCACATTTAATTTATTAGCATTTCTCCACATTCTACCTCCAAAATGTCTCAAATATTATGCTCAAAGCCCACAGTCACCATTTTAAGTCACTTCACCACTTCTCTTTCTTGGATTCCTGCAACGTCTTCCAAATGGTCTTTCTACTTCACTTTTTCCCTTTCATTTCCTTCAAACTTTTCTACACACAGGTGGGGAAAATAGCATTTTGAAAACAAAAATTGGGTCAGATCATCAGAAAAAAAAAAAAACACCTTTACTGGACTTTTAGAGTGTGTTCCAATTCCTTGCTTTGGTCCATAAATCTGTGCATAATTTGATCTTATCTTTCTCTTTAACTCATCTTATTCTGATTTCCCACTAGTTCATTTTGGTCCAGCACCGTATGTCTCCCTTCTTTTTCCTTTGAATCTCAGAGTAAATGTCCCTGCTTTAGAAAACATCCCTGACGTGGACTCTGCTCTTCTCCCTCTCAGCCTCTGGTTTGTTCTCTCCATAGCACTTATTAAACATGATGGATTTTTTTCCGTCCTTAAACTTGTTTTTGGTTGCCTCTCCCCAACACAATAAGCTCCATAAATTCTGGTACCTATCTGTCTTATTCATCATTGTATTTCTATTACCTTGAAAATGGTCTGATACATGGTAGATACCCAATGACTATTTTTTGCATGAATGAATGCCTCCAAGGCACTTCCCAAAAGTCCCTTAGACAGAAATTTTTAGTAAGAACATAATAGTCTTATTTAAAAAGCCCTATTGTTTTTGGTTTTAAAGCTATTTAAAACATGTTTTAAACAAATCTCATATTCTCCATTCAATTTCTTCAACCACGTTTGAATTAAGTTAATTAATGAGGTATAGGAGGCATGAGTAAATGAAGTAAAGAATCAGTTTTCCCAAAACTATTTAATCCTGTTTCTGTTATGGCACAATCTTACCTAGAATTTTGGTAAATAAAATGGAAGTCCTGTGTTTATCGTTATAACCAGAGTGACTCCAGGGTTACCTGGGTTCTAACGTGACCCAAGAAGGCATAGACTTGACTTTCCACAACCTCAGATGTCATTAGGAGTGAGCCTGCCCTGAGGTTATATCTGTTTCGGAACAGTTCCTGCCAGAGGTAATGATCAGTAGCGAGATATGGCCAAGGCAGGGATCAAAATGCTTTGGAAGACCAGGACAGCTGGCTGAGACAATTTGACCTCTGACAGAAAAATTGGCAGGTGCCTGAGACACACACAGTAGATTACCTTCCCTTGCCCAAAATAAATTAAATGCTGATCAGCATTTCTCTTGGGATAATCTTCAAATTGGACCTGTGATCATGTCATCAAATATCCATGTCAAGGAAATCCAAATTACGCAATCTGTCCCTCTCTGGAGGAGTCAGTCACGTACACATTCACAGTAAACTCCTTGGATGAGCTTCAACAGCTGCTTGTCCTAAAGAGCTGAACACAAAATTCATAGGCAGCTTTTTGTGTCCACTCTTTTGAAGGTCACACAAGAGTTCTTGTCATTAACGAAAAATTTTATGTAATTTTGTTGGGAGAGGCAGTGTATAAATTTGGGTAAACTGTGCTCTCACTATAAGATTTTGTTTCCATTTGCAGTCAGTCACCTTTTCAGAATAAAGCCTTATTTGAATTAATTGTAACAAAAGTGCTACAAAAGGTTTAGGTGACAACCAGGTTAGTGAATATAGTTTATATTTCCATACACTTTAAACAGAAGTAATACATTAAAGTACTTTCTGTAGGAATATTTATATAAATGATGCATACACCAATTTTCCCTATTTTCTCAGTGTGTTTTTTTTTTTTATCTTAATACATCTCAGTTATTATCATTGTTTCTTATATTCAATTTTAAGAAATTTCTTTTCCTCTAACTCCAGTTTAGTCCTTTTAAAAATAAAATGCCACAAATTGAATATGATGATGTAGATTTAGTCATATAAATGTAAACTAAAATGAGACTATCACCCAGTATAATGCAGGGAAATTAGATCTTATTACAAAACTATCTTCTCTTTAAAAGAAATCTCAAGTTCTTTGCCAAACCTTTATGTTACTATTAATGGAGTAGATGATCCTTACATTCACTTGAACACCCTTGTGGGTTTGGGGAATCCTGGGAGTGAGTTTGAAAGTGGAAGCAAAGGGAATGTCAAATTGTTCTGTCAAATAGACTGAGAAGTATTTGGAGGGAACTGTAGAAGAGAGATGAGATAGAAAATGAAGAAAAAAGAAGTAGAAATAAAGGATGAGCAATTAGGGAGAAATCTCAAGTATAGTGTAGTTAAAGACTTTTAAAGAAGAATATTTAATATGTAATTTCAAGTTTTTTAATTTTTGCAAGGTGTGCAAAATTTCACCACCCCCCTGACCCTCCCGCAACTTCAGAAATCAGAGAAAGGTCCAACTCTATCCACACTCCATGCATCATAGCCTGGAATAAGGGCAGTGTGCTTAGAACAGCAAAATCATTCACTACCTTGGTTAATTAAGTGGAAGTAAATCCCAGAGCCAGAGGTAATGGTAAGAACATAATCATTCTCTGATTTTACAATTATTTCTAAATCATGCCCAACTTGGAGAACATTTAAAGACAAGGAAATACCTTCTATACTACAGTTAAGATGTGAAAGGGCTGCTGGCGAGCAGCGAGAAAGCCATCCCCAGAGTTTTCTCAGTAACCAAGGCTGGAGACGTTTGGAGGAAGAATAGCACGAAGTTGAAACTCCTCAGAGACATATGTTAAAAAAGGATCATTGCAAGAACAGAAGTTAATGAATTTCTGTAAATAGCATTAAAGGTCCAGATATAAACAAGAAGCCATTTTAATATAAATTCGTTAGGGATGTGGGCAGGAAGAAATGTAGTAACAAAAAATGAAAGCAGAGGTCTGAACAAGAGTAGAATGGAGAAAAAGACCTTACAAACATCTGAATACATGCTTCAAGGTCGTAATGAGTTCTTTTGATTTGAATACTTGGGATTTAATCTGAGAGTGCAGGTATATCCTTTGAGTGTGCTATATTCAGTAATGTAAATTATATGATAAACCCATAGTGTGAACCGATTCATGTTCAACTAATTCTGTCTCTTTTTTGAAGTCCTAATTCTCTAAAGTTTTTCAAAACATAATATAGAACCTATCTGGACTGGGAAACCCCTACCTGACAATTCTTTGCCTGATTCTGGAACCCAGAGAAGGCAAACGAGGTTAATTACATCCCTCACAAAGTACTGTACCAGTAAGATTCATTTTTGCATAGGTTTAACATGTGCATATTGGAAGAAAAAGAAGATGCAAACATTGGAAGAAAAAGAAGACCAGAAACATACATCAATATAGTACTTATCCAACAGTTTCTCTGCCACATAAACAAAACAAAACAAAAAAAGATTATACAGCATTTGGCAATACAAAAAGAATTACATAAAACTCATATAAAATCCTTTCAACTCAAAATCAATTTCATTATTAAAATATTCATAAAAGCAGAATTAGGATGCTCCTTTTGAAGCATTATCTTATGAAAAAATTGATTGAGCGGTAAGAGATAAAAAAAAAAGAAAGATACGATTCAATAATTGTCCTACATTTTTTAAAAAAGCATTTTTTTCCTTAGGAAATGAAACAATAATAACAACAAAACCCAGAGAACTCGACACAAAGGGACCAACTCAGTGTTTCACAATAATTCAGATATATGTCCTTGTTATGATGCTAAGTGATCTTGTCTTCTATCACTATGGAAATTGATATCAAATTATTTTCAATATTTTTTAAAAGGAGAATGAATGATTCTAGCACATAATAGAGGTATTCATACCATATAATGAAACTGACCACTGTGCTAATAGAAATCTACTTACTGATGAGCAGTATTAAAAATATATATATATAAATATATATTATTCCCTGAAAGCAAAATGCATTGCCTTGCTTTATAAGTAAACCTATTCAACAACTCCACGAGAAGCTATGAGTGGTAGAAAAGCTAGTTCAAACCTAGCTCTCACATTCAAGGTTAAGGTAGTGAGATGAAAGATTTTTTTTCAATTTTATTTTCTTTTCATTTAAAAGGAAAGGAAAAAAGATATGCTGGCCTCAAATGTAACTAAATAGAGTAGATGAATTAATAAGTGTTGTGTACGCTTGTGCTCAAAAGGAAGCTTGTGAAAAAGAAAAGCAAGATGCCACTGGTTGATGAACACCTGAGACTTCCTGAATAAAGAAAACATTGACATTTAGATGCAGTCCTAAGCAAGTAGCTACTTAAATGGGATAATTAGCTGGTGCTTTTCTGGAAGGGCAATGGAATAGCTGACTCTTCATTAACGCTATTCATTCAATCATGAGCCCTGAAATTGTGAATTTTTCCCCCTACCTTATATTTATTCTATCATTTCCAGAAAACTAGTGGAAAGGGGCTTTCTTAATGATCCTTTATCACCTGTAATAGATCATAGATTAGTATTCCCCAAGTCTATCCCTTCTCTATCTCACTCATTATCCACAGAATATTTATTTCTCTGGGTTATAGTCGTGGTAGTCCTGCTACACTGAAATTTCAATAGGGCTGCTGATGCAGAAAAATATCTATGGTAAGGTTGGAGACAATGAGTCCAGAAAATGGGTGTTAGGTCCAAGTGAGGTGGGCGATGTAGATCCACAGGACTACCTCTCTCCTTCTTCACCTTAAAATTGTTTTAAGTGTGTCTGAGCTCTTCTGAGCAGATGGACTTTTCTTCATTCCATGCAAGATCTTGAAACCATGGAAATCCCAGCTTCCTTCCCTGAGAGATAAAGGAGGCTCTGGAAGAAAGGTCCTCTTATACGTGTCGTTTCTTGCATATTATTTGTACTTTTTATTTGCTTATTCAATAGCAGAACAAAGTGAAAAGGTAATTCTAGCCAAGTCTCAGCGGTCACTTTGACCAAATTTTAAGGAGAGAGAAGCCTTTAAGGCCTGACTTGGCTCACCTTTTTCCTGCCCCTTTACCTCCTGTGTGGCCTTCAGGTGACTACCCACTGTTGTGGCGCATTCAAATCTAAGACCCACGGAGCCCATTGAGATGAATTATGAGCCTTTATTAGCCGGCTGGCGACTGACTCTACCACACAGGGTTAGAGGAGATCAGTCCGGAGCTCCCCAAAGAGGCAGTTTATAAAGCCTAGAACCACACCCTGGTTAACATCAAACAGGAAGCAGAAGTTGGCTCCCTTGAAAATTTTCCACCATAACACCCTCCCTCCTCTCTGGTTTAGAGCCTGAGCAGGAAGAGGTTGCAGTCTAGGACTGACACTGGAGCAGACAGCCTTTCCGTGTGTATGGCTTCCTTACACCTTGGCAGCCTCATGGTGTTAAGGGTGGAAAGTTTTCCAGTAAACTGGCATCAAGGATTTACTCTGATTCTGTTAACCGAGGTGTGGTAAGGGTTTAAAGATATGCTAATGGCCAATTTCTCCTTCTGTAATCTGCTTGCTTGTTTGATGTTAACCAGGGTGTGGTACTCTGTTTACTTGTTAACTAGAGTGTGGTTCTAGGCTTTATAAACTGCCTCCTCTGGAAGCTCAGTGCTGATTCTCTGATCCTGCATGGTGAAGGTGAAGAGAGTCAGTCACCAGCTGGCTAATAAAGGCTCATTAATTAATCTCAATTGGCTCTGTGGGTCTCAGATTTGAACGTGCCACAATGGAAGTCAGACTTTTTACTTGGTCTGACTTACTCGAGACCTCAACTGTGGATGTTCTGGTAAATGAGACAGAAGACTCATCACATTTTATGGTTTGTCCTTGAAAGTGACTGAGACTCAATCCTACTGCATACTATCGGTTACAAGCAAGTCACGATTCTGTCCAGATTCAGGAGGAGAGTAATCAGATTCCACCTGTTGATGGAGTAGTAGCAAGGTTCTAGAAGGATTTATGAGACAAGAAATATGTTTGTGGTCTTCTTTGGAAAATAAAATCTCCAACAGTATGTACATCACATTGGAATCTCCTAATCATGGATCAAAAAGCCTCAGAAGAGAACAGAATAGAAATTTGCAAACTCGAGCTTTCATTCAGAATCACCTAGAGGGTTTTCTAAAACATAGGTTGTTGCTGGACTTGGCCTTAAGAGTTTCTAATTTAGTAAATAAGTTTTGAGATTCTGGAATGAGACCTGAAATTTGCATTTCTGACAATTTTCAAGATACTACTGATTCAGAAATCTGTCTTGGAGAGCCATTAAAATAGCATAAAAGAGGAGGCCAGGATAAAACCTTGAAGAAACCCAAGTAAAACAGAATGAGCCAGTGAAGTTTACTGGCAACAAGTACACAGGGAGTGTGATGTCACAGAAGCCAAAAGGAGAGAGTGTTCCAAGAGAGGTCAAGAAGCGAGATTTTCTTTCCTGGTTAATTCCATTATCTAAACCTCATTAGCTCCCTTTCATCCTATTGTTCTGAGACTTTCTAATTTAATTTACAGCAGAAGATAGGATTTGCTTTTACTTTATTTTGACCCGAATTCTATATGTAGACCCTTCTTGTGGCAGACACATTTCAAAGTCAAATTTATTTGAATCAGATATATAAGTCAAATAATATGTCATAAGTAGAGAGATTGAAAGCTTCCAATTTCCACTTTAACAAAGGGTGGCAATAATCCATTATTTCATAAAATCAAAGATAATCTATATTTTATATGATATGAAAATACACTTACATTTGAATTTGAATACAACTAATTCTCTGAGAATGTACATGTAAAATAAAATAGTGATATCAAATTAATATTCTGACTAAAAGTTAACTAAGGAATTTTCTGGGGGTTTTTACCCTGTATCCACTCATCTTTGTTCACCATATTGTCACTCTTTGTTGGGTATGAGACATAAATAGAGCCTAGTCTAAGCAAAGACAATCTTTCTAGATAAAAGTCTTGGAACTATGCCTTCCTCAAGGGAATGGAGAGAGGAATGTTAAATATTGTGGGAAGTGTCTTTTATTTGACATTTAAAGATTCATCTCGATTTAAATAGAAGAGTAAATAAAGAGATAGTGATGACTCGATAAAAGATTTGAAGTCAATAAATTTTCCTGTAACTGTCTCTACTCCAAAGTTAAAAATTTACATTGTTTACATGGAATGGAAAAAATGTATCTCACAATCAGTTAAGATACAGCAGTCATAACACCTTGCGCTTTGACAGTTTCTGAATCTCTTGGTGTTTTTATTTTCTTATCTGATATTAAAACCTAAATGTAAGTCTCTATAAGAAAACTCATGTGTATCTTGTCTGCGTTTTGCTTTTACTTACATTTCCAGAGATGGGTCAATGTAGTACTAGAGGCTTATTACCATGTCTGAAAAATAAGGCTTTTACCTTACTCCAATTCTATAACAATATATTCTTTATTAGTAGCATCTCTGTTTAGATCCCCTTCTAAGTTAATTTATACTTTATTCTAGTAAAAAAAACCCATCCCCACTCTTCACAAGTTAAGAGCTACTTGCTCTGGGGCTAGAACTCTGTGCTAAAAAAAAGGGGCTGAAGGCCACTGGAAGACTCTCTACTGATTGCACCATCATTTGCACCATCATTAGCATTCCATCATGCTGACTCAAGCTACATTCCTCACCCATGGTAGGTACAGATGAGAACTGTGGCCCCAAATACTGAGTCTGCCCTCATCCAGATTGGCTCAGGGGCTCACAAAGGGCAGCACGTTTATACAGCAGTTGGCAATCACTGCCAGTCATGGATTTGAAGTGAGAAGAAAGGTAGTGGAAGGGGAGACCAGCAGGAATGGGAAAGCAAGGCTAGACAGTAAGGGCTGTGAAATGAACATAGAATAGTTATAATACATGGTCGAAAATGAGCGTTCCTTACATATTAATAAACACCAGGGAGTTTAAAAGGAAAGTGTGTGTGGTAAAAAACAAACAAACAAATAAAAGCAAGGGAAGTTGCAAATAATAATAAGAAAAAAAGGCTTACTGAGAAATTTTGGTAGTATTATTTCCCAACTAAGCTGATCTGTACTACTTCCATTGAGCCACTAAATTATTTTTTTTCTTTTTAAAAATAATATAACATTATAATTGTCGTTTGTTCTTGTAAAGGTCACACCCAAGGCTGGAACACTTGATTTCCCTGTGTCTTTCAGTGGCAGGACAAGCACTTTTGTGCTAGCCTAAGGTGCATGCTATGCAGTTTTCTCTCCTCACCATGTGTTTGTGCAATTACTCAATTCTTACAAGGCAAGAAAACAGATAAACAAGTAGCTATAGAGTCTCAAGAGGAAGAAAGAGATCAAAATCATCTCAACGTTCCCAAGTACAACATAAAAAAGAGTTTATAGACTCTCAGACCATTCCATCCACTTTAAAAAAGCAATGAGGTAAACATAGATATGCTTGTTTCTATTTTAATAATAATATATTTTGGGATCATTTTGCATGAAGGTTACCAGAACCATCCATCATTTCAGCTGAACTGTATTTTTTCTTGTTCAGCATTGATAGATTTTTATTTTAACCTTAGAAGTTCCTCTTCAGGGACTCTATTAGGGCCACTGTCATTTTTTTATTCTGCTCTGTTACTTCTCCTTTGTAAACTTTGATGTATGCAGACAACACATTCTGGCTAGGGAAATTTAATTAGGTAAGTCTACAAATTAATTGTTGCAATTAGACTGCTTCTAACTGCCTGATGTTATGAATTTATTTATGCAGTAATTATTATCAGATGTCTGGGATAAAAGCCTGCAGAGCTAAAGGTGCTACCTTTCAAATGTATACACAGCACTTAGCACTCCATATTAATTAGCCACAAAAAAATTAAGAAGAAAGGAAAAAAATTGCCTTCATGGTCATATGCACATACAAATTTTGACATGCACCTCGTTAACAGAACTTAAAGATTGCTTTCTTTGTATATCAGCAAAATTCAGAATGTTAGACATTACATAAATCACCACAAAACATTTTGCAAGAGTATAAACTACATAAAAATACAAACTTCAGATCTATGCTATAAAAGGCATCTAGTTTTTTGTTGTTGTTTTTCATGGTAATTATTGCAATGGCACATTTGAAGAAAGTGATGATTTTTCAGTACATTTTATGTTTAATCATTAAAATTGTTTACCATGATGAATTTTACAGAGCTCTCCTAAGGAAATAACAATGGCTCTTCAAGTTGTTTTCTCAAACCTTTTCTTCTATAATAAGGGGCACTGTGGCTTTTAGTAGATAAATCTAATACCATCATCTGAAATCAAAAAAGCAGGGAGAGACTAATTCCAGGGAGATGGAAGCCTATGCACAGTAGTTTAAAATCAAATGGTAACGTGAGATGAGTCATTGGTGAAAATGTAAATTGGTGTAATCTTCCTGAAGGGCAATTTTGAAATAAATTTCTAGTCATTTTAGCGTATTCATTATCTTTGACCCAGTAATTTAAAAATTGGGATTCAACCTTAAATAAATAATACCAAATTAAAAAAAAACAGACACTCATCTCAGCATCAGTACTAACAACCCCAAATCATAGCAAGTTATGTAGCCATTATTATTATATATAAAAACTGAGATAAACATGTCTTCAGTTCATTTGTTACCACATTTATCTAAGAAATATTTGTTAATCACCTACTATGTGCAAGGCGTTTTTCTATGCATTGGGACCACAAACAGAAAAATTCCCACTGCCAGAGAACTTACATTCCTTTGAGGAAAGATACATATTAAACAGATTAAAATAAACAACATTATTTCAGAACAATATCTAAGTGGTAGGGAAGTTAATTAAACAGTGTGAGGTTACGAGAAGGCAGTGTTGTGACTGCAGCGTGTTCTTTTTGGGCAGAGTAGACAGAAAGGCCTTTCTGAAATGGGGACATTTGATGAGTACCCACATTAGTGATCAGTGAATGCAATGCTGAAAACAAAGAGATACACCAATATTTTATTTATTTTACAGAATACTGACTTTCTATTATTTTGCAAAAATAATAATAAAATAAAAATCCACTTTTAAATCAAACATCAAAAAATATATAAATATGTTTTGATATCACTTAATCCACATGTCATAAATATAAGGGTGAAACAAGCATTTATCATTCTAATATAAATTATTAACTGATAAAATAATGGGAAAATTATTGCTTAAAAACAAACCAAACACTCCACAAAATGAAGAAATTTTTAGTAATCCTGAAAATTTCAAAGATAACATTATATAATATATGAATTAAAATGTAAAGCTTATCAAATGCTGTCATCATTTTGTACTAAAGATCATTGTATATAAATTTTTTTTTAACTAGGTTTATTCTGACTATCCACTAATGAAGAAGACAGTGAGAAGGAATCATGTGCTAGCTCCAAATATTTTCTTCTGACTCTTATAATAATTCCATTTTTGTTAGAGATCTTTGAAAAGACCTTTTGGAAAACTTTTTATATGTTTATTTTGGAAATTTTAAAGGTATTGTAGTGTTTTTATTGATACGAAACTGTAGTATTTGTTTCAAAAAGATTTGCAATTCATCATTTCTTAAGTTTTATCATATATAGATACAACCATGTGAATCAATGTCAATACTCTCATATTTATATGCCACTCATTCGAAATATCCTTGAACCTAAATGAGAATTACTATCACAAAAGGAGCTCTGCAACACTGCCATCCATTGTCCTCTGTAGGCATGGACCACTCCAGATGTGCACAGCGGACTTTGTGTTCTTTTTGTATAAATTAAATAATTTAATTTTTTTATCTTGATTTCAAAACATCAATGATTTCAATTTAAGATTATTTTTATTGATGCAATGACACTAATACTAACAGACACTAAAATTTCACTTCATGAGGAGACATGCTGAAATCCTGGTGTACAGAAAGTCAAGTGTTAAAGCTCTGAGATTGGAACTAGCAAGGACGCAAATGTTCCCAAAGGGTTGTTTAAAAGATTAGGATCTTCCACTGGAGCTGCAAATAAGAGACAAGACATCAGGGGCCCAATGGGCTTAAGTAAATCTTTTGGATTTTATTCAAACTATCATGTTTGCACAGAGTTTGTGATCTAACGGAAAACCTGATAATGATATGATGTAAAATTGAAATACGGACACAAAATTATTATGTGGCATGATAATGACTGACTTTTTATAACAGATAAGACTTTTTTTTAATGGAAGAAATTAAACTAAAATGCAAACATGTGATCTATAGGTTGAGGGTCATGCAAGTTCATAATCGTTTATACATTTCTCACTTAAGATCTTTTCTGATCCATGTGTGTATTGCTTTATAATAGAAAAGCACACTTAAAAAAAAAAATCCATGACACATTACTCAAATCACATGGGAAACTATGAAACAGATAAATTACCACATAGTGGGGTTCTTCAACTGATAGTTTGCCAGGAAGAGCTAAGTGAGATATGCAGGGGGAAAAAAAAAAAAAAAAGAGGATGAAAGATGAAGCAACATAAAGGATCAATAAGAAACTTGTTGGACTGAACCCCACAGCAGTGTTCCCTGCATCCTGTAGAGAGCTCTGCTCCAGGAAATGGTAGTGTGTGCTCCATGAAATAAGGTTCTTATGCTCGATGCTCTTTGGGAAACGCTATGTCATAAAACAGCCCTGCTTTAGAAATGCCTAGGATATATTTGCATACAGAAGTTATTGAATAATAAACTTCTAAAAGTAAAAGGCACTGAGGAATTTTATTCAACCCAATTTTTCCTGAACTTGTTTGAGCCACGAGAAAACATTTCTTTTATCTTTTACAAGGACTTTGGGACTGGTTCTGAGGAACACAAATTTGGGAAATTGTGCCCCTAAGCAAAGACCAACACCTCTTGAAACCATCCTTTTTTATGCAGCTCGTGAGATGTAACTACATAGAGATCAAGAAGTTGATAACAGGCATTAGCTTGATCAGTAATGGAGGCAAGTCTGGAGGAAAACTAGATTTTATCTTTAGAGCTTTAAAAGACTAAGGAGTAACTGGACTCAAGTTGATGAAAATATTTGCATTGGATTCCCACTTCTCAATACCAAGAACTCAGTGCAATATTAGAAGTAAGAAATAGGAGAGTGGATTCAATCAAGTAAATGGAAATTGGAAATGGAGGCGTAACTGAATCAGTGTGTGCTTTGGTGATCTTACATCAACAACTGCTTTTCTTCTCCTCTCAATTCTCCTGGAGTCATAACCCTCCTCTCACCATTCATTCTATTTTGGTTAAGCTTCACAGGTTGCAGAGATGTTTATGCTGCCCTTTGTAATGTCAAGGAATTACCATCAATCCTTCATTGTCTACTGGTCTTTGCCATCTGTTTACTGTACCTCAAATTGTGTTTTATCTCACTCACTCCCCACACCCAGCTCCCACACATACCCTTTTATTTTAAAATGCACAGAGATACTCATCTTAAGTTGCTTTGGGGCAGGGCTGGCACTAGCATTTGCTCATCCTTTGTCAGCTTTAGGTGTGTCAAAACTCCTGGTCAAAGATAAAATACACAGCAGAAATTGAGGTCAGAGCAAAATAAATAATAATACACAGTACAGAACATTCAGTTCTGAATAGCACTTCATAATGGTTACTGGCTGAAAGAATTTGCGCTAAAACTCATTGGCCAAGCATGTACAAAATAGTCTGCTGTTGCTGCTGCTGCTGCACTAATTCTTTGGCTCAGAGCATAAGATAGCACTCAGAGCACAGGCATTGGGGAGTGTGTGTGTGTGTGTGTGTGTGTGTGTGTGTGTGCGCGCGCGCGCCGCGCACTGAAATAGACTGCTTTATATGTATATAGTGGAAAATCCTTCAGAGAGGAAGAGATTTATACTGAATGAGCACTGTGCAAGGATGACATAAAATGGAGTCTGCATATCCTTCAAAATGGCTTTTACAGTGGAATGTGTTCAAGGCTGATTTTGTTCTCCCTGCACCCTCATAGAGTAAAATGTACTGAAATTCAGCTTAATCAGAAGGGAAACAGAGGAAATGTAGTTTGTTTCATCACATTCTGCCAGCCTAACTGGGACTTAATCCTGGTAATTAAAACATGCTACTAGCCAAAATATGAATAGAATTCATATTTCAGCCTGTGTTAGGTAGTTAGGCAGACCACCTCTCCCATGTTCTGGCTGTATGACCTTGGATTGTTAATTATTGCCCAGGGTCTCAGTTTTCTCATCCGCAAAATAAAGAAAATTATATTAATTGCCTCACCACACAGAATTGTTATTAAGACCAAATGTAATTTGTCAGTTTTTCAAAGGCTATCTAGAAATAATATACACTAAATAATTTGAAATAAATAAAAACAAGTAATTAAATGTTATTCAACATAGTTTTAAATAACATAGAGGTCCATATGGGTGGATATCAAAAAACTTATTTTTGATCACTTTGTTCAATTCTAATTTTTCAGAATTAACAGAGTTTCGTTTTATAGTTCTATTTTGGCATGTCTATGAATACTTCTTTATGATGAAATTCACAAACATAATGGCTGTGTCATGGAGAGCGCACACATTTAAGGTTCTCAAAGCAAATTGGCAAGTTGTTCACTAATGCATGAATATACACATTTTTCATACTAACATTAAAAATCTTTTTTTGGCCATTTTTGCCACTTTTTATGTAAAAGTGATACTTTTTTGTCAATTGAATTATTAATAATACTTTAATATTTTTCTATTGGACATTTCATTTCTTTTTTACAAATCGCCCATTTTGGAGATATTTGACTTATTTCCATTGGTCTATGAGAGCTATTTACAGTTGAAAATATGAATATATTGCCAACTAGCAATTTTTTCCAGTTTCTCTTTGCCTTTTTTTATGGTATTTTAATACCCAGAAAGAGGTAGGTAGGTGTGTGTGTGTGTGTGTGTGTGTGTGTGTGTGTGTGTGTGTTTATGTACCTTGTATGTGCTTAAGATACTTACCTTTATTGCTCTTTTTCATTATGGTTTCTCCCTTTTGTGTGTGTGCTTATGATGAGCTTCCCACTCAAAACCATGTAAATAATCACCCACATTTACTTTCAGGAAATGGCTTTGCAGTTTTATTTTGTTATATTTAAATGTCAAGCCCATGTGGAATTTATGTTGATTATGATGTGAGTCAGGGATCTAACTTCACTTACTTCCAAATAGTCTTGGCTCTCATTTAATACTCACAGTTGTCTATGGCAATGCTACCCTGAACAAACCCCATGCTGTCTGATATTGGAAGCTAAGCAGGGTCAGGCCTGGTTAGTACTTGATGGGAGACACCTAGGAAGCCAGGTGCTGTAGGCCTTAAAAAATAAGGGATTAAAAACTGACAAGGTCCTCTCAATCTGAGAAGTCAACTAAGGGTTGCCTGCCTAAAAATAAATTAAAAAATAATTATAATAATAATTCTCACAGTATACTGAAGCCACCCAGAGTGTGCACTACATCATTATTTTATTTCTCTTATAATGTAATGGTGAAACAAAAAGTGCTGAAGGAAGTGTAGTTAGACAAGTGGATAGCAGGTGAACTCTCCCAGGTGATTTCCACTTGTTACTTATAGCAAGTAGGTTTGTATGGACTGAGACTATAGATAGGATACCTCAATAGACAACTGGTTTTGTTTCTGGTTATTTTGTTTTGTTTTAGTCTAAAATAAAAATTTATTTTTTAGATACAGTTTATGACTAGGATTAATAAAAGCTGTCATCACCTTCAAATCCAAATAAAGAATAACTAACTTCTATTCCATGATAGCATGTAAGAAAAGTCTCAGAGTGTTGTTTTTTTCTTTTTTTAATTTGTCATAGCTGTAATTATAAGAAGATAAGCACCTTTCATACAGGCCTGCTCTGAGGATATACCACCCAATATGCATGAGCACATATATTCACCTACAAACTTTATATATGCATTTGTATGGTGACAATTTTCAGACAAATTTAGATAATTCTCAAAATTAAATTAAATAACCTGATGAGTTAACAATGTAATGCCAGAGATCAGGATAATTTAAAATATCTTGGGTCTCAGCATAGGGTTTCATTCACATTTTCCTGATATAGATGGGTAAGAGAAAGTTGGTAAGCTTATGTTGGGAAAAGGAACTAGCTAGTTGCGTGATGATTCAGAAAGTTCTCTCCACAGATTTGCTTAAGGCTAAGATAAAGAATATATTCTATATAAATTTAGCTATCTGAAGTTATGCTGTCTTATTCATTTGGGCCCTTATAACAAAATACCATAGAGTGGGTAGTTTATAAACTACAGAAATTTATCTCACACCGTTTTGGAGGCTTAGGTCAGAGTGCCAGCATTTATTGTCATGTGAGAGCACTCTTCTGGGTCCCAGACTTCTGGTTGTATCCTCTCTTTGGATACTCTTCTTAATCACTAATCCCATTCATGAGGGTTCCAACCTCATGACTTAACACCTCCCAAAGTCCACACCTACTAATGTCATCACCTTGGGAGTTAGGTTCCAACATATAAACTTTTAGGGCAGGGTCTCCAATCCCTAGTCGTGGCCTTTTACAAACTGGGCCACAGCAGGAGGTGAGCCGCTGACAAGAGAGAAAAGTTTCATCTGTATTTGCAGCTGCTCCCCAGTGCTAGCATCGCTGCCTCAGCTACCTTAGATCATCAGGCATTAAATTCTCATAGGAGTAACGGTCCCTGGTGCCAAAAAGGTCGGGGACTACTATTTTAGGGGATACAAACATTCAGACCACAGCATATACTAAAGTATGAATTTGGAAAAAATCTTATCTAAGTTGACAGAATTGTAATTCTGTTTTCTAAATTTCCTTCTGAGAGAGGATAGAAGTAATCTTTTTGACTCCGTAGGCTCCATCTATTTAAAAATAACTGGAGAAAAATTGGAAGGCCACCTGCAAAAGAATGAAATTAGAATGTTGTCTATCACTACATACCAAAATTAACTCAAAATGGATTAAGGACCTGAATATAAGACCTGAAACAATAAAATGCATATAAAAAATATAGAAACTAAACTCAAGGACCTTGGTCTTAAAGAAGATTTTATAAATTTAACCTCAAAGGCAAGAAATAAATTAATGGGACTACATCAAACTAAAAGCTTCTGTTCAGCAAAAGAAATGATCAACAAGGTAAAGAGACACCATCTCAATGAGAAAATATATTTATAAGCAACGTCTCCAATAAGGGCCTAATATCCAAAATATACAAAGAACTTATACAACTCAATAACAACAAAAAACAAATGATCCAATCAAAAAATGGGCACTTCTCCCTAGAGGACGTACAAATGGCCAACAAATATATGAAAATATGCTCAATATCACTAGTTATTAGGAAAATGCAAATCAAAACCACAATGAGATACCATCTCACACCTGTTAGAATAGCTATAATCAACAAGACAAGTAATAACAAATGCTGGAGAGGATGTGGAGATAAAGGAACCTTCATACACTGCTGGTGAGACTGCAAATTGACATGGCCACTATGGAAAACAGTATGGAGGTTCCTCAAAAAGCTAAGAATTGATCTACCATATGATTCAGCAATCCCATGCTGGGTATTTACCCCAAAGACTTGAAAAGTCATATCCAAAAAAAATATTTTCACACTGTTGTTCATAGCAGCATTAATCACAGTGGCCAGGATATGGAAGCAACCAAAGTGTCCTACAGTAGATGATTGGCTAAATAAGCTGTGGTACATATATACAATGAAATATTACTCAGCCATAAGAAGAGATGAAATACTGCCATTTGTGACAACATGGTTGGAACTCGAGATAATCATGCTAAATGAAATAAGCCATACTGAAAAAGCTGAAAATTACATGATATCATTTATATGTGGGATATAAACCTAAAAGCAACAAATGAACAGGACAAACAGAGACTTAGGGACATGGACAATGGACTAGTGGTTACCAGAGAGTAGAGAGTGGGGGAGGAGGGGAGAGGTAGACAAGATAAATAGGGTCAAATATAGAGGGAGTACCAGGAGGGAGAATGACGAAAGGGGATCAAATATATGGTATCTGAAGGAAACTAGACTTTGGGTGGTAATCACACAATAGAATATTTAGATGTCAAAGTATAATGTACACCTGAAAATTATATAATTGTATTAATCAATGTTACCCCAATAAAATTAATAAAAAAGTAAAAATAATAAAAATAACTGGAAATCTACCTTTTTTGAAAACCATATTAAATTCATAACAACTTTACATTCAATTAAAATTATTTGCACTTTTGCTTATCATTATTTTAATAATAGATTTAAGTATTTTAAAGTTCATACATAATGGTCATTTATGATATCTCAAGCTGAGTTTCACACTCACATAGCAAGATAGTATAAATGTTAACTCCCAAATTCTTTGCTCCTTGAACTACCACATCAAGAGAATTACTCCAAATGGCAACATTTGTTCCAGAAAGTGTCCTTCTCATTAAAATCCAAACCTATTATTTGAGGAAAAGAGTAAATTAAATAAGTAATCTCATGCCATCGCACTAATCTGATTGACTTGCCAACTCTTTAATGAAAAAAAGGACCCACTTGGAATTGGTGAGTGTGTTGTTTTTGATAAAAAGGAATATCTGAAAAAGCCAGGAAAATTTGGAGGGCAGTTTTTGAAACATGCTGCATAAGGGAACTTCAGACAAGTACAAGTCTTAGACACTGAGATGATGATGATGATAGATAGATAGATAGATAGATAGATAGATAATAGATGGATGATAGGTAGATATAGACAACTAGACAGACAGACATATAGATAGGTGATAGATAAGATAAATGGCAAAGTGGCACTTCCTAATGATCTGGACAGACTGTGCCAGCTCCACATTGGCCTAAAGCCACTGATGGTTCCCAGACTCACTTTCCTCCTTTTGGGGACATAGGCTTTCAAATATTTTAACACATAGAACCCTTACAATTTTTGAAAAATTATGCACCTTTGACCCATTTTAAGTTGTCTTTAAAATTTTACATGAAATTAAATCAGTTTACTCATTAATTAGTATTTGGAGGGAGAAAATTAAATTTAGTAAGCTAAAACATAAAGAGAATTTATTCTAATGGAATATATATTCATATTTTGGTAAAAGTAGGTTTGACTACTTTATTAAATAACATGTAACTTTTAAAAATGGGGTTTAACTATTTTGTTAAATCACATCCACAAAATTCGAGAAAAAAATTAAATAACTATTTTATCAATGGATTTTTAAAATGTGTTCTTGAAAATACTCCAGAAACCACTCTATTTATATATTTTAAAATCAACATTATAACCTATATTGCTTTTTTTTCTGAATTCTAAACATTTTTCTGCCTTCTAAACATTCTAAGGTCGGGCAAATCTCTCTCTTAAGAGACATGAGTTAAAGGAAAGAACAGAAAGGCATGTAGGTTTAAGATTAAAATAATGGAGGTATCTTTGAAACCAGTATTTCAAATTATGACTATTTTGATGCCTAGAAAGTTTTCATAGTCCAGTGCTTACCACACTATTACATTTGGAAAATGTATGATTTTTTTTTCCTTTTCTAAATGAATATAAGCCTGTTAGGCAGATTCATTTTTGGGAAAAATATGTATTAAAGTTGAGAATCTATAAATTAGTGCCCTTCTCTATGCAGATACCGCATGAAATATTTTCCCCATACTCCTAGGGTTTATGTACCCCCACTTTCAAGACTTTAGTGTGAGAGTGAATTTTGAAAAATTCTTAAACAGCCAATGAATGGAGAACAACAAAGCAGACTATAGATCTAAACTTAAGAGTCTAGCCAAAAGTCAATACTTGAGGACTGAAAGTGAATGAGTTCCTCAAATACAATAAAAGAGCCCAAAATAGTGTTTTGAGGACTGAACTGTGAAAACACCATATTTTCATGAGAAGAAGGATAACATAATGGTGGAGGGGATGGGTGGATTTTTTTTTTGTTCCTCCTTGTCTAGAATCTATTCATTCTTCTGTTTTTTTTTTTTTTTCTCGGATGTCCACCCCTTCACCCACCCACCCCCATTCATGTACTTTTATTTGAGTTAATACTCCCTAGCTCAGGGAAAAGGTAAGATCCCAGTCATGCTAATCAAACCTCTACATGCTTAGATACGTTACCCAATCAGAGCCACTAAAGTCACAAAGGTATTTTTACCTGGTCTTCTGAAAGATATTTGTGTTCTTCACTTCTGGACCTAAATCTATAAGGATGGGGTTCAGAACTACTGGCAAGCCTCTTAAAGACAGAGGCAAGCAGAAAAGCATCACCTATAAACGGAAAGGACAAATCAGTCTTGACTATACTCTGCGAGCTGTGAGCCCTGGAGAGAGCTTCACCCATAGCTCCATTTATATTTAGAATTTTCAATTTTGTAAACTACTAAATTGTTATTTCTTCATCAAATAAATTTGTAATTTTGGGCTCTATGTTACCTGGGACCAACTGATGCAGGGTACACGTAAACTTTGTTTTCATTTTCTAGAATTGGGTGCTAAAAGCTATAAGTAAGACATTGTTTGCTTCTTTTAAATCACTTTTTCTAAAATTTTAATAGCTGTCTTATGGTGGACATATGTGGCTTATTACACTTGTATACTTTAAATAATTAATTATTTATCAACATGATTAACTCATTCACATATTGTATACATGTAGCCATGAATGTATATAGTATATATACACATATATGAATTAATTTGTTTTACTAAACAGCAAACTCAAAATAATAATATATGAAACTATTGATAAAAAAAATGACATATATCTTAGACTTAGTTTTAAAAAATGTCTAAGCTTTTAAGTATAATTCACTACTTTTCTTTACTTATACAATTTACCCTCAAGAATGAGAAAATCAATTCATGATGTTATTTCTCAAATGATTGGAAGCTATTCATTTCTCTACTGAGTGCTTCAAAACATCAGAGGAATTTGATATAAAAAATCATTTGAAAACTTTCATTTGTGCTTTCATCATTTTATGAGTGAAATATATTATTCAATATCTGATAACAATACTTTCAATAAAATATCCTCATTTTGTAATTTTACTTCACTTACTTCTTTACTTCTTTTATTTGCTTCCCTTTTCTTGTAGAGAACAGAAAAAAGTAGACAATTATTGTCATGGCATGTACAAATTGACAGTGAAGGATTTTCTTTTTGAAAAATATGCTCTCTAGCTTTGGTTTGGACAATATAGAAAACAAATAGATTCACCAAATTAAGATTTTAAAAATTATAATTCTAACTATTAAGATGGTAAGCATGAGGACGATGTCTCCCAGAAATAGGAAAAGATAACATCAGCAATAACATTAGTTATTGACTCCAATGTACATTTGTATCTCAATGTGTTTAATTACTTTAAATACATAAATCTACCACAGGGAAAGCTAAAAACACTCTATCTGGATTTTAATAAGTTTACTGATTATTCACATTGATAATAAACATTTAAATGTCCCAAAATTTCTATTAGACAAAAGAAGGAAAACTGATATTAGGCTGAGACAACCACAGAAACTATGGAAATACAAATTAAATACTTTGTTTTCGCAGATGATTGAAATATATTTTATTAGAAACATCATATTTAAGCTACTGATAGATTCTTTCCACAGATTAAAGTCTCCAATCATAGAGCAGAAATCTCTAGAAAGAGCCTCAGATGAAAAACCAATGATTTTAGAGGTAGAAGAGGTCTTAGAGATCATCTGGCCCAATTCTCTAATTTTACAGTTGAAGAAACTGAAGCTGAAAGAAGTTAAGTAAGTAACTTACTCAAGGTCGCACTGCTAATTATTGGCAGAGTTAGAAGCCAAAAGGTCTCTATTTCATTCTTAATTCTGATTCTGATGACCTTCATGACAAACAAATACCAAATTTCTTGGTGCTTTAGTTGCCACTGTTATTAAACTGAGTTAACATCCCCTAGTTCCTCCATATTTCATAAACATATTATTAGATTTTACGTGAGTCATAAGCAATGAACTTTAGCTTCTGTGAAAAGCAAATTATCCCTTATCGTTCTGTTAGGATTCTTTGAGACAAGCAACAGAAAACACACACACAGCTTACCTAAGCAAAAAAGTGAATCGACTAGGATGAAATGAGGGGGCTCAGAGGCTGAAAGGTCACTGAACAACTAGCTTAGCCTAGTTGAGAGTGAGGGTCCTGGAGAAGGTGTTGGGAGTGGGGACAGCTCCACAGTCTCACCTGGCACCAGAGCTAGAATGATTCTCCTCCAGCTGTTCCTTCCACCAGTGGGGCCCCCTATTGGAGATCCAAATTGGGGAAGGGAGAATTGATTGGCTTAGGTTAGGTCACAAATGTATTCCCTTTGTTCCAACAAATCAGTGAGAGGAATCTATCACAAAGAGCCTCCAAAGCCGTGTCAGCATCCCTAACAAGAAGAAAGGACACCTCAATTACTGGCATCCCAAGATGACACCGAGGGAAAAAAGGCAAGTCCCCCAGAGGAAATAGGGATTAGGAAGAGGAAATCATGTGCTGACTAATTAAAACATAATACTTGTCTACTATGACCACCATATATTTAAGTTAACGGCAAATTTTGCAATTGATGATGTAGCCCTAAAATAAAAACTGTGAACTTGGCCATGTGTGCTTTATGTAAAAGAGCAACCTCATATTGTTCTGATGGTCAATTCAGAACACTCAACAAATCAGTCAAGTTTGCCACATAAGAAAGACAAAATATTCAATTTGCTGAATATTCATGCACAACCTGCTTTCATGATTCTTTTAATATAGCTGCAAATGTTAGCTAAGATTTAAGGAATAAGGAAAAGTGTTTCCATTTGAATTTAAATCTTAACAGTAAACTCACCACCTGTTGATCAAGAAACCAATACAATTTGATTTCCCATCAACTTAATTGGACTTAGTATGTACATATCTCAAAGTGCCTCTTTGACCTGGAAGATGTAGGATAGTGAATCAATTCCTCCAATATTAGACTCAGCTCACTTCTCTAGGGTTGCAGTAGCAATCATTTTATTAGAAAGATTGAGTCTCTAAGCATAACCTTCTTTCCCATCTCTGGCTTAAATTTCTTCACTCTCTGGGAAAATTTAAAAAAAAAGATATTTCTAAAATATTAATGGCAACGTAAATGTATTTTTCTTAAAAAATATGTGTATACAAATTTGAAAATTCTAAAGTAAATAATAGATAAAACAGTAGTCAAAGATGTGTGTGTGTGTGTGTGTGTGTGTGTGTGTGTATCTTTAAATGTCATGTAAGGCTTCCTCTACTATTTGTTCTCAACTCACCTCCAACCTCACTATATTTGGGCCACAGTTCATTTTAAGGGCAGTGTGATCTTTTAAAACAAACAATATCATGTTACTCCTCCATCTGAATTTTTTCAGTGGCTCCTTATGCCTTTCAGGTTGGTATGCAACTTTTTCACACCAAGGCATCCAAAGCTCCTCAGGGTCAGCTTCGTGCTGGCCTTCTTTCCTCAGCTATCCCTACTTGCCACCATCATGCACTCTGCCATCACCCATACACAACTTTGAACATCTCCAGAACTTGTCACTTAATCTTGCTTCTACTTCCTCTACCTTCCTAGAAAACCGTTTCTCCTTCCTTTCTTAATCCATCCCTCCTTCCTGTCTCCACTCCAGTTACCACTCTCTGATCCAGATACCTTCTTTGATTAACTTTGTTCATTACAGAATTTTCAGCTCAGGTGCCTTCCCGTCTAGAAACATTTCCCAAACTTCTGGTTTTAGATAGGAGACCTTGTCTTTGGTCTCCTAATATCGCCCTCTGTAGGCTATCATCGCCATAGTTCTCATAACCCTGCACCCGTCCTATGCATTTAGAAATCTAACTCCTCTGTTAAAACTGTGAGCTTTTTGAAAAACAGGGAGTGTGCTTTTTTACATTTTGTACTTCCAGTATCTGACACAATATTTGGCATAAACTGTAATAAATACATGTTTATTGAAGACAATAGCAGTATATGATGCTAAGGAGGCAACATTATTATGGCTATCCTCATCTTCTGCCATGCCTGGAAGTAGGTATTATCATTCTTCTATCATCCCCATGCTGAGAATAGGATAACTACACCTTCTATGCTTAAAGAAAAATTACAAGGGATATTCTGCCATCATCACATACAAAATGAGGCCTCAGTACTGTTATCCAGTCTTCTGGCCTCTTACCTAGAATGGATGATGACTCTAAGCTTTTCGTTCGGTGTGAAAACCTCAGAAGACTTATTTCACAGGCAGTCAGGGGATGTTAGGAAAAGCATTGGCTTGGATCTTATAAAGTCTATTTGATAGAAGAACTGGAGGGTGCGAAAACAGAGAGCCAGACCTGCTCTCATTGTGATCTGATGCGATGGTTTCCAAGTGAAAAACAAAGGACAGATGTGAGGGTAGGTAGTTCCTGCTGCTTTTCAGCAGAATCGAAGCTGTGACTCTTTGCATGCTAAGGGCTCCAAATAACAACAACAACAACAACAACAACAACAACAACACAGATAAAAGAACAGCTCTCCTGTGATACATGCAAATGGATGACGAAAGGAAACAAATGGACTAGAACAAAAGGAGTGAGCCATATTGCAATTCTGAAGGCTACTAATCTTTAGGCCTATTTTATCTCAGATTAACTGACTAGCATGGTGAGGCTGAAGAAAGATGATACTGAAATATTCAAGTTTTAGCATCTTGGTTAGTCTGACCACCAACAGGTTAAGGGTGGGGGTGCTTTTGTTTGCATTTACACAAGAGCCTTTCTCCATTCGAGTCACAAGCAGTGAGTCCAGAGCTTCACATAATACAACATATTTTAAAAAGCTGGCATCGTTTGGATTTTCCACCCATAACAAATTTGAAAAGTTGGCATTTACATTCCCTAAAGTATCCATCTATAATGAAAACAATGTCAGAGCCTTAAGCACTTTGGCATTTTCTGGACACACTATAAATATACAGGACATATTTTATCATGTACTGTATGTTAGAGCACAGGGACAAAGAAGAAACACCAGGGAAAATGGTTTGAGGCAATTTTTTCAACATATTTTCCAAGGCCATTTCAAATGACTCCCCAGTCCTTGAACTCCCTGGTGATCATTTTAATAGCAACAAGAACCATTTGGTAACGGGTCTGGACTGTATGCTGCATTTGGCTTTAGCTGATATAAAGTCTACCGTCTTTTGTTACTAAGGAGACAGTATTTCAGCCTATTATAAAGATATTTAAAGCTTTCCTAGCACTATACCCCTAAAACTTCAGAATGTGCTAAGTATTTCTGCATAAGCTTTTTTCTTTCTAACCACCTATCAAACTTTTCAAATTCCTTACATTTAACCACCCTTGACTATTGACTTCATAACAGAAATCCTGTGCCAAAACCCTGGTCAATGAGAGGCATCTGTCAGGATTAGGAAAATCCAGATGGTGCTCCAGATGAACACTGCTTCATCTCCTCACCCAGTAGGTTTCATCTTACTGCAACTCACTTCATTATCTGCTTGGGTGATTTCTGGAACCAGAGAAAACAGGGCAAGACTCCTGGAGGCAGACACATACTTATGAAAATAATTTTAGTCTCACCTCTGATCTTTTCTCCCTATTTGAAACTTCAAAGAGAGCTGAGCAGCCTGGTGATATTCCAGGCAGGATGGTTGCCATTTATGAATAGCATTACAAGTACACTACCTGGAGTCCTTTTGATTTGCCAACATCTATCAATTGGATATATTATCCAACAGATAACAAAGCTGTTCTTGGAGAATGTCCTTTTACATAATAGAGGAGACTCAGTCTGTCCAGGATGTTTTTGGGTTTTTTTTGTTTTGTTTTGTTTTGTTTTGTTTTGTTTTGTTTTGCTGAGTGACCGCTCTGTGTGTGCTAGATCAAGGTGTGGCCCTGCTGGTAGATGCTATGGAGCACTCCACTGAAACAAAGTGTCACATTGTGTGTCACCATGGAAGCGGAATCTTGACAGTGGTACCTGTAAATGTGAAATGTTTAACGATGAATAATCTTGTTTGAAGCCCTTCTTATTCCACATTTCCATGGAAAATGAAACCATTGGAGGCACAAAAATCTCAAAAGGGCCTTTATACATAAATTAATGTGGTAATTCTCTCATTACTATGTTCTGAAGAAGAGCTTCTTATACAAGGCTCTGTGCTTTACCTGCAGTTATAACATGGCTTTGCATTAAGTGTTTTAATAAAATGTGAAATTAGATGATCATCCCCAGTGATATTCAGCTCTTAGTTGAGATACGAAAAAGTGTAACTTCCATATTATAGGAAAGCCAAAGAGATTATTTTGCCCCCGATGAAGAGATCATTGGTCAAATGACATGGTTTCCCAGGGGTCCACATCCCTCCATTCATCAGGAATTTGTTATTACTCTCTCCTGCCCCTTTGACAATTACAAATAATTTACGGCTATGGAATAAGTATGCTGTCACAAGCTAACCAGTTTAATTTATTCTTTTTGCACATTTAACCAGGTAGTGCTGGGGAAAGCAATTATTAATAGTGATAGTTTATGCCATTTTTAACTATCTGTGCTTCTTTCTATTGTAACAATGACAAGAAAGGAGAAATAGATGCTTCCTGAGTAGCATCAATCTATTGCATGGTGGTAATAATTAGTAATTAGTAATAAGAGACATGAACAATAAAAGGAGATGGAATATAATTCTTTTATAGAGAAAATGATGAAACATCTCTTTCTGACTCATTCTAAAATAATGAAATGGTTCTTCAAAACTGTTGAGATTTTTGTTGGTTTTTAAAGAAAGTAGTATTGACCAAAGTGCAAAAATAAAACCTCCAAACTAATGATGTCAGGGAAGGCTGCCTCAACAGTTTCTTCAAATTAATTATTCTTGTTGAATATTAAAATTCCAATGCTTCCCTAAAAAACAAACAAACAAACAAAAAAACAAAGTAATGCTGAGGTTGATGAACCCAGAAGAAAGCTGCAACATGTTAAATACATTAAGTCTTCAACAAAGTTGAATCATTTTTGCCTCCTGATGCTTGCACAGCAGAAGGTTCAGCTCTGAGGCCAATTACCTGAAGTGGTAGTTTAGAACATGGGCTCAGAATTGAGATTTCCCAAGTTCAAATCCTGATTCTACTACTAATAACTTGGACAGGTTTCTTAACTTTCCTCCAGCTTAGTTTCTTCATCTACAAATTGAACATATAAATGTTATATTCTCATATGAAGATTACATGAGATACTGGTGATAAAGCATTTAGAACGGGGCTTGGAACATGGTAGGTACTCAAAAAACATTAGTTCTTGTCAGACACAGAGCTTCAAGACCTCCCATTAACACATAAACTCTAGTCCTCCAGTACCTCCTTTTATGACATGTCATAACCATAATTTAACTGGACAACGGTGTCATTCCTTAACTGACACATATTTCTAATAAAGGAAGACCTTAAAATTGCTGCATCAAGCTCTCTATTTTTGAGACTTTTAAGGAGTCTAATCTGTGTGACAAACACCAAATAGGTTACATCTCATCAACTGCATCTCTCTGGGCCTCAAGGACATTATTTTAACAGAATCAGAAGTGCATCATCTCTGTGGAGCCTAAACCAAGATCTAATGACTTGAGTAAAGTCACTCCCATGGTAGATTTCATGTAAAGGTGATCGATTTACATCCTGTTGATGAGAGTAAAGAAAATAATGATGAAAAATGCAAAAAATTCTCTGTGGTTATAACAAAATCACTTGTTATTTTCCTGTTTTTCTTCTCCTGGTTACAACATTTATAATAATTTGCAGAAGTGCTCAAAGCACTATTCATAAAGTAAATTAATAAATTCATAGTGTGGCCTTACACAAGAAGCAACACTTATGGCCATGTTGTTTTGGCTGTGAGTTGAAAACCAGGGTTAATTCTCAGTGTGCACACACATACACACACAAATTTTTCACATGATTGCTAAATACATACACCAACTGATCATTGGACAAAGAAACTGGAATCTTTTTATAACAAAACCAGATGAGAATACAGAAATCATTTTAAACAATGTATACGCTTTACATATTTTAAAGAGAACACTTGACATCCAGGATTGTAACATTATTGACTTAAGGTCACAGAACAAATTAGAGGCAGAGCTAGAACTAAAATCTAGACTCTGGCCAGACCTCTTTCTACCACATCAACTTGCCTGTGTTAGCAAAATTACTCTGAACTTGCTTTCAATTATTCAGAGTAAAATCTTGTTAGAATCTGAGAACATGCCCAATCTTTATTTCCTGGCCCAACATGCCAGACTAAGGTCAGATTGTTAATCTTGTTTTATTTCTTCATTCAAAAATTGACACACAATTTAGTTCTTTCCAGAAAGATTAATAGGGTTCTCTGGTGTTAAAAGATATTTACACCACAGTTTTGAAATACTGAGTAACATTACAGAAAATAAATCAACAAAAGTTCAAGTTGCCTTTCAAATATCAATCATATGTTGACAAGTCAGTACCTTTCAAATTACAAATGGCTAAGAACTAACTGGTAGCAATTGCTAATGTTTTAAATGCAAGTCATCTGTTAAGCCATTTCTTCTCCCAAAGTAATAGTTTATTTTCTGTAAGAGGAAGGCTTTTAATTTTATGTGTGTAATATTCGATTTTCATAGACTATAATCATAGACTATAATCACGCCATTTCTGATAACCCCTGTCATGGCAAATGTGCTTTCTCATCCTCTGATACTATTTGGACATATTTTTATATTTTTAAAAAAGTGCTAAAAAGAAATTCATGACTTTGTACATAATCAATATCTAGTTATTTATCAATTAAATGATCGGTTCTTAATCATGGTTATCTTCTGCCCATTGGAAAAGGGTGAGTGCTTTAGCTAAAAACCCACTGCTGCCACCTAGTGTTACCGGACAAACACTGCCTCGGCTTGATCACTTGCCTTTGTGTGTCAGTCACCATCCTACTGAGAGAGAAGAGAGAGAGATCAGTTAATTGATCAATGATCTTAGTAATTAATTATTTAAGAAACTTGTCTCTTTCTGTTGACTCTTTTATATTTCAATACTCTGGGTACCAGACATGTTTAATATGCTTGGCATTTGAATTCTTTGAAGGCTTTAAATTGATGAATAACAAAAATGAATAACAAATCAATATGATAGCTTAAGACAATCATCCATATTGATGAAGTTTACTATAAATAGATGTATACTTCAATAACCCATGTATAAAAGCAATGTGTCCTTTTTGTTCTATTCCTATTGATTCCAAACACTCAAAGGATGTTGTCAGCAATAGCTGAGACAAAGGCATCAGAAGATACCCGCAGATCACTGTCATTTTGAATTGCAGTGCAAAGACAAGCCCAAGAAAAACCTACTACTGTACTCCAATTGGATTGGTCAAATAAAGTATAATAATTTTCCTGCATGAAAGATTATTTTTTTGAATAGAATTACCTTTAAAAGCATCTAAAATAATGAGATTTAAATTAGTTAAAAGATTCATATACATTTTATGAGGATTTTATATGCCATTCAATAGAAGCTATTCAGGAGGGATTGTTAGAAATGTGAAAGGTGGGTTCCATGTAAGAGCAAGCTGGAGCGGCCAGCGTGTGAACAGGAGAAGTGGGAGTCAGGAGAGAAAGGGTAAGGAGATTACCTCCAGAGATCCAAGACGTCTCTCTGAGAGAGAGCCTGGTAGACAGGAGAACTTTTGTCTCAGAACAGAAAGCATAAAGAAGTAGCAAGGGCACAGGACTGGGCATCTTAGATGTGAATGTTTGCATTAACTTGATGTGTACTTTTGAGACACCTTCTAACTCGGTTGGATCCTCCCTTATCTTATTCATTTCCACAGACCACACCTGCACAAAATAAAATCAGGAAAATTCCCCTTATTCATGTAACTAATTAATCTCTGGGACATTCTCTTCTGAAAATACAAAACAGAGTGAGCTACTATCTGTTACCTTAAGCTTTGAGATATATACAAAGAAATAGACTCCTAAATCTCAGTGGCTTGACGCAGAGTAAAAGTGTATTTCTCATTCATATAGTCATTAAACACAAGTGTTCTGTAGTCAGTTTTTTCTTGCTGAGATGTGGGGACCCAGGGCCTCTCTATCTTGTGGCATTTACATCTACTAAAACCTCAGAATCTTTCATTTCAGCCAGGGAATGGAAAAAAGACGTTTGCATGACCAGACTTGGAATTGCTCTATGTCACTTTCATCCTCATTCCAGAATTCAGACACATGGCCAACACATACTTCATGTACTGTGAAATATTGCCGAGATTTGTGCTCAGAAAGTAGAGGAAATAAATTTTGGTGCATATTTAGCAATACAGTGAATACATACACATCTCCCAGATATCATACATTTGTCAAATACAGGCATCAGCAAACCACGGTCAATATGTCAAATCTAGCACACCATTTGTTTGTATAACTCATAAGCTAAGAATGATTTATTACAATTTTTAATGGTTGGGGAAATATAATAGAGAGAGAATATGCAACAAACACATGGACTGCAAAGCTTAAAACATTTATTATCTGGGCCTTTTAGAGAAAATAATTGCCAGCTCCTGGTCTACCAGTATCATTTAATGTCCAGGAAAAAAACAGATGTCACCATCAAAAGAGCATTTAATGAAGAGACTTGCATTAGTTTTCTACTGATGCTTAACAAATTATCACAAACATAGTGGCTTAAAATGCATGCATGCATTATCTCCTAGTTTTTGGGTCAAGAATCTAGACACCACTTACCTGGTCCTCTGCTCAAGGTCTCCCCAGTTTGAAATCCAGGCATTAGTTGGGGCTATGTTCTCATCAGGGGCTTGAGAGAGAAAAGATTTTATTCCAAGCATCCTCAGTTTGTGGATGAATTTCTCTCCTTATGGTTAAGTCCTCATTATGCTGACCAGAGGCTGCCCTCATGTTCTACAGGCCACACACATTTCTCTGCCATGTGACCCTCCATGAGCTGTTCACAATATAGATGTGTTTTCAAGGCCAACAAAGCCGCCATAACAGAGTCTAATTGAGGGAGTGACATCCCATCACCTGTCATACTCTATTAGTTAAAAACAAACCACATGTTCCACCTGTATTTAAGTAGAAGAGATTACACATGGGCATGAATCCTTTTAGGGGGGTCACCCTCAGGTGTTTGCCACAGGGCTAGTTATAAAGTGTTGGAATAGTAAATAAAGCTATTCCAAATATCTAGTCCTTGACTGTCTCGAGTTTCAAGAAAAGCAGAAAATACCCTTAAGATCAAATAATAAGTATGATACTTATCTAAATCAAAAACAAGAATGACCAGGGTCAGCAACTATTCAGAAGACCACTAACGTTATTCAAAATCATCTGGAGAACCACCATGGCCTGTCTTGCTTCAGAGGTAAGTCGATTTCAGCTCCTAGAAAGAAAAATGCAGCAGCATATAGTTCTCTAACAAAGTGATGTGGTTAGAGAATATTCTTTATGGAAAAGATGAATACAGCTCCACCCAGCACCCGGAGCAGGTGACACCTGCGAGTACTTCCCATTTGAATTTCCAGCATAGTGTCTGTTGTTAAATGAATTATGAGCTTTTACCCCACTGTATCAGGCCTGCTATAGAAACAGAGGCTGTTTCATTTGGGAAGAGGTGGTATTTAAAAGACTAGCCTTTCAGTAAGCAAATTTTTAAATGGTAGTGCCATTGACTACTAGGTCAGTTTTGCCAAACAGTTGCTAAACTACTTAATTGCAGCTAAGAGAGAATATCATTAAAAAGCAGTAACATATTAGATCTGGAACTATTAATGGATAATGAAGGAGACAAATGCAAAAGAATTAAGGCACATCATTCTTAGGCATGTTTCTGGGTGTTTTGTTTTGTTTTCAACATATAAGAGAATAGAATGTGATTATCCAAAAGCGGGTTTGGAATTTATATCCTTTCTTAAATAATACGTTCATAGACTTTAACCGTGTCTTGTACATAGTAATGACAAAAGTACTAGAGATGCAGAAAGTCAGAATAGATTTGGAAACAAGATCTTAAGCAAGAATCTACTGCTAATAAAATTTGAATGAATTATTTGGTTAATATAAGAGGCTTCCTTCATACCACTGCCTCCCACATTCCATCACCCAATAAGATATTGCTGCTTAATTTAAAAGTTTCTAATAAGAGTTTAAGTAAACCTAATTTTGAAGAACTCATTAGCTAGATGTGAAAGATGGCAGACTTTCGACAGCAACTTTGCTGGTTCCTTATAAATAGAAAATTAATTAATAATGAAGAAAATAAAGCAATAACCCTATCAGAGTGCAAAAGGTAGTATTGTTTTAAACTTCTATTAACTATTAGTTCATTGCAATACATTACAGTGGCCATAAAATTTGTCTGAATACCAAATTCATTCATGATTAGTGCTACTGGAATCAGACACTATGTGACCTCATAATGATGAGATATTTTAAAGTGTTTCCATAAAACATGTAGCCTGAAAAACCATTAGAAGCAAAGTTTGCTATCATCCTGGCTGTACCAATACATACTTACTTAAAAATGAGAATCTTTAGGAATTAGATATAAAGGGATATTTTTAAACTACTTTTATACTTTTAGAATATTTATATCAAAATAACCTTTATAATAAAAAAGTAACATTTATTTTTAAAAAATCAAACAAGTATAAAAGATAAAATGTAACCAGATACTTGTTTCATACCAACAAAGTATAGTGAAAAATTTTGTTTTTTGAAAGGTCACATGGTAGATATTGGAGAGGGAAGATAATTTTATTTATCTTATTCGAGAGATATTCGCAAAATTTCTTACTCTCAAGTTAATTTGAAAGTTGAAGAGCCAAAT
Source organism: Eonycteris spelaea (assembly GCA_003508835.1). NCBI lineage: Eukaryota > Metazoa > Chordata > Mammalia > Chiroptera > Pteropodidae > Eonycteris > Eonycteris spelaea. Next base: position 3,833,935 of record PUFA01000003.1, read on the forward strand.
AATACAGTGTTAAGTGGAATTTAGTAGTTATCCATTTAATTTGGCCATCAATCAAACAACTTCAAAATATATCACAGATGGCATGCATTTTCTAAAGTAAAATTGGTATTTATATTGTTCAATTTCCCCTTACAGCAGTCAGAGTCTCACTTTACATTAACAAGATTGAACCAGAACAAGAGTCACGAATTTAAAATATCATCGCTCAATAGTTTCTTACCCTCTTTCGCTCTGTTTATATAATACACAGAATACATAGTCCAGAATTCTTTGTGTTCAGAACTTAGTCCTTAGTAAACTCAATTCTCTTCCATTCCAGACTTAAGTCTCACAAGTCTCTGAATCTCTTCATAATCAACCTATGGAAACTGGTGTTCTAGCTTTCTCCCCATCTTTTCTAATCTTCATATCTTCTCATCTTTGCACATGAGATTTCCTCAATTTGAAATGCCTCTACCTTTTATTTTAGTCATGTAAACTCTTTTTAACTTGTAGCATAAGTGTACACCCTTTCCTAAAGTCTCCTTGTCACACTTATACAAAAATTAGTCATTCCTTGTGAGATTCCATAGCACTTTGCAAATATCATGGCGTTTTAAGCTGCATTGCAATGATTTGTTTACATGCCCATCTCCATCTGAACTGTGAAGATCTTATTCTTACTTGTACCTACCCACCACTAGCTGATAACACAAAATAGACTGAAACGAGTCTTTGTTTAATGGGTGAATAATAAATGAATGACCGAATGCTAAAGTTGCCCTACTGAGGATCAAGTCTGCTTTATATAGCACAAGAAAGAAAATGGACTCAAATGTTAACATACCATCTGTAATCGAGGAAAATATTAACAGCAAATAACAGGAACTAATGCATCCTTGACCCTACCATGTCTGCCAGTTTCTAATAACTTGGATTTATATTTAGAAGAATAGTTTTAGTTTTTCTAGATGGCTCTGGTAAACCTTAAACATATTAATAGGAATGTAATAGTCAGATGAGATTAACAAAGAACAGAACTGAAGTTTATAAGTTTATTCTGAAAGAAAATATGATAGAAGAACCCAAACTCTCTGAAAATTTCTTATATTGGGCGGGAGAATTGAATCTTTACAGGCCTGTTGTTAAGAAATGACGCTGAGCCAACACAAAGTATGATGTAGGTTTTTGTCTCTGCCAGTAGAGGGCAGCACACACTTCATTAACTGGGAGAGCAGATCCTGCTGAATTCCTACTGTAGCAGCCAGAGCTTGGAATAAGTGCTCTGAAGGCAAAGGTCCCCAGATCCTTCCACCTCAACCCAAAGTCTCCTGAAAAAAAAAAATTATTCTTTAAAGATGTTTGTGTTAACATAATGTCATTAACTTCTATCACACATTTTAAACTGTGATTGTAAACTGCCTTGGCAGTGTGGCAAAGTAGAAAGGATACAGGCTATGGGGTCGGACAGAACAGGTTTGGACATTCGAATCCACCATTTAACTAGCTGTGTGGTTGGTAAAGGTACTTTAATCTTTTCAATCCTCTTTTTCCTCACGTTTAAAACATGGGTAATAAGATCTACCTCATGGAGTTAACATAAGATCAAATAAAAATATAGATACATTTTGATGTTCTGTAGTTGCTTCCCAATCCCCCACGTTTTCTCTGTTCCTTTCCATGTGGAGAAAACAAACACCTGCAAATGTCTGCCCTGGGCCAGTGTCTTGCAAGGCACGGTGGCTGAACCAAAAACGTGCCCAGCCTAACGAGCCTCAGCTAAATTTTCGGAGTGAGACCAAATTTATCTTTGTCAGAAGCTCCGGCAAAAGAATATTAAATCACTAAGGAAATACTGCTAATGACGTAAACTTTCTTGAAAATAATTAACACATTATACACTATGGATTTATGGTATAATCGGACAATAAAGCCATGTAATAATGTATAATACAGCACTGCTGTAGTTCTTAGGATCTGTTAGGGACTCAAGAGCTGTTAGTCCTCATTCACAATAGCCAAGACGTGTAAACCACGGATGAATGAATAAAGAAAACAAATTCTAGATATAAAGCAATTTATATACATATAAATAATATATATTCAGCCATAAAAAAAAAATCTTGTCATTTTGAGCACATATGGATGAAACTTGAGGGTATTACGCTAAGTGAAATAAGTCGGACAGAGGAAGAGAAATACTATATGATCTCATTTATGTGAAATCTAAAAAAAAAACAAACTGAAGCAGAGAGCAGATTGGGTAGTTACTGGTTACAGAATGTGGCAGGTGAGGGTGGTCAAAAGGCACTAACTTCAGTCAATAGATAATTATGTCCTGGGGATCCAATGTACAGTATGATGACTACACTTAGCAATACTATATTGTATACTCAAAATTTGCTAAGAGTCGGAATCTTAGAAGTTCTCACTGCACGTACACAAAATAGTAATCAAACTAGGTGATAGATGTGTTACAACTAATCTCTATTGTGGTAATTCTTTTACCGTATATGCACATATCAAATCATCACAACGTACACCTTAAACTTATATATCTCAATAAAGCTGGAAAAAAATGTTAGTCCTCACTGGCACACACACATACACACGTCCCTCAGGATGCTCTTTAATGTTCTTTATCTCCATATGTTTTCCATTTAAAAAATTTGATCACCATTTTAACATAGTTTACATAGTTAACATAGTTCATGGAACAAAATATATTATATTCTAATTTCTCAGTTTTGTCCAAGTCTTATAGATTTTATTACCAAAATGTTTGTTATCATTGGTTATGTTGAAAGTTGAAGAGTCCTAGTGTTTTCATACAGATCTGCCTAGTTTGGGGAAACCTGTCCTTTATTATGTTAAATTGTATTAATGAATTTTCTAGAAATAAATTCTACTTTGTTAAATTATATTATGTTTAAAATAGAAGAGATGAATTCTGTTGGCTATTATTTACGATTTGTGTATTGATAGTCATAATTGAGATTGTTCGTTTTTCATTTTTGCAAGTATTTCTCAAGCTTTAATATCAATGTTATATTTCATCATAAAGTGAAATTGAAAGGTTATCCTTTTTTCCAGTCTCAAACATTGTGAAAAGAACATTAAGATGACCTGATTTTGAAGTTTTAGTAGAGTTTTTCTACGAGGGTGTGATCATTTTATGCCAGTTGTCTTTTGACAACTTTACTTCTATTAAAATTGGCCTAATTAAACTTTTTATCTATGTTGGAGTCATTTTTAGTAAATGAATTTTTACCAAGTTATTTGGTTTTCCATGTATACAAATTTAATTTCATGTAATGCACAAAACTATATAATTACTGTATTTTTTCACTTATAATTTTTTCTGTCATTTTTTTATTTTGTATATTTTTACTTCCACTATCCTTTCCTTTCTTAATTTGTTAGTTGGAAGTTTGTCTTTTAAAGAATTTTTTCAAAGTTGCTGATGCATTTTTAAAATTTACTTTAGTGTTTCCTTATTAATTTCTGGTTTATCTTTATTAATTCTTTTAGCTTTCTTTTAATTTACTTTTCATTTCTTTCTCTACCTTTTTTTTTTTTTTTTTTTTTTTTTTTAACCAAGGCAACCTCGGTTGATCTCACAGATTTAGGATCTTGTCATCTTACAATCCCTTATTTTTTTTTTTTTATTTTTTACACCTACAGCACCAGTCTTCGCAGGTGGTCTCCCATCCAAGTACTAACCAGGCCTGACTCTGCTTAGCTTCCAAGATCAGACGGAATTGGGTTTGTTCAGAGTGGCGTGGCTGTAGACTCTCTAGCTTTTTGAGCCATGTTTAATTCATTTGTTATCATTTTTAGCATTTTTATTGATATATATATTTAATGATATAAATTTTACTGAACGTCACCTTTGCAATATCCAATAGATTCTGATGTGTCGAGTTTTTATTATTTTCAAGAAACTTCACAATTTTGGGTTTACTTCCCCTTTGGTTTAAATCTCTAGTTTCCTTTTGAATGTAGCATTTAAAAACATTTCCAGATATAAGGGCTCTTTTGTTTATGATTTTGTTTTATTACAATGTGGACTGAGAATTTTGTTTATATTCTGTCTATATTTTATAATTGTGATTTTTTTTTGACATATAATATGTGATCAGTTTATGTGAAATGTCCATGTCTTTGCTAACAAAAGTGTGTTCTCTATGGCTGAGGTGTAGAATTCCATAGAGTTGTAAGATCTACCTATGGATTTTGTTAGATATTCTCTATCCTCACTTACTTTTGTTAACTTGATGTGGTCTTAAATTATGAGACATAGAGTAAAGTATATTATAATTAGTGTTGGTTTTGTCTATTTTTTTTTTTTTTTTGGTATCTCTTGTAGATTTTCATTAATGAAAGTCACTTTTGAGCATTTGGCTCATAAATATGCTAACTAAATTTTCAAGAATTATACTCTTTAACAGTGTAATGTTTCCTTTCTTGTTCTATTTAAGACTTTTTGGCCTGAATTCTACATTGCCCAATATCATTATTGCAATCCTTCCTTTTGTCTTCAGTTAAAAAAAAAAAATATTCTGAATTCTTTTGCTTTCTGTGTGTCTCTTGTATACAGCACAGAATTGAATTTTGTTTCGTTAGCCAATCTGAAAATCTTTAGCCTTTAATGAGTGATTACACACATTTGCATTAATTATTATGACCAATATGTTTGGTGTTAATTCTGACCTATGGTCCATTTTGTTTGTTTGTTTTTTTCCTTTTTAACACTTATTCTGCAATTTTGGAAAGATTATATTTCTTTTCTAATACTTATCTTTACACTAATTTCTTTTAAAATACTCATAGTCCTCTCATTTGTAGATGGTGGCTGTTTGTTCCCTACTATGAGCAAAATAGAAATCACTTAGTAATCTTTTTTATACCCTCCACTCTTTCTTGCCTACCATATAACTTAAGATAACAACTTTCAGTATAGGTAATACCTATAAATCCATCAGAAATCATATTCTACTTTTCATAATCTCTCTCCTTTCTTTCCAGTCAACACCACATATTACTCCATTTCTATTACTAAAATTTACGTCATGTTAAACTTAAGCAAGTGTCAAGTACCTATCAGTCATTTCTCAGTTGTCTGAAGCTCATCCTCTAATAGAGAATGCTCTCTCTCTGGATCAAAGTCACGCTCTTGGGACAAAAATAGAGATGGAAGCAACCCCTCATTTGGTTTTATTGGTGACTCAAAGCGAAGTTTGTCCAAGAGGATATTCATTGGGTGAAAACCACAAATTCAGTGGTTTGTGTGGTCAACTCTAACAACAGACTTATGGGGCCTATTCCTGTGTTCTACCCTATGATTCTCCTTTTTATGACAAATAACACTTTTAGGCAGCAAAACATAAAACGGTAAGAAAAAAAGACAGGAAAGGGAGATGAAAAGCCTGTTTCCACTAAGGATGCCAAACAAGCGGGAACTAATAATGAGACTTGGGTACCAAAGTGAGAAATTCAATGCAATGACAACAAAGTTCAGACTCATTGCTGATTTGCCGTAGGAGCACAGACTCGAGAAGCTGAGACAGCAAGGAAAAAGAGGCTTCTGTGTCTTGTCTGGTAGCACCTTGTCAAAGGCTGGGGTTCACAGCAATGGGCAGTGCATACCATGTCTCGATGGGACCTCCAAAAGAACTTTGGAAATAAGCGAAGCCCACCCAAATGAAAGCAAGCAAAGGCTATTAATTCCGAGCTTATTACATCAAGGAGGTCAGCCACCATTATTTGTTTTTAGCAGAAACTCAAACGCAAGCAGAGGAGTAAGAAAGCTTTCTAGAGGAAGAAGGGATAGCTTCAGGTGTGACCTGATTGGACGCACTATAGGTGGGCCAAACTGAAGTGAAATGTCTTGTGGGATTGGTTAGTGGTGCATATTTGGCTTTTTCTGATTCAACTTAGTTTAGAAGAGGGTGAAAAAATTAGGGAAATTGTCAGTTATTAATCATGTCCTAACCATTTTGCACCAATCATTACATAGTTATATTTGGCTGCCTGATTGGGTTGCTACAAGTAACAGTCAGACTTTCTGGACTGGTTATTATAAATAGTAGGCTGGCTTCCTGGGCTAGTTGTTGCAGGCTGTGGGTCAGAGTTTTATTTTTATAGATGGTCTGGCCATTGACACTTTGTATAGTTAGTCTCTGACCATGAGAGAAATAAATCGTGGGCCAGTAAGATGTCTTCCTTAATCTCTTCAATGTCTTAGTCTCTGACCTCTAAGATCTCTAATTTCCCATCTCTGTAATCTTGGGTGAGTCACTTATTCTCTGTAGGCTTCAGTTTTCTTGTCTGAAAAACGACAGGGTTTATTTAGAAAATAGTTTCCAGCCTCATATTGTGAGTATGTAATGGATGGGAGAAATGGTTCTGGGGGAGGGGCATTTAGGTGGTGATTGGGAATATACTGCCCCGTAGACTACATGACCTTATGCAGCAAATCTAGGTCAGTGCTCTGAGTAAGTAGCTAGGGTAACAGTTACCTGGCAGGTACCTTTCTATGAGGAAAAAATGGTTGAAAACCACTGGGCTAGTTAATCTGTCAGGTTCATTCCACTCTGTTGTAATAAGAATGAGTTCTCAGGTATCAACTATCTACCTACCTCTCAGTCTGTGCACGACTATCACTACATTTATGAGACTGGAAACAAAAGCAAACACTGTCCTAATGATCTCCGTGGGGTCCACTGGCAGGTACCTGTAGACAAGAGGCCAAGATCAAATAGTGATATTGATTTAGTCATTAAGTTTCCTCTTGGTTTTTTAGTCCTCCTTAATTTTAACCCTCTTTCTTTTTTCAGGTCTTTTTAATCCATTTCTCATTTGCAACTGCAGCATTTACTCCAAGACAACTCATGATTTATAGTCCTAACCTCACCCCCAAAGTTTGTCACAAAATATCTTGTTTTTATTATAATTTTCACATCTCTCTAGTATATCAATAGTCTTTGGAAACAAATGACATCATTCTATTTATATCATTCTGTTTTTAGTAGTGATATTTCCATTTACAAAATATAGGACTTCTCAGTCGCTGAAAATGTCAAATATTCTACATCTATATCTGTACATATTGATTCGATGATAGATCGATATAGATATAGATATAGATATAGATAGATATTTCTGTTACATTAGGATTAGAGACAAGTTCTGTTTAGGAATAACTCCAAGAACAATTTTTATATTTTATTTTCACATTGAAAACCAGTCAGATTTGCTTCAGTTTCAAAGCATATTTATGTAAAATTACATTAATGCTGGCAGTGAGCTGCGCTTTTTTTCTAAACAGAAAATGGGTTAATTGTTCTTACGGAGCCACTAGTCTTCACTAAAATTTAATTACTATTAACGTTTATTTCTGAGCAAAATGTGAGATGAAACATCTTGTGCTGTCCTCCTTGGATTATTTAATAACAGGCCACTTTCAGTCATTTTGAGTAGTTTGCCAGAAATTATGATGAATTTCTTATGTTTTTTAAAAATCTCACTTACATAGTTCTCTATACACAGTGTTAACTATTTGTCTATTTAGTAAATTTAGTAAATATTTATTCCTAGAAGATACCAGGTACTTATCTAAGTTCAAGGAAACCATTAATAGATAAAAATAGGTAAGTCCTACTCCTCACTGGAGCTTATATTCAAAATCTCTAAATCAGACTTAAATTCGTAATGTCACTAAGGTGATAAGTAAGATAAGGAGATACAGAATGATGAGGAGGTGTTACATGACGTTGTGGTGAGAGACTTTGTGATAAATTGATATTTGAGCAGGTACCTGAAGGAATTAAAGAAAAAAACTTACTTATTTGGATATCAAGAAAAGGTTTCTGGGCAAAGAAAAAAAGTACAAAGTCCCTGAGACTACAGCATTCTTGGCATTACCAAGACAAAGAAAGAGACCAGTGTGGTTAGAGCTGAAAGTGATGGGAAAATGGTAGCAGAGGGTCATGGTTTAAGGGGTGTAGAGAAGCAAGACCATTGAAGGTGTTGGGGTCATGATAAGAATTTGAGGATTTAATCTGAGTAAGATGAGAAGGCATTGAGAGTTTTGAATAGAATAATTATGTCGTCTCATTTATATTTTAAAGAATTGTTTTGGCTGTTATGTTAAGAAAAAACCAAGGGGCAACAATGGAAGCCAGGCGGCCATTGAAATGGTGTAAATGCAAGAATAATTTGGTGTGGAATAGGAAAGTAGCAGTGAAGAGAGCAAGAAGTCATCTCACTGGATGTGGAGTATAAGGAAAAAAGAAAGTCAAGGATACCTCCATGGTTTTTGGCTTGAATAATAAAGAATGAAAATGGTATTAGCTAAGATGAGAAGACTATAGAGGGAACAGGTTTGACCTGGTGGTGGAGAAACAGAGCTCAATTTTCAACATATAAGAGGCTTATTAGACAACCAAGTGAAATATCAATTTGGTAGTTGCAGAAATATATCTCTGGAGTTCAGGAATAAGATCAGGGCTAGAAGTATAAATCTGGGTCACCAGTTTACATATGGAGTGCATTGCAATGAGAATGGATGAAATCAACTATGGAGTGAGTATAGGCAGAGAAAATTTAGAGGATTAAGTCTTTAGGCATTCATATATTTGGAATCTGGAAGATAAGTTGGAACCTGTAAAGGATCTTGGTGGAAAGAAGGAGAGAATGTTAACCCAGAGTCCAAGTAAAGAAAGTGTTTCAAAATGGAGACATTATGTTTATTGAATGATGCTAATAGAGTAAGATGAAGCAGCAAAATGACTTTGAATGGCTGTATAGAAATCATACTTGAGACTGACAGGAGAAGTTTCATTGGATCGCTAGAAAGGAAATATTGATTATAACGAAATCAAGAGAGAAGTGGAGGATGCGAAGGCCTTGAATAAAGATAATTCTTTGGATGAGTTCTGCTGAAAAGGTGAATTAGAAACAGACTGTTACCTCTTGAGGGATGTGAAAAATGTAGGGTTTTTTTTAAATAAGGTATTTCAATATGTTTATATGGTGAAGGGAATTACCCAGTAAAAACAGACCAATTTATGACACAGGTAAGAGAAAAAACACCTGCAGGAGTATTATCCTTGGATAGCTAAGATGGAGAAGGTACTCAGTGTCCCAATGAAGGGACTAAATAATGTATGTAAAGTTCATTTTAACAGAAAGGTAAGTGAACTTACATGAATGTAAGTAGGTTGGTAGATATGGTGATGGGTTAGTAGGGAAATTTTCTTCTCCATTTTTTTTCATGGAATAAGAAATAAGCCATCAGCTAAGACTGAGGAGAAAAGAAAGTTCATTGAAAGTTTGATGGTACCAAGTACTTGGTACAGTTTATGAAAAATATTTGAATTTTGTTCCCAAGTCAGCTTATATAGGGTGCATAAGGACACAAGCCATGAAATTAGCACATCTTTATAAACAACCAAGACAATATGTTCATTTTTTTCACTCACGTGTTCACCATTGTTCTTAACAAACTTTTATTGAATATCGATAAGATCTCAAGACCCTATGATCCACTCTGGGAAAATTACAACCTGAATAAATCTTAGACACTATGATTGTAGAGGAACTTGCAGTCTAGTTTGAGAGACAGACATGGAAAGACAAAACAAAACAAACACTGCACTTTTCTTTATTTGAATATGATATATGTTACCTTTATAGTGACCATTCTTACTACATATCCTGGGACATGGCCCATTTCAAATACTCTGTCATAGTCTACTAATAAGCACAATAAGTGTAAGGATACATCTTTCCATTTTTGCTTCAGAAAATATGGTCACCATCATTATTACTAAGGCATGTTCAAAGAGCTAAGAAACTATAAGTAAGAAATGATTCACTATAGCTAGAGAGTTAGAGATTATTTGAGAGTGTTTATTCTTCAGTTAAATGTGAATCATTAAGTTTTGTTTTGTTTTTGTTTTAAACAGAAAAAGAATAACATAGTTGGATTTTATTTTAGATAGACCAGTTAGGTGGTTGTGTGGAAGGTGGATGGAATGAAGAAGAGACTGGTAAGATGCTAGATGTATCAGTTAAGAGGCTGATGAGGAATTATACCAGAACATGGTGAGAAGAAGAGATGGATCAAAGGGACTTTTTCGAAAGAGCATTGACAGGGTTCACTGACTGACTTGTTGTAGTGCGTAGAGGAACATAGAGCAGTCAAAGATTTCCTTAAGATTTCTGCCTTAGCAGATTGGGTAAAGTGATATTACTGACCAAAACAGCAAGTATAGGAGAAATGACATGTCTCTTTTTTTATCTTTTTGGAAAGATAATGAGGTTTGAATGTGAGAATTATGTTTGATTTCTAGGTATCTATTAGACAGTAAAAATACATGACAATACTCTGGAGACAAGTATTTAGAAGTTTTCATTGCATAAGTGCCAGTTAAAACCTGGGAAGATGATGATCTCATTGAGTGTTTATGTCCGTAATGAGTTTAAAAAGACTGACTCCAAGAGGAAATACTAGTAATTAAGAGGCAAATCAAGATGAGCTTGTGAAAGAAGGACATGATCAATGTAACCAATGTTCCAAGGAAACCTGAAATCAGGCTTCAGAGTTAAGCCATGAGTCAGCCAGTGGAGGCGTTCATGAATACAGCTTCAGCTGGCACAGCCGCATGAAAGAGAATAGAGAATTAGCAATAGGGGTGACGATCACATGTAAAAAAGCAGGGGGGATTACAAATATTATGTACTCCTAGGCATGTGAGTAGTAATGAGGAAGTATCACTCTGAGGCAGAGAACAGAAGGGGATTGGAGAATTTATGCTCTTCTTCAAAAAGCTTTCAGCTCAATTCTGTTTTATATACTATATAGATGTTCCACTTGTGGGGAAATAAGATGAGAGAGGAGGTGGTAGAATAAAGGCCAGTGATATATAACTCAATTAGGAGTTATTGGTTACTTTGTTAAGAACAATATATTCCAAAGTGTAAAAAATGTGCCCCCTCACTCCTATCTAAATCCTTTCTCAAAAACCTAACAAATAAATAAAACCCAAATATACAGCTTTACCTAAGTCCCCAGGCCCTGAGCTAGGCATGTACACGATGGACATATAGGTACAGGAAGGGGCATCTCTATTCTTTAATGTCTCTTTCAGAATTACTCTCTGATCAGGCTGTATGAAGAGGTCATAGTGTCACTGTTGGGGTCATCAGAGTTGGAGTTTGGTGTCACTCCAGTGGCAGTGGGCAGGGAGAGGGATAACCTCTGTGTAGAAGTGTAGTTAGCATTCTCCCTGGGTTCTTCCACAAATGACGCATTGAAGAATCACAGGTTATTGAGATTTAATAGGTTTATTAAAAGTGTATTTTAGAAAGACAAAGGATGCCCAAAGAGGCACATAAAGAAAGACAAAGCATGCCCCAAGGAGGCACATGGTCCCAGTGATGAGAGTTGCAACAGAACACTGTAAAAATAACCACCACCACAACAAGAAAGCAAAAAGAAGAATAAGAAGAGCCCAGAATTGTGAATGTCTGCTTATATCCGGGCCGTGATGGGTGGTTCCAAAGGCACTCCTAGGTGATTGTCAAGTGAGGTCTTTTGGATTGACACCTGTCTGCTATATAACTCTGCCTAGTACGCATTTGCATATCCAGAATTCTGCTACCATTGGGGTATTCGTTGGGTGGTCTTTGGGCTGGGCTTCTACTCCTTTGTTCCCCCTGTTGCTCATGTCTGACTAGCTATCAAACAATAGGAAGAAGCCATTTTGGGAATAATTATTCAAACTCATTACTTCAGTTTATTCTCTAAACTTCACATGTTAAAAAAAAATACAAAAACGATAGAAAAAATATTTATATGATACTTTTTCTTACTACTGATTCTTTAAATAAAATATCTCAAGGAACCTTCCAATAATCCTATGGGCTTAATAATATTGTTATCATTATTACTAAAATCTGGAAACCAATTCTCAGAACAGGGTAATGAATTGAGCTTCAGTTTGCCTAGATAGGAAAAGGCAGCACCAGGGTTTAACTGAATCTGGGTAATCTATCCCTATGCTCTTTTCAACATATTTACCACTATATTCAATGGGTGATACCTGAACCTGTAGAGATTTCCTTTAATTTCACAAGAAGCAAATTGCATTTTAACTGAGCTAGTTTTCTATAATTTGACAAATCAAATCAAATAACCCATACCATTTTGTATGGGTTAGTGTTCAAAGTTTAAATAAAACAAGAAGCTTTTACTATTTCATATCTCAAAATATATAATAAATACATAATACAAGCATTGAGAAGAAAAGAAAGTAGCATTTTAAGTAGTAAGTTCCCTGTGAAATTCCTCTCAAGTGACCCTGTACTACAAGCGATGAATGTAATCAAGCTTTATATAGTTGTACCCTGGTGAAATGTGTGAAAGGAATGTATGAATGATTTTAAAGGTTTTCTGACCATTTACTAAAGATGCCCAGGGAACGTGAGTAATGATGACTCATTTAAATGCTGGGGAAAGTCGTACATAATTAGTTGAGGGCCATAGAGAAACATTGACTAATAGAACAACATTAGAAACATCTGCAGGTTGGGTACCAGATGGTTACTAGACTTAGTGTGATGATCACATTGAGGTATATAAACGTCAAATCACTATGTTGTACACCTGAAACTAATATAATATAATATAATAATATAATATAATATAATATTGCATGCTAACTATTCTTTAATAAAAAAATCAATTTTAAAAAGAATATCTGCAGGTTATATATACTGTAGAAAACAGTATAACTGGAGCCGCTTTCAAACAAAGTCAGAGCTTCCACTCCAAGAGAGCTGCCTTGCACATCTTATTCCTCAAACCTTTGGATTGCTAACTAGGGTAAAGTAACCCTTAGACTGAGCTGAAAGCAGCATTGTATCCAACAACTGTTTGCAAAGCTAACAGGAAAGCAGACAATATGGCTACAGTACAGGACTGAAATTTAAAGGCATTCTTTATAATTAGCATCACTATGCTAGCTTATCTGCACTTCTAGAAATTCCTTCCTTAGTTGATTAATACCCATAGAAATTCTTTCTTCTGTTCATGTAATTATTCCCCTTCCCTCTCCCAAAAAACCCTTGCCTTCACCTCCTAATCAGACCTCCTTTGAGTTTCTGCCTGAATCAGGGCTTCCTGCCTGCATAGCTATTCTTTTGTATCTCAAATAAACTGTGTTGCCTCTCACTTTGGTCTTTTATTTTTAGGTTAACAATACAAAATAAAGTGCTTGGCACTATCTTTCATCAAATATTTAAGGAATTTTTCAGGAATATTTTGACAAGACTTTAGGATTTTAATTTTTACACCGACCTAGACCATAACACTTTGGGGAAAGTTGTATACTGGTAACGTTTTCAAACCAAAGTTTTTGAGATGGTGATTGGAGGACACATGGTCTTCTAGGAGATACAATACGGTTTAAGAGAGGAGAGTCAGGAGGACAAAAGGAAAAGAAGTGATGTGCACATCGCATAAAACCAGACAGTGCTTGTGCCAAACAGCTCATTGTTGGGGAAAGTTCCTTACCCTTTTCTTCTTAGTGACAGGAATTTGAGTCTGTTTACTATTTCCTTTCACATGTACTTCAGTCAGCACCGAATGCAGATAAACTGTCCTGAGGTTTACAGCAAACTCATGCAAATGTATGGACGGATCTTGATTTCTGTAAAGCTGCCATTTTCTTTGCACCAGGCATTATAATTTGAGGTGTGCTCTTTAAAAATATTTAAAAACCTGAATATTTATTTCATATGTACATTTTTCCTGGGGAACTTTCACCACATTTGGAAAGATCTCTTTAGAGTTGCAGGCTACCTACCTTCCATATATGGAAAAGTAAATAATGTATTTACTGCTGGTGATGTTACTGTTTGCCTTACTGGGTGGCATCTGATTGTGATTTCCACAAGATGATACAAGGTGACTTGGAACTTTACCCAGGATGAAGCACCTCTGTAAGTTCAAATTTTATTCTTTCACTGTAATCATTGACTACAGTGGTGACCAAGGGCAAACCAGAGACTGAGAATTTTTGTCACCCACAGAACTGAAACCATGTTACTTGAATAAATGGCATGTTAAGCCATGCTTGGCCATTACACTTCCTGCTGATAGTTGTGACAAATCATAGACTTCAAAATGCCATCATGGGGGAAAAATGAGTTCTTTAGAAAAGAACAGTATTTGTCTTCCTCAAGTATAACTCATCATTAAGAACAAGTGTCTGAAAAAGAAAACAGTTTGGTTGACATTGTAACTTTGCTCCTTTTATTAACATTACAACAGAATTTTTTACAGGAAAATTTGCATGCCCTTATTAGTTCCCTGATCACTTGCCAATTGTAATTAGTGAAGTACTAACTTGTGTAAAGATTTTTTAAATGCATAATGCAAATGGGACAAAATCATGTCTCTTGAAAGGTAATCAGTGTTTTAAAATTTTTTTAAAATACATTTTAAGCTATGTTATTCAAAGATATTTTGTGTGTGTGTGTGTGTGTGTGTGTGTATACTGTCCTTAGTAGATGTGAAGAAATAGAGAAGATGCAAATCTGGCTACTATTTAAAGCTCTGCATTCTCCATAGAAGATGTTGATTATCGAGTGTGTATTAAATAATAATTGTACTTATCATTATCCAAGAGAGTATATTTCAGCTGACTATGTGTTTTCCCAACAAAAAAACAAAGTATAGTTAATTTGTTTCAAACCCTTAAGTGAAATCTTTGTCTGCTTTATGACAAAAATTGACTTCAATTCTTTCTTCATTCTAGGCAAAAATCACCTCACATCTCTCAAATGAAGTACCTGCTATTTAACGTTCACTCATTTTAATGGCACTAATTTGCTTCATTATTAATAAAGATCAGGTAAAAATTAATATACAGAATACTTAGACTTAGATGCGTTTTTTTTTTCTGAAACAATCAGTTCTATTTTATAGATATTACCTCATCGATTTCTAACATTGTTCAAGGATGCTGTTATATAAATTTTGCAGATAAATGCTGCACCAACCCCCCAACAATCTCTAAGAAATTGAGTCCATCTTAAGATTCAACTAACTGTTAACATGTGTCTCTACTATGTGTTAATCACTTGAGCCAAATTTGAATTTTGCACCCCCTCAATTCCTAGAGGGCTTATTCTGTATTGGCTGCTGCCTGAGACAGCATGGCCCATTCGTCAGTTTCCTTTTGTTTTTCTAATTTAGTTGTCCTCATGGTGCCATGTGTAAACAGCGTTGGTTATGTTTTACCTGGGAATAAAGCTCAAGAAAACTTTGGTTTCCTGGTTAAGTATGCAGAATTTTATTGCTGAATAGATACTATGGTTGATGGATAAAACATATAGACTTTTCAATTTTTTGTAACACCAAATCTTCAGATAGATTTTTCAGTGAAAACAACATCTTGCCTTGACAATTTGGTGAGCACAACATCATCATTTCACACAAAATATATGGCAGGCATTAATTTTCAGTGTCAGATCAGTTCATAGACCACAACAATCAAAAGCACAATGAGACCGAACAATTAATTCCTTTTTGACATGAAATTATTATATAATAAAACTGCAGTCTTCACTCTTTCTCCAAACAATTGTCTGATAGTATGCTTTCAGAGGTCATTGAAAGCACAGTGCATAAAACCTTTGACCAAAACTCTAGTGTTTCTTTCAGTACTTGTTTGCTGATTGATTACTATCAAATCATTGTTTTCTTTTCAAATGTTCCCTCATTCTTCCCAAAGTGCTATTTCTAAAGTAGAAATACCAGAAAGGCATGAATTTAGTATTTCTCACCCCTCCTCTATAATTCGGTTGATTAGTTTTTCTTTTACGTGAGTGTGTCTGCATTATTTGTACACAATGTCTAATTTTTCTATATATTTTATATATATATATATACCTTTTCCTGGTTTTTGTTTTGTTTATTATTTATTTTATTTTATTTTTTTATTTTTGGCCAAAAGTAGGCTGCTTTCTGAGGCCTGAAGTTGGGTACTCTAAAGTTTATCCCTAGGATGAATTTGACATCTGATAATTCAAAATATTTCTTCAAGATATAGAAGCTGTAGTTTCAGAGGTGTCACCGAAAAGTCAGTTGAGGCTGTTAAATGGCTTTTACCACACCACACACTCATATATCGAGTTTAATGCCTGCCATGGAGTGGGAATTCAATGAGTACTTGTTAAGTTGATGAATGAGTTCCTTTTAAAGACATTGTGGCAATGTCTAATTTACATGAATTGATCCCAGCTAGCTGGGAGTATATTGTTTTTGTAAGTGTTAGTCATGTCCACTTCCAGTTAACAAAGGTGGTTTTATGTATCCCTCGGAATGCTGACGAAGCAAGGAAGCATGGAAACATTCTAACCTGTAAAAACTGAGTGGCATTAAGAATAAAGGAGAAATAGCAAAAGAGAGCTTGGCATAATGGTTGAGAATGTGACTTCAGAGCTAAAGTGTCTGGATTTGATTCACGCTTTTGTTATGGGACCTTGGACAAATTATTTAAAACTCTCTGTTTAATGAAAGTGATGATAATGTATTACCTTCATAGGCTTAAAGTGAGAGTATTAAGTGAGTTAAAGCAACTAAAACATTTCTTAATACGAAGTAAGTTTGTGAACCAGGAAAGGTAGAGTACCTCTATTATTCATCTCCAATTTCAAATTTTAATTTTCAGTTTTTTTTTTGTAATTGCTCCTCTCTCCTCTCTTAGTAGTTAATTGAGTTTGAATGCAAATATAAAAATAAATAAAAATATTTTAAAGTATATTTGCCCTCCTATTTTATATTTAAAAGCAAATAACAGTTTCCCACTATTATTGATCATTCTTCTGGGAAACTTCTTAGGATACTAGGCACTGAGCACTCAGCTCTAATCTGTTTATGATCTTGCAGGAGGCCCAGACACATGGGTGCTCAAATGTCTGGTAGAAATCCTGAAGTTTCTTCAATGTACTTGTCCAGAGAACAGTAAGATTCCCTGAATTAGTATGTGACAGACACTGTGCCAAGTACTTTGTGTGCAAGATACCACCACATACCCTATCCAAAATGGAAATGTGTCATTTGACAGGACCCAGTATAATCTCTCAGTCCTGAGATACCCAGCCACTCTGCCTGTAGCAAAATGTCTGCAACTAAAAAGGGTCTGGAGGGTAGGGAGGCAAACTAGCTTCAAAGAGGCTACATTAGGCTGGTGATCATTCAAGGTTATGCCCAGTTCCCCACAGATCTCATGACTTCTGATGCATGCCTCTCAATAGATCCCTTTGACCCTATGTATCCCAGGAATTCCGTCCTCCAAATCTCAGCTTTCTTAGACTTAGATCCAGGCTTCCCTTCTGAACTGACCTTCATCTTCAACTTTCTGATTGATACATCACCTACTTTTGGTCTGAGTTCATGAACCACTGATTTTCTAGACTCCTATCGTAGAAACAGGAGATACTGTTCACAGCCCACGGTAAGGGAAATTACTGACTCATATAGAAAGCATTTAGACTAAAATTCAAATTTGTAATATTTAACCCAAACTGATATATTTTGAATAGCAGTGGACAGGTCTTCTAAAAATATCTTTCTTTATTTTCCATCTATCACAGTCCCAAAATTTCACTGTTTAAGACTGAATTCCTTAAGTCTTAAAAGTGTTCTGTCTCTTCTCTCTAAAAGACTTTTGGAGTTTTTTTTTTTTTTTAATTTAAGTTTTATTTTTCCCCTTTCCCCTCTCCCCTCCCTTCTGGTAACCACTAACTTTTGGAGTTTCTTGAAAAGGCAGGTCTCTCCGGTCATTTGTACAGCCCTCTTTATCATTTGTGTAGATCATTAACTATGTAAATGCAAGACTTTATTGTATTTAAGCTTATTATCTCATCTATTATATTTGTGCTTCAAATTAAATCTGCAGGTTATATTCATTATAACAAACTCGTGATGAAGAAACTGAGGTTCAGAGAAGATCACATAGCTTTTGTGTAGCTAAGAAGTAGATGTGACTGATCTGATGACCATTCTCACTGTATTTCCACACACCTTGTTCAAGTTTTGTTGATTTAAATTTACCAATTTTAAATTAAAAGTTTGAATTCACCCAAGTAACCTTTTATACTTACTTTTCCTCTCTCCATCTAGTTGTTGAGATTCTGTATAAACACTGACCCTGTTCAGCAGTTAATTTTGAAGGCTTTTTAAATGTCAGGAGTTGAGCTGAGATTTCATGACTCTCCAGTTTCTGAACAGGTCATTAGTCCAAAGCACTTTATAGGCCAACCCATCAGCCCCTAGTGACTCCAAATGCCTGTTAAACAGATGCCCACCCTGGATAATATCTACTTAAAACCCAAAAAGTAAATCTTATAAGTAGCTCCGCAGATTTGACTATTGAAAGACTAATGGGTTCATATAAAATAATCTTCTTCCAACTTCTGGGTTTAGGAAAGCCCTAAAAACAAATTAACTTTAATGTTTTTCCAAGGTTTGTTAACCTTGCTCACTCAACAGCTGCTCTGCTTTCATAATGAAAGAGAAACGAAGTCATAATGGCCCTACGGTTGCCAAAATTTGGGGGTGAACAAGCTTTCTGTGCTTTTCAGAACATTCCCAATCCATGAAGTATGATTGTCAGATTCCAACAGTCTCAGGACATTTACATCTCAGCAGTGATGAATGCCATAGACAGACAGCAAATAAGGCTGCAGTGAAATTTAATGTTCACTTTAGATGCTCCAGTTCTTATTAGAAAAGGTCACCCATTGTCCCACTCAGATGATTAATGCAGACTCTTGCATCTTTATGGAATATTTCTGCAATATGTGCTGTGTAAGTGACTGTTTGTTCCTCATTTCAGACTCCACCAGTGCTTAATACTCAACATGAATTTAGATGGGTGGAAAAATGCCACTTTGCTGCTTCAGGTTTTTGTAGATTGCTATATTAAAAGGAAGCTTAAATCATGGGGTCCAAATAAAGCTTGAAGCCCATTTTCATCAAATTTCCCATAGCAGTTTTCTTTAAACGTATGCTGATAGCATAATGACTATAATAAACGAGCCCTTTTTCAGTGGTACTTGGAAAATGCAAACCAGAACTATTTTCTTTCAGAAGCTGATTAGTTCAATCCTGCCAGACCAGGAGTAGTAGCAATAATCCGTTTTATTTCCTATGTTAGAAAAAGCAAAAATGCTTAAAACATAAATCCTCTCTACATTACCTGCTAATGAGTTACAATGTGGACACACAAAACTGCTTGTGATATTTTTTGAGGTCAAGAAACTTGTGTTGTCATTTTCTGGGGTCAAAAACAATAATAGTATTTAGTTTTCTTTGTAAACTTATCCAAAGAATCCTTAGAAGACAGAACTGTTTAGCATTAATCACACAAATTTAAACACCTGAATTTTGATTTCTCTTGTTTTGCTATTCTTCCCTCTATTTTTGGTCTTATTTCTTATTTACCAAATCTGGGGAAGTCTGGAAGTATTAAATGCATAAAGCCCATTTTTATATAATTTTCACTCATATAACATTCTGTAAAATTTTTTTTATCAAATTTCTACTGTTACTCTAGAAATTTTTATAGAACTATGGACTTTAAATGGAGAAAGAATATTTTCCAGATAGAGATGACCTGGAAGAATTTATTCCATCACTCAAATGGCTTGTCTTATGGCATTTTCCTTCCTCAGCCTAGTGATGCATTTGTTGTTGAACTGTTATATGGCTGCTTCATGTGAGTTACATTTCATAACACTACCATGTTCAATATTTGTAGGTCAAATTGTTTTAGCTTCTGTCACTAATGTTGGTCACAAAGAACTGATCAAATTGTCAACAGTCAATATGAAAAAATCAATTATATAGATTCAGTCCAGAGCTGGTAGAAATGTAAGTAGTTAAATAAGATTTGTTTTTTTTTTCTTTTTACAGGCCAGTCTTATTTGCAAAGGGATTAAATCAGTTCATTTTAAAAGTCATTGCCTGAATGTGTGTTTATGTAGATGAGCCAAAATCTGTTAAAAATGTAAAAACAATAGCTACCAGTGAGTATTTATTATTTGTGCTTTTAATTAAGACACATGAGTATATCAAAGCCTCTCTTTTCACAATTATGTGTAAGATTTTAACTTCGCAACTGAAATTAATCTGTGAATAATTGTTTTATGTTTACCACAAAAAAACTCTGGCTTAAAAATGAATGTTCAGCCATTCAAATTGGAAAAAAAAGTAAAATAATTTCTATTTGCAGATGACATTATGTTATATGTAGAAAATAAAAGATTCAAAAAAGAAAGAAAAAACCTGTAAGAAATAGTAAATTAATTCAGCAAAGTTGCAGTATACAAAATCAACACACAAAAACAAGTTGCATTACTATACACTAATAGGATATTAGGAAAATAATAGCATTATTTTTTACAATGGCATTCGTATTAGTCGGTTTGGGTTACTGTAACAAAAGCACCATAGACTGAGTAGCTGAAAAACCAAACATTTATTTCTCATGGTTCTAGAGGCTGGGAAGTTTGAGGTAGGGGTGCCAGCATGGTTGGGTTCTGGTGAGAACTTTCCTCTGGTTGGCAGATGGCTGTCTTCTTATTGTGTTCTAACATGGTAGAGCTCAGAGAGAGACAACGAAAGCTCTATCATCTCTTCTCATCGTGAGGGCTCTACAATCATGACCAAATTACCTCCCAAAGTCCCCATCTCCAAATACCATCTCACTGGGGATTAGGGTTTCAACATATGAATTTTATGATGACAAAACATTCAGTCTATAACAGCATCACAAAGAATATAATTTTTAGGAATAAACTTAGTTAAGGAGACAATAGACTTGTACACTTAAAACTATCAAAGTTGCTCAAAGAAATTAAGACAAATAAATAGAAAGATATCTTGCATTTGTAGATTGGAAGACTTATATCATTAGGACATGAATACTACCTAAGACAATCTACATAATCAATACAATCTCTACTAGGACCCAGAATAACCAAAACAATCTTGAAAAAGAAGAATGAGATTGAAGGATTCATACTTCCTGATTGCAGAACTTACTACAGAGCTACAATACTGACATAAGGTGGGTACTGGTATAAAGACAAATATATAGATCAATGGAATAAAGAGTCCAGAAATAAATCTATATGTATATAGTCAAATGATTTTTGACAGGAATGCTAAGACCATTTACTGGAGAAAGGATAGCTTTTTCAACAAACAGTGCTGGGAAAACTGGATATACACATGCAAAAGAATGATGTTAGACTTTTACTTAGTTCATATACAAAAATTAGCTCAAAATGGATCAATGATTTAAATGTAAGAGCAAACACTCTATAACTCTTAAAAGAAAATGAAACAACTTCATAATATTGGATTGGCAATAATCTCTGAAGTATACCACCAAAATCACAGGCAATAATGAAAAATATATTACTATCCTACATAAAAAGAGTTTCTACAATTCAATAACAACAGCAAAGAAAAACCCTAATTTAAAAGTCAGAGAAAAGACTTAAAGAGATTTTTCTAAAGAAGATAATGCAGATGCCTAATAAGTGCACGAAAAAGATGCTCAATATCACTAATCATTGGGGAAATGCAAATCAAAAGCATGAGATATTACTTCACATCTATTAGGATGTTTATTACAAAAAAGGAAAGAAAAGAATAGGTGTTAGGAAGAACATGGTGAAATTAAAATCCTCATATGTTGCTGGTAGGAATATAAAATGGTGCAGCCACTTTGAAAAGTTTTACAGTTTCTCAAAATGTTAAACATGGAGTTACCATATGAACCAGCAATTCCACTCCAAGAGAAATGAAAACATATGTCCACACAAAATCTTGACAAAAATGTTCATAGTAACAAACGTAGATTATTCAAAATGGGGAAAAAATAAATGTTCATCAGGTAATTAATGGGTAACCAAAGTGTGTTATATTCATACAATAAAATAATATTGTTATAAAAAAGAATAAAGTACTTACACATACTATTCCATAGAAAAATTTTAAAACACTATGCCATGTGAAAAATGCCAGACACAAAAAGCCACATATTGTATAATTCTGCTCATGTGAAATGCCTAGAATAAACAAATACACAGAATGGGATTTGACTACTAATAGGTACAGAGTTTCTTTTGGGCAAAATGAAGATGTTCGGGAATTAGATAGTAGTTATGCTTGCACAACTTTGTAAATATAATAAAAATTACTTTAAAATTGTACACTTTATGAGTCAATTGTATGCATGAATAATATCGCAATCTAGAAAAATGTATAGTGCTTAATAAAATCCGGATCAGATATATACTTGGCTCAATTCAAAGGACATACACATGCCAACTATATTGGCATCTGAGCTTTCTCTATTACTCTCCCAAGGAGACTAAGTCAAGACTGTTGCTGGTAACCAGGGTTGTCGCAAACAGGTGAGAGCCTGAGTGTAAAATTGAGAAAGTACCCCCACAACACTGATGATTGACAGGCTAGAAGCTTCACATGATATTGCATTCATTTGTAACACAATAGCCCCAGAGTCCTTCCCAAAAATTAGTATTTACCTGTCCAGCTTTGTTGGCCCTATTGTTAGCTTGGTGAAGGGATGGATATAAAAGACCAAGCCACCAGAATAATATTATATTTCCACATAGTACTGCAGAAAACTGATATTTTAAATTTATTTATTCTTATATAGCTCTTGTCCAAGTGAATCCCTCTTTAATCTCCTGAATGTATGAGGGTAGAACTCAGCAATTTAAATATTTCCCTGGCAATTCTTTAAACTTATGTTTTACAACCATTGAATCTTTTTATCCTCTAACTTTATATTTTGGAAAATGTCAAATCTATAGAAAACTGAAAAATATGTAGTGCAAAGACTGCTTATATAAAGTATGTTTATATATACATTTTAGATTATATTCACTCATCGCTAACACTACCACATTTTCTTTATATTTTCATTCTTCAATCACTTTGAGAGCAAGTTGCAGTCATAATGACAGTTAAAATATTTCAGTCTGTATCACCTGAAAACAAAGACTTTTCTCTTATAACCAAAATTCAATTGTTACACTCAGGATATTTAACTTTGATACACAAATATTATTAAACATGCAATCCGTATTTCTATTCTCCAGTTGTCTCAATAATGTCCTTTATACCTTTTGGAGTTTTTTGAATCCAGGACCCAGTCAAGATTCACAATTGCAATTAGTTGTCACATCTCTTTAGTCACCTTTAATCCAGAATAGCTCTCCCATTATTTTGTTTGTTTTCAAGTCATTGATATTTTTAAAGAAAATGTGATAATTTTTTTGAAGACTGTTTTTCAATTTGAATTTTCTTTATTATTTCCTGATGATTAGACTTTGGTTAGGTTGACCAGTGCTGTCAAGATTATGTATGTCCATTTGTCTATTATTGGTAATGATAGCTTTTATCACTTCGCCTGGTAATCACACCTTTCTCTACTGTAAATGTGTTTTTCCTTTGTAATTAATAATCTGAGGATGATATTTTGAAACTAACCATTTATTCTTATGCATAAGAATTTTTAACCAGCCTACTAAAATTAATTTGACAATCTATGTGTAATTTCTGTATTTATAATAGAATCATTAAACTTTGAATTTAATTGTAATATTTCCTTCTTGATATTTCCTTCGTATCTTGAATATAGTCTCAAAGTCTAATAAAACCATCTTCTTTAATACTAATTTTGTACATAAGTAAAAATTAAAATATATATACACTTTTATCTCTTAAATAATTTCAGATTTCCAAAAATTAGTGTTTGACAGAAAATATCTTCTAATCCACAGTCTCTAAATCACCTAATTTTTTAAGTGTGATAAACAACAGGCTGTCAATATGTTTATCTTTGTATTCCAGTTCTCTCAGAAATAGAAAAGTTATTTTATTACACTTCATAAATCCTATGGATGTTGAACAATTTTATAGAATGACTGATTCATTTTTTTTTTCATAAATGAAAAGATAATGCATTTTAAGCTATCTTTCAAGCATTGCTGTTGCTATGGAATTCACACTTATACGGATTTTAAATACAGAGGAGCATAATGTGACAAAGGCAATATCTAGCACTGACTTTGAATGTACCTCATCCCATCCCTATTTCATATACATAGATATTTGACTATTTAATTTTTCATGTTCAAATAAGATATCTATTTGACTGTAATGGACATGTTTTATCATTAACTGTAAATTTCTCACTTATTTTATTCAATCGTACCTCACCATGTCTCCTACAATGCCAGGTACTCTGAGAGACCTCAAGTATGAACAGAGTTCTATTATTTAAGGGATAGTGAGATTTATATTCCTTCAAATAGATGTTTTAGTTTAGAAAGCACCCAATTTTCTCCATAGGTCCTTCCTTCCCAGTGGGGGTTGAGTTTCTCTCACTATCACGTTGATCTACTTAGTAAATGACTGACTAGCATTTGGGATACACATTAGCTCAGTCATTACCAGCCTTTGCCAAGCAGGAGGCCAGAGCTGCTACGCTTGGCTTTGTCAGAGCCTGAGGAGCGTACTGATGCAAGGAGGCATCACTCAGGAGTGATTAACATCATCCATTGGTCCCACTTCCACACCATAAACTAGCACCACTGCACTAAAGTCCCTTAGCATTTCGCTGCTCCATTTAAGAGATAGATGCTGATAAAGTTCAATACGACAAATAATTATTAATCACAAAATACAATGTTAAGCACTGTTGGAGATAATAAGTGCACTCCCTCTCTTCAAGTAAATTATAAGCCAGTAAAAAAAAAAAAGGGATATATATGTATTTTTTAAAAATAGCCATATTACATCTCAGATTGTGGGAGATGCCAAAAATCAAAGGCATAAAAAAACCTACGAAAATTTGATAAAAGAAAGAGAAAATTATCCATTAAATTGAGAGGTCAGAACTATCCCTCCAGGTGTCCTGAGGATATGGGATTTTCTGAGGACACAAGATTATAGGAAAGCTTCTGGTATAAACTGCTGAGAGAATCACAGCTTTTAAGTAGCAGATAACACATCACAGTAGGAAGTTAGCCCTCATTATTTTAGGCAGATTATTTTTATAACTTTTTAAAACAAAATTACAAGGTTTGGACACATTCATTTATTTTGCAACTCAATACATTTTATTAAATGGCAACTAGAAGCTGGAGCATGGGCTAGGACCAGGTGGTGTCACAGTTAACAACGAGGCAGTCTAGTTGGGTGAAGCAGACGAGTAATGCAGTGATTTCACTGCAGTTGTCTGTGTGTGCGAATGTGATGTAAATTCAGAGGAGGAAGATCTCCCCCATTCTGGAGGTTTCAGAGAGGAGTCTGAGAAAGACATACATCTGGACTTGCAGATAAAGAATCAGTACTCCAGCTCAGAAAACATGAGCCAAAGCCCTAACTGCACCCCTATGTCACCTCTAATTGCAAATATCTGTCTTTAAGAAAAACTCTTTATCCTGTAGTGGCACAATAATATAAATAATCTTCACATCCAGTTATAACATTATTGATCTGTAAGAATACAACACGCTGCTCAATTTAGAAGGCATTCATTTACCACAATCTAGAGATATTAAGTACTTGTACAAACTAAGTTCGCACTTGGTTAAGTAATGTGTACTATGATGGCCAGCTGGTCAGACTATTATGGATTTTAATTTAAATACAAAGAGAACTAAATCATTTATGATCATTAGAATTTGTATGGCATGTGTTTAGGAATGAATTACGAAGTGTTGATAGGAGGAAAAGATTAGAGGGGTTTGAGCACTTAATAAATACTGCGGTGATGACCTGATTTTCAGTCTGATTTAAGAACTGCAAAGATAATCTCAGCTCTGCTCAGGATGCAGCTGAAGCTCATTTTGGATGATCAGTGAAGTGAGGGAGGTTGAACATTTTCAGTGCCGCAGTTAAGTGATCTCAGCAGTACAGAATGATCCAAAAAGATTTGTTCTAGTTAACGAAATGAGTATTTGGAACTACTTCTGCATCACTCAGCGGAACATTTATCTTATTTGTTAACATGAACTAAAAAATAAATTCATCACATTTGCTGAGGTCTCTACACATATACAATTGAAAGAGGCTAAATAGATTTTGTAAGGGCATCTGTGATGGTTCGTATTCGTGAGCTCCTGCGTACTCATTGGAATTATTCCTTTGTCCAATCCCATGTGTGACATGGGAGCATTGTAGCATCTTTCCTGTCTGTGGGATCTTATTCCAGCATCACCTCTTCCTCTCTCTCATGTATCTTCATCTTTCACTCTACTGACTTCTCTTCAGTATTGATACATTATCACATCTTTCAAAATTTTAAAATATAAAGGATATTTTTCTTCAGCATAATCCTCCTGGCTTCTTTTTTCCATTCATAGCCACAATCTTTGGCAAATTCTGTATTCATCATCTGAACTTCCTCACCTTGCCTTGGCTCTCCAATGTGGCTATTGCTCCCACGCTCTGTTATATTTGCTCAGACAACAGTCACCAATGACTTCCCAATGCTAAAACCATGGACTCCTCTGGGCAACTTATTATTGACCTCTTTGTAGCACCTGACTGGTGACCACTCTTTTCTTTATAAATATCCTTCTCTGACTTTTGAAATGTCCCCATCTCAAGCTCTCTCTGGAATCACTGGCTATTATTTCTCTTTTTGCTGGCTCCTTCCCTGCCTCTCTACTATTCCATAAATATTACTGCCATCAACCTTCTTCTGTCAGTTTTTGCACAGTTTCAAATATCTTCTTTTGCCGGGTGAATCCCAACTCTATGCTACTAGGATAGGATTATCTCCTAGTATCATACTTGTAATGTCACTTTCCTGTACAACAGCTCTACCTGAATGTCAGCACTTCAAACTCAATGTGGCTGAAACCAAAGCCATCATCTTTTCTCCTGATACTCTCAACTACTAAGAATTGATCAGGCTTGCCCTTGGGGAATATTTTTTATCTACCACTGACCTTTATTGCATACATTTTTTAACTTATCTGTTCTACTTATTAATCTAGAAGTCCTCTGGGGGAAAGAGCTCTGACATTCCTCTTTTTTCCTTAGTACCTAGCAAGTGCCATAACTATTTGAGAAGTATAAATGAATTAATGGAATGAAGACCACTGCACAGCTGTACTTTTTTTTTTTTTTTTCACTAACAAGAATATTAGTTCAGAGTCCCAATACATGGCTGAAAGTACTCCCTGGCATAACTGCTCAATGAAGTATCTCTTTTATTTCTCCTGGCAGCTATCACTGTCATGTGTTACAGCATTCTCTCTCTCAGATAGGCACAAGAATGCAATCTCTGGAGAATATGTAAGGAAAGAAAAGTGCCCATAAGAGTACAGCTTTGAGGAATGAGTATATGTACAAAGAAACACAGTGCTGAGCTGCAGGGAGAAGGACTAGGCTTTTCTTCTAGTTTGTTATTTAACATTCAGCAGACTGAAAGCATTTGGTCTGCAGTAATGGATAGCAGCCTTGAAAAATACGAGAAGATTTTAGCATTAAGCCTTACAAATCATAAAAAATCTCAAAGGAAATAAATTTAGTTGGAAAGATAAAATTGCTATAGCGTAACATCGGGATTTCCAAGCTTCAAAAGTATATACATGTCAGTGTTCAAGAACTGGAGTTTCTGGCTTCCATTAAAATAAAGAATTATGCAGAAGATTCTACAAAGACAAGGAGAAAGGGCATCTCACCTGGTCTAAAGGAGTAAGAGAATCCTGCCTGAGAAAGTGAAACCTGAGCCAAGTTTTAATAGTATGGAATGTAGGAAGGAACAATGCATAAAACACCTTGCATATTGTATTTTGTAGTTTGATATACATGATAAGTAGGAAGTCATGAAGGTTTTTGAGTAGATAAGTAGCATGATCAGGTTTATAGCTTAGAAAGATAATTCTGGAGCCAACATATGTGATGAATTTAAGAGGAATATGCCTGGAGGCAGGAAGACAAGTAAGAAGGCCATTGTCATAAGTAGGCAAGAAATCAAATCAGGGGAAGAAGGCAAAGGAACTGATTCAATAGTAATCCAGGAAGATGAATCACTAGAATTTAGTACATTGTGGAAAAAATAAGAGCGTCTGGGATGATTCCTAGGGTTCTAATTTTACTCAATGATTTAGGATATATAAAACTATGTTTTCATACATATAACATATGTAAAACTATATATTATTATAAAACTATATATATAGCTATATAACTATATATAGATCTATATCTATATCTATCCACCTATAGCTATAGCTATAGCTATAGCTAGCTAGCTAGCTAGCTAGATAGATAGATAGATAAATAGATATACTATCTCCTAGGCTTTGTTAATACAATGAAGCAAGACACAGCCCTAAGCCTCAAGGAACTTACAGTCTGGAGACGTTATAAACAAGTAAAAATGGCCGAGAAAGGTATGCAGTGGAACTTCTGGCTCAGACTTGGGATTCAATAAAAAATTTCTGAAAGAAATAGCATTTTTGTTGAGATCTTAATGACAAAAAGTACTAGTTAAGTAAAATGGACGGGGAGAAACTTCCTGGAAGGTGGAGTAGCATGTGGACTGGGTAACATCATACACCAAGAAAGGAAAGATAGGAGGACGAGGTGGGTTAGTGGTGATAAGCCCAAATTAGTGCATGTTGAGATGGAGATGTTCATGGGATGTCCCGTTGGAGAGATTGGTTTCTGGAGTTATCTATCGCCTTTGTTTGGGCTAGCTGGAGAAATACATTTGAGAGACAAGACAGGAGATAAAGCTGTGAGAGTAGTAAGATTTGCTAGGGAGAGTTCAGAGAATTAAAAGAGAGAGGGTGAAGGACAGAATCAGAAGGAACACAGCCATTTTAAAGGGAGAAATGGAGGAAAATGTCAAATGATACAGAATCTTGTAAAGAAAAGAGAGACATAAGCAAATTTACCCATTGAAGGAAATGAACCAAGGAAGAGGAAAGGTAAAATAAATGTTATAAGGACCTGGAGGAGACAAAGATGGATAAGATATACATGAAATGAAAATTAACTTTTACTTTCAAAACAGACAGCTTTCCTCCAGAATTGGAAGGGAGGGGTGAAGCACTGGGAAAGTAGCAGATAAAGTGGTACATGGAATTCCAAAGAATTGGAAGATGACTAGTCCGATGATAAGGTCATCTTTTCATTGAAGGGATGAGACCTGAAGGCACAGGAGTATCCTTACCTTACAGTCTCACATTCTTTTTCCCTCTTCCATTCTTCATTCTAGGTATTGCCAGACTGAACATCCTTCAGTTTTACCAACATTTCAATTGAGTCTATTAGTATTCAGAGAATGGTCAAATGTCAGTTCACCTGGAACACTACAAAGAAACAGAAAATGATCTCTAAGGCTGCTGGAAGCTTGTATTAGTTCCTTTGACATGTATCATTTACTAGAATAAATAAGCAGTGAAATAGATATTTATACAGAAAAGACATAGGTTTTTTTTCTCCCTGGGCATTAGAAATATTTGTATTTTATGCATGTTAATTGCATTTCAAAACTATAGAAGTGATAATTATTATGTGCAAATGACTGTCTTCAACTCAAAACTTCAAGGACTTAAGAGTCTGATAATTGGTTTTCTCTGGAATGAAAAATGGTATAATTTCTATTTAAGCTATTGTGGGTTTGAATATATAGTAATTAATGGATAGTCTATAAATCACTCTTACTAAAATGTCTTATATCTTATATGAATAATAATACACACCACTTAATTTTTTAAATGTACTTTAAAGATTGTTCTGAAGACAAATTATCTAAAAAGTTGGGTTTTATTTTGGGTGTTTGTTTTTAAAGTTTCTTCATTCATTGCTCCCATATGAGTAATCTCTTGGTTAGCCTGCAACTGACTAGAAATTCAAATGGTGCTTCTGAAGATTTGACATTGGGTCTAGTATTATTTAATATTTTTATAAACATCTCAAATATAATATTGGAAGATTAAGCATGTGATCTTGAAACATTAAGCCTGTTGGCTAGATTGCTACCATCCCAGAAGATGGAACTAAAATTACAAGTAACAAGGCTAATTACAGAACCGATCTATCCAAAACACAGGGAAGTTAAAGAGAAACAAAAACAGATTTAAATTATACATTTTTAACTGGTTTATTGCATATCCTCTTTGTAAAGGAAAAGTTATATTATTTTTATGACTTATTGTCTGTGCATTTATTTGGTATTATATACTGGATAATAGTACACTTCTTCCTAAAGAATAGATTGAATATTCTGGTCAAAATTGAAACACACTCATTTATGGCAAAGCAATTCAGTGTTAGGGTTGTTGAAATAAGATTAAATTTAGCAGATAGTGATAGGAAAAATTTATAGTGGCTCAAACAAGATACAAGTTCAATTCTGTCTCAAACAAAATCTAAAAGCGAGTTCCCCAGTAAGGGGTTAGCAACTCTGTGATGGTCAGAAATCGCAACTCCTTGTGTCCTGTTGCTCTACCACCTTCAGCATGTGACTTCTACCTCACAACTTCCAACGGCTGCTCAACCTCTATCCATCATGCCTACATCCCAGCCAGGGAAAAAAAGAAGGAAGCAGAAGCACATGCCCTCTCTTTCAAGTGTGTGTGTGTGTGTGTGTGTGTGTGTGTGTGTGTGTGTGTGAGAGAGAGAGAGAGAGAGAGAGAGAGAGAGAGGAGAGAGAGAGAGAGAGAGATAAATATATAACAAAATTCATCATTTTAATCATCTGACGTGCTTAGCTCAGTGGCATTAAGTACATTCACATTGTTCTGCAGCTATCACCACCATCCATTACCATAAAATTTTAAAGTTCCAAACTTAAAATCCATACCCATTAAACAATAATTCCCTACCTGCCCCCCTCAGTCCTTGAGAAACACCATTCTACTTTCTGTATCTGTGAATTTGACTAGTTTTGGTATCTCGTATCAGTGGAATCATACAATATCTACCCTTTAGTCATTGGCTTATTTCACTTAGCATAATATCTTTAGGATTCCCTCATGTTATAGAATGTGTCAGAATTTCCTTCTTTTTCAAAGCTGAATAATATTTTACGTTTATGTGTATGCCAAATTTTGTTTATTCATTCATTTGTTAATGAACACTTGGATTACTTCCATCCTTTGGCTATTGTGAATAATATTGCTAGAAACATGTGCGCACAGAGATGTGTTTGAGTCCTTGCTTTCAGAAGTATAATTGCTGGGTTATATAGTAATTCTATGTTTAATTTTTGAACAAATTGTCATACTCTTTTTCACAGTGCCTGGACCATTTTACATGCTCACTAGTGATATGAAAAGGTTTCAATTTCTTTACATCCTTACAAACACTTATTTCCCATGTTGTTGTTGTTGTTTAAATAATAGTCATTCTAATGAGTATGTACTGGTATGTTATTGTGGTTTTAATTTGCATTTTCCTAATGATTAGTGATGCTGGACATCTTTTCATGTGCTTATTGGTCATTTATATATCTTCTTTGGAGAAGAGTCTATCCCAATTCTTTGCCTATTTTTTAATCAGGTTGATTTTTATATTGTTGAATTACAGGTGTTCTTTATACTTTCTAGATATTAATCACCCTCTCTTTTAAAGGTTACTTTCTGAAAATCACATATCATATTTTTGTTTATATTTCTAGGGCCACAGATAGCTTCGAAGGAGATTGGTAAGTAAATTCTATTTCAGGAAGTCATGTACCTATAGCTAAACACCATGGGTTCCATCACTCTGAAAGGCAGTAAGAGCAGATTTAGTGAGTGAGTACTCTCTGATTGATAAAAGTTTACATTAAGAGTTTGTTTTACCTTGAGGCTTTGTTTGTAATTTAGAGTTACTTGGTAAAGGGGGTGGGGAGCAGTAGTGCCCTATTTATAACTGATATCTTAGATGTAATGTTTCTCATAACTTTAGAATTCCATAGTTTTCTTCTGAATTGTACCCTTATTCTAAAAAGTTACAAAGCATAATATATATATTTATATTATTCTTTTTATATTTTTTAAAAAACATATAGTTCTATAAATAGACAAATATGGTCACCTAGTTTAGGTCTCTTCTGCATTCATAGTTAGTTATTATTTCTCTCATGCTAAAATATAACTGACTTTACTCTAGACTTCAGTTGAATTTCCTCTCAGTTCCATCTGAATTTCTAAATGTACAGAACTTTTATTTTTACTACTGATGCATAATTGATATACATTTTGTTAGTTTCAGGCATACTACATGATGTCAATATTTGTATACACTGCAAAACAATCACCACAATAAGTCTAGTTAACATTCATCACCAAACATAGCTACAAAAAGTATTTTTTTTCTTGTGATGAGAACTTTTAAGATCTCTCAGCAACTTTAAAATAAAATACAAAACTTTTTTTGATGCTGTTACAGTTCCAAAGAATTTAGCAGTGTGGTGTCCAAAGTTTTCACAGAAGTGTGTTTTTTTCTCATATGCCTGTTGCTCCTCTTCATTCCAGTGACGAAGCATTTACACTGCTCAGTCATTTGAGGTAATGATTAACAGGTTTAAAAATAATATCACAAAATGCACACATTGGAATATGAGTACTGATTAGAGTTCAGGAGAACAAAAAAGAGATGTTTAAATTAAGACTCTAGTAACATTAATACTAATAATTATTATTTATAAAGATTTTTCAAAGTTTAACTTATTTTCCTTTTTATTATCTTTTACCTATCAATACAGAAATGATGCTAAGGGAGCAGGGTCACCATTGACAAGAAAACTATGTTCCTCCTATATTCTGACATGTTCTGGACATGTTTGGAGGACCGGCCTCTCCTGGAAAGGAGTTCATGCTAAACGGGAAGGTTTAGTCCGGAAGGATAGGCTAGTCTTGAAAGAAAAGAATGGTTTTATTAGAACCTGTTTTCTGTTCCAGTTCTCATGGACTAATGTCCACACTCTGGGATGATGAAGTGCCACTAAAGAGTGATAAAAACCTTAAGAGCCATTCATTCAGATGAGATATTGGATCAAATGGCCTCACTCTCCACCTCTATCAGATCCCGCAAGCTGTTTGGAGTGACTGTTGGAACTCACTGATACAGAGAAGGGATACAGGGCCAGCACAGCAGGCTGGATGAGCCCATATTTGTGACAGAGAAGAAAAAAGAAAGAAAATCAAAGAAAGGAAAATTCTGAGAGTTACATGCAAGCTGAAAGCTAGTTCATTAGCACTCTTAAGACACTTGCTAAAAATACCCAAAAGGAGAAGGAAGAACTGTGATGGGGCTGGAATCCCTAAAATTAGGGATACAGGGTCAGAGGCCTGCCTTAATTCCCCTCATCATGATACACAGACATCTCACACCCAGGCACTCAGGATCTCATAAGCATGTGATCCCTGGGAGAGGAGGTTGGGGGAAAGAAGAGGGTAAATAATCACCTTACCTGCAAATAAAGATATTTTTAAAACTAAGATATTAATTCCACTTATTTTCAAATGTTCAAATGATGTTTTAAAATGTTTTACCGTGTGAACATATAACTTGGCTTGAAGATTTTACTCCTTTCACAAATCTGAGATGTTTGGCTAGAAAGAAATATGTGAGCTATTTTCCATCTCACTGACCACAGGGTATAGGGCAGTTATCAACAACAACACAATATCTTGTAAAAAATTAAACCAGCAAAAATATATAAGCTGTCTTGAATTAGAAAACCTGGTGGCAGAATACCCTCAATTTCTTTGGCATAATGAAGCTAGATGCAGCATCTGTACAGTCTGTTCATACACCCTTTTCGTAGATGGCTTGTGAAACCAACACTCACACTCACGCTAGAGCCTGAGGGGAAGCCAGACTTCACACCTCCACCCTTCAAATTTCTAACATAAGGAAGAAAATCTGAAGTCATGTCATCTTTAAGAGACTTCAGGGAGAGAGATGAGATGCTGGTTCTGGAATGCCCAGTGCCTGCCAAGGGGCTCTGCCTGGCATCATATGTGTTCGTGAAAGAAAATGCCCACAGTTGTGAAGGTCTTCAGCCCTTTCAACAAAGTATCTAAAGGCAACATGGAGAGGAAAGACAATCCTATGGCTCTGTAAATAAACAAAGGGATTATATCCCCAGAGACTCATCTTACTTCATAAACACTTTTTAAATGGAGACCACATTGTCTTGAATAAAAAGACAAGTGAAAAAAGAGACCATGATACAATGATGTTGCCATATGTCTGGCACAGGAGATCACAAAACTTTGCATAAGAGTAGTGTGACCAGTTACCAGAGCCCTCCCTCGGCTATATAATCAATCTGCTCTTCATTTTCACCCAGCAAGGTCATCCACGTTTTCAGTGAAATGCTATGAAATCCTGACATGAGAAACACACAAAACATTATCATTGTTAAAGTCCATTAAGTTCTCAGTACTTCACTAGAGATCTCAGCTAAACCACAGTAGAGAAAATGCAATAAACTTCCCCATCTTATTTAAAACAAGTACATAAAAATATGGTCTAAGTGAAAAGCGGCTTCTCTTGTAAACAATTTTTCTGGTCCCAATGTACACCTCACCTGCAGTTACCTAAACACAATGTCTATCCCTTGCCTACCCCCAGACAAGGTCAAGCACACAGTCTCAGGAGGCATTACTTTGTGACACCTTTTTAACAACAACACTTTGGAGCAAGTGATATGGACGCCAAAGGTTCTTAATGGATCAGTTACAATCACCACAATATATGCTTTAAGGAGATGTCTTTGTATTTGCTGTGCAAATCATTTCTGTAAATGTGTGGGTTTATTGATCTGGATAAACCATCCCTTGATATAAAGAAGGTAAAATCTTTGTTAGTCATCAAATATTTCAATACTAATAAGTCCGCTTTGGAGAATTTGTTCCCCTTTGAACCGGTTGCTTCTCGTTTTGTTTGTCTATTTGTTTGTTTGGCTTGGTTTTAGCTTCGAGTCCTTAACACCTCTGACTGTATGCTTAACATCATTAAATGAAAAGCCCTCAACACTTATTTCTTTTCATCATCATCTTCATAACACCTAGTACAATGCTTGGTATGTAACAGGCTTGTTATATAAAGATTTCTTATACTCCCAGATTCAACAATTCACTGTGTATTTAGTATTAGGACACTGAACACTAACTAACATAATAGAAACAGAAATTAAAAGAATGCATAAAAAGAATCTGCATCAAACTTTCAAAGTTTCAACACTTAAGTAGTACAGTTTTCACTGGACTATAATAATTACAGGAAAATATGAAATGGAACACTGTGTAGAATTGTCTTTGCTTTTTATTCCTAACAGTGTCTTGGCATCTAATGAATAGTAAATAGAAAATTTCTGGATGGATTTATTTTGTCACAGTCAGTCAAAATACAAATTCCAGATTCAAGGAAATTATTATTTTCCACGATGAAAAATTGTGTATGTAGAAAACTTCTTTATATATATCTGCCTTATTAATGGAAATCAGAGATATCCAGCATGAAATAAAATGCTTTCTCATTTTATCGATTATATATTGGTATTCAACCTGAAATTGGCAAAAAGAATAGAAGGAACGATTCACCTTGTCATCAAATTATTTTAGTTTCTTTTTTATGGCTCCTTTTCTTTTCTTGCTTTTTTTTTTTTTTTAATCTCTGGTTATCCATCAGCAAAAGTACTCAGTTAATTACATCATTATATATACTTTATGTTTTTTACTACTATGTGTTAATAAACCGGCACTTTAGTGTCAACATAGGTTGGCATTTCATGGGGTGGCTCTAGCTAGACATTTAAAAATTAGCAATAATGGGCTATTAAGCAATTCTGTATATTTATCATAGTGGTTTATTATATATTTGTCATTTTTATTATATGTTTTATAATTAAAATATAATTTCATACACACAAAACCAGAAATTCACCAAATAAACCAATATGTTTTACTGTTACTAGGCACATAGTCCTCATAATGTGAATGTTGCCACTTCAAATATAAATTTTATTCAGAACTTATATGAGGTATATGGTGAATTTTCTGGTACATGATGAAATGGAAGTTCAATCATTCTCTGGATATAATGCAAAAGGACTTAACTTAATGACAAATGGTTTCCTATAATGAAGAGAGGTTGAGACTATTGTTGCTTCTGAATTTCGCTGCTAGTTAATCAATTAGTTAATCAAGAGGGAAAGATCCATATGACTATTGTCCTCTGTAGTAGATTTTAATGAGAAGTCCCCAATAATTTGTGTCACAAATGACACAATAAACTGAATTATTTGCTTTTGATCATAATATACCTTTACTGGTACCAAATTTCAATTATATTTACATTTTTGGTTGTAGAATAATCATTATACTTTATATTAAGTCTAAAACTTGAGTACCAAGTTATCAACATTCAAAGTTTATACTTAGGTTACAAACAAGAAAAAAGAGAAATTTTTATTAGTTTTTCTTTTTTTGGAATCACTTAACAGCAATAATTTAAATAATCATACATAGATGTAAATACACGCTTGAAAAAGCAATTCCTTAAATTATTTTAAAGTCATGTGCAAATTCCAAGTTCTCGATACATCAGAGAGAACATATGCAAACGTACCCAGTTTGGCATTTCTGGGAGAAAATCCCTTAGATGTAGAATTTCATTGGCTGCTCAGATAGAAAAGTCATTTTGGTTTTGCTTAAAAATTAACACATCCTCTCACTGACATTTAAGATCAGTAATTGGCTGTGAAGTGCTCAGTGATACTTTTAGATGAACTGTGTAATATATATAATGAATATAAATGTGGTATATATAGCATTATATATATACATGATGATATATATATATCCATTATAATGATATATATTATATATAAATAATATATAATATCTACACACATGTGTGTGTGTGACTGTGCATGTGTGTCATTAAACCACACTAGTAGTTGGAGAGCACAAGGAAAAGAATTCAAGGCCCAAGGAAGTTCTGTCACATAGATTTCACTATTTTTTCATTGTCATAGATAATTCTATCACATTTTTATGGCAGCTGTGTGGTATATCCAACCAGATTTTAATTATAAATTATAAATATGGAAAGAATAAAGAAAAAGGAAAGAGAACAGTTGAGGATGGGAAGCCACAGAATCCTAAAATACCTAAAATATATACACCTCTGTGTAAAATGTTTCTTTCTATTTTTATTAATAAATTAAATTCAGATTGTAGAACAGTAACAGGCAAACAAGATAAAAGGAAATGAAAGAAGCAGAAATGCTTGGAGAATTTATTGTATTATCTTTTTTCCTCTTATCTTCAAATTTTACTTTTATATTTTCTCTTTCAAACACCTAGAAAAGATACAGGAAACAAAACCAGCAATTGTAATTCATCATTGAGACTTTTGACTTCTATCCTAGAAATATGCCCCAGTTAAAAAAAATAATCAGTTGTAGTTTTAATCTATTTGTATAAGAAATGTTCACTGAGCATCTTCTATGTATCATTTCTTAAATGTTCCACTTTCAGATTACACTCACCATATTACCTTTTGCCCAAACACATGTAACAGTGCTACCTGATCACCTCACCATGAGAAGCAGATAACACTGGAAAATAATAGAAATTGTTCTATTAATCAGAGAGAGCTGACTACTTGACATAGTTGTAAGAACTTTTTATTGGATACAAAATGGTGATATAGCACTATTTGATTACCATACTTGTAATCCTTTCTGAACATAATAAAATCATATGTTCTAAAAATCTTTCAGTTTATACTGATATTTAAGTTCAAGAATCCAAAGAAAATGATATGTGCATGTGTGCGTGTGTGTACACACATGTGTGTATAGAATGCTGCTTAAAGAACTCTTATTTAATATAATAAATTATGTGTTGAATATACATTTAGAGATAAATGCAAAATATGATTGTTTCTAGTGCCTATTTTTCAATATAGTTCAATGAGAGCTAAACTCAAGGACTAGATTTATTTTTAATTTATTTATTGTAGCTATGATAAACCTATTCCTCCACATCATTGCCCTATAAAATGGTAGTTTTGATTCTTACATAATGGTGGTTTTGCTTTTCAACAAGTGGAAAGTTAGAGGAAAATCTCAGTTTTTTTCTGACCAAAGTATAATATTAGAAGGAGCCCTCTGGAGAACATAAAAATTATTGGGCCTATTGAAATTACAGTATTAGTTCCCAATTTTTACAATGAAAAAAATAACTTAATCTCCAGTATTTCACCTAAAACAAAGCTATGCAGGTTTCCAAAGAATTTATATCTTTCAAAGAATGCTATTGGGCAAGCACTGCACAAGAAAACCATACAGGTTAATCACTCTTCCTATTTATGCTTTAAATATTAAAAATTAACTAAATAATGAAGATATATAAGGTCATACTACCTTATTCCAAAGAAGGCAATCACCCATTCAGCAAACAAGAAATTGTGCAACTATTGTTTGAATTATGAATTATTATGCTTTTGAGAAGAATTATGGCAATATATACCAACAGTGCTAAAATATTTGTATCTGTTTTTATCTTATATTTGCATTGCTATAAAACAATATAAAATTCTCTAAAAGTATTAATACATTAATATTGAAATTAATATTAGAATATACTTATATTAATTAGAAACAAATGAAATTAAGGTCGTGGTTAAGTAAATTATGACACATACATGAATAAAATATAACTAAGTCATTACAATCTTGCTTTTGAAATTTTCTAAAATTTTATTGATGGATAACATACATATAAAAATCCATAGTGGATGAATTTTCACAAAATAAACACACATCTGTACCTGTTCCCTAATGAAGAAACATAATATTACCTTCATTCTAATGTGTAAAAAGTTTTAAAACCTAGGTTCTGTGAGTCATCAGATTAACAGCACCATCCTCACATGGAAACTTGTTAGATCCTCTCACTTGTAGATGCTCAGATTCTACCCCAGACCTAACCAATTAGCGATAATGAGGCCCCGCCATCTGCGTTTTACAGAGTGTGTAGGTGATTCTGAGGCACACTAAAGTTTAAGATCCATTAGCCTAGGGAATGTATTTTGTAATAGAATGAAAAAAGTGTTTGTAAATATTATCTTAATGATATAAAAATAGGTGCAAAAAAGAATGGAAATAATATGACAAATGATGATAGTAAAATTGTAAGCGATTTTTATTTTCTTCTTTATATGTTTTGAATTATCTAAATTTTCTAAAATGATTATAATACTTTGGGTATATAATTCAACACATTTTTGGGGTCTTAAGAGCACATTATTATCAGCTAAACCAGAACAGCTTCCTATGATGGAACTGTACAGGTGGCTTGCCTGAACTCGCTATCATTACTTCATTCTGCATTCCAATAAGTACATGCAGGCTATTTAAGAGAGGAAGCCTAACTCTATTATTCTTTAAATGTTTGAGAGAATAAAGGTAAACTGCTACCTACTGAACACATTGAAAGTTGCACAGATGGAAATAAATATTGCCTTGCATGAACGTAGGAGGCAATCTTGAAATTGGAAGGAAAGTTAATCCTCAAAGACTTCAAATTTACTAAGCTCTTTTATTTTAAGGAACATGACCTTTCTAAAAGAAACTTTTCAATTCTATCTCTTCCCAAAAGGCTAAAATAAATAGTTCTTTATCACAGCAAAATGGATCTTCGAGGAAGATAGTTGAAAAGAGTGATTCAAGAGCTGCAAAACATGGAACCTACCTCTGATGATAGGAAAGTAATTATAGCTGCTGCTATCAGCGCTCAGCCCATATCCATCTGTCCTTATCACTTCAGAAGGCAGGATTTTGCAGGCTGGTATTGGCCACTCTGTCTGAAGGGTTTCTCCTGAAGGCTGCTCTGTTCCAGGCCTCACAGATCAGAAGTGCCGAGGAATTAACATTCTGAGGAGGAGCCTTCAACCAATCACCAGCTGTGTGAATATATAGATACGACTCACTTGATCCATTAGTGGGGTTATTCTTAAAAGAGAGGAAAATAATATTCCCTCTATCCTTTTAGGTTCTTGATGGAGACCTCTCTGTAATAAAAGACAGATTAACAAGAGAAAAACAAGCAGAAATTTAATAACATGTATACCTCCTGTATGCATTGGAGAACCTATACCCAAGAACACTGAGTAACTTTCTGAAAGGGCCCAAGTCATCATCTTAAATACCATCTCCAGCTAAGGACAGAAGATCTTGGGAGAGGGGGAGCCAGTTATGGGAGTTTACCAGGCAAAAGCATGGGTATTATTGTTATGCAGATTTAATTTTCTACCTTCTACATTGAAAACAATTTCCAGAGAGTAAGTCATACTTTTGCTGATACAGGGAGGGAGATACACTTAAGAGTAGAGGTTTATCTTATAAAGGTAAATGTCTCTTAAACAAGGGTAACTTCTACTACTCATCTTCAGTTTTTCTTGCGTCTATTTTTTCTTAATGACAATCAGCTCAAAATAACCTTTATGCCAAAAAGAAATATTTTGGGGTGAGAAATTCTGTTCCCCTTCATTCTGAAACACACATCTCACCAATGCTGAGTTTCCCTGTGGGATTAAGCTTCTCTTTAGTGTCAATGCAGTACTGTATGGGCTGCCTTCCTTTCTTGTATGACTTCCTGATTTCATTGCTGATGTTCCTTGTACTTCCCAAATAAATGACTTGCATTTGAACCTTTCTCTCAGTGTCTATCTCTTGGGCAATGCACACAGGAAAAGCATTAATCTGCTGAATAATGCAGAAGATAGAGTAGGTATTATTTACAATAAGTTTATTAAAATGCATTTTTATAAGCATTGGGGATTATATTTATCTCTGTGATTATTTATCAACCTAAGTTAACCTTGCTAATTAGACACTGCTTCTTGAAGATTTGAGCAGTCCTCAGTTTTCCTATGAAGGTTTGAACCATTATTCATACAGCGGAAAAGATTATCCAGGGATGATAGCCAAACTTATTTAAAAATGAGTTGACATAATTGTTGTTATAAAAATTGTAAGAATAATATACATTGCTATAGAACTAGACCAAATCCCATGTGCGAGGCATTAACCATTTAGTGGCAGGATTGAGAGTACTTTCTGGGGTCTTGGGGAGAATCTGAAACAATGGAAGGATATTTGAGAAGCTTAGACAAGAGGATATCTAACAACCAATTTAGAAGAATTTCAGTATTTTAATAATCAGTAAGGCCCTACTGTTGCATATCAACTGAATATTACATATCCAAAGAAGCATCCATATATATGAGTGTCTTCTTGCTATAATACAAACATTCTAGCATTTTTTCCAATGGGATCAACACAGTGAGCACAGAAAATAACTGCCAAGAGGCACTCTTTTCTTGAGGATCAAGTTTAAAAAAAAAAATTGAAGAATATGGTTTATTTTAAAATATAACACAAAAATGCTTTTACTTCAGCGAAATGATTGTCAACAAAGAATAAGTCCTCCTGGTGATGTGAGTGCAACTCCTCAACATAAATGAATATAACACGCCTATTGAAATATAATACCCTCCTGATTGGAACACCTCCCTATTTATACTATGCTTTAAACACACAAGGCATTCACCCTGTGTTATGTGCCGAATAAAAAGGTGAACAAAAATACCCAGTTGCTAAAAAGGTTTGTAATTTCCAAGTACCACAAGCGAATTCAGAGGCCAACAGTCAGGAGTGAAATACAACATGAGTAGCTGTTGTTATCAAAACGATTCACTACAAACTTGGGCAATTAACTAGAGTGTGAAAGATAACACTGAAAAAGTTGTTGTTCAGAAAGAAAAGAAAAAGAAAGAAAAAAGGAAGCTAGCAAACTCTGGCTTGCAAGATTCAGGATTTACAGTTTTTAACAATATTTTATGAGCCTCAATAACAGCTTCTATAAAGACAGAAAATAATCAAATTGAAATAAACTCTTCCTGAACTTACACAAACAGATAGTGAACAAAATTATTTCTTATTAGATTTTAACACAAGCTATTTAAAAAAATATTTCTGCATCTGGAAAAGGTAATATCTCTGAACAAAAGATGCCCCCACCCAGTCTCCTGGCACATACAATGAGAGTTTATGTTTCAGCTAAGAAAAGGTAACACTACCTAATAACCACAACAGAGCATCATTAACAACTTTCCCTTTATGTTTCAGTTGTAAACCATTCATTTAAATAATTTTTTCCTGTTGGACCTCAGATGCACAGTATTGAATGAATCAGGTCCTGTGCCATGACATTGATGTCATTAGCCCATAGATGGCTTGTTTTTATTGGTTAGTTATTCACTTAGTGTTTTTGAAAAATGTAACTAACACTTGCTAATTCACCACCCCCAAACCAAAGCTGCTATGTTGAGCATAACTGACATCTAATTACATGGTTTCTCCCTCAGCACAATCTTCTTGGCTCTACTACACAAGATAGCCATCATCCAAAATTCTGTGTCACTATTTCCTAGCTCTTTTTAAAAAATAATACATTGCATCTGTATGTATCATATGTTAATTTATTTGCTTTAGTTCTTTTTAATGTTACAAAAAGGCATGCCACAAATAATCTTTTGGGACAATTTTTTTCTATAGTATTTATTGCTATGATTTTCTATGGTATTGTGTTTTTTTTTGCTAAAATCCATTCCCTTTGATAGTTGATAATATTCTATTGTGAGAATATGTATTTTATTAATCCATTCTCCCATAAATTGGTGTTTGTACTATTTCCACTTTTTATCATCGGAAATACTGCTGTGATATTTTTGTATGTTTCCTTTGTAAATGTGCAAAATTTTCTTTAATAGAGAATTCCCTGATAGTGGAATTTGTTGAGTCTTGTTAAAATGAATGAGCAACTTCAGGAGATAATGTCAATTAAACTTTTACCAGTGATGTATAAGATATTCTGTGGATCTACGTCCTCACTGAAAAGTATTACTGTGTGGAAATATTGTTTGACCTTGGTTTCCTAGTGTGAAATACCAAATATGTGAGATTGAAACCACAGTACCAGTGAGATAGGACAATTTTGCATTCATTATAAGCCACTAGAACTAATTAATTTATAAATCACAAAATCATAATGTAAATATAATTATAATGTTTAAAAATTTCATCTATCCATTTTATTTACATTTAACTAAATAATTTATGAATATATACTATAAATGGTTATTCAAATAACAATTTTGCCATCTTTTTGAAAAGCACGGATTTATAAAATTTCTCAGTTTATTAAAGGACATTAAATTTTTCCCTGCTCTACACTCCCATACCATTATATTTAATAACTGAAAAGTCATCTTTTTCAAGCTTCCTCTCTGGTTTTTTTCCCTCTACATGCCCACAAGGGTCATTGTCATAGTTCTATTACCAGTCTTCTCTCATTCGCACCCTAAATTTTCTCCCTGAGAAATCATATTCAGTTTCACTGTCTCAAAATACCATTGACATGCTTGTGAATTAATTTTTATTCTCCAATCTCAATCTCTTTTTCACCAATTTCCATTGACCTATTTGTACAAAATCAATATGTTCTCACACACTTTCAAACTGTTGTCTTCTGTTATTTTAGTTGTTAACATTATTTCTCTAGCCACCAAAGTAGACATCTCAGACCATTTCATTTTTTCTCTACTTAATATGTAATCACGGTTACACACAGA
This sequence comes from Eonycteris spelaea, assembly GCA_003508835.1. Taxonomy (NCBI): domain Eukaryota; kingdom Metazoa; phylum Chordata; class Mammalia; order Chiroptera; family Pteropodidae; genus Eonycteris; species Eonycteris spelaea. The sequence goes on from PUFA01000003.1 coordinate 3,877,706, forward strand.
GTTATTTGATAAAATTTGTTCTCAAAAGTAAAGAGGCTCATGTCCGACCACCATTTAATAAAAATATGTCTCTGGGGAAAATACATCCTGGGCACTTGTGATGTTGCTTGAAGTTCAAATGGATTGCCTGCTTCCTCACATGCATAATATAGTTGAGCATAAGCTACAGAGGACCTACAATCTAGATCAAAATGTGGCTTTGGAAGCCTGTGAATTTTAGCTCACTTTGGCTGAGGAATCAATATGCAAAGATGTACCTGTAAGGAAGATACATATTTTGAAACAATTACTTTTTCATCATGAATGGGTCATTAAAGAATCAGGCATCTTGGTTTTAGGAGCAATTGCCAAAGGTTACATGCAAGGCATGATTCCATCCATACCTGCCTCAGCTCATTCCTCACCATATTCAGAGCCTCTCTGATAAAATGGCTCTTGTGTGTTCCATAACATGCTGGAAGGACTCTTAGCCATTATGCACACTGGATAGTCAGTCAGCTGCCAGACACGTACCTGAAGCCATTAATAACAAAATCGCTAAGACATATCCTAGATAGCAACGAGAGTATAAGAAGCTTCCTGCAGTGCCTTTGCTACCCTGAAAAAGGAGACTTGTACAGAACCTGTTTCTTACCTTGTTTCTATACTTGATACCTTGGTCTTCATTTGATAAATACCAGCATAGAAACCTACTCAGTCTTTATGATGCCACAGGAACATTAACAGATTCAGCAAGATAACATTTAAACAACCCAAAGTAGAACATGTTAAGGATGAAGATAAAGATTTCTTCCCTTTACTCGAGTGCCTATTTTTAGTTGTCACTACCCTATAGTCTGGCTTCTTCCATACTGTGAACCTGCATATCAGCATTGTGTAAACCTAGTCAGAAGACTCTTGCACAAGTCATGCTGAACAATACTTAACCAGATCAATATGAGGCTCTAGATAAAGATTTTATGATAGTGACTCTTGATTTACTCAGTAGCCTGGATTAAGGACATGGAGACAGCATTGAACAACTGGTAGCCGAAAGTAACATTCTGACATTAATGTATCAGTACATGCAGGATAAAATGCCAGAAGTTCCACAGAGTTCCTTCTTCCTGTTACATGACCTGACAAAAGCTTACTTTCAGCATGGAAAGCCTTGTACAGCTGATTTCATGCCAATATTGGAAACCACTGTAAATCCAGAGTTCATTTCAATCTGCAATAATGTCACATGAGCAATCAGAGAAATCTCTGTTCAAATGGCTGTAGAGATGCAGCCTTATATTCCTATGGTGTTGTACCAACCTGTAGAAATCATGAACAGAATCAATACACCAACGACATTGCTAGAGGATATAGCAATAATTGTCATCTTGGTTATGTTTGTCCTCAAGAGGTGGCCCCCATGCCACAGCACTTTATAAAACCCTGGTGCACCTCTCTAAGAAACACAAGGGACAATGAGGAAAAGGATTCAGTATTTCATGGGATTTGTACCATGATCAGTATGAATCCCAGAGGAGGACTCCAATATTTTATATTTTATTGTGATGTTGCATTATGGATCAACCTAAAAGATGATCTGAGAAACATGGTCTTTAAGATCCTTCATGGATTTAAAAATCAAATTGGGGATGATAATTGGAGGTGTTTTTCTGATCAGTTTCACCCCCATTAAAAGAGCATCTGGCAACTTTTTATGGGGTTTAACCTCATACACTTAAGCTGCAGCCCCATAATTAAGGGTCCTTCAGTCTTGGACACTATAAGAAACTCTCTGCTCCCAAGGAAAATGTTACCTTTTATAGAGTGGAGAGGGAGAGTGGGAAGGGTAAATCAGTAGGGGATACAGTACAATCCCAACCCTACTGGGAGGAACAGGAAGAAGGTGTTGCTGTCACTGTATTAAGGCGATGTTGGGAAACGTTTTAACATCTGGAGCTTTTGTGGGTAGAAATCTGTCTCCAATTATAATTCTGCACTGATGTGAAGAAGTGGGGTGGGGGAACCTATTCTGTCTACTCACAAAACAGTACATTCTGTAATATTAAGGGGAATTGTACCAAAACAAGAACCATATAAATAATGCATAAGGATGAAAGGAAAATTTCTATAGTGCACAACAAAGGAAACCTAACAAAGAGGGTTACAAACAGTAAAGAAGCTCTGTTTTTAATTTAAAAATTTCTATAAATTTTCCCACATGACAGGGCCTTGTTTTTGCATGCTGATAAAAAACGACACAAATGAAGCTAATAGAATTAAAATCAGCTCGCCTACCAATAGTAGAAATAGGTTCCTGGAATTTACAACTTAAGGTATACCCCCAAAATCTGGAAATTAAAAAAAAAAAACTAATTTAAACAATGAAGCACCCTGTGAAATGCCAAATGACTCAGCCCTTTTACCTTTGTGGGGTAGGCAGTAAGGGAGGAATAAATGGGGTTGGACGTATAAAAAACAACGGTAATTGTGAAGTGTTACTAGGTTTGCTTGTGGGCAACTGTTGCTTCTTTGCTCATTTTAAGGATAGAAAACTTTGAGGACTTTTGTTAAAAGGAGAGAGAGGATGAGAAGAAAAGTTTAAATATGCAAGAAAGAATTCAGAGTTAATAGAATAAAAGCAGAGATTTTGATAGACGACTGAACTCAGAGCCCAGTTCGGGATATAAACAATCTATAGTTCACAAATCATGCTAAATTGTCATTAAAGTTCTATAAAGATAAAGAGTTTTTAAAAATACACACAAATTACAATTACTGTAAAAAAATTATCACTATCTGTCACCTATAGATAAATCAAGGCTCACCTCAAGCTGCATGCACCAAGTGGCCACTCATGCTTTGCTTGCTTGAAGGTCTGTAAGAAGGACATCCTGGCCTTCCCCACTGTCTGCTGCCTTTGGGATAAACATGAGGTCTGTACTAATCAGAGAACATTGTCCCTCTGCCCTCCCCTTTCTGTTACCATTGGTACTTCTCTTACCATGTCCTGTCAGAGAGTACAACTTTTAGAAAACCATCAAGATGGGAAGTAGGGAATAAATGCCAGCATCCTGAAGTTTGAACATAAAAAGCTCTCAGCACTTTCTGTTGACCTGTTCAATGGTCAGAATAGCTTTTTCTAGAATTGATCATCCCAAATGTCAGAAATGCGATTGTGAGAAAGAAGAAGATGCTATATTTGACCTAGTAGAACCACAGAAGATAAAAGCTATCTACCCCATGGAAATGTTGTAGCCATTGGTCACCTTTTCAGCTGTAGGCTTGAGAAAGGAATTGGAGAGACATTCAAATAGACAAGGAAGATACACGCCCATGGTGCTTTTGGAGAGATGGCTCCTTGTTAAAAAACAGTATGAAATAAAAATAAAAATAAAAAAACACTAATAGGGCTTGAGGGTGGAAATGTCACTAAATGAGAGAATGCTAAATCACCCTTGCCTCTGAAATACTCAGAAACAGTGTTAAAGTATTTATTACAGATAACAAAATGTTAGATATTTTTCAGCTGTCTCAAATGAATTAAAAAGGAACAAAACAGGGAAAATAACAGAATAACATAAAAGGGAGAAAGGTGAGATTGTTAAAAATTGTAGAGAAATTAATATTAAGCATCAGATTAAAGATACCTTGAAGGATTTAAATATTTAGCATGATTAATGATATCTTTTAGAACAGAAGGGAACTACCACAAGGAAAATTCTCATGGCACAGATGTATTAAATGAAAAATAATTAAGGAAAAAAATTAAGTTATAATAAATTAAATAATTCAATCAATATATTGGTTGCTTTAAGATTAAAAATATTAAACTATTTCATGAATACAAAGGAGGTGGAGATAGGAATGGAGGCATATAGAAGATCTTGGTAAGTGAGAGTTTTCAAATATTAGTAGAGAAATTTGTAACTGGTTAAAAAGACAGAATGGCCATTGTTAATGGAACAATAAAGTGATAAAGAATTTTCCAATTTACAAGGGGAAGAATGAATTTACAGAAATGTAATCCAAACAACAAAATGAAATAAATAAGAGGAAAAAATGTGAAATAAGTAATAAAGTAAGATAGAAGGCATTACACAAGAATATTAGTCATTATACTAAATGTGAACTGACTGAATTTTCCTGTGAAAACACAGATCACTAAGTAGGTCAAAATTCAAACATAGCCTTACCGTTTACCGAAAACTACTTAAAATTATGTAATAAAGGAAGATCAAATATAAAGGGTGGACTAAGACAAGCAAATACAAACAAAAAGAAACCATGGAACAAGTAAAATTAGTATCATACCATGTGGAATTTCAGGTTAAAGGCACACTCTATGATAAAGAGAAAAACTGTGTAATGAAAAAGTCATATATAAAGGAAATATCACAGATCTAAGCACATATGTCCCATATTATCATCACAGCTAATTAAACAAAGAGAGAACTATTAGAAATTCAAGGTGGACTTTATAAAATTGCAATGTAGTACAATGTGAGATGTCTTTACACCTCTCTCGGAATTAAACAAATGTGGTAAATAAAAAATAAATAAAAACCTAGAAAAACTAATACAATCAGCAAACTTGGTTAATAGCTACAAAGAGAGAAGCTCACATCTAACAGAGAATGTATATATTTTTGGTTGTCCATGGAACATTTAAAAAATAGTCTGTATATTTTGTCACAAATAAAACCCTTACAATTTTTTAAAAGTTGATATTTCACAGATCTTTGTGGCTGATTATGATCCAACGAAATTAGAAATAAATAATAAAAGTTGATCTAGAAAAATCCAAAACTATATCTCATTATTCATATATCACATATTTATATATAAATATAATATTTTAAAAAGTGGTGTTTCAATTAAGTAGAGAAAACTTATGTAATAAATGGAACAATGGGACATCTACCTAGGAAAAAAATAAACTGGTAATCATAAATATAATTTCCAGATAAATTTTTAATGTAGAAAATAAAATTTATGTGAGAAAATATGAGTTTCCTACTCAGCTAAAAAAAAAATCCAGAAAAAATGTAAAAGAAAATATAGAGAGCAAAAATATCAAAGTAAAGTCAATCAATAAATGATATATTTTGAAAAAAAGTTGGCAAAGCAGATAACCATCGGATTAATATTTAAATTCGCAAAAGTATTATTTCTTATATTGACAAGAAAGCAAACCAATTGAATATTAAAAACAATTCACAAACCAGTAGACTTGGTGGCCAAAAACATATGAAAAGTTCAGTCACGAATAGGGAAATGTGAACTAACGGAATCAGACTTCTTTTTATACCCATCAGAATGGCAAAACTTAAAAGACTAAGAACATATATTGTAGGTGAAAATGTGAGAAAGTAGTATAATGGGAATATGAGGTGTTGGCACTTTTTGGAAATCGATCTAGCGACAATTCATGAAATTAATAATTGGTATACCTTTTGAGTCAGCAGTCTCATTCTTAGTAGTGAATCTCCTAGAAAGAAAACCTCAAGAGAAAATAAAAATATGCAAAGGAGAATGGTTGAGTGATGCTGGTATATCCATAGACAATAACATGCAGCTATTAAAAAGAATGAATGCAAGCTATAGTAATTTGTCTTTGAGGAATTTCCAAAATATATTTTCAAGGGAAAAAAGCAAGGTACAGAAAAGTGTGTAACATAATAATTAAACAAAAAAAGAACAATAACAATGGAAATTCTATATGTGGAGGAAAATATGGAAGAATGTATTCTAGGTGTTAACTTGTTTTACTGGGTGGAGGAACAGGCTGATGGATTAAATGCATTGAAACTCCTTCTTTGATAGCCAATGAAAACTATAGGTTGGTTATCTGATTCAATCACATTTTGTAAACTTTCAAAATGCAGACAATACACTTGCATACGTATAAAACATGCTAGTCAAAACCAGTCACAGACCTTCATTTATAAAACACTATTTCATCCTCATGAGTGAAGATTTCTTAAAAGACATAAAGATTTACTTTAGAAAATCCTAACACACCCTCTATTGGTCTGGAAAATTAAGTGGGCAGAGAGTTTTTGTCCTAGAGACTAAAAGTCTGCAAACCTTTATTGTTTCTCTCTCTCTCTCTCTCTCTCTCTCTCTCTCTCTCTCTCTCTCTCTCTCTCTCTCTCTCTCTCTCTCCTTTTCCTTTACTCTCCCTAAGGATAAAATTAATGCTCAGCTGCACCTGTCCATCTAACCCAGTGGTTTATTTAGCATATAATTTATTTATTCATCAACACTGCAACTCTGTGGATCTAGAATGATAGCAATAATTCCAATTAAAAACATACCCATTCCTGTATGTATTATCTAACCCACAAACCTTAAAAAAAAATAAGTATTGCTGCTTCTTGTTATCTCTGGGTTTTCAGTATCTCTATGTTGATAATAGCTATGCTTTTAATCATTTGTTCCTATTAAAAAGCAGAAATAAGCAGAAAGAAGAAAAAACATGTTATTGTGTCTCTACAGAGAAATTGCTTGGAAAGCTGTCAAAGTTTCTTTAGCTATTTAAATTAGGGTAGCTTTTATAGGAAATGAATGTGAAACAACAAATGAGGCTGAGAAATTCACTGAGATTCTTTTTTACATAAGATTTTCAGTGCATTGTGGGTATTTATTTGTATGTAGATGTGCACATCTTTATACATTTATAAGGATTGAAAGATACCTATTCTTCAAATATAAAAATCTCCAGAATGAAATCAACTGATATTTTTGAGTAGCTCACAGCAGTTCTAGGCTTTCTTGAGTGAACATACTACTCAATAGAATATATCCTGGGTTATCTTGATTTATTATAAATATAGTCAAATAATAAATATCATCCCAATTATTATTAGACTACAGGCCTGTTATGCTTCAGACCTATTTATACCTAAGAATTAGGTTGTGCTAAATGAGAAGAATTCTTGATTTCTTCCTTAAAACTAAATCTTTTTATCCAGACCACAACCAACCAACTAACCAAGTAGCTACTAATTTCCCTTGTCATATTTGCTAATAAATCTTTCCCTATTTTTACATTGTTAATGTTTTTGTATTATCTAGTTTTCTTTCTGTCTAGTGTAGGAAACTATGGTTAGAGTATATTTCTTATCCTATTAATTCTTTGTCTTTTATTATGTTATTTTAAACTATTTTTTGTATTTGATATGTCTAATCTTAATTCTGAAATTTTAATTTTTATTTACTCTTTTATTCTTCTTTCCTTAAAAAAATATTTTGTCTTCTATTGTTTCTTTTTAGAGATTTGCATCTAAGGATTTTGAAATATGCATACTCTTGTTTTTTTAAAACTATGGGAAACTATCCTTAAGTTCTTTCAAAGTATACTTTTTTTGGTTCTTTTGTACAAAGGATCATATGAACAATCTTTGATACTGCCAGTATAAATCTAGGTATTTAGGATATATTTGTATTCCATTACCCTCATATTTCTTCTATTATTATAATCTAGAATTTTTAGCATTTATGAGGACTGCTTTGGTATTCAACCTAATTTTATTTTTAACTAATTTAAATATTATTTAAAAATCCTTCTTCTATACTCTGAATTTTAGATTTTTCTGTCTTGTGGCTACAGTGTATCTTAAAGTAATGTCTAGGAAAATTTCCTGAAAGAATGCCTTTCCTTTGCCTCCATATCTAAGTGTGGACTTCTTGTGGTACAACTTCCCCCTCCCAGCCCTGTAGCTGTAGAATTCTACCTCTCTTGATATTTCAGACTGCAGGGAAATATAAAACCACTCTGATTTTTGCTCCTTTGTAAAAATTTTGTCCAGATGTTTCTACTTTTTTTTCTTTTTCCCCATAATTTAAAACAAAAAAGGTCATAATATGTTGTGACATGGGTATTTTCTTCCCTTATCTTTCTTTCCAGCCACAATGTGATTTTTTTTTTTTATGTGTATATTCGTCACTGACTGCCAAATAACCCATGTGGATGGTCTCCCTTTCGGAGTCCATGAATGCTCTCCTTGCTATGTGCCCGGACTTTAATCATATCTACAACCATACTTTCTTTCTTCTGGGCCTTAACTTCATTTCTCTAGCCCTAAGATGTCCTCATTAATTTGTTCTTATCCTTCAACTTTCTCTTCTTATAAAGTTAGCATCCTTCAAATTCACTTCTATAGAGGAAAGGGTCATGCACAGATGTTTATATAATTTAGTAGATCATTGATTATAGTTATATGTTATGAAAGAAAATGTGAGTAGACATAGGAGATATATAGCATAAGACTGACATAGGTCTCATGTCACTGCTGTGATTGAACACTAGCTTGTGAGCTGCAAGTATGATATTGATGTTTTTATAAGTGATATGTCAAAAAAGATAAATTTCAAATCTTTTCAACTTTGTTCACTTTTCTTACAATCATGAGATGATAAAAAGCTGAAGCTATGTTGAGAATCATGTCTCCTGCTTCAGATAACAAAAGAGTACAACTTTGGAACTGGGTGAAATACACCTTGCTCGATATCTCACCCTTAATCTGCAGGCAGTTCCATCAAAGCTCCAGGAGCTGTGATGAGATACCAAGTAGTACCATGAACTCATTGCTGTGGTCCCATTTTAAACACATTATGCCTGAAAATAACAATCAGCGTATTCTAGAGACTTTTTGTTTTCTGAAATACTCACTTTCCCCTCCAGATAAATGCTATAAACTCCTTGAGGCTATTTTTTATATTTTTGTATCTCTACAACACCCACCTCAGGATCTTCAAGACAGGCTCAATAGAGAGTAAATGATGAATGAATGAATGAAATAGTTGTTGACCCATATTCATTTTAGCTTCATTTCTGTATCAAAAGTGAATTTATTGGTTGAAGTGAATTAAAGTTGAAGCTATGGTGCAAAGTTTTTTTTCACTTAAACTTGTTTATAGCAAGAATATACTGTTTCTCTTTGTAACTTTGTTTGGTTCCCTGGAGAAATGTCTCTTAAGAAACACATCTCTCTCAGGTATATGAAAAGACTTGGAATCTCTTCCCTAAGCCAAGTAAGTATAGAAGGCCCTGACTATTCTGGTTGCTGTCATCACCCTCAAGACAATTGCTGTTCTATTTTAAACTCAGTCCTTTCAAGCACTTTGGAATTTGAGATAACTAAAGAGTTACTTGATGTATTGAAAACTGCTCAAATTCTACTTTCCGTTTTGTTCTCACTCCTTGGCTGACTGAAAACATTGATTCCAGCCTGTCTCCCTGTTTCCCCCATGAGATTTGAGATGGCTTGTCAAAGAAAAATAACAGCGAAGAGAATAATTTATGATCCTTTGATGCCTGCCTGTTCTGAAGAGATACTTACTATGGGCTTTGCAAGTGTTCCATAACTACATGACAGTATCAACTGCTTGCCCATCTTGCCAAGCTTCCAAATTTCCTTCAGAATACTGTAGATGATGTAAATATCTGTCAAGTCCCCATTGTGCTATAGCTCAATGTATTCAGATAAACTTCTCTATTAAAATAATCCCAGTACATGTACAGTATACTTTAGAAGGATGTAGTTATGATGTATGTAAAATGCTTTCTCTGAGAGGTTTGAGATAACCACAGACCTCTTGTGGGATATTTTTTTGTTGTTGTTGTTTCATTTTTTTGTTTGTTTGTTTGGTTGTTTTTTCCTTCAACACGCAAAGAGATTTAGAAAATTTCCCCATTGGACAGATTTCAACTTTTCTTCCAAAGAATTCTTTCACCCCATCTTGTCATGGGCTAGGCCATTGAGGAGAAAACAAGTTCTTGTGTTCTACAACACTTGGCTATTACTTTTAGAAAGTTAAATAATACCTAAAGAAATACATAAAGAAATAAATGGGGATTCTTTAGGGCTAAGTATGTACTGGTATAAAATATGTATGCCATGGTCTTTTTGGTCTCTCAGCAGTTCTCCATATGTCCTATATTTAGTTCTAGTTCTGATTAATGAGAAAAGCTTAATATCAATAGAACAGATAAAGTGTGGAGATGGGCAGGGGCAGTGAATGAAGATTATCAACTCTCCTCAAGTGTTTGTTATTTATTTGGGCACCTTGAAAAGGCCATTCAAAAAAATCAGTATGACTTTTTTATTTTACTTGAAAAAAGTGATAAATTTTTCCATGAAATTAATCATTTTCTCAATTTTTATATCTAAAGAATGATGTTGCTAAGTACCTTTTTTCTTAAAATAATATTTTTATGAACAAAGAAGTTTTTATTAGAAATTCTGTTGGGAGACGTTTCAGAAAATTCGGGAATAAGCTTTTCAAGTGGACCAAACATCTCACATTATAAAATCATAGAATAGGATGGGTGAGTAAGACATTAAAGAATTTGTTTTGGATAAATCACCCAGGCCCTTGCAAATCAGAAAATCTCAGCATCTACATATATTAGGCACTTAATATTTCTTATTGTAAAAGCAATTACCAGCATGATGTAGTATGCAGCCCCCCTTCTACTCCCTCTAAATTCCAAATTATATTATTGCTTATAACTAAATTATTGATAGTGATGAAAAATCAGTTACTTCTGATGCCAGCAGTGCCCAAGTTTCTAGATGTCTAAAACTAATATTTGGTGATGGAAGGAAATCTAATTTTGGATGATGAACACACAATGCTATATATATATATATATACGACATACTGTTGAATTACGGAATTAGATTTTGTTGATCAATGTCACCCCAATAATTTTTAAATAAAAAAGACTACAATAAACATGTGACTAGAAAAAAATTTTTTAAAATAATACCATTTTTCTTTTTCTGAATCTTCCACTCACCAATAATTTATTTTTCCTCCTCTAAGACACAGATGAAATTTTAACTGGCATGTAAACTCTGTATCTGTACTTTGAAAGCAGGAATTGGGTTTTAAATGACAAATAGTTTCTTCTCTGAGGTCAACTTCTATTTATCGATTGAGTGAGGCTGCCTATACAGGAGACTAGAAGGATTAGAACCATTCCAAGGATGGAGTATTGTAATCACATATCTGTCTGAGTACAAACAATATCTATTAACCCTGAGCTACATCTTCACCAGTTTATGTCTCAGAACCCATGGCAGAGCTACTGATCATTCATTGCACATGAGAATCACAGAAAGCAGTAGTAGTTTAGCAAACTGAGAGATAATGCATGGAAGGTAAAACAACACACATTAAATCCCCACGAAATCTCTATTTCTTTGCCCATTTGGGTTTAAGAAAATGCAGAATATTTTGTCTGTTATTTTTAAATTTTAAAAAATGGATGATATCTACCTATTTCATTATGCCTAGGAAATTTCTAAGATCCACAAAGAAACAGTGATTACTTCTTGAGAGTGAGGAGGCAACAGGTTGTGGGAGTCTTTTGCTATGAGCATAATTTCTCTAGGAGGGTTCTCACTATCAAGTGCTTTGGTAAAGTATGAATTCTGAGATAGTTATTCCTGATCTCAAGTATAATTCCTAAACTTTAATCTTTTGGGGAAGAGGGTTCTTCTGTCATTTACAGCCCTGGCATTTTCTAAAATAAGTGCTCAATGTAAGTTGAATGAATGAATGAATGAATGAATCAGTAATTTAACCATTCAGTCAAAGTACCTTAGACATTGGTCTTAAATTATAACTATAGACCAATTTCACCCAAATCTCTTTCTTGCTTCATGATAAACAAGTAGACCAGAATTTGAGTTTTATCTCTATAATGTATTAACTGTAGGATATGGGACAAATTCTTAAAGTTTTTGAGTTTCGATACCTCCTTTGTAAAATGGAGAAAATCTTTATTTTGCATTATTGTTGTCCAGATTAAATAGGCTTATATCCACAAAGTGCTTCACTAGCTCAGTGTCAAATGAATGCTAGGTGTCACTATTGTTAAACCTCTTAAATGTGCCATTTGATTCTTTCAAGACTTATTTTATTTTTTCCCTCTTTTTATTTAAATGATGTGATAACCAAAAAAAAAAAATCCTGCAAAAACATCATTCAGCTCCTGCTGGGTGATAAAATGTCCCACACTTGGGTTGTATTCCCTTAGAGCACTTACAGAAGTGGATGACAATAATTTAAAAGACAACACAGCTGAGCTGATTAATCATTTAGTGCCCTACATTGAATCCCATGTTTCCTTGGCCTCCCTAAGGTGCTTGCATATTTTTTAATGTCTAGCCAGTGACACTGCATAATACAAATGCCATGTTTGCCCTTTGATAGGTAATTTTATTACATTTTAAGAGGGATAAAAATAACAAAGTGAAATTTTGGAAATGAATGCCATCCTCATATACATAAGTATTTAATTTCTTATAATTTCTTTTCCCTTTGGACACAGTATGAACCTAGGTGAATTTCAGTCAGTTTTTATAAAAGCATTTATTTGAACTTTTGAAAATCGAACATATTATATATTCTAGAATGATTCCCACTCTGTCTTTACATGTTATTCATTTTTTTCTAAATTTCTGAAATATTTAAGAAAAATATTAATAAAAATGGCAAACACTTTTGTCTAATTATATCCCTGTTGGTCAAAATATTGAATGCTTTTTAAGTTGTTTTGAAACTTTAATAGTCTGAAGTCTAGACAGACACTTCAGTTATTAAGTAAACTACTCAGTCAGTTCAGTTAAATAAATTACATACGACTAACCCATTTTGATATTCCCTAACTCAGCCTACTGCCTTATCCAAACATAGTAGGCACTAATAAATATTTATTGATCTCAGTTGTTTGTTCTTTGAAGTGAAATGTACTTAGGTTGAAAGCAGAGCAAGTAATTTTGATAATGCATGTGAAATGCCTAATAGCTTCTATTAAGTCCTTTTCCAGTTTATGTGCACCTTCCTCTGACTAGTGAGTTTCATTTGTTCCTGTTGTTATTGAGCTTGGATTTAGATGCAGATTGGCAAATTGCTTTCCTAATATCTATTATGTATTTTGTTTTAATAACTGTTCATTGGGTTTTAAGTCGTCTCCCCATCATCTTTGTTCTAAGCATCCCTTTATTGTGAATTAGTATTACATATTATTTATAAATGACTTTAGAAAAAAAGAAGAAACACCATGGAGGCCAATGAAAGAATTCTTCTTTCCAGCAGGTGTGATTTATTAATGAGTTTATTCTAAAAGAAAATCATTAATGTTTTTATTTCTATGAGACAATAACTTTGTAAGAGTTAGATTTGATCAAATAATGATTAGATGAACTGTAAAGGGTTTCAGATTAACTGTGAAATTATTACTTTGGGAATCTGATTTAGTACTTTTTAATTTTTAAATATGAGAGCATGATATCTAGATCAATAAGTCTGAGGAAGGAATAAGCTCAAGATATCACCCCGTGTGTTCTTCCATTAGCATAAAAAGGTTTATATACACAACTATCATTACACAGTTATGAAGCTTGGATTATCTCTTTTGATCCTTTACATTTTGAATTCCAGAAAACCACCACTACCAAACCACCAAAGGGCATATACTTCTATCATGTAATCTCCATTTTGTCACTGTAACTAAAATAGATGTAAATGTATTTTTTCTCTATGTGGCATAAATAAGGAATTGCTATCCAAAAACTGAGGTTAGATATGGCTTCATAAAATTCAGTTCCAAAGGTGGGAAAATGTATAGTTGATGTATATAAAATAATCCTATTAATTTTTTACCTTCCCTTTCTGAAGAATCAGAAAGAAAGAGCACCACATGCATCCTCTAGGACTTTCTGATAACTTTACTATCACGTACAATCACTATATCATTGATACACAGAATCCTGTGGTGGTTCTATAATACTACACTTAGACACAGACAACTGGGGTGCTGCCCAGGGCCCTACTCTTAATGACTCCTTAGGTACCCTAGAAGCAACAGCACTGCCGGGAGGGTTACTCCAAGCTCGAACAAGGACCTATATGGTCCTCAGTCTTAGTTTATAGGTTGTTTTCTGTCCACTCTCCAATCCTCCACCACCACAAATGGGATTGACCAGATGCCATGAGGAACTCTGAGACTCACATCTATGGGGTTATGTGGCAGGCCTGACTTCCTGAGGGCAACTTGGCAGATTGCTCTGGTTCTCTGGCATTATATTTTTTTCACAAAATCACATGAGATTGGGCTGCCGAAGTGCTGACATGTTGATCTGGGGAATCTCAATCATGTCAGACATAAATCAAGACTTGAGCCATGGATATAGGCTCATGTGTGACTCTGGCCATCCATAATTTGAACTCCACATTGCCTCTGGTCTCAGGCACCAAGGATGTCAGGTGGCGTCAAGCATCCTTTACCCTGTATGCTCCGGGCTGCTGGCACCAGGGTAGCCTCACCCCCATTACAGCCTCCACAGCAAGCTTCAGGCTGTCCCAGGAGTGGTTGCACCTATCTCCTCCCAGGGCTTTTGAGGACACTGCTCCACAAGCCAACAGACCTTTCCAGTCCATTTCTCCTGCCTCTGATCCATAAGGTTATTATACTCCTCTGCCAACTGTCCTAAGCTGTGCTGCAGAAAGGAGGGACCGTGCTTGCATAAATAAGATTGCTTTTTTTACTCAACCCATCATTCCTAGCTTGTGGTTCCTTCTGGTGGTAATGTATGAATGGCAATTCACTTTTTAGGAATATAGTGATTACGGCCTAAGGAGAGGCTAAAAGATGTGTTGTTCTATGTTTGTACTATAAAATTCTTACAGGTAAATATTACATGATCAGAAAAACAAATTATTGTTCACATTTTACTGCATAAAACTTGCCTTCGTGGCCATCTTCAGTGAAACCCAGCAACAATCCTCGTTTGACAGTCATTGGAAGCCTGGATTCACAGGTGGTACAATGGACAATGCAGCGTCATGGGTAATGGTGTGGTTGACATTATATAAAAGGTATTAGGGAAGTACAAAAGCAAGAAAATCTATATTACTTCAAATACAAATACTAAATAATCATGACATTGTGAGAAATAACAGCATAGAAGATATGGAATTAGCCGGAAGAGAGTGTATTTCACAGTAGAGTATAAAAAGATGGTGCCTGGGCACTTCACACACACTGAGTGGATAATAAACAAATATGTAAGTACTTCTTCTTTACCCGTTATTTTATATCTTCATCAATAAAACCCTATACCTCATGAATGTCTATAACACATGTATTTCATAACACATTTTAAAAATAAAACTGTTTATCTCTCTCTTCTCTCCCCATCTCCCCACCTCTCTCTCTCTCTTTCATATATATATATATTTCCTCCCCCCCCCCAAGACCTCATATGCCTTAGCAGTGGTCTTGAGGTACTAAATTTGAAAAAGATTTTTATCTCTATCTCCATGCAATGCAAAAACTGCTGGCCTGGCTTTGTTGAGTCTCATCATTGTGAAGTACACTGGCAAGAGATTTACCATAATCTTATAAATCAAACAATTATATGTTGGGTCATCTTGGGCTGCTATAACAAATACCATAGACTGGGTGGCTTAAACAACAAACGTTTTCACAGTTATAGGGTCTAGAAAGTCTGGGGTGAGGGTGCCAGCAGTTAGGTTCTGGTGAGAAGTCACTCTTACAAAGGGCTCTCCTCTTTCTGTCTCTTCACATGCGGAGAAAGACAGAGCAAGAGAGAGAGAGAGCATGCAATCTCTCTGGTCTCTTCTTATAAGGACACTACTCCCATGATGAGAGCCCTACTCTCATGACCTCATCTAAACCCAATTACTTCCCAAAAGCCACATCTCCAATTATCATCACATCAAGAGACAGAACTTCAACATCTGAGTTGGAAGGGGATTTGGCAGGGTTCAATCGATAGTAGTCAGTTCTTCGTTATGAGAACTTTCTTCCTGACATTGAATCAAAACCTATCTTTGTGTTATATCAGAGAAGAAGAACTTTCCTTTACTCTCTTCAGGTAAGTTTGTGAAAGCTTGCACATTAAAATAACAAAAAACAAATTAGGCACATAATTTTTATTAATATTTATGTGCATAAGAGTTCACAGTAAAGAAGTAAAACTCAAAGAAATGATTAGACTCAGGGGCATATATACATATCCTTTCAACAAAGGAAAGAGGATTTGGACTTCAAGAGATAATAAATTGTGGGGAAGTGACAAAGATAGAGACTATTTTGGTAAAGTCTGTTAACAACTCAGCTTGGTGTTCACTTCTTGACTTTGATAATGAAAATCTCTCTTCTCTTCTTGGTATCAGGGAACTCTTTCCTCAAAGGAAGTTTTATGCCCTGCTTTTAAGCAGATAATGGAATGTGAACTCTTCTTGCAACAGTTGATTCTCAATTCCCTTCAGATCAAAACCCCTTTGTCTACAAAGGTGGTCCTCAACTTTCACTGTGCATCAGGTGCATCTGAGGGGCTTTTTAAAATTAGGTAACTAGGTTCATGCTTCAGTGATCTGGTTTCATTTGGTCTGAGTGGAACTCAGATATGGGTGTATTTAGGAAATTCTACTGGGGATGCTCATGCTTAGCCAAAATTCCAATAGTTCCCACACTCCTGGCTGCACAATAAGATTACCGGAGAAACTTTTAAAAAATATATTGATGCTGTGGCCCTACCAAGACTAATTAAATCAGAATTTCAAGAGATGGTCCCAAAATTGTCATGTGGATTTAATAAAATCTCAGCTAACTCTACTCTGCAATGAGTATTGAGAACTACTATAGAGCATTTTCAGCTGGTGCTTTTGTTGCTACGTGGTGAAAAAGCATAATCTCTTTTATTCAAATTGACTGATTCTTTTGAAACTGTACAGACACAAACATAATCATAAATCTCATTAAATGCCAAAATGTATTACATTAGATCTAGAAAATGCGATAGTTCTTATAATGTTTGACCAGGAGTTTTATGGATTCTAATTAAGTTGGTTCACTATTTAAGTGAACCTGTTCACCATCTCCTGAAAAGCAGAGTCTTTCTAATTTTATATATTCTTATGTATCCATAAATGGACCCAACAAGAATCTGGGCATAACTTTTAGAATTCTACTGCAAGGAGATTTAGGATTATGCCGACAGGTTTCTTCAGCCCCCTCTCTGCCTGCCTTTACAAAGCAGGGCCATAACTGCAAAATTCCCCTCCAGAGAGTGAGGCAAACCAGGCTTGCTGATAAGCAAAACAGGAGCTGGCAGGCTTGGGAGGAACACAACCAAATCTCAAGCTTGTGTTTATCCAATCGATAAATGCCATGGCTCTTGAATACTGTTGTTTAAATTCATTTCTCAGTGGCAGAACAAAAGGAGAGCAATGAAAGCAATGCTGTTAGAGAACTCATTAGAGTCAGTAAGGAGAAAGGAGGCTTTAAGATAATCACTCTTAGGGAGACAACATACAGACCATCTTTTAGTTCACCATAATATCAGTAGGCAGTGTGGTGGTTAGGCAAAGCCTTTTGCTTAGTCTATAGAAAGATTACAGAAAGGAGAACAATCAATAGCTTCATGGCAGAGAATCTCCCTGGTTTGTGAAACCCTTTCTTTAAATCTTTTGTTGCTAATTTGGTTTTGGTAATATGAATCTCCTCCAGTGCCATCCACTGTTAGCCTTCTAGGAGCAGTTAGCCAAGCAGAAAGGCCACAGATCAAGGCTATTGTCTACTGGCAAAGGCTCCATTGAACCCTAATGGACTAGAAATCTAGCAAAACAAAGAATCCTTAGTGCTTTGCTTAAATAAATCCTACATCAGAGGCCAAGGGAGTCATTCTGATTCTCTGAAAAGGTAGTGATTAGAAGGTGAATCTATTATGAACAAAAGGAAAAAAAGAAGAAGAAAAGAAAGGAGTATGAATGAAAGAACATAAAAACGAGAGAAAGGATCAAACTTCTCTATCTTGCAATGTTTCCTCAAAGGCTTATGGGCAAAAATTTGAAAGAGATCTTAGAATCCTTACATAGAGTGGTCTGTGATGTCTTCTGTATACGTAAATGCAGAAATTTTTACTATCTCTAAAAGAGAGACTGTTTGCATGCCTTTGAGTAGTCCTCACAATATTTATGACAAATGAGAGAAAGAAGAGAACATTCAGCTTTGTTGTTTGTGGTTATCTTTTGACGCATGGAACTTCTGGAAATCAAATTATATTTTCTTTAAAATCTTAAGTATTTTTTTTTTTAAATGTGAATTTGTAATCTCTGCCTCGGCTTTGCCCTTATTTCCTCCTCTAACCCTAAAGGTTGAGACCCTTGATAAAGTGTGTGCTTTCACTTTTGGTGTCAGGCTGCAGACTAATAACTGGGTGCTGTGATTATTAGAAAGTGATGAAGTAAAAGGCATTTAACCACTAAAGTTAAGAAAAGCAAGTGTAGTTAAAATAAAGTAAATTATTTTGACCTGAAGAAAATGAAGTTGACCATTACCAGGAAAAATTTGCTTCTCTTGCTGCAATAGAAAACAGCAACAAAAAGCTCAGAAATCAGCACCCACACGATCTATTGAGCACTTAACCATATGCCGGGGAAGAGCTAAGTTCATTTGATATCCATAAATATTCTCAAAGATAAAGTATTTTTATTATTTTACAAGTGACACAATTGAGGGTAAGAAACCATAAGTAACTTGCTAAGAGTCATGTAGCACCTAAGAGGAACCATGACTAAAACTGGGCTGGCTGGCTCTAAAACCATTCCTCTTCAATAGAGCTTTCTCCATCTTCCCTCCGATGCCCTTTTCAGATTTGCCTTTTCCTCTTCCGAATCCTACAGAGATTGTCTCTCAAACCTCTTTTCTCAGACTCCGACTAAAAAAAGTCTGTTTTGTTGTTCCCAGATTATAAAAATGGGGACTTTAATTAGATTTTAAAAATTAGTCAGCTGAAATTTCTGGTTTCTTCTCACCTGATCATTTAAAATAACTTCCTATGAAGACCTATAAAAAGAAAAGTCCAGCAGGAGAAAAGACATGCTGATTGCTGAGCTATCCTCCTCGAGGATTCTGCAAGAACCATAGCAAAGTCAGTCCTACTTAAAGATGTGCCCATGTTGGTGCTGTTCTGGAAAAAGTAAGGTATTCAGAACAGTGAGTTTCCTGTTATCTTTCTTCAGGAAAGGGACACATCAAACAAACTAAAATATTTCATCAGCCGTAAGCAAGGAATTTTTCATTGCTCCCTGTGGCATGGGTATGCTATTTGGTTGTTTGATTTTTAGTTGCTACAGATTTAGCAAATAAAAATGCAGGATGTACAGTTGAATCTAAATTTTAGAAAAACAATACATAATTTTATGGTATAACTATAGTTAAATTTCAGATAAATTATATATATATACATATATATATATATATATTTAGCATAAACATTTTTAATATGTGTAACAGCCAATATCTGGGACACTCTTATACTGAAAAGTTATTTATATTAAAATTCTATATCGTGTGACTGTGGAACCAGCTCAAATAGCCCTATCCTGTTTCCTGAGATACTCAGTTGCTTTTCAGAGACACAGACCAAAAATTGTGTCATGCAGCCGGTACATGCGCAGAAGAGAGAACTTTGACCTGCAGCTCAGAAGAGAAAACTTTGACCGCAGTTGCTCCCGGAAACAGTCTTTCTCTCTAGCCCCTCCCTGCCTTACTCCCCACTGACACACATGCGGGACCAAAGGATCAGGGCATAACCAGAAATTGAACACCAAAACCCTTTCAGAATCAAAGGGTCCATTGTCTAGAAAATTCAGTGTTGATGCACCTTACCATAAATTCCCGATCTCCAAGGTCCTCCGATTTAAACTTGTCCTGCCAGGGCTTCCACATACCTGTTCCCCCTATATCCTTAAAAACCCTCTTGAACGCTGGATGGGGGAGTTCAGGCTTTGAGCAATAACTTCATGTTCTCTTGGGTGGTGCCATTTGTTATAAAACAGACAATCTTTTTCCAATGCAATTTTCGGTGTTTTGTGTTTCCCTCTGCTAGAGCCAGGTGGATGAACCCTTTCTGTTCAGTAACAATTGTTTATCTGAAATATAAATTTAAGTGGATAGTCTGTATTTTATCTGACAACCATACAATGGGTCTACACATGATAATGGAACCTGAAATGGGCTATTTGTATAAATAAACCTTGTCTTTAAAATTAAAACAAAAGTTAATTAAGATATAGTAATGTAAATGCATATATTATTTGCAACCTATTCTGGGTATCATTGTGAGAAAACTAAAGGTCATGTCAATTGGTTTCACATTTTCTTTGTAATTTTAGTGTAATTTCTTTGTCTTTTAATTGTTATTTCATTGTATTACTCTTGGTGAAATGGTTTCTGGTTACACATTTATTGATTGATTCATTCATTCATCCTCTCAAAAGTGCTTATTTACTCTGTACAAGGCACACATCTTGTACTATAGGGATTCAAAATGAATATGAGCCAACCATTATCTTCAAGAAATCTACTGTTTTATTAAAATAGTGTAAATGCCTGAGAATTCTGAGAGGAAAGCATCATTATTGTCTGAAGTTAGAAGGCAAAATGTGGCAGGCACAAATGGACCTCCAATCAGGCTACACTGAAAAAAAAGAAAAACAATCAGTAACAAATTCTTACAATTTAGCCACCTCGGTACTTACTCACTTTGCTGCCTATAATTCATATGACTGGCCAATTTGTACATTAATGTTTCTAATGTTATATATATGTTTTTTTAAAATAAAGAATGCCCAGTGCCTTCAGTGGCCATTTGATAGTCCCATTTTTTGCTTGGGTAGTTTTATTTTTAATATCACAGGTAGTTAGCTTTGAGTACATATTAGTAAGCTTCATCATGTTTCAGTATTATGTCGAGATCAACAAATGCTGGTTTCATATCGAGGCATTAACTCTATACTTGTTTCTCAGGGCCTCACCTAGAAAAACTTATTTTCTCAAGGCCTGATTTTTCTTTTTTCTTCTTTTTATTGATATAATATAAAAATAAATACTATGACTTTTATCTTCCTACCAGGAGTAATAATGAATGCAGTGCCTGCAAGAAGCCTTCAGCCTCCACAGGGATTCTAAAATACTGAGAGCTGTTACTCGTGGCTTGGCCCAACTGCCTCACACTCCTCAGATAGGTGTTAGTTATGAGGTGCTGTTGGCCAGACATTTTAACTCAAATAAAATCCCCTTTCCCAAGTGCCAAAGCTGCTGTTGTTTGCACTATAACTATAGGTCTTGTTGTTTTGGTTCCTCTTGCTTATTGGATTTACACTGTGTGAACCAGGGCTGCAGAGAGAAATTGCTGTAGCTCTCATTACCTAGTATCTGGGTTTGGCTTCAGTTGAAGTGTTTGTTTGGTTGACTTCTTCCCCAGAATCCAATTCCTTCTTCTCTCTCCAATTATTGCTATTTCTTTTGGTTTATACAGCTCTAAAGGACTCAAATATGTGCCATGTCATTAATTCTCTCAACATCCTTCCCTAATAAAGAAAATTATTCCATGAATATCTAGAATAGCCAAGCAATGTTAAAAAAAAAAAAAATCTCTGTATTTAGCCTTAGTTTTAGCCAACCCCATCAATGTTTTAATATAAAACAAATCTCTGAACACTAAGGGTAGAGACAGCATATAGACAGACTCCTACAGAACAGAATTCAGAGAGGTAATAGTCAATTACTTCCAAATATTTCTCTACCAAGGTCAAGCCATCTCAGGGGTCAGTGGACATTTACCTGGAAGCCTCTGGGGGAAATTTCAGCTTTTCCACTTTACTTTATAGGACATTTTTCTTTATTATCCATTAAAAATGAGTCATAGTCACGTTAGACTATGAACTCAATTTCAGCAGGCTTTTGGTTTTTGGTTTTTGGTTTTTGGTTTTTGCTTCAATGTTATTACAGCTGAATTGTAAGTATGTGCATGAAGGGATTTTCAGTATTTGCGTTCCAATTAACTGATAAAGCTCCTTGGAATTTCACTACAACATGTGAGAGGCCTTGGAGATAACACCATTTTTGAATGGCAAGTTTCATATGTCCCTCGGTGACAGTTGGGATTACCTAGTGCTCCAGCACAATTCCAGTGGAGAAATATTTGTCACGTTTAATTGACAATTTAGTGTTATAATTATGTATTAAGTGTATTTACTCCACTCAAGCATTAAGATAAGCAAATACTTAGCTTTTTCCCTCATAAGAATTAAGGGAAAACATGCTAGATATTTTCTTATCTACTTACAGATAGGTTGTCTGTAACCATATAACTCTGACTGCCTTTTGGGAATGGCATCTTAAATTTTGTATGTGATCGCTGTCATTGCAGTGTAGATTGTCATATGGAATTCATCAAAGTCGGATCTTTCTCTGCTTAAGAAACAGAGCCTGATCTTGATCCTAACAACATCTGTTTTGGATTACCTAATATGTTTAAATGCTCCTCTTTTGGCCTGAGATTTTTTGCATAATCCTATCTAATTCTTATCTCCTAAGGATGCCACTCTTGCTTAGAATGAGATAAAGAGTCTGCCTGACTAGAGATTCCTGCCTGAGAATTGTGAATTCTTCCTTGTAAAAGTTAAGCCCTCCCCCCCACCCCAACATTTACACTGAGTGTTAGAGAAAAAACCAGTGAAGAAAGAAAAGAGATGACATGTGATTCTTTCCCCCATTGTCTTTCTATCATCTCTTCTTTCTATTTTTAAAATTGCATCTTTTCTCCTGGGAAAAGGAAAATGCCTTCTTTCCATGTTTGAATGTGACTATGTAGAAGTCAGCCTTGAGCAAGAAGCTCTAGTTTTTGAAAAGTGGGTGAATGCCCTGCAGTGCACCAATTTTTAATATTCTTTTCTGTACCAAGATAAAATTAAAAGTTTCTTTATATTCATGAGTAAGTGAATAGGATTGGGTTTTTACTCATGGACTCCTGTCTTAGAAACCTTGTAATTATCAGAGCAGGTAGAGTCTCTGTTTTGCTGTTGCTACTATGAACATAGTAAGAAAAAAGAGACAATGATGCTTAAAAATGATTGAAAGTTAAAAATCATTATGATGCAATTATTATTATTATTTATTATTATTATTATGTCAAAGAAATAAACCACAATGTTAGAAAAGATGATAAATTATTTAGTGCCTAAAAACAAAACAATACCCATGGGCAAGTCCAAACTTCTAAAGAAACAAGCATAGAGATTGAGAGATTTGAAAAAGACACTCCTCTCCTTCCCTTCTTCCTCTGTATCTCCACTCACAAACACAACCACACCAGTCATTAATGCTTACTATAATCCTAGGATTTGCTCTGTTGAAACTAATCAAAATGCAAATACTACAGAGAGGGGTAACACTTTGCATAAACTACCATCTATCAACTCAAATTAGTGACAATATCTAGTTAGAAGAACTCTGGGTAAATTGAGCAGAGGTACTGGGGTACTCTAATTGAGTAGGTACTCCCAATGTGACCTTAGACACTAGTCAGTGATTCAGATACTTCTGTGGGGACATCGAAAGCCAAAGGTAAATTCTGAGCCCGGAGAATGTGATGAGGAACAGAGGCAAGGTCAGAAAGAGAGGGCCATAGGAAGTCAATGAATTATAAAAGACACTGAAGTAAGTTTCCCTTTATTCATAGGTAATCCTGGCAATGAGTGTCTCTCAGCATCTCAGGATTAGAATCAGCAGGCTAATGGTAAAATGTGCAACCATTTCATGCACTTTTATGAGACCAACTAAATGAGTCAGCTGAGTTAAAAATCTTTATTTCTGCAAAAATGCACTGTTAAGAAAATATTACTGTATATCATCTGGTGATCTGTTAGAACTGGGAATTAATCAGTGGGAAACAACCATCTCTGAAAGTCTTTGCTGCTGACTAAATAAATGTGAGATAAAATTAGTACAAATGGGTAACAAGAAATGATTTCCATATTTTACTGACAGGTAATGTTAGGAATCATTAGCCTAATGGCTTATGAACTTCCTGTATTATCAAATGACATTCTGGAGTAATATTATGATCAGGAGAAAAATTTTTTTCCGTGCATGTCATAAAGAGGTTCTGCAGTATTAAAAAAAAAAGAAAAGTGTATGTATAAATACTTAGACAATTTTTCTCTTAGAGAATCATTGTTTTCTTTGTTTAAGCAGACTGAAGAAAGAGAAATATGAGCTTATTGATGGACTCTGCATATTCAGAAGGCCCTGGAAAGCCATAGTTATCACTATAAATTCTTTTCTCAGTAAGTTTCCTTAAGGTGAGAAATTTGTCATCTTGACTTAAAGAACTGTCTCAGCTGATACTCTGAATGATGTTGGCAAGGTAAGACCTTGGAGAGATGAAAAGTGAAATGCTTCGCCCTATATCCAGGATGCCATTTCTGTTAACAACTGGGCAAAATCTCTGTGTTGTGTACGGTGAGGTCATCGAATGGCTGAAAGCCTGTCCAGCCAATTGTCTGAGAAAAGAATGTGTTGCCAAGACAGAAAGCAGAGCTGAGAAGGATGGAGTTAAAGGTGGCCTGCTGCCCTCCATTTTCACCACCAGGATGACTTCTCACTATGTCTCTGAGGTTAGGCCTGGGATTTTTGAGTGCGGCCTTGGGCTCTTTCAAAGCCCAAGTGGACAGAACTGGGATAAAATGCTCTTGGTCAGAGCCAAAAGGAAGCTCAGGATAGAAAATGACCAGGTTGCTGAAGAGAGTTTGGCTGAAGAAGATTAGTGGTCTCTAATGAGAAGGAAAAACCAGCATAAATGGTTTTTAGGGAGGAGATGCTGGTTGTTCTCCCTGGTCCCAAGGAGGTAGGGAAGAGTATATCCCCCCTAGCCTCTCTGCCTTGGCAGGAGAGGACACCGGGAGGAATTGAGGCTTCCTCCAGAGTCTGCAAAGTGATGATGATATAAAGGCTCATATCTCCCACAATTTAGCACATAACACAATCTGCAGCATCTGAACATAAAATTTCAGGAAAATAAAATAGCTAGAGGAAATGCATAAGGATGTGGCCCCCAAATCAGTTAGGAACCTAAAGAAATTCAATGAAAGCACATACTGTATCTTTGAATCTTTACAAATATAAATTTTAAAATTCAGTAAGAAAACAAAAAAAGATTCATTAACATAAAGGAATAGAACAATTCATTGCTAAGCTCAATTTAAGAAACAGACATAAATCTATACTACCCATTAAATAGAGGCTATATGTATTTTATATAGCAAATAAATATTTATAAAGAAATGATGAGATACTGGTCTACAAATAAAACTTTAAGTAATTTTTTATAATCGAGATTTGCCTTTTCCTGGGACATGTTATCTGATCAAAAAATGTTTGGAAATCAATAATTTTTAAATGACTCAAAGCATAGTAACTTCTGAATATTAGTTAACATTCTTGCAGTTTACACTTAGAATAAACTAGACTCTACAAATGAGAAAGGGCTTTATGTAAGCATGTTTCAATTGGACCTTTACCTTGACCTTGCCTGTGAGAACAATCTACCAGTGGGTAGCTCCATGTAGAAGCCCAAAAGTCTCTAAAAGTGAAACTTCCTTCCAAGTGAAGCAGCCTATAGGTCAGTTATCCTAGGAAATAAAAATAGGAGAGCACAAAGCATTCAAGGCTGCAGAAGTCTGTATTTTTGATAGTATCAGAAAAATGTAAATTTTGTTTCTTTGTTTCCTTTTTTATTTTTTATGTGTTCTTCCTTGGGTTGGCATTGACCCCGATAGATATAGATGATAGATAGATAGATAGATAGATAGATAGATAGATAGATAGACAGATGATAGACAGATGATAGATATCTAGATAGATCTGGATGTAGATATGTAAACTCTAGTATGCCTTAGTGGTTCTTAGATAGAGATATTTGAAGACAGATAGATTGAAGAGAGTAGGATATCGAATATTTGACTCAGAGAATCGAATCTACTGATCAGAGATGAGGAAATGAAGAACCCCTTGTCAAAGTCAAGGAGCATGATTGACCACCTCTTCCCTTGAATCCTGACAATATCTTGAAAGTCTTGTATTGTTGCCAGGATCTGTGCATATCTTAAAGCTAGACAAAACTTCATGAAAAGTCTTTTGCTGTTCTTCAAGTTTTCACTCTGATTCTTGAGGTAGCCCCTGTTCTCTTCTTTCTTTCATTATCTCCAGTAGTCATTTGAAACGTCGTCTCTGCGGCTCCTTGCTTGCTTTAGAAAAAGTACCAAAGCATATGGTCATTGCAGAGAATATTCTTCCATTGTCTCTGCTGAATATCTTAACGTATCCACTGACCTCCTATCACACGGAGCACTTAGGAAAGCATTGTCCTCCCTAAATGTACCTGAATGGCCAAGATTACAAGCTGGTGAAAGTCAGAGCAGCTGGACGCTAGAAGGAGCATTCTCTACAGTATGTTAAGAACAAGTCTGGATGAATAGGCAAAACTATTTCAAAAGCAATTTTTCCCTTTTTTTATGAAGCTCCACATGAAGCAATAAGGCACATATCTCAAGAAATGCAGGGTAATGAAAAAACTGGCATTGTTCAGATCCCAAATGTTCAGGTCACCGTAACTTAGAGAATTATAGTCTAAGATACACTGCCATTAAGGTCTCAAGTCACATATCGGGAAAGAAAAATATTTCATTGATATGTTATTTATATATCTTCTTATTGAGTCAATTCTTAATTTGCACCATTGTGGGGGAGCTGTGTGGTATTCTATACAGTACTGTCAGAGACACATGAGTGACTGTCCACATGAGCATTTTGAAGGATTGTTTACATTAGTCAAAGCCATATCAGTTAAGCTGCTATAACAAACTCCAAAATGTGTAAAGGTTTAAAGCCAATAGAGACTTATTTCTTGCTTATGCATATTACAAACTGGAACTACCTAATCAGTGTTCACTGCTTCTCCAAATGATGATGCACAGAGATCAGTTATCTTCCGAAAGGTGGCCTAGAAGGTTACTTGAGGGATGACCCCTTTTCCAGTCAATCAGAAGGAGGCAAAAACATAGATCCTCTGTCAAGGTGGTAGCAGTGGGCTTGGCTGGGAGGTGGCATGTATAACTCACAATTCTCTTTCATTTATTGGAAGTCAGCACATGGCCACATGTTGGAGGCTGGGAAATGCAGGCAAGCTATGAGCTCAGAGAAAAGAAGAAATGGGTTTGTAAACATACATCAGGCTCTCCCATTCTGGTCTTCTAAATCCATTTTTGGGTACCATTTTCTTCAGAACTGGGAATATTTTTTAAAAATGATGCAATCCATTACTAACTTGAAAAGTACTCTGTAGCCAATACCATTCCATTTAAATTACCACTAAATTGTGTTCTATATTAAATTACCTGTTCTGAATCTTTTCCATGTATCTTTCTGAATCAGGTATCTTCTCATATGCTTTGTCTTTTCCCTTTTGGCCTGAAGATTTAATTTTATTCTTTCACTGCTACATAGTCCATCTCTAGTGCCCTAAATGTAAAATTCATTCAGCTAAGCCAGCCGGGAAACAGGATAAGGTCAGTGCAGTTTCTCCCTTAGGTAGGGGCTTTATCTCATCAAAATATTCCAAATCCTCCACCTGGCAAATCAAAATTGCTGCTGCCCTTTCGTGAACCCAGGAGAAGGTGATGGGTCAGATAGCTACCTCCTGATCCCCACACAATCCAGATGCTGACACTAAAATTTGTCTAAGCATAAGCAAATCAGAGGAAGATGCAGTAAGTGTCAGTCCAGCTGCCACTAGGTACCACTTGATATTTGTGGAGATTGACATGAGGAAATGTTCCTGAGAAATCCCCTTTGGCAGTGCGGTAGAAATTTCACATCCACCCTAAAATTACTTGCGGAGCTATTTACACTCTGCCACCAAAGTTTCCATCATCAGAAGAGACAGCTGGATTTTGGATATGAAAATGCTACTTTAGGCGTGTTGGCAAGACCCACAGAAAGAGAAGCTCACAAGTCCTCTGGGCAATTCCTGTAAGGATCTTAATGAGGCACCTTTCTGAAAAAGAAAAAAAGTGAATTCAAACAGCAGATACTAACATGCCAAAGAATGGAATGGACACACATTAGAAATATCTGGATCGTTTGGATGCAGAAATGATATTTTGGGGGCACAGTCTGATATGCACGCAGACATGACGCAGGTAGCTACAGCAGTATGTGTGGCCTTAACAATCTCTGTCATGATCTTCCAGTTGAAGCATGAGGATCAACTGTAACTGCTCAAGCACCCCTGCCCTGGCTGAGCAACACGTAAGAAATCAGCCACTGAACCCTGCTGCACGGGGCTGCTATAAAATCCTACAAGGCTTTGCTCACTTTGCAATCTCTTTGTCTGTGAGTCTCTTCTTCTTCTGATCACTTGTGTTAATCCCTCATTCTAAGTCTTTCCTTGTGACTTGGGATAATTCACTTAGCCATGATCTGTTGGTCCAAGCCATTCTTTCATTTCTTCATCTATCTGGGGGCTAGTCCGTCATCCTTTTTTATCATTTTTTCAGCCTAATTTTCTCTTCCTGTCTCTTACATAAAACCTAAAAGACAATTATCCTACAGTTTGAATTAAACCATCATGGTGAATTTTTCTTACTCTGTATTTTATAATTTAAATATTTCCTTGTGTTCTTTCTTTCTTCTTCCCCTCAAAGCGTACCTGTCTTCTAAGACTTAACCTCTACTCTGTCAAGAGTCAGCTACATAAGCTAAGAAATACATTGCAAAAATATGTTCAGTTGGGTTCCAGGAATCCCTAAGGAATGAGTCTGCATAAAATAATGATATTTTGAATTTAGTGCAAAGCATGTGGCTCTAGTGGTGGAAACACCTGGCCCCTGGTAGACTTTTAAGGGAGACGTTTGGGAAAAAAATGGTTTCTAAATGTCCTTTAAATAACAGAATAGTATGTCTTTCTCCTCTGTTTACATTTAGAGCCATCACTGTTTTATAATTTTCTCTAAAAACTATAAAAACTTTTTTTGATGCAATACTGCTGTCATACTTAGAGTTTGTTTCAAATAACCTGAAATAATATTTAACTTTATTTTTTATTCAGTGCATTAATATAAGTACAAAAAGCTAGAGAGACAATATTTAATTTTCTCTCTGCATGGTTAAAAAATGTATATGCACGACTATGTATCATGTTCTCACCTAATTTGACTTACTCCATGGATACAGTAGATTAAAATAATAGTAGATAATTTAAGATTAATTAAGTAATGGGAACAAAAAAAATCTCAGTGTAAAGACAGCAAAATAGCAAAATTTGTATCTGCATAAATAAACAATTGAAGTGCAAGAGAGTTAAAAGCTCTACAGGAATTGATAGAAAAATCCACAGAAGTCAATAAAGAAACTCTAGGCAAGAATGTGCAGTAAGTCTACAAAGGCCTAATAAAATGCTAGCTAACAGCACTGAGATTCATTGACCACAAGGATATAGACCAATTTGCAGTAAACTCCAATAATCGAAATGCCTTCACAGTGAAAATTGATATGCATAATTTTGACTGTAAGTCATTGAAAGATCTTGAATGCCTCTGATGCACTAAAAATTTGATTGTACTCACCATAATTTTAGAGATAAATGCATTTATTTCTGAATAAAGAGATTTTAAAAATATTTCCTTTGGCAAGGAGCTATTTCACTAAGAATCATAAAATTCTGAGCTAGAAATTGCAATACCAGTCTTACTAATTCAGTATACCAAACCAGAAAACAGAAGGTTATCAGGAAGATTGGGAAATTTAAGGCATAATCAGGGGTGAAGGAAGGTTGGAGCCCAGGGGAGACCGGGGGAGACCCAGAATAACAAACATGATTTGCCAAATACAAATAAAATAAATCCATACAGCTGAACCCATGTGTAGACAAAAACCCATGAACAAATCACCAGAATGTGGGAACTAGAAAGAAAGGGTGGTCAGCAGTCTAATGTAATATTTTGTATATTTCTTAGAATTTACATGGGATCTCATCAGTCTGCTTACCAAAACAAATAGCCCTGCCTCTGCCTTTTTCCTTAACCCATTTTAGTAATGGGCAAAATTAAAGCTTAAGTAAAAAGAAGTGTCCAAGGTCACATAGTTGGGAGTAAAAGAGATGGGACTTATATTTAAGTTTTATGTTTTCTCTTCAATATTCTCTTCAATCTGAAAAGCCACCTTTAGGCAGACATGCCTGAGGGCTCAAAGCATCCAGTAATCTACTTAGTTCTTTTTTCCCCTGGGCATACGAGTAATCTGACAGCCAGAGTAGGAAACTCAAACCATGTTTTTTTTTTTTTTTTTGAATTCACTCTAGAATATAAGAAGTCTCAGACTAGATGGCCATTTACCTTTGGACCAATCGTCCCTCTGAAAGGAAAAGGGGAAGATTGTTTCTCATGGGGCTGTTAATGATATTAACTCACTAACTGCTTCACTCCCACTATTCACACAGCAGAGTTGGTTCTGTGAGCACTAAATCAATTTTAAAAACAAACAGGCATAGCTGAGTTTGTCATCCTAAATTTATTATTAAAAACATATTTAGTGTCTATTTTGTGCCTGATAATGGAGTACAAGATATATAAACACCATTCTGACTTCAAGTTGCTTACAATTTACAGATTATTTCTTCCTCAGATGACTCCAAATAATAAAATTGTTCTAAATTACTTTTGTAAGTAGTCAACCTTTAAAATAAATTACATCACATCACAATAGAAAAGTGATTTCCTGTATTGCAGGGCTTGTGGTAATGATACAATACACTCCTCCTGGTTTCAAATGGTTTTTTTTTCTCCATTTTTAGGTAAAACTTGTTTTTGTTTTTTGTTTTTTGTCTTTTTAAATTTTATTATTATTATTATTATTTTCGGTGCCAAATGACATCAGTTGACTTCCTGGATATATTTGTACTAACTGAAAGTTTTATAAAATATATATATTTATTATGCATTTAGCCTACCTTATATCCTATATTATATAACACAGAAAATGTGCTAAAGCAAACTTTTTTGAACTCAGCTTTTTAAACAACTGTGTGGTTTAAAATAGTAAGTGCAAAAATATAATTGAGTTGGACTCTCCTTGAATGTATCTCTGTGCACCTGGTCTCAAGGTCACGATCCAGGGCAACAGAGTCTGGCTGCTCAGCTATCTTTCCCTTCCTTGGTTAACCACCACTACCTGGGGTTTCTCCTTATGTTACATAATTTTTTTTATTCTCATGTTTATAATTATAAATACAATGACTAAAAACAACTGGCTCTTTATCTGCATTTTCTTCCATAAGGGACAACAAAGAATTCACTGTGGCCTTTTTTCCTCTGTTCTTCAACAATTATCATTTATTAGAAAATGATTTGAGTATGCTTCCTTAACTTATCTTGGAGAGTTTTATTTTCAAACTATGTGTTTAACTTTTAGAGTAAGTAATACATTCACAAGTATAAATCAACAAGTGCAAATGGCCTGGTGTAAAGAGTCCTTCAATTCTAGCTGTTCACATCCACTTCCCATTTTTCTCAGAGGTAATTATTGTTCATCCATATATTTTCTTACATAGGGTCACTTTGCACTTTATGAGAAGACACAATTATTTATTTATATTCCCCCTCTTTACATCAATTTTATCATATAAGGCACATGCTTCCTTAATTTCCTTTTTCCTTTTTTTTCTCTCACTCTTTTTTTTTTTTTTTTTTTTTTTTTTTTGCTTAATAGTATATTTGAAGAGCTTCCATGTTAGTGTATGGAGAATATCCTCATTGCATTTTTTTTTTTTTGAGCACACATTGATGGATTATTTCTCAATATAAATGTTTCTCAAATGTAGATCTTCAAATACAGGTGTTTTGTGCAGAAGAATTGAAATAATTAAACATTATTCCAGGCCTGTTCACAAGTGAATAGAAGCAAAGTATGTTCCAGTCTTCCAGCTCTGTAAAACACAGCTTACCTGTTCTTAAACACACACTACTTAATGCTCAAGGGTCAAAGAACATATAAGTACATATATATTTGAGATCAGTGGACTTATGTTTTATATATAATTTACATTTGTAAAATACTAATGATTGATCTTTCCATTATCCACCCATGATGGGGAGATCCAACTTAACCACCAAAACAGCTAGAATAATTGAATGGTCTTGCCATTCAAATGTTGCTTCTGAAGTGTGCACAGAGTCAATAATATAATTGCCCTATAAAGTCATAAATTCATAGACACCTTAATAATTGACACTTGTGTATAGCTTTATAGTGTATCAGACACTGTATTGACCTCTTTACAAAGAATATCTCATTTAAGATCACAAAGTAATGTTAGACACTATTATCTTTCTGCTATTACAGCCAAGAAAAATGAGACAAAAGAGTATGAATAATTAATTACAGTCCACAATATTAAGTGATACAATCAGTAGTTACAAACAGAACCTTAGTGCTTAGTCCCTATGCTATTCTATTACAACTTCCTCCTTCATTATACTAACCAACCCCCATGACTTTCAGTTTGGAGTCTCACCTAGTATGTTTTCTGAGCCATATGGGCCAAAGCTCACATTCTGCTCCACTGTTTACTGGTTATGAAACTTTGGGTGAGGTTCTGAAGCCCTCTCTGAGCCACTGGGGATAATAAAATTTATAACTGTTTAGTTGAACATTATATCCATTTTATGGGGTGTTCCTCTTGGTGTTATACAATGCTGCATTGTTGTAGGATAAAAAAAGAACACACACAATATTACGTAAATCTTTAGCACAAATAAATGTCCAATAACTAAGAGTTTAAATAACAACAGAAGAAATATCAATCAGTGTTGAATTCCTAAAGAAACTGTAGCTGTAGGAGAAGTTAGGATATAAATGAGACTGAATTTCTCTGAAATGCTTAGTGTAATGGCTTCAACTTTCTGAGACATTAGAGACACTCAGAAACATCAGAAGCTAGTATGGTCTCCTGAGTGCTAGTTTTGCTTGCAAGAAATCAATTCTAAACACCTATCTGCTGACTCATGGTAAGCCTGACATGCTCTAAAAAAATATAACAACAACAAAAACAAACAAACAAAAAACAGAAACACTACAAGCAGATAAAATAGCTCTACCCCATATTTGACTTAACCCATTGTATTGCTGGGGGAACAGCAGAAGCTGGAGTTTTCTCAAGTAGTAAGAATTCCGTCTCGTTCCTTATCCCTTACCTGGGAGAGTTAATATTACATAGAAAGAAAATCCTTTTAACATAAGGCTTGAGGCTTCCAAAAGAGATTTGAGATATTTTTAATAGCTTTATTGAGATATAATTCATGTACCATACAATTTACTCATTTTAAGTGACCAATTCAATGGTTTTTAGTATATTTAAAGTTACAACCATCGATCTGAGAACATTTTCATCACTTATTAGCAGGCATTCCCCAATTTCCCCATCTTTCCCCAGTGTCTGACAAAAAATAGTCTGTTTTCTGTCCCTACAGATTTGCTAACTTGGGATATTTTGTATAAATGGAATCATACAACATGTGATTATTTGTAACTGGCTACTTTCCCATAGCATGATGTTTTCAAGGTCCATTCATGCTGAAGCACATATCAGTACTTCATTTTTTTTATTACCAATAATATTCCATTGTATGAATACATCCCTTTTTGTTTTCCAATCATATCTGGTCAACATTTTGGTTGCTTCTCCTTTTTGGTTAGTGTGAATAATAATGCTTATATGAGCATACACATAGAAGTTTTTGCGTGGACATGCATTTCTTTTCTCTTGGGTACACAACAAGAAGTGGAATTGCTGGTCATATGGTAGCTCTGTTTAACTTTTTGAGAAACCACAAGACTGTCTTCCAAAGCAGCTGCACTATTTTATATTCCTATAAGTTAAGTCACTTTTAAAGCCTAATATTCCATGTTCATTCTTTAAAAAAAAAAAAATAGTGGTTTTTCTTTGAACTGTCATTTTACCTGTTAGAGTGACTGTCCAAGAAGCCAGATTAAGCGATTAGGCTACTGAAGGGAAATATTATCACACATTAAATCACTAACATGCTTTGTTTAACATTGTCTGTCACTTTCTTTTCTGTAGACAATCTAGTCACACTTGTCATCTAATCCTTCAGTTACAATCCATTTTTCTCTCTGAACCTTATCCACAGTGTTCTTGGTGTGAGAAAACAATTCACAGTAACCGTACGTTGGCTGTCCCAATGCTAGTGGTTTTACTGTATGTATCAATCTGTTTAACTGCTTTCCTGCTGCTTTTATAAACGTAACCTCTAGATTCACTGTTATAGTTTGACAAGAAAATGAATAGATGGTGCTTAACAAAAAAGAACAAAAAATAATTTTTTTGTGAAATCACGTTCCACTATGTTATCCATCGTCTACAAAATAAAAAATTAACAAAAACAAGTCATAAGTACAGTTGTACATGCACTCTTTGTTTGTATTTGCAAAATCCATAAAATTGTATCTTCTAAAGTTGGGAAGAAATGATTTATACTAATGTAGCAATTGATAATTTTTCTTATTTTTAATATGGATTACAATTTGAACATGTATTGAATATTACTTCTTTCCTACAATTCATGTTGGAAAGCTATAAACTTGTTTTGCTTTTTAAAATTTTGTTTCTGGAATTCCTCTTCTGGTGGTATCTTCAGAACTACACAGTGCATTTAAAGTGATTCACAAATATTTATTGGGTGTCAACCATCTGCAAGGCACTGTGCTAAAACTCTTGAAAAGAATTTTAGAAGCTATTATTCTTTGAATGTGTTCATGGAGGCAAATATTACTGCATGGATGGTGGCTTTTATTTGGGGAAATTGTCAAAAGTTATTCAAATCAATTCTGCTGGATGAGGTGAGTAATATCCATGAAGCATGATGACATTCTTAATGGTCAAAATTATAGTTGACTATAAATTTATGAGCTGATTTTCTTTCATGGTTCATTAACCATATTTGAAGAAAATTGCACAAGAGTAGTTCTACCAATGTTCAGTGTAGTGATGGCAATGGTGGATGTGTGATGCCAAAGTAACTGTTTTGATGGATGGCACTCTTTGGACATGTTAGTCCTGGCATGTTTTTAAAACACACTCATTGCTTATTGTCACACTTATATAGTGTCAAAAAAATACTGAACCGGGAAAATTTAGCCACATCGATAGCCAAGATAATGTCATTTTCTGGTGACTAGTTTCTTCTCTGAAAAAGATAGAGACAACTGATAGCACATGTGACTTGTTCTCACAGAATGGAGCTGAAGCTCGAGTGTTACCTATTCTAACAAAGGAATTGATGTGGAAAAAAACATTCCAGCTGACAGGGTTTTTTCTGTACCTGTTTGTAGAAATTTCTTGAGGTGACCTACTTGTAGAAAGCACGGAAACAGATCTTGGTATTATCATATTTGTAAATTGTAACTATTTAATAAAGCTTTAAAGAATAATTCATGGTTGACGTACATACTGACTACTGAGTGCATTCCTGTCTTTCTTAATTCTCTGGACTATACTCAACGACGCTTTTTAACCTTTCCTGTCACAGAATTGGAAAACCTAGTTCCTTAGGGCTCAATAACAATTACCCAATTGGGTGGCTTAAAACAACTGAATTTATTGTCTCACATTTGCTAATGTCTTAAAGTCTGAAATCAAGGTTCAGCAGAGTTTTATTCCTTCTGGAAGCAGAAGAAACATTTGTTCTATGGCTCTTTACCAGTTTCTTGTGGTTGTTAAAAATCCATGGCATTCTTTGGCTTGTAGATGCCTCACTCCAATCTCTGTCTTTGTCTTCACATGGCTTTCTTCCCTCTGTCTCTGGTTCTCAATTTTCCTCTTCTCTTAAGGACACTACTCATTGGAGTAGGATTGAGGACCTGAAATAAAAATTGACTTTTTCTTACCTGCTACTCCAAGAGAATCTGATTATAAATGTCTTTGTCTACTTTAGCTTCTAGCAGAGAAACTTACATAATAGGCATTTTATAATTATTGAGTAATGGATGACAACTAGCAGTAAGATCTGAAAATGCTTTAAGTTCAATAATGGAAAAACTTATTACAAGTTACCTTTTTATCTCTGAGCATTGGGGATAAAGGTGATAGAGAAGGGGTCACAATTGCTCAGAGAATTGACATCAACTCCATAGAATGGGGAACTACACCTGAGATGCTTCACTTATTTCCCAGACTCTGATGCTATTAAAGGTCTTTAGATGTTTTGTTTCATCCTTCTGTGATAGCTGTGCCAGGGTGATGACATTTCATCTTGAATGTCTAGAGGCTTGTTAGCAGAGACCCTGTCACCGCCAGGGATCACAGCATTTCTGTGCTCAGTCCTTAGGGCACTGATCTCTGCTGTACAGCTGGACTCAGCAGCAGACACCACATGGTCTAACATGACAAGCAGCTGGATCTTCAGCCAACAGGCAGAGAGTTATTTTCCTGAAATGAATGGCAGTTTGCAAAGCAGAGCAGGGGGTGGCTTTTTCTTCCCCATGTCACTAAAATCAGCTCAACTTCAGCAATGACAGAGATACAAAGAGAACAGAAGAAAAAAAAGGTAGCTTATTTTTGCAGCATAGAGCTAATGAATCTATTTAGAGCAGGTGAAAATGAGCAACCCAATCTGCAAAACTGACCTTAGGTGGGACTGAGCACAAAGCAAACACAGAGTTAAAGATAGATAAGAAAGGCAAAACATCCAAGTATACAAGTAAACTTTTTACAGATTATTTGCAGAGTATTTTTATATCAGATCCCTATAAGCAAAATTATCAATATAGCATGGTTTTCACTTTCTTAACCATCTGTCATTGTTGCAGGACAAACTTTCTGTCCCCAGAAGCTGTAAATCAGGAATAGAATGACTGCAAGTTTTAGACCAATGTTTGCTCTGAGATTTAAAACCATCAAGGAAGTAGATGCCTGCCTGACCCTTAACTTGAGCAGTGTTATTGTCAGTTATAGGGATATATTCATGTTTATTTCCAAAAAAAGTAAAATGTCAGCTAGTCAGAAAGAATATTTTCCATTTTTTGTTAGTCAGTCATTTGTGACACTTAAAGCCACCAGGGAGGAAACGTATAGTTTTCTTTAGCTATATGTCTTAGTGAATCTTTTGAAACATTGTTTTTCAAAAGTATTCCAACCTTCATGCTCCTTGCTTCTAGTGAGAGCTGAATGAGTTAGAGGATGGTTTCTTAAGTAAAATATTTTATATTTTAGAGTTCATTTATACAAAGCCATTCGTATTTGTGAACTGGGTCAAGAAGACAAGTAGAAAGCGCGTGAAATGTTTGCTTCATAGTTATGGATATAGAGAAATTACTTATAATAGTGAATCTTTTGAGGTCCCTGATATTTAGAATGTTAAACAATACATGGGAGCAAAATAATTGTAATTTTAACAAGGTGAGACAATCTCAGTGGGCAATAGAATACTAGATTTGGGTAATCTGTTTAATTATTGAAGAGTAGAAGGTGACGCAAATAGCAGAGATCTGCCATGAATGAAAATTCTGACCTGGTATTATAGAACTAGGTCTAGCCTGAGATATACTTCTCACACTGGTTGAAAAAGAGGATCTCAAACCATAGTTAAATTTGGGCTTTTATACTGTTTAAAACATAGAGTCTATTTTAAGGTAAATTTAGAAAAATAATAGACGGTCTCTCACAGGTCACCAGTTTATTGAAACTGTTTCAAGTGGAACTCATACAGATGAGGACCACATATCATTGTAGAAAGTACACAAAACTAAATATATATGGATATATGCTGTGTAATAGAAAAAAAATTTTAGATTGGATCATTAAAGCCAAATTCTGGATCTCTAAAAAGACAATAAAACTGTTTAAAGGAAGATAAACTTAGTAAACCTAATCAAAAAAGAGAAAAGGTAAACTATATTAAATAATATGATAAGTAATATAGTCTTTAACTGCATATATAAAGAGGATTAACATATTAAAGTATGTAAAATATGTATATACCAATACATTTAAAAACTTAGAAAAAGTGTCACTGTCTTCCCCCAGGAAAATGTACATTACCAAAATCAGCCCAAGAAATGTTCATAAACCTGAAAAAGATCTTTTAAAAATGATAGTAAAGGTGACAAGATGTACTTCTAAGAAAGAATGAGTCCAAAAGACTTGGTGGGTAAGCTCTCCAAACCAACAAGAGAAAGACAGTTTCTGATATGAAAAACAGAAAGAGGGAAAGCTCAACTCATTTTAAAATCTAGCATTATCTTGATCCTAAAACAAACAAGTGGGAAGCTCAAAAAGGGGATAAATACAAATGCAAAACACACACACACACACACAATACACAAAGTCATTTATAAATAAAACACGAGAATATATTTAAAGAGTAAAACTATTTTTAACATTAAGGCATGTAAAGTAATTTATATAATAAATCATATATACATCATATATAATAAAACATAAAAATTACCAAAACAGACATGCAAAAAAGTATCCAATAAATTTCCTCACTCATCCTTAATAAAATCTTGAGAAAATTAGGACTAGAAAAAAATTTTCTTAACCTGATAGTAGTTACCCAAAACTTACAAAAACATCATTTTTAATAACAAAATATTAGAAAAATTATCACTAAATTGTCAGGCACACATAATTTTGGTGTTATCGTCACTAATATTCAGCAGTGTTGCTAGAGATTTGCCAAAGCAATAATACAAAAAGAAAATATTGTGGAAAATACTTAAAACGATGAGGTAAAAGTGATGTCAATGCAGACCTAAGAGTTTCTACCTACATATACAACTGGAAAATACACATGGAAAAAAAGAAGATCAACACAGAAAATCAAGCTTTCCTATAATGTAGTAAAAACCAATTAGAAAATGCAATCAGAGGCAAAAAAAAGATCTCATTTAAAGTGCAAAACCATTCAACATTAGGAATTAAAAATAAATGGCAACCTACTTGGTGACTATTTAAAAAGCTTGCTACAAAACATGCCATAAAGATAATAGGGTATATGCAGTAAAAATTATCAGTTTTCCAAAGTGGTGGTACAAATTTATACTTCACCCAATAGAGTATGAGATGGCCAGTTTCTCTCCAGTACTTGATATTGCCTTAATGGTTTAATTTGCATTTTCTTGATGACTCTTGAAACTTTTAACTTTTGTATTTGTCTATAGTACATCTGAAACTGACTTTCAAGTAGTATGAGATAAAATTCAATATTTTCTACCAAACACACATTACATTGGTCCAGAACCATTTGTCAAAAAAACCTTTACTCCAATATATTTCAGTGTCACTTTGCCTATAAATCAGTTTACCATATATATGTGAATCTATTTCTGGACTTTATTATGTCATACCTGTCGACTTGTTTATCCTTGAACCAATTTCACACTCCTTTATTGGTGATAACTTTATACTAAGTCTGAGATTTAACAGTGTAAGTCTTCCAACTCTATTCTTTTACAAGACTGTCCCAACTATTTTGGCACCTCTTAATTTTTTTATATATTTTAAAATGAAATTGTCCATTTTCAAAAACAATATGCCTCTACGATCTTGATTGTGATTGTATTTGACTTAATGATAAATCAGGAGAAAATTAGTATCTTTAATACATTGAGTCAATATATTTGTTAGGTCTTCTTTAATTTCTCTAAATAAGTTTATAAATTTCTAACTACAAAAATTTATTAAAAATATATTTTGTTGATTTATTCCTAAGTACATAATATTTTTGATATTTTTGTAAATGTTTTTCTGTTTTATTTTTAGTTGTTTGTTACTTTATATGAAGATCCTTTGACCTTGCAAATAAAGGCATTTATAAATGTACTTACTAATTCTATTTGTCTACAGACTATTTTGGAATTCCTACATCAAAAATTATAAATTGTAAGCCTTCCTTTCTAATTCTTATATCTTTTATTTCATTTTCTTGTCTTATTGCACTAGCAAAGAGCTTTCATACAATGTTGAATTGAAGTGATTATAATGGCATCTTCATTTTGTTCTTAATTCAAGGGAAAAACTTTCAATATTTCATTATTAAGTTTGATAACACCTATAAGATTTTTGTAGATATTTATTATCAGATTAGACAAATTCTCTTCCATTTCTTTACTGCTGATTTTCTAAGAGCTTTAAGTTTTCTTATTAGTTAACCATATAATTTTTCTTCTTTATTTAGCTAATAGTGAATTACAGTGATATATTTTCAAATATTATGCAAAACTATGTTCTTGGAATGACCCAATTTGGTTATGATTATCATTTTTATATATCACTTGATTTAATTGATTTCCTAATATTCTGTTTAAAGTTTTTATGTCTATCTTCATAAGAAAATTTGCCCTGTTATTTTTATTTGTATCAGAGCTATGTTAACTTCATAAAGTGAGTTGAGGAATATATCCTCTTTTTATTCTCTGGATGTTTTATATAAGTTTATTGTTATTTATTCCTTAAACATGTAGAAAAAAATAACTGCCTATGTTCTCTGTACCTAGTGATTTTTATGATGGGAAAGTTTCAAATAGTGTATTTTAGTTTTAATTAAATATAGGACTACTCAGATTTTTAATTTTTTTTTTAGTTTTGTTGAATTGTTATTTTCAATAAATTTTATTATTTACATATATTTTCAAATTCATGGGTTAAATGTTTATACTTATCACAACATCATTAATTTTTTAACTGACAGGAATGTGATAGCAGTAGCTAAAATCTTAAGTGGATTTGTCAACCTAGTACAGACTAATGACACAAGTCCAATAAATCATGTTTCTGCCTTACTTACATATTTATGCACACTTCCTTCTCCTGCACCAACAAAACAATAGTGAATTAATATAAGTTTATTGTTATAAACAAGAGCAAACAAGAATAAATAACTAAAAATCAGATACAAATATTTGTAAGCATATGTGGACACAGCTCATTCTTGTAATACTTCATTATTTATCTTGCTTTTAGACAATTTGGTACAATAGGATTCTATTCTTTCACTAAATACTGTATTTCTTCTAGCATAAAAAAACTAAGGTCCTGCTGTGTTGTGTCTTCAGAGAAATATGTTGAATTGGTGAAAGATTTTTATTCAATCAATAGAACTAAATTTAAGGAGACAAAATCAATTCACAAGCAATGCTGGGTTTTGATAAATATCTGTTCAATTCTTGAGTAAAAATAATTGTAATCATATGCATGTCTGAAATCTGTAATCAGGATAAAAATAGTTGTATTCAATAACTCATTTTTCTACAGTGGTTGTAAATGTAAAAGGTGATTTATATAGCTTGGCTTATATTTTACATTGGTCTTAAATTATTTCTCTCTCAGCACCTTTTCTCCTCATCAATGCTAAAGTTAGTTTTAAGTTGATTGTTTGTGATAATGCTTAGAGATCTTTTTCAAAGATTTACCTTTCTTAAAAATAAAAAAAAAGTTAACATAAACAATAAAGCATTCTTAAAACCAATTCTCACTTAAACATATATGGAAATGGCTGTTTTTAAAATTGAAGTCATGTATGGCAGCCTTATTATTTTCTTTTTCATCAAATTCATATATCTTGGTGTAAATGATGTCTAAATAAGGTTGTCAGCTAGCTAATATTTCTTGGCATTTGGTTGTGTAATATATCCTAGAAAGAAAAACATGTAATTTTCATGACTTGAACAATAATACGGGGATATTTATAATTAATAGATATTGCTTATGTTTTTATCCTTGGCTTAAAATCAGCATGATTCTGATTATTCTGTTCTTCATGTTTTTCTAGTTTCAGAAACAACTATAAATGTGTGTGTAAGTGTGTAGCTACCTGAAAATTTCTGAAATAGCTAACTATAGAAATTACCACAGAAGTTAAAGGCAAGTTTCACATTCTATTACGAACCATGAGCCATCGTGCATAAATGGTCTTAGAATCTCCAAAGCCTCCACATTACTCTTTCAAAAATCATTCTACCTCTGCCCATTTGCAAAAAGAAAAAAAAAAAAAAACCCTTTCCTCTCAAAGGTACATATTTCATATCTATGTCACCCTCTGCCTCTTCTTGTCATTGTCATCAGAGATCCTTCTGATTATATCTACAATCTCACCCCATCTTCTAAATTCATCAAGGAATTGACAATCATCTCATTGTCTTTTTCCCATATCCTTGGAGTTATTTGTTATTATATGTATTTTTCTCTCTGAAAATGCAAATAACAATTGTAGCCATTAATTACTGTGAGGATTTAAACTGTTATAATTAATATTTGTATCATCGTTTAAAGGTTTTAGACTATACTCATATTCATTATCTAATTTGGCTTTAGTAACTTCCCCCCAGCTCCCATATTTTTTTTTTTCCTTTTTTAAGATGAAGAAATTGGCTCAGAGAAGTAAAACTTTTCCCCATGGTTCCACAGCCTGATCTTAGGTTTCACTACATTGGAACCCAGGTCTAGCTGAGTCAAAGAGGGTATCACCTCCATTGCACAATAAATCTTTAACATTCAAAATTCCCCAGAGAATAATGTGACAAAACTGAATTACAATGAGCTTACTTTTATACCTTTTTGGTCATGACATTGTCTTTTATTTCTCTTTGGTCATGACGTGGTTTCTCTTATTCTAGTTTTCTTCTCACTTATTTGATTTTGGAAATGCAATAGAATAAGAGTTAGGAAACTCATCATGTTTAAAGTGGTATAACTTTGCACGTTTTCACATAAAGTGAGTAATCACAGATTAAGAGATAGAGGACGGAAATTTAGTGGTGCACATAGGCTTTGGAACTACCATTTATTATGCAAGTATTTACTGAACATTTACAATATATGTTCACAGATCTTTGAGGCTATACTATGACTAAAACATGATCTCTGCCTTCAAGAAGCTTATTTTGAAGATTTCAGACTGCATTCTTTTTAAGCAATAAAAGTATCAAGAGATTAAGGCCTTTAATCATTCATCTACAGTATCTCTTTCAGTGCCCAGCACACAGTAGACATTTGTTACTATTTATTAAATTGATTAATGCATTAATGCAGCAGTTCTAAAGTGCAGGGTCTCCTGGGCAGTCTTGAATCCCTTTTAAGGGGTATATAAAGGTAAAAGTATTTTCATAATAGTAAAACACTTTTTTTGCCTGTTAAAACATTTTTTTTTTACCTGTTACAAGTGTTCAGCAGAGTTTTCCAGAAACTACATCATATGTGGTGTCATTGCTTTGATGGCAGTAAAATGTGTGCTTGTTCATTCTTGCAGTTTTAAAATGGCTTAGTTTTCATTTCCAACACTGTACGTTTTCATACCTATAACCCACATAAAAAAACCTTTTCAGGGTCCTGAAAATTTTTGAAAATGCAAAAGCTCCTGAGACCAAAAGTGCAGAGATTGCTGAATTAATAATTTAACTATCTTTCAAAGTCAAGAAATGTGTTTGTCATGTCAGCGTGACAAAGAAGTGATTGAGCAACTGTCCATGTTATTATTTTTTAAATGAGATATATATTTTTATTGAGATATAGATTATATTAGTTTCAGATATACAACATAGTGATTTGATATATGTATATTGTGAAATGATCACCAT
Source organism: Eonycteris spelaea (assembly GCA_003508835.1). Classification (NCBI taxonomy): domain Eukaryota; kingdom Metazoa; phylum Chordata; class Mammalia; order Chiroptera; family Pteropodidae; genus Eonycteris; species Eonycteris spelaea. Next base: position 3,921,228 of record PUFA01000003.1, read on the forward strand.
GAGACTAGTTAGCATCCATCACCACATATAGTTATATGTATTTTTTCTTGTGATGAGAACTTTAAAAATCTACTCTCTTAGCAACTTTGAAATATACCATTAGAAAGTATATCAGCTGTCTACAGCCACGTCACCCTGAAGAAGCCCAATCCCTTCTGATCTCAGAAGCTAAGCAGGGTCAGCCCTCGATAGTACTTGGATGGGAGACGACCTAGGAAAACCAGGTGCTGTAGGCATAAAAAATTAAAAAATAAATAAGGGATTGTAAACTGACAAGGTCCTTGCAATCTGTGAGGTCAACCAAGAGTTGCCTCACCAAAAAAAAAAAAAAAAAAAAGAGAGAAAGAAAGAAAGAAAGAAAGAATATCAGTTAAAGACTCTCTTATACTTTGGTCTTAAATGTTAAGCCATCTGTGCCTCATTTCTACCTCCCCAATTATTCTTTTATTTTACTAGGGTAAAACATTTTATATAGGTAGTTCTACATCTGATAGGATCAAGATATTATTAGTACTATGTGATGAACTATGATGTCAATAAATATAAGTTGTTCTTGTACATTTGTCCTCCACTTGAGTGTTATTTTTTAGGTTAATAAAGTTGCATCTAAGCAGAGTGGGAAAATGCTTGGGTACGGAATGGCTCTCATCTAACAATACTCTGATGGGTTAAAATTAGACGGCCCTCAGTCAGCCCGTATTTCTCAGGGCCTGTATGAAGGCTTTCAGAATGATCGGAAATATGTTGATCAAAACCATATTACGGGGCCCATCAGACTGAATACATTTGAAAAATAACAAGATGTATTTGTCAAATGCATACATACAATACCTTCACAAAATCACTTCGTCACTTTTTCCATCTACACATTTTTTTCATTAATTATTTACAGGTGACGAAAAGACTAAATTCTTCTTGGACTCATCATAAGTAACTCTTTGCTGTCTGATGGCAGAGGAAGACTATGTAGTAAGTAATGGGTTCAACCTCAAGTAGGGATTCTGCTTTTCTTTATTTTAACTTGTTTTTCCCAAATGTATATTACTATAGCATCCTTTTTATATTCAAATGGAAGATAAAGACACACTTGAAGATCTCCAGATTTTCATTTGGTTTGTCTGTCTTCAGAATGAGTTTTGCCCCATTCAAGAAGTTTTAAAAATTATAAAGGAACATTATACATCTTTTAGCCAATTCTCAAATTGTGTTCCTATTCTGGGAAGATCAGATATTAGAAACTTTACATATTATAAATTATATAGGATATGATGGGTTGTTATTGTAATTGAATATATGAAAATTAATCAGACAACTCAATAGAGATTTTACTACCATTCAGTAAACTTAGATTTGTAAAGTTCATCAATTTTATGATGAAGAGATTAATGATAAAATAGTTCCTGAATTCTATATGAATAAAAAAGGAATATGCATATTAATAACACATCAGGGGGAAATACATGAATAGGTGACATATTTTAAAAATATTCTTTCAGTTAAATTTGAACAAACCCTTGCTTAGGAGGTAAGATCAAGCAAATAAAGAAAACCCTACAAACAAAAACAAGTTGAAGGTAAACTTATGAATTCTGGAAACTAATTTTGCCCCAAGAGTTACCTGTACATTCAGAGCCTGTTAAGGACAGGCTTAACATAAAGACAAGGATTTCACATTAAAGAGATCCCTTGGGCCCTCCTCTGGGGTGAACTTGAACTTACCAAGGATCACTACCAAGAATGTTGCAGAAATATGTTCTTCGGAAAATTGAACCATTGGGAAGCTCCACGAAGAAAAAATGTGTTTCACATTCAGAGGAGTTTGGAAACTACTGAAGAATAAGAAATAAGTTTTGAAAGCATATTAGTCCATCGAGGTCTCTGGAAACCCTTCCACAGAAGAATTGTTTGACTTTGTGTAACCTACTATGTCTCCATATTTATACAGAGCCCTTTTAAATGTAATTTCTATAAAATATTCTTGCAGTGCATATTCTGTAGAGCACATTTTCAGAAATATTGACTCAGGAGAAGAATCTGCCTCTTGGGCCTACTCCCAGTGGATAAGGATGCAGGCTACTCCCTCACAGGTCATACTCTGAACAGCTCTGGGAATTCCCTTCACCTCATTCTATTCCTCTTGCCTCTGCTTGCTCTGCTGAGGTCCAATAGCAAGTGGCATTATAGTTCCCTGTGCCTCAGAAATGTTCCTATGGTCATTTCTGCCTTAATTTCTATACAATTGTAACATTTCATACTAAAGTGATTTGTGTAGTAATCTGCTATTAGATGAAACAGATAAGAAATTATATCATTTTAAATTAGAACGAACCTAACTCTTAAACTAAGAGGTACCTTTGTCAATTGCTCAAAGTCATCTAACCAATTAAACATTTTATTGGGAAGTGAATTTAACGGAAAACTCTAGCCAGCACTGTGCTGTATTTGAATCAGATTATGCTACCTTTAAAGTAGATGGTCAATTCCAACCCTGAGTAGTTTTAGTTTCGAAATGGGCAAGAAAAGAAAAAGTATCAGTTGGGGTAGAAAACAAAGATGATGTGTAATAGACAGAAAGTCCATAACCAGAGCTGCCCTGCTGTGTATCATTTTGTGGATGATAGTAGCAAAGCATATCATGAAGTCTTCAGGCCAACATTATAACTTTTCAGGGTTACACGCCATTAGTCAGATGCCAAGTGAATTGCTTGCCATGGGCATTCTAGTACTGCCTCAAATTTTCTTATGTGACTATTGGAAAAAGAATTGCTTGTGAATTCATTAATTCATTTCCTTATGACCTCAGGGTGAAGAGTTTTCACATCTGCTGGTTGTTATACTAGATGCTCCCTTTTAATGGTATTCCCCACTTAGAATTTTATCTGTTGCTTTATGTCAAAATTGTCATCAAATCCTTGTCTTTATGTTTCTTTTTTGTTAAAAACTGATTTTCAAACACTTTCCCACCTATTTCAAGGTCATAAAAATCAACGTTTAACTAAACTAAAATGAAGCCAGAGCCAGGCCTCCTCTCCATTTCTCTTCTTTAGATGTTCCATCATTTTTCCATTTACACCATTATGACTAACAATAAAATTCTGTGAATACTTGTCTCTCATTTGGCTCCCTTTGGCTACTCACCACTTGTTCATTCCAGATGATGATTGTTATCACCATGATTATTATCATCTTCAACAAATAAGCATTGAGCAGCCACAGGGTGCGTGCCACCAGAGGAAGACTGCTTCATTCCAACACGAAGCTTACATGGTACAGTAGATGAAGCCTAGCAATGGGGTTTGAAAACACAAGCTTTGTTTATGGGCCTGTCCATGATGTGTTGCCGAAATCGCTTCAAACATGAAATTTCTTGAGGTTCTTGTTTCTACTACTCTAAAATGTAAATAATGCTCATGCCTGCCTCTCATTTAGTTTTATGATTTTGTAGGAAACCATACAATAAAGTATAAAGCTATTTAGAAACAGTCACTGTAGCAGGGAATGATATTGTAGGATTCTCTTTTTGCTATAATCCTCAACTACTGTTCACATTTTAACAGCCTCTTTAAAATTTCCATTCCAGGCCTTGAGAGCTATGTCTTTCAATGCCAATATTACAAATAGATAAGTGGAAAGTCCAGCCAAACAGCTGGGGCTTGGAGCATGCATTTTGAAACATTACTCTTCTGAAAGCCTTGTTTTCCTCCTGAAATGACTGGCTGGTTGACTAAATTAACTAAATTAACTGCTTGTTTTGGCAACATAAAGATAAAGCCTTAAATGGTTGGGAACAATAAAACCATATAGAAGGCCTCATTTTCCTTTTTTTTTTTTCCCCAGAATAATTGCTGTTGTTAAAATGTGTGTCCTGTGATGTGTCTAAATAAATTTAGTCAATTTACTTTTTTTTTTAAACATCAAACCTGTGAAGGTGTTGAACTACTGATTAAATTTATATTATAACTTGTTATTTAGTTTTAGTCCTTTCTCAAGCCGTCCCTGTCTGCCCCCTCCACATTATTTGAGATAAGCTCTCTCCTTTCTTTTCTTCCTCTTTAGTCATCTCTTTTCTGAGACCATGCCTCTACTGCATCTCCAGACATTTCTCACCTGTCTCATGACCTGTATTGAGCCACCCCAGGAAGAGCTGTCATAAGGGCAGAGCGGAAGGAGAAAGAGGGGGCATACCCCATAGCAACTACGCTCTCACCTTCCCTATACCCCTAAGGATAATTTTGGTCTCCTGTAATTTTCAAAGTCTTGCCACATTGCCTTGTCCTCTATCTTAATCCCATTCTACTTTTTATGTCAGAGCCTTTGTCCTGCCTTGATTTCTCATTAAATGTTTATGATAGACTCATTCAAACTGTCCTCCAACATATACCTTTGTTTTGGCCCAACCGTGAATGTATTTGTAAAGTTCCATTCTCTCCCCTGAGTCTAGGTGTAAAAGGGGACATTTTTTAGCCTTTGCCTCACTTAAATTCCGCAGTCTGGACCACTGTTTCCTTGAAACTCTCTCCCAGTGGGCTCTTGGCACAACTTCTCCTTCACTCTCTGACCAATCATTTTTCCTCTCCTCAGTTCTCCTTTTGGTCCCCTCTCCCCTTCCATATTGGCATTCCCTAAATGTCAGTCATCCTTTTACAGCGTCTTGCCCTGCAATATGTCCTGGGTGTTCTCACTCAAGATTCCTCTATTCTGTCCACATCTTCCTCCTAAGCCCCAGGCTTATTTAAGCTAGTGTCTTGTCAGACCAACTTTTCAAAGGCCTGAGAGGGGGAGGAGCAAGTCACTGAAGTGATATTTTCCCTACAGTGGGAAGGATGATCTGAGTACCTCACTTAGTACGTAAAATCACTGCTTGTCCAGGGGAATGTGTGTAACAGCACCTTTCAGGAGGGGTTTATATGTATTTGTGCAGTTTAACAAATTCTTGCCTACTTTTAGTATGTGGAATTCAAAGGGTAGGTTGGCTCATTTACAATAAGAGAGCAGGGGTTTTCTAGTGGAACTAAGACTACTAAGGTCTCTGACACATTCCTTGAAACACTGAAAACTGGAAAGTGTGTTTAAGTGGTGCAAGTCAAGGACCTGTGTCAATAGGAGACACAATTTTCCTGGAATAACTTTTCCATTAGTTCAGACTGCTGTAACAAATACCATATACTGGCTGGGTTGGGCAACAAACATTTATTTTTTCAAAGTTCTGGAGGCTGAAAGTCTAAAATGAAGGCGTCAACAAACCCAAGGTCTGTGGAACTGCTTTCTGGTTTGCAGACAACCTTCTTCTCGTTGTATCCTCACATACCAGAGGGCAGAGGGAGATCCCATATCATTTTTTTTTTGACAAGGCATTAATCTTATCATGAGGGCACTACCTTAATTACTTCCCAAAGACCCCGTCTCCAAAAACCATCAGACTATGGTAGAGTTTCAACATATGAATTTGGGGGATGTCAGGGGACACAAACATTCAGTCTATAAACAGGGTCAAAGGTATGTAACTACTGGATTGGCTTCTGCCTTGAATTAACTGGGAAGATAATGTGGATGGTGTTCTGGTTTCCAGAATTTATACCAACCCAGCAATCCTAGCCAGGGAGGAAGTGAAAAAGTGGGTCCTTTTCTTACTCTGTGGTCTCATTTTTCTGCACTCTCTTCCTGTACATTTTGAGAGATTTGTAATGTCCTCAAACCAGAAATTGGTTTTATATCCCTGAGCCATTGCTTTTATAGGGCTCCCCAGACCTGGAATACTCTTAGCTCACTCTCCAATGACTAATCTTGACTTATTCCTGGAAACTTCAGTTTATTCCCTTTTCCCCAAGGAATACTTTTCTATCACTTCTTTCCTTCTCCAGGTAGGTGAAATTGCCTCCCAGATCCTCTCCCACAGTCCCTGGAGCACTTAACTCACAATACAGTAACATTTTTTGTTTTTTTTCTCACTTGTCATTTTGCCAAGGACAGGATCACATTTTATTCATCCCTGTATCTCTAGCACTGAATAAGTGTCCTATACTTGCTTGATGAATGAATAAATGTATGTAGGTAGAAGTTTAGAGGAAGTCCATGCATTCCCAAACTGGTCTTATTTGTTAATAACGAATCTCAAAAAGATTGAAGAATAAGAGGAGCTCTAAGTCTGTGAATGGTTCTGCTTAGAGCAGGGGAGGGAACTCAGAAAGAGCCAATGAAAACCATAACTCTGTTATTCCATCTAAGTGTAATACCCAGACCACACTAATGTGATTTACCTAGGAGAGCCAGAAGAAATTAAGTGAGGAAGGGAACAAGACAGGTAGTTTTTTAGTTACTAAGTATTAATTCCACCTGTTAGCTTAAAATTGCAAAATTCATTAAAGCAACTTGGTTGAAGACAGAGTCACTAAAAATGCTAACGATACTGATAGATTAAATAAAGATATAGGGGATATTTAGTTTGTATTATATATACATGTTTCCTATGTCTCAGCTCCATAGCCAGTCTTATACTTAATAGATTAGGTAGAATAAATAAAAAATCAGCAATGATAATTCTATATGAGAACTAATAAATCGACCACACATTTTCATTTACACATTACAGTAATAGCAAATATTTTACTATACATCTGTTCAATTGCTTTGGAAATATTTAAAGAAAATGTAACACAGCTCCTATGTGCCCTGTTTTCCATTTATCGTCATGGTTTTAGCCAAATATTTGGTATATGAATTATGAAAACAGGTCCTACTAGATGGTAATGTATTGTAAAAAGTATTAATTATCATTCAATGTCGCTTCTCTTTTGCCTGCTTATTTTTACTCCTCCTTGCATTTTCTCAGCCCTTCTAAATTGCGTAAATACATACTTATCATTTACCTTTTGTTTACATGATACTCTTTATTGATTTTTATCAAAATTAAAGCTTCATACCAAGTTAAGCAAAATTGGAAAGATTGAAAATACATTTTTTTATAGGAGTTCACAGAATCTTGAAATTCAAGGTCACTTTTGAGGTAATCAGAATATTTCTAAAATTTTAAGTTATAGAAAAACTAAGAGAACTGACCTATAAGTCAGATGAAATGTCTAATCTTAAGTCCATCTACAATTCATTCTGGGTTCTGGGTAGGTCTCCCTGGGCCTTACTCAGAGAATTTTTATCAAGAGATCAGTAGTGTCTTTCCATTCATATATCACAGGGACATCTAAGTTTCAAAAGTTCACCCACATGATGAAATGAGAATAAATGTTTTAAGTTTGCAGATGGTAGTAATATGTGGATAGAAGTTAGTTCTGTTGAAGATACATTTTAAATGTATAAGGAACTATGTCTCAGAAGCCAAACTATTATAAATCTCCAAAGGGAGCCCCTCCATTGATTTAGTCACAGGCACAGTGAATTAAAGTAACCTGCCCTTTAGCTGGGCACAACTATACCTTAAAGAGGGGTCCCCAACCTTCCGGCTGTGGACCGGTACCAATTTCGTGCCCTGTTAGGAACCGGGCCACACAGCAGGAGGTGAGCAGGAGTGAGCAGCAGGCGAGTGAGTGAAGCTTCATCTATATTTGAAATGTCTTCTCAGGGCTGGCATCACTGCCTCAGTTGCACTCGGATCATCAGGCATTAGACCTTTCATAGGAGCACCAGTCTCTGGTGTCTAAAAGGTTGGGGAACACTGTTTTAAAGAAATGAACGAGATCTTCAGTAATGAGAGAGACAATAGACTCCCCAAGTATCCATCTATTAATTCATTCTATAAACATTTAATGAACATCCTTATAGGCCGGGCAGTTTATTAAGGACTTGGGAATCAAAAATTACCAAGACAAGTACAAGATTCCATAAGAGAGAATGAATGAAGTTGAGTGAGAATAAGGGTGGGATAAAACAATTAGAATAGAGTCAAAAAGTAAAGTAGTGAAAAATGACTGTATTGGGCATATCAAAAGTTTCCAAAAGTCAACTGACCCCTTCTGTGCCAGGCTCCATTCTAGGTGGTTGCATGCATGGGCTCATTTAGTTCCCTTCATGCTCTATGAGGGAAGACACTGTTACTGTCCCATTTTATAGGTGAGGAAACTGAATCTCAGAGGGCTTAAAGGATTTGAGCAAAGTCACAGCTAGTGAATAGAAGAGCCAATGTTTGAACCAAGGCAGTCTGGCTTAATACACTGCTTCTCAACGTGCATAACTGACAAAAGCTTCATAGTTAGACTACATAAGGGACCGACCCTACAATTCAGCAAGAGGAAGATGTCCCAGATGGAAAAAGAGAAAAAGGGAATGTCCAGAATTTTTTTAAAAATCATTTTAACCTGGAATAGCAAAAGAACAAAGAGACATTCGATCTGGCAGTATTGAATAAAATTGAGGCCACATATATCTTTCAACTAGGTCATCTTATTTCTATGTATGCGTTTCTGAGAAAATTTCACCTAGGTACACAAAGAAATATATATAAAGTTTTTCAACACAGCTTTGCTGGGAAAAACAAAAGGTTGGATCAATCTAAATGGACATCAAAGGGAGAACACAAAAAAAGAGGTTGCTACATGTCTATGAAGGAATACGAAATTCAGAAAAAAATTAACTAGGTCCACTTATATAGGTGCAAATAAATCTCAGAAACATAACGATGAATTAAAAAGGTAAGTAAAAGAGAATATATGGTATAACAGATACATGTAATGCCACATACAAAATAACTATACCAATGGTCCACAAAATAACTATACCTATGATCCATATGCAAAAAAAGGCATATACAAATAAAGGTGTGGAAGTAAGTTGAAAGAATATGTTAAACGCACAGAATGTTCAGATGCTTATGAAAATCCTGAGTAATAAGCTCTCATTCTTTAATATGATAAAATAATAACATTAATAATAATAGCTAGCACTTATTAGTGCTTATTACTTCCTGGGTATCATTACCAAGAACTTTAGAAGAATTAGCTCACAAAAATGAGATGTGTACTATTGTTACTCTTATTTTACAAATGAGAAAAACTGAACAATAAATGGTTACATATGTTTCTGCTGATCATAAAAAATTGTAGATGTTGAATATAAGACTTGAATATAATAATCTAACTGCATATTCAGTGCTCTTAATTATAATGTTATTGATGATTATGATTTGTTGTATTCCAAAACCAGGGATATGTTAGGAGTAAGAAAAATGCCCAAAAGTGAAAATAAGATATATCGGATGCTATAAAATGCTGTGGGTGGGGGGAGGACATGTTTGAGGCCCAAGTATACATTGAACATCCATAGACATTTGAAAGATAATCATAGACAAAGATGGTAAACAGCTCTTCTGCTTCCACTGGCCCCTTCCCTAGGATAAATTGAATGCAACTGTGAAATGAGGGAATTGAGTAAAACATAAAAGGATGGTAAAGATAGATTATATTTTTGAGTTTCTACCATGTGCTACTGTATTAAGTGCTTTTATATACGTTATCACACAATGTTCAATTTTGAGGTAGGAATTACTCATCTCAATTTACAGACATGAAAACTAAGACCCACAGAAGCTAAGTATCTTCCCACCATCACACATTGTGGAACTATGACAGGAACTCAACTAATTCCAAAGCCAATGGTCTTCCCACTGCATCATCTCTAAATCAGTCATGTGGCTCTCTTATCTGATGATCTATTTATATCAGTGTTTCTATCTCTAGCTAGCAATGTATCGATTACCCCCTCTGTCCACTTTATAGAATTAATATGAGTACCAGTGGCAACAGGACTCATGACCACACATGCAAGAAATGTATTCTAAATGTATAAATTGTTACTTTTAGTTTTTAAACACAAACGCTAGGTATCTTGGTCATCAGACATTTTTGGGTACCTATTTGAGGTTGGATGAGTTTCCAATGATATATAGACTTTTTCATTCTTTTAATAAGATACAAAATTTGTTTTAAAATAATTGATTTGCCATTTAACCTTGTCTCTACTTTCCCACTGATCTAAAAATTAGTAGGTTTTTAAACATGGTGGCACATACTCCAACACTTCACCTTTTATTCTGGGAAGCCTCCTTTCTACCGGAAGCTGTCTTCTCTATCTGAAAAAATGTAGGCTTTATTTTTTCTATTTCTCTGGTATTAATCTCAAAGCAATTTTTAAAAATAATACCCAAGGGGAAAAGAAGAATAGATGACTGTAACTATTTCTCTATATTCATCAAACCCCACTAGAGTTTTTGCCAGCTGTACAAATATAGTATAGCATAATTAATAGGAGGAAAAGGGAGCTTTGAAGTTAGACAAACCTTAGTGTGAATCCCAGATCCACCATTTACAATCTGAGTGACTTTGGGTAGATAATTCTGCAAGGTTGGTTTTTACAATCTTAAAATGGACATAATAATATATACCTTTTGGGGTAATTTTGAGGATCCTGAAAAAATCTGTATGTAATGTGACTAAGACAGTTTTTTGATATATAAAAAATCCTCAATAAATGGTCCTCATAGTCATGGTGTTAGCTTCCAGGGTTTTTAGACTAAAAGATAATTTATGGTCATACTAGTTATGGACATTTTATAAGACAGGGGCAAAATAGCATGTCCAAGGTCATACAGACAGCTTGAAACTGAGCTGAGATGAGAACAGAATCCTGACTCTGTCCTGTGCTCAGCTCCCTTTGATGCCTCTCATTGTTTCTTGATGTTTCTATCCTTTTAACAGCTGTCTTTTTTCTTGTTCCTTACTCTTCACTCACACAAGTATTTTTATTTTACCAATGATAGATTTTTTTTTTTCTCGTAGAACCCACGACATCTGAGACCCATTTGGAATCTAAAATATATTCTGATAACCTCAGAGCTCACTCTCTCTTGTTCTGTTTCTGTCATGTGTGAACTTGCACATGGTATTTGGAGGTTAAAAAAAATTGGGGGGGGGGTATTTTTAGCTCATCATTTCTTCACAACCTTGAATTCTTCATGCTTTGTGTAATTAATTTATCATAAGACTAGTAATGTTGAAAGAAATTTCTTCTGAGTATAGGAGAAGCTGCAAAATTGTTGCAAGAAGTCACAGCAGTAATAAGACCATTGCTGAGCATGGGTTTATTAGAAAGCAAAATAAACAGTATGCTGTATGCTGACTTCATCTTCATTAAACATTCATACTGGAAATGCTTACCTTGTCTACAGCCAAGATGTTATCCTTTGCAGAAGGAAAAAAAAAAAAAATCACTAAGCCAACATGCTGCAAGTGTTCCAGTGCTTTGGGAAAGCAATGTTATATAAAATCTGCAAATATGTTAGCCTAAGCATTTTTGGCCTTCACACAATTTTGACCACCTTGGGGCAGGGCAGGATGGTGAGGGAGGCAGCTCAGAGGAGAATGAATTGACTTGCATTCTACCATGCAAAGAAATGTAAATAAAAATTGAAGAGGCCTTTATGTCACTGCCATCATGGCATGTGAGTCACTTGGCCTAATATGCTAAGAGGATTAACGCTAAAGCTGCATGAACTTGAAATAGCCCAATGAAGCTTATGTGCTTCCCAGTTTAAATTGGTCCTCAGCAAGACCTCTCTGATCATCAGGAATTTGGCAGCCTGACTATTCTGCCAATTCTCCAAAGCAAGGTTAAGCCCCCTGGGTTTCAACACTGAATTCAGCCTCTCTTTTTAGTTGAGGTACAGGTGGAAAGAGCTAAAAGGGGGAAGGGACAAGGATCACCAAGAAGGTCTCTGTGAAAGCCAAAATGAAAACTATTTCTCATTTATGCTTTCCCAGAGATTTATTTAATTAAATTGGGGGGGGGGAAGCTGTTGTTACATCCTGCTTATGGCCTGAAGTGTAAAAATGAATGAATGAATAAATGAATTAATGAATAAAATAAAATAAAATAAAATAAAATAAAATAAAATAAAATAAAATAAAACCCTTTCTGTACCCTTTCAAACTAGAGAGGGCTTCAGTGGGCAGGAATGAATCTTCCTTATAGGAATAAAGGCATCATGCTGTGTGGTTCATGTGGTAAACAAGTTTGGAAAAGGAATGTGAACTCATAGTAAAATGGCTCTTCCTTTAAGAAGTCTTTGAAACGACGATCTTTACGCTTCAGTTTAGCAGAAATAGAGTTTATCATCAACTACAGAAGTATGCTGAAGAATCTTCCCACCACAAACTATCACTGCATATGCTGAATAATGTTGGATGTCCATGAGATAGAGGCACATACATGTGTCTGGGCATTTCAGTGTTCCTATGGGTATTTGGCAACTCAAAGGATCAGCCTAAAACATATTTCCAGCAAACACAGACAAAAAAAAAAATCTCTTTTAAGGTGTGCCACCTCTAGACACAGATTTCATAAGCCCTTTTGCTGGGGATGCCAATGGTTTTGGAATGAACTTATATGAAATGTATCCTTCAGGAAGCAGCTGGGAAACCTGTCCCAGGACTCTCCTGGGTGTCCTTTGAAGCTCCTGCTTCTGCTTCAAGGATATTGAATAACACAAACCTTTCTTTATCTCCAGAAGGGAAAAAAATGGGAGAACTGCTTAAACACTTGAGCCAGCGCTATGTCACCATCACAAAAGAGAGTAGCTGAGAATAGCAAGCAGTCCTGCAAAAGAAGTTTGAAAGAATCAGTAAAGCTTGCCAATAGAAGAGAAGGCTCCTGGGCTTGGACATTGTCATTTTTCACAAAGTGAGGCGATCCAGATCATTTTAGGATACAAAGCAAGAGGGGGAAAAAAGGCAACTGCTACTCTATAGCCTTGCAGCATTAACCCAGAAATAACAAGGTTCTGTGTTTATATTTTCTTCTGTTGTTCGTTTTTTTTGTTTGTTTTTTTTTTTTTTTTTTTTTGCCACAACCAACAGGTTTGTGTAATAACTCTGTCATGTTCTCTTTCTCCCATCCTGTGTCCAAAGGTACTAAGTGAATTCATGAGGAAACCAAGAGCTTGTTTGACAAAATAGAAATCAGTTGTAGAAATGATGAGTTTCTTAGTGGAAAATATATCGTATTTTTAACAAACCATGATTTCTCAGCTGAAGGAGACACAACACAGGATCAATTACATGGGCTGAAATGCTTGTGCTCACCACAGATGTATTTTTATTTATACTTACATCATGCAAAGAGCATTGCTGGAGCCCCATTCCAGACAGACTAGAACACCCACCAAGCCAAATAGTGTGATCGCTGCTATTGCAGTTGTTAACTATCCTTTGGGGATTTTCTTGCAAGGCTTTTTTTCTTTTTTCTTTTCCAAAACCAACAAAGAGATCTAATGTGTGCAGCATTGTTCAGGGGTTACTGGAAATCTTCATAAACTCTTCAAAATATAATTTTAAAAAAAGTTATCTGAAAAATAAACAACTTGTCAATTTATATAGCTATTAAATTTATGTAGTTAATGAAATTAACTTTCCACATTATCTTAGATTTTAATTAAGAGTTTGGATCTCAAAAAGTAAGTTGACTGACCAGGTAATTCTGAGTTTCTAAAATATCAAATCTGACTCCTGATATCAACCTTCACTATGCTACATGGCTCATGACCTGATTTGAAGTGTTTAAAAGATCCAAGATGACTGTCCTTCCCTTTTACCCTGTAGATTTGGTCTATATCCAACACTTCCCCAAGGTCAGCAGGAAAGGGAAGATTCCACAAGACCATTAATTCTGACAGACTGAATATATAAATAGACAATGGCCCCACCATATATATAAATAAAACTCTGACCTGTGACCAGCAGCAACTTACCCAGGAAACTAATCTATAATCATCAGTCCAGGAAGCCAGTCTACTATAAATCAGACTTGGAGGAGCTCAGAATACTATCTCTAATAACAATGTAGAAAGTTAAACAATCGCTTTTGTAACAGTCAACCCGAAATGGCCAGGACTTGGTTAATACTTGATAGCTTCCCTAATTTTGACCCTGCTTCCAACTTGGGACCAGCCAGAGAAAGCCAGATATGCCCTCCAACTAATCACATAGGATATATCCTCCCACTTTTAGTTAGCTCATCAATGTTTTCTTTGTGATTCCCTGATTTTAGAGAATAGCCAAATTGTGTATATAACACTTGGAAAGTGGGGCAAAATCATATGTTTAGGATGTGATCAGCATCAAGTCATGAAAAGAGACCCACTCTATGTACTTAAAACAGAGGGATGTTCAGGAAAGACACTGGTTGTACAGGAGTTTGAATTGCTCACCTTGCAAGGGGAAGTGCTAGAAAAGTGAAAGGGGGAATGATTATCAACCTAAGATCAGAAGCTACAACCACTTCTGGGCTGGATCCTTTGATCACAGACTGATACTTTGACTTGACGGAACCACACCACTCCTGAGCAGGAAAATGGGAGCTGAACTCCTATTATGCTGCTAATTGCCTGCAACACTGCTAGAGCCCACACTCACTGGTAGCCACCTCAGGGGCCAGCCATTGCTGTCACTGCTAGAGGCTACTACCTGAACATTTGAATACGGCTTTTCCTCCTTTCACTTTGCCATTTGTCTTGCCAATGCTTTTTATTTGGACAGCACATCAGAAATAAAGTTGATGAAGAGGGTTTGGGAAATGTAAATTGTAGTCTTCCAACCCTTGGTGGGAGAATAAGGTCAAGTGCGGAGCTGAGAGAACAACAAACACTATGGAGCACAAATAACAAATATATTTTGGCCTAAATTGGATCATAAATTCAAAATGGATGAATGTTCTGATTTATTAAACTTGCTCTTCAAATAAGATAAAGAAGTTAAGTCCATAATATTAGATTGCTGTGACCTTGAGTGTTCCTAGGAGGGAATGAATGACAGAGCTCTAGGCTCCATCCTCCCCTTGATGTAGAGGTGGGCTCAGAGTGGGGTGTGGGTGGGAGGGCAGGAAGAGAAAATGCTGGAGAAGGAGTAGCTTTGAAAAAAATTCTGAGCCCCAATTACAGATGGAAGTTACAGGTGGGAGCTATAGTTCTGAAAAGACAAATTCTCTACAGCTCTCTACAATAGCTATCCACAGTACATTCATTGAAAGATGCATTCCTCCAGAAAGAATCAGGGCCAGAATTTTGCAGAATTATATTCTGAGACCCTCTATGGAAGGTGATGAGGATCAATAATAACATTTTTTGGGGATTCTGTTTATTTATTTATTTAACCATTTCTTATTGAGTGCTGACCATGAGCAGGCATTATTTCAAGAATGGGAATATAGCAGAGAGAAAAAAAAGTATATATTCCTCAAGGAGGAAGGAGAAAATCATGTAATTAAAAGTGGTGAAGTATTAAGGGGAAAGGGGCAGGAAAGGGGAGAGGCAGTGCAGAAGCAGACTTTGCCATTTTAAGTAGGTAAATGGAAAGGGCTTTATTGAAATAGCAATATTTGAATAAAAGACTTTAAGAAAGTGAATGAGGAAGTCATGTGAGCTCCAAGGGAGAATCTACCAGGCAGTGGATATTGCAGGTTTAAAGCCCTGAGGGCAAAATATGTGTGGTGTGTTTAGCAGATAGTTTCGTGTAGCTGGAGGAGAGAAGCGATGAAGTCAAAAAGAAGAATGAAAGCCACATCACAAAGGGCCCTGAAGGCCATTTGTAAAGAATGAGTCTTTGTCAGATGAGATAGCAATACTTTCGAGAATTTAGAGTGTGAGAGTGACATGATCTGATTCAGGGTTTTATGAGAACAATATGGACGCCATGTAAATAAGTGGAGAGAATTATGTGGGAATGCGGTGGGCAAGCATGGAGACAAAGAGACCAACAGTTCAGGGACCACTGCAGTAATCCAGATGAGAGACCGCCCACAGTGGTGGTGGTGGTAGAAGTGTAAGTAGTTGGTAAGTAGTTTGTTCACATAAAGAGATAGGAAATTAATCAAGCTAGCCAGAATTATCTCTGCAATACTCCACTGGGAAATTCATTCTAAATATATCTTCTTAATAATGCTAATTTAGCAGTATCATCTTCAGACCTGCATATTATACCAAAATTCACTTTATATTTGTAGCCACGGTGCCCTAACTGCTTCATTTTGGTTGAAAATATATTGCTCTTGGATCGTAATTAATAAGACAAATAACAAAACGCATTTCACATAGAACACCTATCCTTTTCTCATAGGGCTTTTTTTTTTTTTTTTTAAGTGAGGACCCTTTTAACAGAAAACGATTTTGTGAATACTTACATTCAGCTTATTTTTAGCACCCACAGATGAAAATAATACATAATGACAAAAAGCTACAATAAAAATCAATAATGCTTGAAAATGCCATATTTTATCAGTACAACATCTCCACTCAACTGAAAAGCAATTGCAGGTGTATGCACAAAACCAAATACTTATAATTCACTGACCATATGCAGGGTGCATAAGATTTCACAGACCTCTTGTCATTGTCATGGAAATGGCCTCTTCAGAAAGTCAATCCCAAGTCAGACAACTCTGTGATACACTGAATTCAGCCAGAAGTCATTAAAAATGGAGATCTTTGTCACTGGACAGATAGGAAAAGCAAGAATTCAGAATAAAGGAAGTAATAAATTGATTATCAAAAGCAAAGCATATGGTTTACATGGGTAGAGACTGTGGACTGTATTTTCCTTGGAAATCAAAGAATAAGCTACTTTAAATCCAAGGTGGGGAGGTAAGATGATCACTTTCCTCATTAAGCTGTGAGTTCTATATCATGATATCTGTTAAAGAAGCTCATTTTGAATATCACCAGTCCCAGGTCTCATACCAAACAAAATCTGGTCAATTACCAGCCTCCTGCTAACAAGGTAATTTAAAACTTAAAACTTTTGGTAGGCAAAATCACAATTGTTTCCTTAGAGAGTAAATTCTTTAAGAATAAATTAAGTAAAACATATCATTTAGTATTTATATTTTAAAAATTAGATTTAGAAATAATATACACATGTGAGATATTTATATATTGATAATGTATAAGAGAATTTGACAATAAGGTCTTTTAATGCACAAGGCTATGATTTTGATGGAAAATCTTTAAGAGATCAATTTAGATTTGTGATGTTAACTTGAAATCTTATATTTGTATATAATATTGGAATATAGGAAGCATTGCCTCTCAAACCTTAGTATGTCTCAGGATCACCTGGAGAGCTTGCTAAAACACAGCTTGATAGGCCCAGTCCTCAATTTCTTATTCAGTAGATCTGAAATCTTGAGAATTTGCATTTCTAACAAGTTCCCAGGGGGACACTGACGCTGTTGGCCTAGGACCACACTTTGAGAACCACTGACTTACATAATCTTAAGGTTCACTTTCTTCATGAGATAAATTTATTAGATTTGTAAGAAATACGTAAGAACTTGAGAAAGTTTGTTAAATCAGACAGATTACTTAAAAAGAGCCAATAATATTAAATTTATAATTGCAGCTTAAAATATTTAAAGCAGGTTAACTATCTAGGTTTGTAAATGGCACTGAATATTAACAAAGGATCCTACAAAATTTTACTAGTGTTATATATAAAGTACTATGATTTATAAGTTTAAGGAATACTGATATTTAAAACCCAAGTCACCTCTGAATTATCTTTTTGTGTGTGTGTGTGCACAAAACTTACTCTTGAAGACATCAAAAAATCCAGCATTGATAGTAGTCACTTCATTTCCCAGAGCTCCAAGCCCATGGATTGGTAACCTTTGGCACAAAGGACTAGGTAAATGTTCACCCTTATCCCAAACCATTTGATTCCTCTTCAAATGGGCTTACTCCTCTGCTCATAGAGTCAGGGTTTGCTTTGAAGACAGTGGGCTGAACAAAGAGTCCACATCTTGAACGACTTTGCTGCAGAAATGAATCTCTCGCAAACGCTCTGGGAGCTTTTCTTTCCAGCTCCCCTGCTAACTGTCATTGTCTTCACGCACTGTCAGAGGACACCACAGAAAGAAGAATGGCATGTCAAGATCAATCTTCCTCCAGAGACACTCCTTGAAGTAACGTTGAATAGATGCGCATTTGGAAGCTTTTACTTCTGAGACCAATTATCTTCCTACTACAATGTATTCAGCCTTCACCAGCTTGGCTTCTGGACCCAGCTGTTTTCTGTAAGGCCAGATGTGTTTTGAATCACAGATGTGATCATTTAAATTAACTAAATTTTCTATGTGTTTAAAAAAGAACATTTATTAGCCTTCAAGGAATACAGTCCTTGGTTCATTTTCCAGGTTAGAACTGTTGTCCCTCATCTCTCTTTTAGACCTAAAAGCATTACTACATCATAAAAAAAACAATGGAAGCACCTAAAGTTATCTTCTAATTCAAGAGGAAACAAAGTGAGTGAAGATTCTAAATTTCCATAGGGTTCCATACTCCATTTGGAACCCAACATTTTTGAATTCTAAATGCCAATCAATTGCTTGAGGTCAGATCCTGCCCTATGGTATTGTTAGAGTCTAGACATGTTTTATTTGGGTTACCATAGCACTTTTTTCCTGACAACCTTAATTTTGGGGTATAATCTAAGTGAAAATTTGCAGAAAGCCATCATTGGAAAAATAAAGCTATGCCAATTTTTTTGGTTCTCAAAACGCCATAGTGTGTGCAAATAGAGTTAGACAAATGCTCCATTTTAAAAGTTGTGTTATTACAGTAGACATGGGCTAGAAAAACAGATTTTGAAATGAGATGCTTCAAATTCTAGATTTGCCGTGCCTAAAAGAAAAAGAAAAGAAACAGAAAAGAATATCCATTAATTTAAGTAGTTTTATCACATAGAAGGTGCCAAATAAATGTTAGAATGTTTTTTTGTAATCTAAATGCCTATCAATCAGAAAATAGTTAATCCTTTTGATGGAATTGCATATGGTCATCAAAAAGTGTTTTATATAACTATATAATGCTACAGTTAAAATATATTTTAAAAAGCTATTAAATTATTAATATAACCAAACTTAAAAAAAACTATATCTAGAAAAAAACAGAAAAATTTATCAAATTATTAATAAATTGTTATGAAACTATGGCCTTTTAAAAACTATCCTTACTATTTTTCTATATTTTGGAGATTAATCAGTAAAGACCAAGTGAACAAATTCAGTAAATAGAAATTGTGACTGAAATTGCATTGGCATTTTGAACTCTATCATACACTACCAATTGCCATTTTATGGTATCCAATTGTATTTTATACCCCCACACATATCATGATCATATAAAAAAAAAAACTACATGTAAATCATCGATTACATCCAGGATATTGTTTATTTTCAATAAACCTTTGGTAAATCAGGTGGCTATTAACTCCTTCCATTTTGCATGTGAGAAAAAGACTTAAACTGGCATATCCAGCTTCTTATTTCTGGAGCTTTTACAGACACCAGCAACCTAGTAAATTATGCTTATTGGTCGCTCGCCAACTTGTTCAACCCTATGTAAACTTTCATTGAACTAACTGTGTGCCCAGGGATCAGATACACAACTGCTCTGGTGTGTATCCCCACCTACAAAATGGTCATAGAGATATCTGCCCTCTCTACCTCACAGCCTAGGATAGTCAAACCATGGTGCATGTGAAAATTTTTTCAATATGTAAATTTAAGGTATTTTTAAAAATAATTTTAAACAAGATTTAAATCACCAATACTAATAGTACTTTGTATTGTTTGGAAGGAAATTGCCACTAAAGAGATGCCCCAAAATATTAGTTCTCCTTTCAAGTTCCACTCTTGAAAATAAGAAAATGTTAATAAAGTCGTATTTATTCGACCTCTCTACAATGTCTCCGATATGATTCAGCTTCTGCTTGAGCAGTTCAATTGAAAGAGTAACACTTTACCTCATGGAGCAATTTGCCTTTTGGCCTATACAAAAAGTGTCATTCTATTACAAGTCTATTTCAGTAAGCTCCAACAGAAAAGAGAAGGAAAAGTAGAAACTTGTTTTTTTTATCTTAAGAGGATTATGTATAATCAAGTGCTGCTTATTTTCCTATTTTTTTTTTTTTCCTTTTCAACTTTCTTCTGCTATGGTTGGATTGTTCGTCCAAATGTCTAATTAGGAAATCTCATCTTTCCTGGGTTTTCCTTGAGTATTGTTGTTCCACAGGCAAGAATTTTCTTTTTTAAATTTTCAGGACATCAAAATAATCCTCCCTGGTAAAATAGGAAGAGTGGGGGGAAATTAGTTTCTTGAGGGTTAGTTGTACGTAGTGGTAGCAATTTGAAAATACCTTGCCTCGAACCGCAGAACTGGATCTGTAATGAACAAACCCCTGCAAAGTAACGATGGGAGTGAGTCTTTTCTAAAACACTCCATCTGGATACTATAGGGTAAGAGAAAGTTTAATCCTTACAAGAACAATTACCACCTTGCTCAACAGGAAAATATGTTGAAATCTAAATATGAAAAATGTGCAAATTTGCCCATCTTGACTCAGCTCAGTCATTCTAAGCACTGTGCCTGCTTTTTAGTCTGTGATAAAGAGTAGGATAGCAATGATGACAAGTTGTATGGCTCTAATGGTCAATTGTACCTAGTGTCCACCTCTGATAATAAAGGCTTGAGGTGATTCTGAATACATCTTACCCCATTCCCATGGCATGAGCCTGCAAAGATTAGGGATGTCCACAGACACATCAAAGTTTTATTCATAATAAGCAAGACGTGTTCTTGTGAAGAAAAACTGCATAATTTAGAAAACAATTTAATTAGCCTCAAAGTTTTTTTGTTTTGTTCTTTGTTTTTTGTTTTTTGTAGTTGTAGTATTGTTGGAATCCATCAGCTTCTCTCATTTACTCAAGCCTCAGGTTACTTATGGTAGGAGGCGTTCATTTAGAGAGAGTAATTTTCATTTCTCTTCATTGATACTGAAAGGAAAAGTGAGCTCTGTTGTTTAGAAAAGCAGCAATCTCTCCCAGAATGAGAGGGCTTATATAAGTATTTCCAAAGGAAATCTTGGCTGCTAATAGATATAGCCATATCATAGATAAACTCATTTTATTCAGAGATCAGTTAGTTATCATTGCTCAGCCATTTCCAAACTCTCCAAGTCCCACCTCCTCAGAACACTTTCTTAAGAATGTTAAGAGGCATTTTACCCATGTAGGTATATGGAGTTTCCTGCAGACTTATGAACTGAGTTCTGTGGTGAGTAAAAACCCTGGGTTATACAGCCATTTCCTTGTTCTCAGCAGCCAGTCGAAACCTGTCACAGTGCAAAAATAACTGTTGATACTGTGTTCTGAATAAGGATGTGAAGGCTGCATGCAGTTTGTGATGCTTGATAGTTTAGGTTGCTTCCTGCCTGTTCCTATTCTTCACAAAGGAGCATGGGAGGGAGGCATGGATGTGGCCAGTGCAAGGTATTAGTACTGTTTTTATTTATTCATCATGTAATTTTATTTAGATATGATTATATAAATAGTATTACACTAATGTCATAAAACTTATATGTTTTCTTTAAGTGAGTTTCATAGCATCCTCAAACAAACATTAAAAATAAAGCTATGAAAAACATTTTGAAGTGTAGCCTACATTATCTTTAATAAGAAATTGGCTTCAAAACACCAAGTAGCCAAGAATGCTGAGACACGTGGTGCCCATAGAGGATAAAAAGATAATTAACTTTAAAATTTCTTCCAACATTCTATGGACCCGGAAGAACCAGACTTAAATAGACTTAAAGTTTTAGGAAAGTACAACTTCCCAATATGGTTTTTCTTCATTTTTCAGAATCTAATTTATAAAGATAAAACAGAGTGCCCCGAAATTTGATTTTGGGATATAGTCATAATAATTCTGTTATGGAAAGAAGCAAGCTCAAAGAGTCAGCAAAACAGGTAACCAGCACAAATGGCAGACTGAGGTGATAACTATGCCTCATATGTAAAACCAAAACAGGGGAAGACACTGACATTATGGCCCATGCTGACAAATGAATCAGCTGCAAAAATTGCAGAAGCTAGAAATAGATCCCAAGGGTGTAAGCAGGAGGCTGGGTATCTTTCTTGAGTGATGACAAAAAGGCTGACTCAAAGGTCAAGATTGCTGTCCTGTGAGCAGTTGGGAGGTCCAGAAAAAAGGTTAAAGAGCTTATTGAGTTCAGCCAAGTTCCCATGATGTTTCTGTGCTCAGTTTTTTGTTTGTTTGTTTTTTGTTGTTGTTATTTTATTTTTTAAATTTTTTTAGGCGGCTAATCATCATGGATATGGATAGCTTGATGCCATGACCCTGCCAGAACCAGGGTCGTAAATGACGATGGCCAGGACAGAGAGCAAAAGGAGAACAGATGCAGGGAGACAGTGGATGACACAGAAGGAAAAAGAATGAAGAATGAAATAACCCTTTCCTCACTGAAGAAGAGCAACACTAAATGCCCAGATCAGAAAACCCTTGCTTAAATAAACTCCTTAGTAGATGCTGGTGGAGACCATATATTGGTTTCCCTGAGCTTCACTGCCCCTCACCTACTTTGTTCCTTCTGCTATGGAGGAGGGGTGTGCAACACCAACAAGTGAGGGGCTGGCTCACTCCCACCCAATTACCTCCCTGGTCCTGAGAAAGGGTCTAAGAGGATCTAGTAATACCACTTGTAGACCAATATATTTTGAGTCTCACAAAACTGCTCCTCACTACTATGCATTGCTGTTGCCCTGGCATCCGGACCTTGAGTGATCACTTCTCTCTGGGCCTCAGCTTCCTCGTGTACTGGGTAAGAAAAATGAGTTTAAGTCACCTACAGCTCAAATGTTCCTCATTCTTTCTTTTTAGGAACTAGTCACAGAAAGTATTCATGTCTTGGTTTGTTGTTATATTGCTGTTTTTATTGTTGCTTAGATTGTTTATTTGTTTTTATGACTGGTTGACTTAACAAAGTTTTATAGAATACTTTGTATTTATAAAATGCTTTCCATTTTAATGATATACTAGGTAAAAATTTGTTTTTTTGCTAGGCTGATAGACTTAATGTATGGAGATCATCATACAATCATAAAAAAGAAAATTTTGACACGAAGTTTCAATACTCTTGACCTATATGTACCTAACAACTTACTTACAAATTAGTGAAGCAGAAATTAACAGAGAGACTATAAAATACTGACAAATCAACACGAATAGAAAATTTTAATATACCTCTTTCAAAAATAGAGTACGAAAATTAATAAATGAATTTTCAAAAACAATTAAAAATATTAACATAATATTCCAAATGGTTCAGATATCCAAATGTAAAAAAATAAATAAAAAGAAAGAAACTCCACAAGAACAAGAAAAAAAATAATTTAAAAGTAAGATAGACCAATGGATTTTAATGTAACAAAGTATGAAATATTCGCTTATATGGTTTCAAAATCCATATTTCAACTAACATTTAGGGAGCTATCACTTATTGCATTTTTGGTATAGCACGAAAGAAGAATATCTACAATTATCTGAAAAGTAATTAAAATATTCATCTTTTTTCCACCTACTTATCTTCTTATCCTTGAACCAAAATAGCATTTATAACAGACTGAATGCAAAAATAGATAAGGGAATTCAACTATTTTCTATTAAGCCAGGCATTAAAAACATATTTGCAAAAATGTTAAAGACATTCTTCTCACTAAACTTATTTTTATGTGAAAAACTAAGAATTTTTTTTATTAAAACATGTACTTATGTTAACATGTGATGAGGTATTTGTGCTATTTTTAAATGAATATTTAAAAATTTTTCAGTTTTATTTTCAGTATTATTAGGTAATTGACATAAAGGAAAATTATTTGGCATCTTCGATAATTTTTGAAAGTATAAAGGGTCCTGAGGCCAAATCCTGAGCACATTTGTGATCTGCTCCTCTAGACATATATCTTTGTCACCAGGAACCTCATCATGTTGACTATCATATCTCAGGTCCTAGCCCCAGTATCACGCTCACAGAAAGCATTAAATAAACACATTTCAAAGAAATGAAATAAAGATGGAGCACTACTCAGAAGGAAAGATCTGTGTGAATTTAGAGGAAGGTTGACCACTTCACCTGAGGACAGTTCTGCAAGAAAACAGACACACCTGAATCCACAATGGTTTGTCCCCCTCTACCATGGTGAAGTCAGACTTCTCTCTAGTTCTGAAATAACTCATTCAAGAATATCAGGAGATCCTGGAGAGGTTTTATAAGAGCCACAATGATGATTAAGTGAAAGATTTTTTTTTTTTTTGTCAGATAAAACCTAATAATGCTTGTCAAGCAGGTTCCTCTACAAAGCATCTTGACCAACTGTTCTTTGTACCCATGGAGGAAGGAACAAGAGGAAGCAATTTAACCTGAAACCTGCAGGATTTAGAGTCAAACACCATTTGGTGGTTTTGAAGATTATTAGGCTTTATAATGGGATTGTTAGGAACAGAATGGGGCTTTGCGTTGACTGAAGAGCTCTTCTGCTGAAGCAATGGAGACAAAATAATGTTCTCTCTCTCAACTGGTTGTATTGATTCCAAGAAACAGGTAGAGCTACAGTATTCAGTAAAATACACTATTTCAACTAAAATTTTAAGAAATACATGAACCATCATAAAAGTATTTCTGTCATACTTCTTTAAATAGTATTATGGTTTACTCTGAACAGATTAAGTGCAAAGGGCAAACAGCAAGGCTATAGTTAAATAAATTAAATTCACATTATTAATTGTTTCTCTCTATTATGGATGGAATTGTGTCACCACCCCTTCACATTCACGTGTTGAAGTCCTAACCCAAGTACATCAGAATGTGAACTATTTTGGAAATAGAATCATTGTAGGTGTAACTAGTTAACGTAGAACGAGGTCAGACTGGAGTAGGGTGGGGCCCTAACCAATGAGAATGGTGTCCTTATACAAAGGGAAAATTTGGCAACAGATAGGTACAGAGAAAAGACAATGTGAACACACATTGAGGTACACCATGTGACGATGAAAGCAGAGATTGGGATGATACTTCTACAAGTCAATGACCTCCAAAGATTGCCAACAAACAACCAGATGCTGGGAGAGAGGCATGGAAGAGATTTATCCCCACAGCCCTCAGAAGTAACCAACCTTACTGACACTTTGATTTCTGACATCTAGCCTCCAACACAGACGCTAAAACTGATGATAAATTTCTATGTTTAAGCTATTCAGTTTGCAGTACATTGTAATGACATCCCTAAAGATCTACCATATTGCCTCTGGCTACAGAGAAATTTTAGTTTTAAGGGCAAGAGGAGTAAACAGATGAGTACATCTAGTATTATAAATGATGCAGTGGGGTGAGATGCCTATGACTAGTCCCAGATGGGCACCAATCTGTAGCTCACTTGGTAAAAAGAGTCTGGAGACAAGGATATGATACCCAAGCAGCTCGTAAGGGCCTTCCTCTCTCTTCCCTAAAGCCACTCATCACCATTGTGTATCATAGCCACACTTCTCACCCCTGAGAACTGTGCTAACTAGAATGCAGTCCACCGGTGTTCAGACCCTCAAAGCCTCCCCTACTCAATTAGCCAGGTCTGGTAGCATAGGTCATGGCAGTGTTCATATACAACAACGTAAGCTATGATCTGCTTTAACTCATCATCTATGCAACTTAATTGTTAAAAATAATGCTGTAGATTGAGAGTAGCCATGAGCATTAGGGAGAGTCAAGTCATATGTGTGCATATATAGGGTATTACAGAGAGTCAAATTGTATGTGTGTCTTCTGTTTTCTGCTGTTTGTCAAGCTCCCTAAAGCACAGCTCAGCTAAAGCTGTTAGTACTTGAGTCAAAAATGATGTCAAAGTACACAGGAAAAAGTGAGAGCATTGATTTTGCCCAACAATTAGGTTGATTGAGAAATTAATCCAGTGATACAAGCTTTCATTCAATCTCTAGAATGTGCACCGAATATTTCTCTGACCTTTTATATTTCCCTTGGTGGTGTATATGCAAGCTTTCAGTGCCCAATCAAATCTCCCCACATTCTTTACCTCTTATTTCCACTCCATTTAAAGGACAGCAAATATCTCACTACATTCAGTGTGAGGAAGCTGCCTATATGCTAATTAGCTGCAACCACTCTCAAATTTAACTTGATTCTTTTTCAACCTTCTCTATCTAAATTTTGTTTCTATTTTCAAACTCAACATTCCTGAATTGTTTCTGTCAAGCTTTGCCTGAGCAGAAAGCAGATCCTTGAGAGATCAAAGAAAAGAACAAGGAATGGGGAAGGGAAAGGTGTTGACTTTGATTGCTTAAAGACTGAGCCAATTATCTCATTACCCAGTTTTCGGCCCAGTGGCCTGTGGAATGAGAGCACTCCTGGGTCATTCTCCATTCTGGGGCATGGGCTGGGCTTCACACTCCACCCCTTCAGCTGTTGAGCTCCTCCTTCCTACTCCTAAGACATTCTTTTATCTACTGAGGTGGGTGTGCAGGTAGGGAGTATTTTTAAGTGTATAGCATGCTACACTGTCTGGTTTTATTTACCCTGTAACAACTAATTCATCAGTGAAGTCAAAGAAAAAGTTCTTTGATCCCAAAGGATAAAACTTCCCTTCACCAATCAATCTTCATCCACTCTACTGTAATTATGGATTATTTACCCAGATCTTATTTCCCCAACAGCTTGCAGCTAAGATGTCTGCAGCTAACAAATGAGATAACATGCAAGGTGATTTGTCATGATTGCAGGTCATTAGTTCTGTGTGTGAGTAAACTCATCCTTTCCACAACAGCTATGTTTTCTATAGAGCTGGGTCATGGAAGCGTGGGAATTTGGACTTTATTAGGAGGGAAATCATCTGCATTTACTTATAGTTTCCCAAACTACACACACACACACACACACACACACACACACACACACACACACACATTTCAAGTCTCAAAGGGACAAACAATAACAAAAATAAATAAATCAAAAAGGTCAACTGTTGTTTGGTTAAGACAGAAATAGGTACTAAAGGAAGTGTTTTTAATATAAGGAATTATAACCACACAAAAGTTAAAGTGTATTCCTGTATTGACATTTTACTGACAGCTTCATTTGTTACCATGAACTTCTACTATTAGTCTGTCTTAAAGGGAGGGGGAAAGTGAGGGGGAAAAAAGCCTGGTGGCTGAGACTGTGCCTGTAGTCTTGAAGACACTTGCACACAATGTTTATATCATCTGTTCCCTCTTGGTTTCCTGCTAAGAAAATGTAACTGTGCTGCCCTCTCATGGCTGTCACCTTACAGGCTTGCGGTTGCCAAAGTTGTGCTGTCGAACTACCATTGCAAGAAAAGTCATCAGATATACAAATACAGAAGATAGACTCTAAACTGAACTCACATAACCTTTTCAACTGCCCCCCGCACCACCATTGTTTAATTAGCACTAGAATCATCACTTTTCTACATTTGTAATTGACTTGATAAATTATGGAACTCTCAGAAACCAATACTGTATACTCTCATTAATAGATCAAGGAGCACAAAGGATCCTGCTTTAGATAGTAATACACTGAAAACAAAATGGATATTTATATCAGGAAGCAAATAAGGTCTAAAGTTGTTAGTAATGCCTTTTAAGTGTACTGATTATTTGTCACATTTATATCTGCGTGTATGTATGTATGTATGTATGTGTGTGTATATATTTCTCTTTTAAAAGTGTAAATTCATTAACCCAGGTCTCAATTTGTTTTGGTAATTTCTCTTATGTCAGATTACTCATTTCTATTTACATAGACAGTTACTCTGTCAAAAGCTAAAACCAAAATCTTCATCCAAGGTTCATAGTTTGAGCTTCTAGATTTCCTACTGTCAGACCTATGCTTTATTAGACTCTAAAGACTTGAAGGAAAAGTAGAGAAAGCATTATGAGTTGGTTGTGTTTGGCATACTTTTCAGCTCAGGGGCCTGACCTTTCATTACCTCTGAAGTATGACAAAGAAAAGAGCCAGCTTATAATTACAGGTAAGCAAAAATAGAAAGGTTTCTTCCACACCGCCCAGGGAAGAACAGCATCTAAACTAACTGATCGAATCACATAAATATTAATAACACTGTTTTAAAGTGGCATGTGGTTTTATTGGGCAGACCTCAGTCAAAGCAGCTTCTATAGCCCAGCTGCTATTTGCTGTCTCTGAGATCCATTTATAAATAATTGAAGTATTTAGTGTGAAATTACTAGCCTGTATGTGAAAGAGATCATTGTGCAAGTGCCCATCAGATGAAGAATCCCAAATTAGTGTTAGGCTGAAGAAGATGGGGCAGGCCACATTATCAGGATATGCGTGCATGTGCTTGCCTGCAACCCACACATCAGCGATCTTCTGTGAGGGAAAGGGGAAGAATGCTGCTTCAATTGTTCCTTCATCTTCTGCAAATGAGTATTCTAGGACAAATCACCAGCTTCAACCCAAAGCTCTTGCGGTTTCTTTCAGCTGGAAAAACTATATTAGAGTGAAAGAGAAAGAAGATTGAGAAAGCGAAAAGCAAAATGTCAGTGTGATAGTATTGTTATTACAGCATCACAGAAGTGTGTTTTGAACAGTTAAAGAAAAATTCAATTCACGCACATAAACAGAATTCTCAGTAACATTATTCTAAGAGCTATAAAGAAGGAAAAACTATGTAGATAGCAAGAGAAAAAAGAAAAGTATTATAATTCTATTGTTCCAGAAATAATGGTTTTGGAATGGGGAGGGGAGAGGTAATCCACATGTCCAATTTCTTTATAATAGACTTTTTTCTTTTTACACAGTTTTCTTCTTTAATAATTTTTGTCTAGGATGTAAAAACAACCAGGGTATACATGGTTGACAAGCGCCAAATCCAAATTGAGTGAGTTTTCATTTTAAAAACTGCAAAATATCCTCACTGTTATCTCCTCCAGACAGATTACATTAATTCTGAAATTTGAGTCTGGATTTATTAACAAATATCTCCTAACAATTTTGTTTTAAAGATGCTGATGAAACTAACTTGAAAAGCCTGGTGCAAGAATTTTTTTTTTTAATTATGTATTATATTTCCCTTTTCCAAAATGTCCTGGGATAACTCATTCCTCAAAGTAAGAAAATACTGCTTCAAATACCAGCAATGATTTATCGAGAATCTTCCTTGTTTAAAGTATGATGTTGGACTCTGCAGGGGGTTCAAAAATTTATAAAGCAGGATCTTTGCCCTCGAAGGACTTGTAGCACACAGAGATGTTACAGCGGAATAAATCCATGTTTCTTCATTGATTTTTGGATGATATCTAATTCAAAAGATTTCTAGACAACTCTCCCCTACAGAGTCTCCTCAGTTTCTATTGAATCATAAATATGGGAAATGCAATAGAGATTTTTGACATAAAATTTTCCTATAAAAAGAGAGAAGGGCAAGTAACAAAGGCTGAACTCACAACTCCAGTTGCTTTATACTAAGATTATATTTGATCAAATTGGAAGAATTGTCCAGTTTCTCAGAATAGCAAGAAATTCTGAGAAGGATGAATAGAGTTTAATTGTTCCATTTAACCTCCAGAGCCCATGCTGTCAAAGGGATACTTTTAACTGTACTAGGGCCTAAGATAAGAAAAAATGAGGATGGCCATGGAATATTTTTGGTATATTCAAAAGGCTGTATTACCTGAAACTACTAAAATAGGCTGATGCTGAGACAGCTGCTATAATTGAAGCAAAACTCATTTGAATCGTTAGCTCACATACTTATTTCACTGTGCTCAGTTACCGAGCTAAACATTTGTGCTACCCAACCTCTCAATCAGCGTGTGCAGCCAGACTGTTTAGCTGACACATTTCTAGGTTTCTGCACATCTCCGCGTCCTGTAGAAAACCATGGGGGTGGCAAACACGCTCTCTTTTCTTTCAAATTCACCTTCCCTTGGGAATATGAGCTGCATCTTTGGTGCCATAATGTGGGAGGTGAGGGTGTTATATCCTCACAAGCAGCTGTTCTGTACTTAGAAAATGCTATATCTGTCAAGGGTGTTGGCAAAGTAGAGAGAGACCTAGAAATGATGGACAGCAAACCCAGACAGTAGAGAAAGTATTTTCTATCCATTGCTTCATTTATTTCTTCCATTAATCCTGAGTTACCCTGAGATCCTCTCTATTAGTGTTTTCTATATATTTTGTCATTTATTTCATCCTTTACTTCAGAAACTTTGCTCTGAGATCCTTTATGGATCTTGTACCTATATCTATCAATGCTACAAAGATCACAATATAACATAGCAAGATGATTTTTACTAGAATTGCTGCCAGAGCGATGAACAGACCCATGTGCATTATAACAAGGAATCCAAATCCAGCTACACTAATCCCTCTTTCTTTTCTTATACACTGCCTCAAACTGGTTTCTTAGAGAAAATGGAGCCAGATTTGAAAATGAAAACCTTAGAGAGATCCAATATATCATTTCTGTCCATGAGCAATCATGGATCAGTCAAGGAAATATCCTGCGACAAAAAAGCATGAAGATGGTTTGACTGCAGATATCACTTACTGATTTCATTAATTTGACCATTGGTCCTTCTTCTCTCTTTATATAAATCTGCATGCTTGATCATTCCGGCCTTGGGGAGCTGAGCAACTGACATGTCATAGAAACATTCTCATGTGGCACCTGAAATTTTCCATATCACTTTTAACATGTTTACAGTTTGAGAGGAAGTGCTGGGTGAAACCCTGGAGACCAACTCCGGAAAGTCTACTGAACTTGATACCATCAAATCAGATGCCAGGATCTCTCTTAAATTCCCTCTTTGCTCATATGACATTTATGTTTTTCATATGTCTGGCTTTCCACTATCCTGTGAGATCTTTGAGAATAGGAAATATGTCTTATCCATTTTTATAGATCCAGTTCCTTGCATAATACTTGGAACATATTAGCTTCTTCATATGTGGTGCCTACCTCAAATCACAGGGTTGTAACAATGAACATATATCTAAAAAATTTGCTCCTTAGCCCTTAAGAGCTGAAAAACAATAAAATACTTCAAGTACTATTGGTCTGGCAATGAAATGTTTCATGTATAAATATAGACATGTGAACTAAAATTAACCATAAGGACCAGTTTTAGTTCTGTTAACAGTAACTTTAAACCCCCAAGTAAAAGATTAAGCCCCACATGAAAAATAATCAGACCTTAATTTTTATATTGCCTGAAAGTTATGCCATTGAATTAACAACCTTACAGATAGCATGAGTCTAAGAAAAGATATTTTTGTAGTTATTTTTCTAAATGTAAAGGGAAAATCTACACTTTTGAAAACTATCATTGTGAAAAGAAAACTTTTTCAGTCTATTCAATTTCATAATGCATAATTGCAACATACCTTAGCTCTGAAATTCACAGGATCATTATATTACATACCAAGAATGATCCAGGATCTTAGGAAGAACTGAGATCATCTTGATGTATATAAACTCAACCTCAAGTGAGTCTCAAGAAGTCAAAATATAAAGTCTTAAAATATATGCTAGATACATGTTTCTTATGAATACACTGAGACAAGCAATACATGACCTCTCTAAAATGCTTCAAAAATGAAATTCAGAGAAGAAAAGGACACTGGAATTAATAAGCTATTACCCTTTGGAAATATTTTGTAAACATCAAAGCATTAGGAATCTATATTGAATTATTAATGTTTAAAATTTATGAACAATGCTTCTACTTTATCTTGTTAAGCTGGCTAGCTAACTGAAAAATACCAACTGAGCAAAAATAAGCTAATTATTTAAATTTTCTGAACCTCAATTTTATTATCTGTAAATAAAAATACTTACCTCTAAGTATTGGTTTGTGACTGAAATGAATTATCAGCATGTCAGAAATATTAAAGTCTTCATTAGATGTAAGTTCTGCTTACCCACCTTCTGTCACTGAAATATAGTGACTTACATAATTTCATAACTTTTAAGAGCAAGAGAAAAGTCCTGAACCTCTTAAAGAAAACACATAGAATCTTATATAAGATAGGCATCAATGAGTAATAAGTTTATAAGAAATCTGTGTCCTTTTATGCCTTCTCATATTGACATTAATTTAAATGCCACAACAAACTAACAGAATAAAGACTGTACAGAAAACAGAGGTCAAAAAGGAGCAAGAGGGTAGGAAACAGAGAACTAAATAACCAGTCAATTCAAAGAGAAGGAGAAGGAGACAACACATTATTTTTCTTTTTCTATATGTGATGTATAAATGTGTAACTAAGTTGAAAGCTTTGCTAATTTGTTCAGAATGTCCATGAACCAAAGCCTCTTTTTGTACATTTGTGAAACTCAAAAAACCGATTTAGTTTAAATTTTCTTTCTAAAATATATCTATGGATTGAGATGAAGCAATAAATATGTCAGTTCAATAAATCTGACAATGGGAAAATGAAAAGATAATGACAGTATTTATGGCTTCAGAGTGACTATAAGACTTCCCAGGGCCAGGCTAGGAACTCAGAGGAAACCAAACTGGAAAATGGCAATCTTAGTCTACCAAATCTACAATAAAAGAATTGTGTTGGCTTAGTCCATATCTTTATTAAAATATAAAGGCTTATATTTTGGGGACAGTGCAGTTGAGTTGATTTAGATTGTTTGGCATGACTGATACTTAGCTAGTCAATGCTTTTCAGCCATATCTTAAGAAGGAACATAAAATTTAATTCAACAAGTATTTATTTTAATCCCTACTGTTTATAAAGCACTGTGCAAGGTTTAAATAAAATTTACCTTTTTTCTTATTTGTTCCATTATATGTTTATTTACTAACATTTTAAATGCTTATAGCTCAAACTAACTTAACATTTAATCTATCTTTATTTAAAATTTTAGAAACTCAGTCAATTGTGTCCATATTGAGAAGCAATAGAATTTTAAAACAGCTTCTAATATGCAAAAGAAATGAAACAGTTTCTGCAGCCTAGATAATTTAAGGGCAATTATTTTTTAGTTACGTAGACATTTTCAGACCTCTAATTGCTCCAAATTTATCTGCTAAAGAGTCATTATAATCCATTTTTAACCCATCTCTGACATCAAGAACTAATGCTGTAAATTGAACTGTGTCATCATTGATCTCAATTCCAAACCATTAGAAGAGATAGTCTTTGCCTTTCACTGCAATTGCACCATTTTTCTACTAATCCCTCCAGTGCCTGCAAATATGCAGTATGTAACCAAAAAAGTATTGTTTAAAGTCCAGCTAGATGCAGTGAATAACATACCTTGCCTAGTAGACTATAATTTGCTATTTTCACAGATTTAGAGTAAGAATAAAGGCAGGCATCTCTATTTTTAAAGCTCATTTTTTCATTTTTCCCCCTCATTCTGGCCATCAGATCTTTTATGGTAACTTAGTTTGTTTACCCTTATTTATAATGGAGATAAGAAAATCAAAGAATTTTAGATCTGCCCCACTGCTGATGCTAAATATAGCAAACAAAGTCTTGTCCATAACAGATTTGAAACTAATTTTAAAAATTCCATAGAAGAAAATGGTTAGAGCAATTGCATTTGAGCCTTGAAATTAGAGCTATGCACTAAAACAGCTCTAATACACTCTTAACATTTGTTATAATCATGTTCTAAATTGTTGATTTCATTGCCTAATATAGGAATCACAAATTATTTTTTGTTGTTTAGCACAACTATGTGTCTTATTTATCATAACATCTATAAAACTTTACACTTAGAAAAAATAAAGCCCCTCCCCCCTTTTAAAGCTCAGAAGCTGCTAGAGCACCTATCTCATCCCTTTTTCTACCATAAAAATGATTTCATAGAAAGTGAAACTCTGCCCCCAAACCAGGGACCTGGCAGTGGAAAGGGCAGGGGAGAAGATCGGGAACACAGGCTTCTGATCTCAGCTCCACAGTTATCAGCCCATGTTTCACTTACTCTTTCTAAGCTTCGGTGACTTTACTGTAAAAAGGGGAGTTCAAATAAATAGGATCTAAGTCCCTTCTGACTTTCTTAAGATTAGGAAATGAAAAAATACACAGGATCATCATTACTGTTTTGTTTGAATGCAATATCAAAGATAAAGCTGGACAGTAATTAAAAGCAGAAAAGACAGATTTTATTCAGTAATGACTATTGCAATAGAAGAGAGAACCCAGTGTAACCTGAGATCAACTCCGCTAAAACAGAAGGCAGGAGACTTTTTAAGTGTGGGAGTGTGCTAAAGGAAAGATGCTGAAGGGCGTAAGAGGTAGAAAGGTTGGTCCATGTGGCTGGGCCATCTGGGTTTGCTAATTGGCACTCATCCAAAAGAAAACAAATTTCTCATATATTTATGCCAGGAGGTATAATGGTGCAGTGAGCAAGATGCCCACCTAACGGTGGCCCTTTTCTTCTTCAGAACTGGAAAGCAAGAAAGTAAGTCTTTCCTCTGGATATTTTCATTACAAAGAGACTGCTCATAGGTCCTTAAGGAGATAATTTTAGGTGGTAGAAGAGTTACATCTCAAAGGTCAAAGAAAGGATTTATAACTGCAAGCTTTTTCAGGTAGGCATTTTTAAATGGGGGCTGGAATCATCCCAGTGACATGGCCTTAAGCAGTTAGAAGCCATATGAGAGTATAGGCAAAGAGTCTTTGTCAGTAGAAATGGATCAGTTGATAACCATCTGGTGTCTTGGAGAGGACTAAAGCTCAGATGAAAGTACTGTCTACTGTATCAGAGAACCAATTTTTTAGAAGGTACAAAAAGAGTCTGTTCATATAAATTCTTGGTTCTGCCATATATATGGACTCTTAAAAAAAAGAAAAAAAGGAAATAAAAGTTGACCCAAAATATTGTAGCCAATGGCTCTATCTAGCTTTATTACAGCACTGTCTTGAGTCATTTAAATATATGTGTTTGAGTCATTATATATATATATTTTTTCTCTAAAATGCTTACCAGTTGACTGTTTAGCCCATTTATTTGCCCTCCATAAAAGTGGGTCAAGTATGACAATCAGAAGGACCGTAGTGGATGACAAGGCCATTCAATTTGTATCAGTAATCATAATTCTTCACATTCTCTTATCATCTTTTCTAAAATAAGGGATTTCAAACTGAAGGATCTTAAGAGGGCATTTCTCTGTAAGGTCTTATTTAGCTTTGATGAAAATTTTAAATGTGCGCTTTTGTAAATGCAAATGATAATATTAAAGGTGCTCAACATATTC
This sequence comes from Eonycteris spelaea, assembly GCA_003508835.1. Taxonomy (NCBI): domain Eukaryota; kingdom Metazoa; phylum Chordata; class Mammalia; order Chiroptera; family Pteropodidae; genus Eonycteris; species Eonycteris spelaea. The sequence continues at coordinate 3,956,344 of PUFA01000003.1, forward strand.
ACAGAGCAGATTAATATTTTTCATTCAATAATGTTAATGTGCTGTGCCCTCTGCAGTAGTACCATAATTAAATCTGTTGGCATTTCCATTTTAAACCTAGTCATAAAAAAATCCCTCTGAGCAATAATGTGTCATTCCAAGACTGAAACAGCAGTTTCCACGGTTTAGGAACAATATTTGAGAAAGTTTTAGTAGGAGGTCAAGTTTTAATAAGGTAAAACATTAAGCATATTTTTTTTATTTCACCCTAGATGCTTGTTTGCCCTCTGAAAACTAATTTCACTTTAATGTGTGATGTTTATAAATAGGACAGACACATAGCATGAGAACTGTATTCACACTCCAACTGAGATAGAAAATATAGTTTATTATATACTGATATATCCAGTTTTGTTGGACCTAGAGTTCAAATAATTTATGAGGATGATAGTTAAGAAAAAGATAAAATTACAAATGAAAATTATACATGGAAGTGAACATTTAGAATGAGAAAAGTAGTCATGAGCCGTAAAGTTTAAAAGTCTGACAAATACCACTAATAGAAAATTCAGAAGAATCACAAGATAAGCTTATAAATTAGCTGTTTCACTCCATAATACATTTTTTCTTATGTGTTTTGGCTGCACACTCTTTGATCACCTCCTTACATAACAAAGATTTTGTAATATCATTATGGAGAGAATTCAGTCACTCATCTACTAACCAGAAGTTGGCAAACCTTTTCTCTAAAAGGCCAGATAGTAAATATTTCAGGCATTTTGACATATGGTCTCTGTTACAGCTATTCAACTCTGTCGTAGCACGAAATCAGTGATAGACAATACATAAATGGATGAGCATGGCTGTATTCCAATAAAACTTATTTTTGGACCCTGAATTTTAAATTCTGTGTAAGTTTCATATGTCATGAAATAATATTGTTCTTTCCTTTCATCTTCTAAAAGTGTAAAAATCTTTTTTAGCTTATGGGCCATACGAAAACATGAACCATAGTTTGCTGATCTTTGTTCTACTCAGGTTGATAAACATTTATTATTGATAGTTTTTAAAAGTTACTTTCAGTTTCTCAAGCATTGTTAATAATATGCCTATTTTATGATCGTTGTCAAATTTGAAAAAAATCCTTTTATGAATAAACATTTTGAGTTAGTTTTTTTTGCTGTGACTGTAATGTTAAGTGTTCTTTGAATCGATGATATTTGTTAACCAGTTTATCATTAATGGCCTCAATGTAAAGGCATAATATGAGTTTTATTATCTTTGTTGTGTTATTTATATTTTGCATTAAATCACCAAAAAAGTTTATTTTTTCCTAAAATGAACATTTCATTCATTCACAATTCAATCCAAGAACCTATTCAGTGCTTCTATTAGAAATTTATCACTTACTCTTAATTATTGTTTTTGCTATGCTTTGAAAAAAAATGCTTATAATTAGATGCTCAATGTTAGCATAATTTCCATTGATTTTGTCATGTATTTCATTTTTTAAATCTGAAATTTCTCTCATTTCTTTAATAAATAAGTTTAAAGAAGACAAAAGAAGGGACTCATTATATACTTCTACATCAGGTTTAATATCTTATGTTTTATTAAATCATTTCAAAATATCTTTTTAAATTGCCCAATATCTTTTTGGGTCAAGATACCAGGCCAGTTGGCATGGTGAGCAGGAGTATTCCAGGAAGACATTGCTGTGCCAGGACAGTTAGCACTCAAGGAACTGTACATAAAAATGAATGGCAATAACATCAGTACGTCCAATCAAACTAACAATTGTATTCCCAACTGAATTATGCCTTAGCCAGATACCAAAAATACCTCCAGCCACTCCAATACTACCCACTGTGAGGGGAAGAGGGGATGGAAGGGAAAGAGACTGGAAAGTAAAAACAAAGTTTACCAACTATATAACCATGCTAAGACCTGAGTAAGGCCACTCTCCTTGCCTTGAAAGGTATTTGCACATTTTAAGTTTGCTTTCACTAGTCTCCTGGTCAATCCACCTCTGATTGCTCCCCAGGAGGTCTGTTATGCAGCTGAGAAGTCCCTTGCAGCACCACCTACCACATTCTCCTGACCATTCTATTCCAGAAATAGCCAAAGTTGAACATTCAGTATGTAGTATACCAGAGAGCTAATGAGAACACAAGTAATTCAGCTTACAAATTACATAAAAGGTAAATTTTTGTAAACACAGACAGTAAAGTAATCATTCAATGGCTTTTAAAAAGAACAAATTAGAAATGTCATCTACTGAGATTTGAATGTGATGTATATGCTTTGTATTTGACAAAGCTTAGTAGAAATTTTTATATCATAATCATACATAACACTGATTCTAATTTAATTATGCAATTATACATATTTATTTGTTCTAGGAACTATAACAAATATACAGTAATTAAACAGCATAACAACTATAAGGCTCAGTTTTTGAAAGAAAAACAAGAAATTCACAAATCCTCTCACATAGTAAAAGAAGGTTAGAAAGGTCAACTATAAGCTTACAAAAACAGTCTATTCTGGTTTGAAAGATAATTATAATCAGCTCGTTGCCTTTCTCTACTATACCTGACATTATTTTTTCAAGAGTTTCAAGTGAAGGAAAAAGTTTTAGGATGAGAGTTTCAGATTTGAGTATCTTCATAGCTTAGAAAGCAACCATCATGTACCTAGATACTTCCATAAGATTCCCTTTGTATAAATGGAGTCATTTGAGGATTAATTAATATGCAGCTCAAATCTCCTCGGGTCCTATCTTCCTGAGTTTCTTTTTGCCTTAGAGTCCTCATAATACAGCCCTGGTCCTAAACCTACAAGCTTTTGAGTATCTTTTTTTTTCCTAATATAAACCAATAGCTTTTTTCATAGTGTGATTATCCATATAAAGAATAATTAGCTCCAAGAAATTACTTTTTTTTCTTCCACATTTAGACACTATAGCAACATTACAGATACACTGAAATATATTCCCCATCCTATTAAACTAAATACTATATTTAATTTATATATTTATATGGAATTAATACATGTTCACATGTTTGCTTGACTTTGAAAAAAGTCAAATATAAGACATAAGATAATAACAGGAAAAAAACACAGATAATTTAGAATTATAAAATTAGTTATGTTACACGCACAAAAGAATACTTCACTATTTCTTCATTGTACGGTTGGTCTAAATTATAAGCTAGCCTATGACATTTAAAATACAGTTTATTTTTTAAAACTTTAATTTATACACATGAAACTGTCTCTTCCTTCCTTGTGCATTTGCCAAGCACTCTTATTAGGGTACAGTTCCCCCTGTAGTAGTTTATGTCAGTATTGGGAACATGAGATGCCAAAATAATAATATTTTTATATTCTTCACAATATTACTTATCTATCATGATTATATTAAAGAGTTAATTTCTATGACTGAATAACAGACAATTTACAAACACTGTAGAGCCTTTGGGAATATGTTTGGAGAAATGCTTAATTAGGCAATGGTGTGAATTTTGACATCTTTCTTCATGGTTCGCAGAATATTCTTTTGCTAACACATATCTTTAACAGTTTGATGAACAGAAAATCTTATTTTCTCAATTTTAAAAACAGTATTACAGGGTCACAATATTGTGAAAAACAAAAGAAATGTTTGTTGTATTTATTTTTTAATAAATGCCATCTAACTTGATAAACTAAAATTATCTAATAGCACTAAAAAATAAAATATATACTAAAATGTACCACTCACAAAATATGGTACATATGCAATGTATAGGAACAACTAGGAATCCAAGAAGCTCCCCGTTAGTTGGGAATAAGCTTGAGATGTAAACATGTTGCTTCAGGGAGTTTGAGCGATTCACCTACTGCTTCACTGATACTGTCCACACTGGCATTTACTGTGCTGTAAACTTTTTGCCAGAGAATGTACTAACACTATGGACTCATTAAGTAAGTCCCCCAAAGTCCATCAAATGGAATTTATGTTAAAGAATTTCCTTTTTTCTTCATTTTTTCTGTATTTAAATAGGTCATGCAATTCTAACAATGAAGACTGTAATGGAAATTACTAACATGGCATCAGATTTCTGAAGTTTCTAATTTACAATAGGTTAAATCATAAAATGTTATTAATATGTAACATCAACTCACTACACCTATAGACAGAGTGGTTCAACTTTATAACAATTTAGGTACTTCCTTATATTCTGATATCTAACCATTTCATGTTTTCAGGCATGGGCATGTATGTGTAGTCCACCCCTGAATTCTACACCACTTAAACAGTGGCAATGAACACTGTGGTTCTCAGCCATATTTGCCAAGATTTTTTTTATAATCAAATGTAAACGTAGCATGCTGTAAAACATATACTCTCACAACATATATTCTCACAAACAAATTTCTTACTAATGGACCTTTATATGTTTAAAAAGGAAGAGATATTCAGAAGAAATTTTGTGATTCATAATTTTAATTTAGTCTCGGAATTGGAACTGTTCAGAAGTGAGACAGATGTCCTGCCAGTATAGTACTTGCTATTCAAACACAGCTTCAAGACAAGTCTCCCCTCATTTCAAATATAATATTGTCCCTTGGCTGCTCCCAAAAATGAATATTAAAGCTGCTCTTATTCGGAGGTTGTAATTTTTTAAAATATGTCATAATAAAGAAAAGACATTTGTGCAAGTCTGCAGCTTATTCTTCTCTTTAGCCCCTAAACCTTTTTTTTTGATATTCGAATTATCAGAATTTATCTTCAGAATTCCAAATACCTTACGGAATAGGTGGAACACCCAAGTAGGATGACAAATGAAAGAATATATCTATTGCTATCATGTGCAGCTGAGTTTGACCTTGTGTTGAAAAGAATCAGTAGTGAAAGGCTTAGCCAAGATGGCAGAGTAGTGAAATGCTGTGCTTGCTTCCTCTCACAACCACATCAAAACTACAACTAAACTATAGAACAACCATCATTGAAAATTGCCTAACATCTAGCTGAACAGATGTCCTACAATTAAGGATATACAGAGGAAGCCACCTGGAGACTGGTCGGATACCCGTATATGGTGGTTAAAAATTCAGAGAGATATCTCAGCTCAGAAGGTTCCCCTGGTGGAGTGTGGGTCCCAGCCTCACACCAGACTCCTTGCCCATGGTTCCAGTGCCATGAAGAGAAGCCCTCATAACTTCTGGTTGTGAAAACCAGCAGAGATTGTGCCTGAGTGAGACAGAAGGTGGCCGGAGTCTCAGTAACTCCTCTTAAGAGGCCTGCCATGGACTCACTTGCTGACTAACTCACTCACCCTGAATTTCAGTGCTAGGACAGCAGCTTGAAAGATGCCAGGGACATGCAGAGAGGAACTGAATTACCTTACTACCGAAGGCCACTCTACTAAGACCAGGAGACATATTAGCCCTATCTAATACATAGACACAAGCACAGGCAGGCAGCCGATATGGAGAGACAAAGAAACATGTCCCAAATAAAAGCTCATAACAAAGCTCCAGAAAAAGAACTAAATAAAATGGAAACAAGCAATGTACCAGATGCAAAGTTCAAAACACTGGTTATAAGGATGCTCAATGAACTGAAGGGAAGAGTAAATGAACTCAGCAAGAACTTTAACAAAGAGATAGAAAACATAAAAATGGAGGTAATAAAACATAAAAAAACACACAAACAAAGAACACAATAATTAAAATGAAGAATACATTATAAGGAATCAACAGTAGATTATGTGAAGCAGAGAATCAAATCAGAGATTGAGAAGATAAGGTAGCAGGAAACTCCAATCAGAATATCAACAACAACAACAACAAAAATCATCCCCCAAATGAGGATAGTTTAAGGGATATCTGAGATAACATGAAGTATACTAACATTTTCATCACAAGGGTACCAGAATGAGATGAGAGAGAGCAAGAAACTGAAAATCTTTTTAAAGAAATAATGACTGAAAACTAACCTAACCTGGACAAAGAAATAGCTATATAAGCCCAGGAAGCTCAAAGAATACCAAATAGGACGAATCCCAAACAGGATAAATCCAAAGAGGCCCACACCAAGACAAATCATAATCAAAATGCTAAATTTTAAAGATAAAGAGAGAATCTTAAAAGCAGCAAGATAAAAGCCTTTAGTTACCTACAAGGGAGCTTCCATAAGACTGTCAGCTGATTTCTCAACAGATGCTTCATAGGCCAGAGGGATTGGCATGAAATACCCAAAGTGATGAAAAGCAGGGACCTATAACCAAGATGACTCTACACAGCAAAGCTATTATTTTGAATTGAAGGATATATAAAGAGCTTCCCAGACAAGAAAAAATTAAAGGAGTTGATCAACACCAAATCAGTATTACAAGAAACTATAGAGGGACTTCTTTAAGAAGAAAAAGTAAAAAAAGATTAAAAATATGAATAATAAAATGGCAATACCTATCAATTATTACTTTAAATGTTAATGTATTAAATGCTTTAATTAAAAGATAGAGAGGCTGAATAGATAAGAAAACAAGACCCTTAGGTATGCTACCTATAAGAGACTCACTTCAGATCAAATGACACACACAGATTGAAATATTTCATGAAAATGGAAATAAACAAACAAACAAACAAAAGCTGGGGCAGCAATACTAATACCAGACAAAATAGACTTTAAAACAAAGGCTATAATAAAAGACAATAATGTACTCAGTAATCCCACTTCTGGATATTTATCTGAACAAACTCAAAGGACTACTTTGAAGGCACATGTGAATTCATGTGTTTATTGCAGCACTATTTACAATAGCCAAGATATGGAGGCAACTTGGGTGTCAATCAAGGGATGAATGGATAAAGAGGTGGTACAATGGATATTACTCAGCTATTAAAAAAAAAGAATGAAATCTTGCCATTTGCAATAACATGGATGGACTGTTAGGGTATTATATTGAGTAGAGTAAATCAAACAGAGAAAGACGAATTTATGCGATTTCACTTACATGTGGAATCTAAAGAACAAAATGAACTAACAAAACAGAAACAAACTCATAGATACAGAGAACATTTTGATGGCTGCCAAATAGGAGAAGGGTTGGGGGATGGGTAAAATAAAGGGAAGGAATTAAGATATACAAATTGATAGCTATAAAATAGTTATGGGATATAAAGTATAGCATAGGGAATATAGTCAATAATATTATAATAACTATGTGTAGTGCCAGATGGGTACTAGACTTATTGGGGTGACCACTTCACAAGTTATATAAATGTCTAATCACCTGAAACAAATATCATATTATATGTCAACTATAATTAAAATTTTTTAATTATTAAAAAAAGAAAAAGAAAAAATGAATGGCTGGGTTTTTATAAATTTGAAATGATAAAAGTTTTAAGTGCATGGTCTAGAATTCATTCTGGAAACGTGTGACAAGCTCAATAACCTTAATATAGGTAAGTGGGGAAGACTGTGAAAAAATCACCCTGGCTTAATATATTTAGTAAATACGTAAAAGTCATTTAATCTTTTATTTCTCAGAAGATTAGTAAGCTTCCTTTATTAGAAATTACTCAGATAACTCATATTAACTTTAAACTATCTTAGAAAAGTAATGATGTTTTCGAGAGTTGTATATTATCTTATTTCATCACCAATAATGGAATTCACAGTAGTTTTGATTACATGTTTGGCCTGTAGATTTTAGTGATCTTGGCTGAGGTCTCCATCCACCTAGATAACTCCTGGTAAGTGCTAATAAAAATACCAATTTGCATGTTGACAATATTTTTCCTTCCCTATTTTCATTCCAGCAAAGAAAAGTTTTTCAGAATTTTAAGTCTTCGATAAAAATAGAAATTAATAACATTAATTCTTTTTTTTACTATCACTAAAATAAAGTTAATTACACAAGTAATCATGTGGTTCCAGGTGTAACAAAAGTCAATATCATAATAAATAATGTGAATAAAAATACAGATTCTGGGCATTTGGGTAATTTATACAACTAGAACCATGCTGCTCTACATTCTCTTTCAAAATAGAGATTTTCCCATGTGAAAATCCTGTGTTTATAAGATTCAAATAAATAGATGCACAATCAAGCTGAACTTTTCAGAGTCCCTAATCTACTATCGTGACCCTCTGTCTTTTCTAGATTAGATAGTTCTGACATATTTAGCTAAGGTCTATTGTCCTATCTCTTTCTTTACACAGTGAACTACAATTCTTACTCATCCAACCAACCCTCTTAATCTGCTCAGGGTATAAAAATATCTAACTTTACATTCAGGTGTAGGTTTAGTAATTATTTTCGTATTGATCTATCCAGTGCTCGTATGTTCAATCAATCAAGGTATTTTAGACAACCAGGTCAAGATTGGTGTGATTTTTTTAGTTCAGCACCTGGCCTCTTGGGATGCTTCCTGGACACTCAATACTACATTCTCTGACACTGGGTGACATGAGATGCTGCTTTTCATGGTGATGTAAACATTCCAACAAGAACAATGTACATGGCTATAAAGCAATTCTCAAACAGAAGATCAGGCCCGGTCTTGGGAAAATGTATTTAACACCCACCCCAGGAGTTTCTGATGCTGGTGGGTGGCAACCAGGCATTCAGAAACACTGCTATCAAGAAGTCACAGCCAAATGTCAGCTCTCGGCTTTATATGCACGCTTTGTACGCTGCTTTTGATACAGTGAGCTTGATATTATTTTTTTACTTCAAAATAGAATTTAGCGGTTTGTCCTGTGGGAGAGTCCCATGAAACCGTGGCCCAGAATTCGAAGTTAGGTTGTGTTGCTGCTGAATAGCATCAAAAGAAAGCTCCCTATGATTCAAAATATATGACACAGAGGTACTCTGCTATGCGTTTTACATATATTTTCTAGTTTAATCAAGGACTAAACGCTTTATTTGACATGAATCTTATAAGAATGATTTTGTGCCAGATGCACTAACTGATGAGGATATAGCAGTGAACAAATTATACTAAATCCCTGTCGCCATGAAGCTTATCTAGTGGGAGAGATAGAACATATAACATAGTACGGTTAGATGGAAATAGTCCCACAGACAAAATAACTCAGAAGGAGAAAGACAAAAGGACATGATATGGAGTGGTCAGGGTAGGCCTCAGAAAAGACGCCCTACAAACAGAGGTAGTGAGGGACGTGGTTGGGTTTGGATTCTTGATTTACTTTCAAGATGCAGCCAACAAGATACACTGATAGCTAGATTAGAGCAAGAGAAAAATAAAAAAAATAAGGATGACTTCAAAACTTCTGCCTTAAGAAACAGAAAGAATGAATTTTCCACTTATTGAGCTGGGCAAGAAATGGGGTTATTACTTGCATTGTTCTAAAGATTATGGGCTTGCCACAGGTTACGTAGCTTGTACATGGTGGCTTTAAACCAAATCAGTCAGATTCTAGAGTCTACACAATCATAAAGGGAGCTATAGGACCCCCAGGACCCCTAGGACCCCCAGTGGCTTTGAACATAGCCTCATAATCTTAAGCAGCTCAGAATGAGCATAGACGGAAAGAGTAAGACAGGAGTCACTGCATCTGTGCACAGGGCTTTGAGAGCACTGCCATATCAGTGTATTGATACCACTCTGCACACTCTCAAAGAGAACAAAGGGACCTGTCTGTTCCTTTGGCTTGACATTTCAGAGATTCCTGCTGCTCATTTCTATCTATATATAGGCAGGTCCAGCCCCGGGCAGGTGCAGAAAGCAGAACAAATCTCAGTTCCTCTTCTCTGTACCACCATCCTCCAGCATATGGTATGTGGGCGGAAGTAGGTTAAAAAGAACATCAAGGGCAACCTTGGAGGAGAAATAAAATCACTACCAAAAAATAAACATGCAGTGGAATAAAGGGGAAATTCTGGATGATAAAGAAGGTGTTGGAGTACTGATTACAAAAAATCTGCAGCAGACCATCTGTCCATTGTTTTTCAAAACTTTCTACATAAACGATTAAGTTTCAGGCTAGGTAGAGGAGGAGGAGAAAAGGCAAGAAGCATTTACTGTTTATCTGCTATAAGCCAGACACTGGGCTAGGTGATTTGCATGCATGTTCACAACACCATGTGGCATTGCCATTATTATGCTGACTTTTATGTAGATGGGGTTACTCAAGCTGGGACTTGAGCTTTAACTCTGCTGCAGGAGGTCAATCCGCAAGCTCCATCATGGCAAAGACTATCCCTGCCAGGTTCACACTGTAGACCTAGTGCCTATTGCAGCATCTAGTACCCGGGGTTGGGTGTGGGACTGTTCTTTAACTCTTTAATGAGTTAATTCTTCTTCTCTCTTTCCCATCCTAGTTCCAGCCCTGTGCTCCCAACTCCCTCCTCACCACGAGAAGAGGAAGGATTTAGATTCCCAGGTCACTTCTGTTATGCAAGTGGCTGACAGTAAGGGTTGTGGACTTGGGACAGCAGGACAAGCCAGGGGAAGCAACCTCCAGTAGTGATGGTAACCACAAAAAGGGAGCTAAGGATGGAAAACTAGGAAAGAGGGCAGGCGTTCCTGGATACCTTGCAGCTTGCCTACTCAGTTTGCATGGAGCCTTCCCCTTTAAGGAGAGAGTTGTGTCAGTCTGCACAGGTGAAGACATCCTGAAAGTCTATCACTCTGCTTTGGAGTACAGCTCTGGACAGATGCCTCAGCTACCCAGGCTCTTGGCAGCTGGTCCGGCTACTTCCTGCTCATGCTACCTATTTCTCTTAGTCACCGACCTTTACATTTCTGATGTACACCCAGTCCCCCTAAGGGCCTTAATTCATCAGCAGTTATAACCCGTTGATATCTGGGTAGAACCAGTTCCTAAAATGTTTAGCTTTAGAGCAATAATTCAAAACACCAAAAGCTAGCATTCTCTGAATATTCAAATGTAAACAGAACAATGAACCTCTCATTAGAATCTCACTTTTACCTAAGAAATGATGTATGATCTGATAAATATTTTGTAATTTTTAAGTAAGACGTAAAAAAATCAAACAGAAAAATTTGTCCTTTTATAATTGTGGATGACTCCTCCTTGACATATTTGTGACTCCGCTCCTATCTTCATATGGTGTTTGATATTAGCAGGCAAGAAAATAATAATGTGATCACTGCCGCTGCTGCAGGCAGCTTGCTTCCCACTCTCCCACCAAAAAGCAGGTACTTGTTTTCCTGGAGCAGAGGGCCAGTGTCCCTCTTCTATACCTATTTCTCTCCTCTCTCAATGTGCCCTGGCTTTATTTTTAATTATTTTTTGATGGCGGAGGGCAATGTTTTCAAATCTCAAATACATACAAGGAAGTAATAGGAGGCAACATGTTTAAGATTTGTACAGGGAAGAACAAGATGTACTCGGAAGGGAGAGATTATCTGTGATACTTCCCTTCTTTTATTCCTCCATCCTTAAGGAAAAGAGGCTTTATTCTATACAATGGGTTTCCACAGCCTTTACCCTCTGCATAGAAAGGTAATAAGATAGAGCCTGCTAAGACTTAAAAGCAGTGACTTAGTAATAACAGTTCACCACCCAATCAGACCCAAAGCATTTACATTTCAAACCTGTGAAAGAACTACATCTGTCTACACATTTGCAATATAAAATAATTGTAATTTTTTTGCTTTTTTCAATAAATACTTACCTGTATGCATGCAAAGTAAAAAGACACATCTAGATCATTCAAGTGTCTTCAAATATATGCGTAATTATTTAGGTTTTTGATATTCATTGGATTTCATTGGGTTTTGGCTTGAAATATATATGTGTATATATATATTTGACATTTGTCAACATAGAAAAGAAGTCTGGCTTTCACAGAATTTCAAAGGATTCTTTTCAAATCTGGTTTGTGTAAATAGATAATGAAAGATCAGTAAAGGGACCTTGCACCAAGTGATAGGGAGGAGAACTAGAGCCTCTGCATCTGTCATCCCAAACAGCTATAGCATCTTTTACCTCACTTTCTATTGGAATTCTGGAGAACTTTTATAAATGCAAGTTCCGAGGATCAACACAGACCTACAGAATCAGAAACTCTAATGGTGAGGCTTATGTCTGAATTTTTTAAAACTCTCCTTCTAGGGTGATTTTGATGTAGACAAGTTTGAGACCCTCTGTCCTTGTTCGGACAATGACCCCATGTTTCCCATTGTGTCCCCATCAGTCTCATCCCTTATTTTTAAAGTAGATAATAGCTATCACTTATTCATTAATAATGCATATGGTTTATTTAGCCAAAACCAACAAGAAATCTCAGGTTCTCTGAGAATTTTCTTGCATAGTTCCTGGCTTTCTTAATGCTGATCAGTGGAGGTTAATTCTTTATTATCTGAGCAAGTTATGCCTTGCCTTGGTCAGCCCTACTTGAGCTACTCTGGTGTCAACATGCTACCAACTCAGATATGTTTCTAACCCGTATTTGCAGAAATAACTAGTCTTTCTTTCTTCTTCTCTAAGACGATCTTTGTTTCTCAGTCTTAAATGTTTCAGTTTTTCTTACACATTATTTGATAATACCAACAGATTATTTAAAGAACAAGGTCTTGGATTTCATGTTTCCTTCTAAGCTATGTAAACAGAGAGAAAAGAAAGCAAGCATTGTTCTACATGTGTCTTTTCTGCCCTTTACGATGATTCTTTTCAGAATACACCATATTATTTGCCCAGAACCGAGTTTTCTTTAGTCGTAGAAAATCACAGGAAATATGCCATGCTCAGAAGCCTTGTTAAGGACCCCATTTTATCCATGTCACTGGGCATGTTCTTTATTACAACTCCTTTTAGAACTTCACAGACACCAGCACAAATACCAGAAAGTACTATGCAGCTAGAAGACCTGACCTTGAAGTCTCTCACTTTGGCTATGGATGGCATTTGTCATACAACAAAAATGTAACGTTGGTGCCCCCAATAAATGCAACACAAACTGTTCTTGAATAGAAAGAGGGGGAAAAATAACGTTCAAATGCACCTGTAGGAAACAGATGCTTCCTGAGATAAAATGTGAAAATTAGATATGAAGAATCCTTGAGATAAGTTTCACAACAATTAAATGTGAGATGGTAAAGAAGTGGTGTCAGTTCACACTGAATAGAAATACAAAATAGTTTTATTTATCAGAAAAAAAAAAAAGAATCACTTCTCTACTAGAGTCTGTAGCCACAAAAGGGCTGTGGGCTGCCCTTCATTCATAGCTCTGTGAGCTCAAGCCCATTGAGGGATGGTTCCAAGGCCATTACGTTTTGGCAGTAAGTACAGACTGATGGTATGTGAGAAACACCCCTAACTACTTTTCCTCAACAGACATGGATTGTTTCCTATTAAATGACCAAGGGAATCTCTTTTATTTCTTGGGGGATTAAGAAGAATAACAACTAACACATTGTGCTCACAGCCAGCTAAGGAGGAGAAGGTTCAACTACGTGTGTCTGTGTCACAATAGGAAATGCTGTGGGCCTAATGTTAGGACCCAATTTTTCTCTCTTTTTTTCAGCATTTTTATCCACCTTAAAGGAAATGAAGTCATGAAAGAAGAGTTTCATAGTGGTGGTGATGGTGACGTGTGTGTGCATGCATATACACACATAATAATGTATGTATGCATGCACACACACACACTAGGTCAGTGTGTGTTATTGTATTTTGCACAAATAACAACCATACATGTTCACAGTGCTGCTCCTTAAAGAATTTCATATTATCAAAACTTCAAAGTGAAGAAAAAAGAATAGACAAGAATCTCCATCCTTTATGCCAACCCTTGAGAGCACACATCAGTCTTTAAATTCATTCAAGTCCAGACTTTCATTTGCATTCCAGAATGACTAATGAAATTAATGCATCAATCAATTCATCTAATTACATATTTTGAAATAAACTTTATATACTGCTTTAGTATTACCTGACCACCACGAATTAGATTCTATGATCAAGATTTATGTAAAACCTGCAATTTACTTTTCAGTGTTCAAAAGCATTACAATAGAAGTTGATTGGTTGAAACTCAGAAGAAACAAGTTTTCATAAAACTAAGATAAAATAGTATTTGATGAACTGAATTAATAAAAAAAGAAAATTAATTTCTTCATTGTCTCTTTTCTTCCTTCCTATCTGCCCCCCTAAAAATCTGAATATAGACTGACAAAGCGTTTAATTGTTCTCTCTCATATCTTTTTTTTTTTTTCATGCTTTGGTACAAATTGTAAAGACTGAATATTTTCTTTAAAAATTCAATCTTAATACTTATTCCATATGAGATATAGCCTGAATGGTGCTGTTCAACAAAATATTCCATAAAAATTGAGGAAGCTGGAAAAAGAAAGATCAGTGAAAAAAATACTTTTACCTTTCATGTCTGGCTTATAGCATTCTATGACTGCATTGGTTGTCAAGTCTCTGGATTAAAAAGTTATGTGCAGGTCCACTGGAATTGATCTTGGTGGCAATTTGTTTTCTTTCTGGATCAAATGAGAGTATTTCAACTTCAAGAAGAAACCAGCAACTAAAAAGGGGTTAGCACTATGTTTATTCAAAGATATTACTAAAATTTTATAAGGCTAAAAATCAATTATTGTTCATCAAATTCTAAACAGATAAGTTGTTGTGATGGAACGCATTGCTTATTCAATTGGACAACATAAAAGACTTTGAAGATTTAACAAACATCTTTTCACATACAATGTTTGGCTGCAAGAAACTCTGGATATGGTATAAAAAAAAATTGTTCAATGAGAAAGTGGCTTAGGACTGACCTGCAGTGTTTTGGTCACTTTTGACTTCCAGCTCAAGGGTGCATCATATGTCACAGAGAGGATATTAATTGATTAATGAAATGTATTTTAAATGTTCTTTGAAAACTCCAATGAAATTGATCCAGTTTTCTAGTGCCTTATGTAAAAGTTGTACATAAAATTGCTGAAGAATAAAAGAGAGTATTGTAGTCCTGCTTCAATCTCCAAAAAGATCAAACTTTCTATTCAGGAGAAAGAAAATCTTCTTCATAATCATAGAATATCATAGCTGGAAGGAGTCTCAGAGATGACCTTTCTTCTTAATTTCACAGATGAGAAAACTGGGGGCCAATAATTTAAGTGACTTATGGTCAGCTTTATTCTTAGCTTTTAATGAGATTTAAATCTGCTAAGATTTGTACTGTGGATTTGCTTCACTCAGATGCAAACCACCACGGTAATAGAGTATGCATTTTGCTTAGTGCTTACAACTGGAAAGGGAACTGTCATAGCCGTGTCGGTCTCAGCTCCTATGGTTACAGGTGAGATGAATTCAACTCTTTTATTGCCACTGACCTTTACTCCCAGTTTTAAAAAGAAAGTACGATGTCCATTTCTCCTTTAAGTTTCTCCATATCATGGGTTTCTATTGTCAGCAGAAGCAGGCAAACAAAGTGATATACACTTTTCCTATGTTTTTCTGAAGACAGGTAATCTGGGAATTCATGGAGGAAACCTGATTGTTCCAATAAAATATGTCTATCAAAAAAAATTGCCAACTGCTATCTTTAAAAGAATTTTTGTTCAGTATCATGTTGGCTATGCTTAAAGTCAAATGATGGTGCACTGGCCTAGGTATGGTAGCCATGAAATAAACTATCAAGACACATGAAGTTGCCAGATGAGAGAGAAGGGACAGAACCAGTTAAGTACTAGTCTGCTTCACCATTTTTTATTAAGGAAAAGTGCCTTAAAACTTAAAGCATAATGAACCAGAACTAATTCAATATATTTGTAGCAAGCAAGAAAGAATCTAGTTATACTAAATAAACTGAATTATCCTGCCAAGTATTGAACCCTCTTATAAGTGTGATCAAGAACCATTTGTGGTCATTTTGTGCAATCAAGGGAACAGAATAAATCTGCATAGACTGAGGATGAAAAAAATCTTGATTCAAATTTTGAAAGCATAAATTCTAGAAATTATAAACTGTTGACTAACTCTAATCCCTGATAAAATTCTACAGTAGATCCATCAACAAACGGAACAAATAAGCTAGCATATTTCACTAAGAACAAATCTTAAAGGAATTTTGTTTGTTTGCTTGTTTGTTTTGAATTGTACATCAGAAAAGAACTCTATAGAGTAAACCAGGATTCTGTTAATACATTCAGTATATTTTCGTAAGCAATATGGAGAAATGTGGATTGGATAGTGCTATGGTTAGATGGATTGTTTAATAGTTGAACAGACTTATACAAAAGCTTTAGCAATCCAAATAAATAAATAAAAAGGCCTGAACCCCATATTATGATCCACAATGTCCTACATGATCTGCTCCACCTACTTCTCTCCCGGTTCACTAAGCTTCAGTCATGCTGGTGACTTTCTATGCTTAAATGAGTTCATGCCTTCCTGCTTGCATTTGTTATTCCTCTCTGCCTGGACTCTTCTCTCATCTCTCTGAATAGTTGGACCACTCTCAAACTGAGGGCATTAGTTAAATATCACCTATTCAGAAATTATCTCTAAATTAGTTGGCCACTTACCCAATCCTTTCATTCTCTAGTCTATCCCTGTTTATTTACTACCACATTATGTTTATTATCCATTTCCTTCATTAAAATATCAGCTTCATAAAAGCTAAGGCCTTGTTTGTTTATTCACCAAGTAACCATAAGGTTGTTGTGTTTTGTTTTGAGTTTTGAGGGTTTGTTTGTTTAGTTTTTCTAATTACATTATACTGGATAAATACACTACATGATGGAATAAGAATTCAAAAGGGCCTTGAGGAAGTGAAAGACCAAACACATGTAACAAAATGGCATAAAACAAAGATACATGGGAAGTTCTATATTTAGAGTGAAAGGAATTTTTTGTGCTATGATGGGACGGGAAGACTTGGTTTGTCATCAAGATTTGAAAAAAGTACCTTGGGTTTTAGTTTTATCATAATCATATCAGTAATGTGATGTGGGCATTATAAAGCACTGGAATTTAGAAATCAAAAGATGGTACATCCAGAGTGAATTACATACTTGTTTAATTATAGACGTCAACATTTAAGAATACTAGAAAATACTAGAGGTGGTTGAGAGAGAGAAAAGTGATGATAAGAAGCACGGAAAATTACTCTTATAATAAAAGAACCATAAGCTTTTACCAATAACCTCAATAGGAAGAAAAGTTTTTCTAACAGTCTAGAGCCTTCCCAAAATATGTTAAATTA
This sequence comes from Eonycteris spelaea, assembly GCA_003508835.1. Taxonomy (NCBI): domain Eukaryota; kingdom Metazoa; phylum Chordata; class Mammalia; order Chiroptera; family Pteropodidae; genus Eonycteris; species Eonycteris spelaea. Next base: position 3,973,527 of record PUFA01000003.1, read on the forward strand.
TTCCACAGAACTGTGAATTCTTTGTCAGTGTAGATTTCCACTTCATGGTTAGCAGTTGAAATAGGCTATAGGGAATTCCCACAGCATGCTAGTTTTGGTTAATGATTGATAATTGAGATATATACTCTTATAGTGGAGCATCCATATTCCTCAGTTTCACTACTTCCATTTTTTCTGTCTTACACTGTACTATGTATGGAAAAGTTGGTTGAAAGATATACACATTTTAATCTGCAAATGATAAAATAATTATGATGATAAGTATTTTATTATATGTTGTTGGACCACAGAGACATTAAGAAGAAATCAGTCACCTATTCTTATACCCAAGAACTGAATATTAGTTAATAAAATAGAAAAATTAATGTACAATGTATGGTATTAGCCTTGGAAGGAGGAACTTGGGAGGTTATCTCTAAATTGGTATCACAAGGTATTAGAAAGACCTGAAAGTAATAGGAGAAAAGCAGAATTGGAAGATGTCTATAATTTTAAAGCAGAAATATAATTATGTAAGTTTGGAGAAAAACTGTGTGAACAGATAAAGGACAGTCAGCCACAAAAATAAGGCAGGAGAACCAAGAGCCTAAAGTTGACCTTGTTTATCAAATCCCATAAAAGACATATACTTTTGGGGTTCTTATACTGATGTAATCTATAATGATGTATGATTCAATAGGTTCAAAACAGCCGTGGTGAAATATCCCTCATGGCCACCCTCTCACTGCATTCACTAAGCAACTCTAGTTAAGTCCAATCTCAGGGATTCTGGCACATGTCTTTATCTCCATCATGACAAAAGTATATCTCCATTCTAAATGCTCATTACAGCTCAGATATTTTAGCATCATGAAATTTTGATTAGTGTGAGTCAGCCTTCCTAAGTCCATAAAATGCTGAACAACATAATAGGGAGGTAGATTATGGAAGTACATAATATCACAACATGATGGCACCTTGAGGGGCTCCTTGGTAGATAACCATATGGCCCTCAACTGACCTCAGTGTTACTCCCTTTCAACACTATATTATTTTGTATTGACTATAGTATTAAACACAAGCTATTTAGCTGAGGCAGAATTAACATAAAGAGACGTTTGATTTTGCGGTGTGAATAACAATCACTGAACATAAGGATCATTAAGAAATCTACAGGTTAGAAAGTATCAGAATGCTGCAAAGCACATGAGATGATCTGCAAAGGAAAGGTTAAAAGATCAAAAAAAGTTTTTTTAAAACAATTGATTATTTTAAATCTTGTAAGTAAGCAAAAAAACATGACTGTCACAAGGAAATGACTGATACTAGACAAAAAGGTTAGTCTGAAACTTAGCATTTGGAGGAAAGCTATGCAATTAACTGTAGATCTGAGGTAGTTCTACTCTCATAGAGGATTCTGTGGAGAGGACTTCAGGTAAAAAAACTCCCAATAACACAAAAGAGGCTCTTTGAATAAATGCTGCTGAAGAGGTTCACACATTTAACCAGAAAGATGACAATGAAGCAGTATTCACCCATGTACATTCTGGAAACACAAAAATTCCTGTTTGCCTTTTTCCTTCCAAAAGAGTGGAATGAGAAAGTATTCTGAGTGTGATTTAGGTTAAAGCTGTGAAATGTGTCAAGTGTACAATGGAATATTCAAAAACCAACTGCTGAGTCATTCTCTCCTCTGTTCTTAGGCATCCTTGTCTCATTCCATCCAGATATTATGTGACCCAGGAACAGCAGTCCACAAGAAAAGAAAGTTTCTATCCTTGCGTTTCTTTATGCTTAATTCGTGTTTGAGAATGGCATCATGACATCATAGCAGAGTTTATAAGTGATATATAAAATAAAATGTTCTTGGCCAGTACATGAAGTGAATATCATCATAGACTTCTGCGTGATCCTTGTCACTGTGCATTCAGCTCACAGAGAGCTGTGAGAAGCCTATACTCAGAGCTCCCAACCCCTTACTCCCTCTATTCCAAAATCATCTGCTTATATTCTAAACTAATACATTATTTATGTTGGCCCCTCTCGTTCCTTAGACATTCACTCCAAGACGTTGGGCCATGACCCTGAGGAGCAAGTTATATCTGTATACACAAAGAGCGGTCTTGTAAATTTCATTTTTATTTTTTCCCTTTCAATGAAAGTTTTTAAAATTTAGATGGTAGAAGAATGAGGCGAAGAAGAGAAAGAGCAAAATGCCATTTGGCTTTCTGATTGGTGTATTTGGTGGCTAAACTGAGGTTGTTACTTGCCTAGAGACTTTTGGCCAAGCATTCAGCTACTTCCCCAGGCTTAATTCAATCTGCAGCTGACCTGCAAGGAGAAGGATATGTGCTTGCCAGCCAGGGATAAAGAAAAAAGGCACAGAGGAATTGGGATCCGTATCAGGTATTCCAGTGAGTCAGTGCTCGAGGCAGAAATTAAGAACTCTTAAACCCATTTCCTTCTCCCAGCCACTAGATTTAATTTAACCTTCAGATGATATAGCAGCCGACCAGTGAGAATCGATGATACTTTTCCTGCACATGTACATATGTTTCAGGTGACAACACGTAGGGTTTTTAATATTTTTGGACAAATAAAAATGTATTATTCCATATGTTACAAAACATTTAAGCACCTAGAAAGTATCTAGAAGCATGGTTTTGTATCATAAATATAAACTATGAACTCATTATGGGATCTGAACTGTCTGTAAACAGTATTATAAAAACTGAAAAAGAATCAAGAATGGCCCCAATAGCCTACTCAAATCAGGATATATGAGCTTTATTTATATACCGTTAACTTACTTTTGAAAATAGTCATTTGTAAAACATCTGGAATCTGATTATATAAGTAAACAAGGGTAGAAATTTTCTTCAAAAGAAAACAAAATATTCATTTATTCAGTGGCTACTCTACTTCAGCAATTATGAACACCTCTTTCTAGCAGTCTTGGATAGCCACTGTCTTTATCAGTCCATCGAAGCTGAGATTTAACAAAAAAGTAAGATTCTGTGTTCAGTACCACCAAGGAACCCCTACAAACTTTAAAACATGAGAGTAATACAACCTACCATTTGAAAAGGACTAATTCCTGGACAGAAGTAATGAGAAAGCTAAGCTGGGAAGCCAGTTTATAGAAACCACATTCACCTGTTTCTGAAGACATCAACTGAGAAATGATCAGAATATCTCATCAGTCTGCCAAAAAAAAAAAAAAAAAAATGGTGGGGCAACCCTCCTTTATCTGTGAAGGATGCTAACAGCAGAATTGTCTGGTAATTGTTTCAAAAACAATGAAAGGCAGTCACACTGCTCCAGGCTGCTTATCTCATGAACTTCCTACAGAGGTTTAAATTCTGTTCAGTGACTCTGAGTGTCACAGCTTGATGTTGGCATGGATTGTCATTAACACACAGAAATAACTAACCCCATGTGTTGGATTCCACCATCTCCACTTAAGGAGATCACCTAGCATGTACTGATGTTTAAAGCATGAAAGATCATGGATGGACTTAAGAAAACTTAATTTTTAAGTTTAAAAGATTGAGAGGAATCTCTGAGATGCCTGAGGAAACACAGTGCTTGTTCTCTTTCTGAAATAAATGTTTTTTTGTGAGAGGTTTATGGCAGTTTGGTAAACCTAACACACATGATTGGAATTAAAATACATTCCTCCCTTATTTCAATTCAATTCATAGTAGGTATAATTGGGTGATGTTTTTATATGGTATGGAAACTGAGGATATCAAGAATTCTTCTTTAGCATAAAGACTCATTTTGCTCTGAATGCAAAAATGCTCTTTTCCTCATTTTCTTTAGGTAAATTTGCAATGGTGTTTTTAACATCTGAAACTGCCATCCATGAGTTTGAATTTATGCATCATTAAATGGGCAACAAGGTAGTGCTGGTTGATGAAAATATGAGCTGGAAGATAACAGCAGCATATGGAATAATGATCACATAATGAACCAGAAAACCGAAAACTGAATGACTTGAACTGCTTAGAAACACAAAACGAGGTTATAGTACTCTTCTGAAATTACTACCCTCACAAACGATAAAGAGTATTACCTTCCAAACTTGATATTTTCACCTCAGTTCAGTGAATCTTACACCGTTCCAAAATTGTTCCTAAGGATGCAGGCAGTTCTCCTGAGCTTCAAAGAAAACTGCAAAATATTTTAACCCTTTTTTTTTCAAACTTTAGGATATACTTTTGCCTCACTCTATTCTTATCCCACTGAGAGTGAAAGCATGATGATGTGCAATATTATTTTTATTTTGAAAGTTTTAAACTTCTAGTCATAGTGATGGCTGAGATTTCTACAACCAAATTGGTGTTTTACTAATAGCACCTGGTTTCACTGAGCCCTGAGTCTTGGAATGATGATATTAAAGGCAATGTTTTATTCTTCTATGATTATTTTTACTCAAGAAATTTTGATACTTTATGGTTTAATGAAGTACTGTTCAATAAATATGGCTTGAATAACAACAACAAAATTAGTTGGATATACTTCAATATTGCATATGCAATAACATCAAATAACATGTTAATTGAATAGTAATGATTTAGAATGCTCTCAATATCTAAACAACACCCAGTGAACATTGAGTTTTAAGAGCCACTGAAAATATGTTAACCATTTTGGTCACCAGAATGCCTTGAATAAAACACTCAAAAAGTATACAGGTGCCCCAGCATAATTAAAGGCAATAAACTACATGTGCACCGGATTTCTACATGAAATATCTAATCGAATTCTCATGAAAGCTTGTGAGCTAGGTTTTATTATTCATATTTCATATAAGACAATTTGAAGGATATGTCCTAGATCACATTAGTTAATGTAGAGTCTAAGCCCAGAAGTATAATACTAAAACTTTTATAGTGTTTACTGTGTACCAGCCATTGTTCTGAGAACTTGAGAGACCCATCTAATTTAATCCTCAGGAGAAGAGGCTGAGGCCCAAAGTTCCATGATTCACAGTTGGCAGTGTGTCTCCAGAGTCTGTGCCCTTGACCACCACTGTGTACTTCCTGTACGATCTCTAGAGCCTCTGGATGAATTAAAGAAATGCTGAGGTTTAATGTTTTGGGATCCTGGCTTAGCCCTGCATAACACATATAGCCAAAAACAAATAGTTAAGAAGGAAAACTTGAATTCTCAAATGTTCTGCAAGTAAAAATAATAAAATGAAATCTTAAGGTGCTAAAATTTTTATTTCTATGTCATTCTCTTGACTTCTTCTTCAAAAAATAGCTGTCTTGCTTCAAACTGCCTAAAAATATTTTAGAAATGGCAATATCTTCATCTTCAAGAAATTTATGAAGAGACCATTGTAATTCATTATGATATTCCTTTACCACATTGGAGAAGGTTTGGTCAAAACTAAAGAGAAAAGCTCATGTTATAAAATTGGTTTGATATAAAATATCACATATGTTTCAAATAATTCTGTTATAAGGACAAGAAGAAGTAGGACAAGCAGGACACACATGTAACAAAAGAAATGACTAGATAATTAGCTATTTAAAAGTAGTTACAACAATAATAAAAAAAAACTTTAAAGATTTCGCAGTTTTTTTTCCCTTCATATTCATATCTGGAACTTTTTGTCATACATATCAGATGAGCTATTAATGGACATAAGAATATTCTTCATGAATATCTTTAGAAAAAATTTGTGGCTGATTCTGTACAAAAATGGAAATAAGTATTTAAGCACTGTAGGTGTAAAATTTATGGCTATGCGCAATCATTTATTAAGTATTATATATTAAAGTATTTTATGTTAAATATTATGCATTAATATAAATTAAATATTTATTGAGACTGATAGGTAAACCAAGAGTATTCGACATGATGATCTTTGTCTTGTGAGCTGGATGAAATTCAATATAGCAATAAGTCACAAGGGATAGTTTACAAAGGTATTTACAGGAAAGTAGGATTTTAAATGGCAATAACCAATTAACTTTCTATTATACAGAGAATGTCCAAAATTATATGTGAAAAATGTGTTTTTAAAAATAGTATCATATTAAAAATGAAAGTAGATTTTAAAACAATCTAACTGGGCAATCATTGAGATATGTGATAGGAAAACCCCAATGAGTCCTCTCCACCCTGTTCTCATTTACAAAAATTGTAGAAAAAGCTAAATTTCTTCAATATGGATATTGTAGAAAAATAAAGAGAGATAATAGCAGGCATAATTTACTGTTTGCCATTTTGAACCTTATTGATCAAGAATTGCAAAGCATGTGCCCCCCCCCAAATGAGCCTTCTTAAAAAAATATATATATATATATATATATATATATATATATATATATATATATATATATATATACAAAAGAATAAAAAAGAGAAAAAAATAGATGAAGCAATGCAGAGGTCTAAACAATAAAAATCTGAAAATTGCAAAGTTTAAGCCTAATTTTGCTATGCATGTGATGGTTCACAAGGGGAATAGACTTTTCAATTCAACTGTTTCTCAATTATAAAGTTTGTTCTAGAATATGAACATTATAATTCCTATGAGGACTCTTGTGCAAAAGCACTTTTACACATTAACTTATTATTACTCTAAAATAAAGTGCTCTACAGAGAGAGTTAACCGAATTTGTGGGAGTAAAGGATTTTTTTTAAAAAAAAAACAATTGTTATTTTCATCATGTTATTACCCTTGTGTCTAGTACAGTCTTAGTACACAATAGGCACAACAGCCTCAATACACAATAGCCCCAATACACGAAGCGTGAATTGTGTCCCCCCCAAAAAAGATAAATTGAGATTCTAAATCCCAGTATCTCATAATGTGATCTTATCTGGAAACAGGGTCACTGCAGATGTAACTGGTTAAGATGCAGTCATACTGGAGTAGATAGGACCCCTAATTCAATATGATTGGTAGTGCCCAGATGAAGACAGAGACACATAGGGAAAATGCCATGTGATGACAAAGTTTAGAGTTATACAGCTGCCAATCAAGAAATGCCAAAGATTGGCTGCAAACCACCAGAAGATAGGAAGAGAGATAGAAGAATTCCCGTATAGATTTCAGAGGAGCACGGCCATGCCAGCAGCTTAATTTTGGACTTCTAGCCTCCAGAGCTATGAGACAATACATTTCTGTTGTCTTAAGCCCCCAGTTTGTGGTAGGCTGTTACAGAAGTCCCAGAACACTAATATAGGCACTGTAAAAATTGTATCTCTCTTCCTGAGCTCCAGGTCTGGAAAATGAGAATAATCCTCTGTAAAGTTCTTAGGAAGATTAAATAAGGTGATATATCTAAAGTGCCTGGTACATACTAGCCACTGAGTAAATGTTAGTCATAATTTCTCTCTCCTCCATATAATGTTGGAATAAAGGTTAAATAAGAGGGGGTACATAAAGTGTTTTTACTTTACATATTATATACATTTTATTAGACTGAAATCACCCACAACTTAGGCATGTCATGAAAGGCCCAAAAGAGCCCCATCTGAGAGGCAGTCGTTGAGACACTTGGAGCCTAAGAAGATAACTTGGAATGGGTTGGAGCTGAGTTCTGTGGGATCAGAGCCTTTGCCCTTAACTACAAAAATTCAGTGAAATAATATAATCCCTCACAGATCCCTAAAAATTCCCATCAAGCATCAGAGAAGGCAGCCTCACATGTGTTCCACAGAATAGCTCCTCGAGAACTTGCCCTGAATGAAGAAAGCATTAAACTTGAAGGGCAAAATGACATTCTATTGGAAAGAAAGCTGCTGAAAGAGGAAGGACAAAAACACCTATTAAGCTATACTTGCTGCTCCAATGAACATGAGGCAGAACTAACAGTTCATACGAAATGTCCCGAATGGAATCAGCAGTAACTACTACCAAGCAAGGCCAATACTAAGTTCAGAGGTAAACCAGGATCCAGCCCCAGATTGATCAGTTGAAATTCCAGAAACACCACTAGGAAACTTTTATATACCATGGAATACTACTCAGCAACAAACAGGAATAAACTATTGATGCATGCAGCCACTATGGAAAACAATACTAAGGTTCCTCAAGAAATTAAAAATAGAACTACATATGATCCAGCAACTCTGCTTCTGTGTATTTATCCAAAGGAAGGAAAACGAAAATCCCACTGACAAAAAGATATCCGCACCCCTGGGTTTATTGCAACATGATTTATAATAGTCAAGACATGGAAACAACTCATTTCAATTGACAGATAAACGGATAAAGAAAATGTGATATACATATGAGTGTATACACGCGCACAAACACACACAATGGAATGTCACTCATACTTTAAAAAGAAAGGAAATTTTGTCATTTGCGATTTGAATTGAACTTGAAGGCATAATACTAAGTTAAACAAGTCAGAGGGAAAGACAATTTCACCTATATGTGGAATCTAAAACAAAACAAAACAACAAAAACCCAAGCTCACAGATACAGAGACAGATTGGTGGTTACTAGAGGTAGAGGATGAGGGAAAGGTGGCTGAAATATGTAAAGGGGATCAAAAGGTAAAAAACTTCCAGTTGTTAAATAAGTCCTGAGGATATAATGTACAGCATGGTAACTATAGTTAATACTGTTTTGCATATTTGAAAATTGCCTAGAATAAATCTTAAAAGTTCTCATCACAAGAAAAAATATAATTTGTAACTATGTACGTGATGGATGTTAACCAGACTATGATAGTAATTTTGCAATATATACATATATTGAATCATTATGTTGTACACCTGAAACTAATACATGTTATATGTCAATTATATATGAATAAAAGATAGATGATACGTAAAAATTAGATTAGTCTCAAATGCTGAGTGAAAATGTCCCATACTGTATGATTACATTTGTATGACAGTCTTAAAAAGATAAAACTATAGTGGTTGACGGCAGATTAGTGGTTGACAAGGACTGAAGACGGGGGAAGATGTGACTACATAGTGGTAGCACAAAGGAGTTTTGGAGTGGTGGAACGGTATCCTAATTACGGCGGTAGCTACATATATATACATGTATATATATATGCATGTGTGAAAATTCATTGAACTGTACATCAAAAAAAAACAATTTTAATGTATGTTAGCTTCTGAAATAAAATTTTAAAAAAACTGGATGTGGTGGGGAAGCACCACCAGGACACAGAATTTCCAGAAGGCACAAAGGCTGTTTGATTCTACCCTGCTGGTGCCTTAGTTCACCTGAGTAAGCTTCAGCAATCTGCAAGATGGGAGGAAAAAAGAGATTGTTTTCATGTAAGAAAAAGGCAAGAATAATTTGAGAAGTGAAAGAACAGAGGTGAAAAAAATCCAGGCATCTGAGAAAATGCTTCTGAAACCTGAAGAGGCAGCCAGCCGTCAGATACCCAGTCTTTGGTTCTTCCTGTTTGAGTGCTTTAATGCAGAAGAAAGGGCAATTTTCTCCCCACATAAAGGAAGAGTTACTCTGTGCCAAGTCTCTCATTCTTTAGTCCTCTCAGCTAACTTAGCCAAAGATGGAAAGCAAAGCCATCACAGGTACTGCTAGCTGTGCACCCCAAAGCACATCTCTAAACCATTTTAAAGTAAAGAAAATTCTTTTCTCAGCTGCTATTCTAAATGGAAAGATGACCCCCAATAATAGTCAAATAAATCCAAAAACAAACTCGGACTTCTGCTGGCCAGTTTTGGTGTCGATGACTGGCTTTGTGGTGTGTCTTGTAGGGCTTTGAAAAGCCTGAGAGGATCAGACTTCCTAGAACATCTGGAAGTGGCTCGCGCCCTGCCCTCCTGAGGAGGGAATTACACAGTGGAGGCCCCGCTGGAATACACAGAACAGCCACAACAGCCAAGGAAGAATTAGCCACGAGTCACAGAAAACCGTCCCTCCACCTTCCCTCTTCTCTCCTCCCATAGCACAACACCAGCGGAGATAGAGACTGACGAGGGCGGGGTGGGGGCGGGGACAGAGCAGACCCCTCCCCTTATAACTGCAGGTGGGGATCCCTAGGGCTATGAATCAACCCTGAACTGGCAAGGGGAGGCGGAGCACTTCAGTTCTAAATCAGATTGGTCTCGATTTTAATAACTGAAAGTGAATAGACTGCTGTTCCGGATATCAAGGGACAAAACGGTGAGTCAACAGAACACAGTTTAAAGCCATGATTGAATAAAAATAAAACCTTTCATGTTTGCACCCCACAGAGTGCAGAAGAAGCACTTCACCGAACACAGAGGTATAGAACCTGACAGAAGAACTCCTGAATAACGCAGCAGCCAGTCTCCTGGAAAGAGGGACACGTTCGTGCAGTCCAGCTGGGCACTGCGGAGTCAAAGTAGCCAGTGGGAGATGAGGCACAAGGGGCTCAGAGGAAAAACTGAGAAATGTTGCCATTGTTCTGAATGTAAGAAGCAGCCCCCGAAGCTACTGAAGCCAGCGTAACAACTTGACATCCTAAGAAGCCAGTTCTGATAGTGAGCTATAACGTGGGCCAGGAGGACACCGGGCTGAAAGTCTGAGTCCAGTTTGGGTCACCCAGTTCTTTGTTGCTCCCCAACCTCACCTCTACGGAGAGAAGTCAAGGACAAAATAGAATCCAGATGGACAAAGAAGAGGGTTGCTGTAGTAGGAATACAGAACTGGTGTGAGATGTGAAAGATTTAAAGTTACTTTTAAATTATTTGACTCATATTTTCATCATGATTTGTAGTAGAGCAATGTCTGGAGTTCTGCTTGGGAAGCAAACTGTGAAAAGCAAAATAGACCGAGTTAGGTTCAGGTAAAGAAAACCTAGAATATGTGGCTTAAACTATATATTCTCTATGCCATGTGAAAGTATAGAAGGAAAACTAGTCTTTGAAACTCAAATACGGCTCACTTTCTGCACTGCAACGGATCTGCCAGTTTCGAAATTCAAATCCTAATTAGTAATAAGAAAAACACTTTGTCTGGGGACCGCCCCACAACCACCTCATACAAGTACCTCTAGAACTTAATATAATGATGGGCAACTACATGAAGATGAAATCTGGAGTGCTGCCTATATGCATAATTCTTGAAGAAATAGCTCTTAATACTGACAAACTTAACATAGAAAGTTTGAAGAGGAATGATAGGATGACGATTGGTGTAAGATGTGCTGAGGTGAATCAGCAGAGCTTGCAATCAGATATCAAGCATGAAAAGAGAGAGAAAACTGGGTTATAGGTTTGGAGAAGGAATAAATGGGGAAACAGCCATTACATTAATAGAAGGAGGGAGAATGAGAGAAGTTCCAGAGAGAAGAGAGATGAGTTTGATGTTAAACATACTGAAACAAGGGTGCATGCAAGATAGTCACAAATACTTAGAAATAAGAGGCTGGAGGCAGAGAATTTTCTCCTTCTCACCAACCCTCCAAAGCACTGAGGCTGGCTTTCTGGGTTCCTATGCCAGAAAGAAGAACTAAACCCCAGCTTTAGCACATACAGTGGCTACGAGAAATAAACAACACAACTTTTTCAAATTGAATGACCAAACTCCCCAAGAGTTGACAGTATCTCCATGTGTTAAAGAGCAAAGACCTAGCCTGAGTAAAGGCTGAACCAATAGCTGAGGACTGCAACTGTAGATGCTCTAAAGTTTGTGACAAGCAGTAATGAAAATGTCAGATGCCACATGGATAAAAAACTTGGTGCATCAGAAACACATGTTATTTAACAATCTGCCACTGGGTGAACAAAAACCAGCTGAAATCAAGCTAAAGGCAGCCAAGAACACACCACTGAAGTCATTATGGAGCACTACCAAAATCGGCTTGGGAGCAGTAGAGCTGCAATTCTTATTCTGCCAGAGCTGGGGTGAGGGTGGGGGGATGGAGGCAGGGATGGAGTGTGCTGGAAACTGGTAATAAGGGGGAAAATATTCACTTTAAGTTATATATTGAGTGACAAGGCAAAGAAAAGAGGATCACAGCCCTTTCTATAGCCTTGTCTTTAGGATTACTTTGGGGCTAGTTTCATTTGGTCAACTATCTTTACCGTCCATGAACAGAGGCAATAATCTCCTAAAACAGCTCTTTCCCAGGTGCCCTCAGAGCATGTACAGGAGTGCCCCCTTTCTGCATGGGATACATGCTAAGACACCCAGTGGATGCCTGAAACCACTGATAGTACCGAACTTCATATACACTATGTTTTTTTCCCTATACATACATACCTATGATAAAGTTGAATTCATAAATTAGGCATTGTAAGAGATCAATGACTAATCAAAATTGAACAAGTACAACAACATACCATAGTAAAAATTATGTGATTATGATCGCTCTCTTTTAGATAACTAATCTGACAATTGACAATCTCAATAATCCAGAAGGCTGCTAAGTGACTGACCTGTTCCAAGTGTATATAGCATGGATACTCTGGACAAAGGGCCTGGGGCAGGATGGCATCACCCTACTCAGAAAGGTGCACCATTTAAAATTTATGAATTGTTTATTTCTAGAATTTTCCACTTAATATTTTTCAGAACACAGTTGACTGCAGGTAACGAAAGCATGAAAGCAAAACCATGGAAAGACAAAACCAGCATCTTTCAGAGAGAAGTGTGCCTAGCACAGATCACCGCATTTTAAGGGTGACATTCCCAGCACCTGAAACCACAAAGGGCAAGCAGGCTCAGTTACACAGATTACATAGGCGAAGCGTATGTGCACACAAGTAGAAAAGAACAAGGGCTAATTCATCAGAACACACAGTACAACAAATGCATATTATTGTGATAAACTTAAAATTTATGACCATTTAGGCTCAGCTTTCTATGTGAAAATAGGAATGATAATACCTCTCTTAAAGGGTTGTTGTAAGAGTTACACGAAAATAAAATTTTTTTCAAAAGACCAGTTGAATAAATTGAATCTAATGTTAAAAAAAGAACTGTGAAATATTTAAGCTGCAACTGCCTATATAACCTGAGCAAATTAACAGCTCTGTGCCTCATTTTTTTTCACCTGAAAAAAAAAATAGATCTAATAAGAGTAACGTGTTTTTAGGTTTATTTAAGATCAAATTAGGAAACATGAGTTACATTCTTATAAGACTGCCAAGCACATATACATGCTCATTGAACATTCATTGTTCATTTTTAATTAGAGAAGTAGTTAGAAAACGTTTCTTAAAACTTTTTTTACCCACCTAGTTACTAACTCTGCCTCAGAAAAATAAAAATTTGCTTTGTTATTTTTGCGTTTTTATTCTAGACGATGTCTGGATTTGTAGAATTATCAGCAAATAAGTTCATAAAAATATGAACATAAATATCAAGCCATCCAACCACCCACACAGGTCTTTTTCCTTCCCAAAGCTAGAAAACTTACCCCAAATTGAATTTAATAAGAGGAGGAGTGATGGGGAGACAGCTTTTGGAGTACCTACTCAAGGTAGGCATCATGTAGATGCTGGGACGTAGCCAGGACTGACATGTAGGCAGCGTGTCCAGAAACAAATATGTAAAGATGTTGATGTCATTTCACCAGTTGATAAATATCAACTCTCTTAAGCTCCCCAGTGACCCCCTTCCTTTTCCACCAGGTATGCTGCCTGTTATCCAGCAACAGAGATTTATTCTTAGTTAAAGGATGATTTTTCAAAACAAAGTTCAATCATGACTCTCATGCAGGTATAATACTAACAGAATTAAAGATTGATTTTACTCATAAATTAATGAGAAAACTGGAAATGCTGTCACAAACACCCGAAGTTCTCCAGAATCACAAGTCCACACCACCATGCAAACACATAAACCCATCAGAAATGTTAAAACAAATTTGCTTAAGGGATGCAAAATTGTTTCTTCGCAATGGTGTGGAAAATTAATTGAAGATCTATATCTAGTTATCTCTATAGAGTTATAAAATAGTTCAAAGACCATTAAAAGCACAAACCCCATAGAATCAGGTAACTGAAAGATACGGTCTAAACAATGCACAGTTTTCCACTAAATGCAGCTGGCAATCTCTTGGTCCAATTCAAATTTTTCAGTTTTTTGGTATAATTTTTCCACCTTGATCAAGAATAATTCCAAAGAAAAATAATTTGTATAAAGCTGGTCTCATTAGATTTGGCCCCCTCATTTGCATAGGTGCAGCAACAGACTTTTCAAAATTTCTTTGGAAATCTAAAGCTCTACCATATTGAACAATCACAAAGTAAACTTCTGTTAGGAAGTTTCTGTTAAGAATTTCAGATTGGACTTTTTAATTTTCTCGTGTTTGCCTTCCCAAGGCTAGAAAACCAAGCCCAAAAAACTTCACCAAATTTCACCTGTTTTACCTATAAACGGTGGGCGAATCCCTCTTTCTTCAAGGTCCCTGACATCCAAGAAGGTGGCCTTCCTCATCACCCGTAAGACTGAATCCTGAGAGCCAGCTTCTGGGCTATCCTTCCTGAGAGACTTTAATAGGCATTGGCTCCATAGAAGGACCTAAGTGAAGTAAAATAAGTCAACTTTATTTCTTCAAAAGTGACAGCCATACTTGATTAAATGAGAACCATTCTCAAATAAGACATTTTAAATGAGGCTTTGGTTGTATACCTTATTTTTCCAATTATCTTCTAACACAAAAGAGGTCAGATTCTTACTGAACTTATGTAAATAACTGTATCACCATGAACTTTAAAGAGATTTAGGAATAGTTTCTGATTTCCAGTGGAGGTAAAAGGGAAAGGGTTAGTGAGAATCAGATATCATTTGACAATGCTCCATTTTTTTTTTTTGTTTAAAATAGCAGTGTCTACTAAATTGTTATTAGTTACAGATAGCTTAATTTAAAAAAAAAAAGAGCTTGCTTACATATCTAGAAGGGAAAGATTAGGGAAACATCAACAGTATTCCAAACAAATATGTATAATAAAAACATCCTCATCAGTTTATTCAGTTCTATGTAATTAAATTGTGTTCTGCTAGATCTTGAGTTAGCAGACTCAGGAAGCTGTTTGCTTCTTGACTGGAGGATTCGAAATTCCAGACCGGCAAGAAATGCCTTCTGTACCCAAGAGTCTGTTCTTAGAAGAGTCAATAGTGTGAAGTACCTGGTACACTATGGTGCTGAGATAATCCTTGTTTGTTGAAGACACAAACTCTGCTCATTCAGGTGAAAATTAGAGTAAAATAATAACCATCTGTAGATGACAAATGTGAAGTATGGTTATTTATTACCAATAATTTTCAAATGTGAAAGATCTCATGAAAGTTTAGAATATAGTGACAGAGAAGAGAATGTGATTGTTTCTGTGGCACATGAAACAAGATAATAAATCCATTCCTTCCCCCAAAAATAGTTTTTTAGACAAACTGTCTGTAAGGGTAATAATTAACTCTATTTTCAAATGTTACATCTGATTATACATGCATGAATATTACTTTGATAGAGGAAGAAATCTTGAGCTATACAATAATCTCGAGACATTACATACATAAAGAATATATCAAAAATATCAAGTAAAGAAATTCATTAACTCGGAGTAGGGTATAGACATCAGTATTGATATAAAATTCTGGGTAAGTCTGATACAAATCTCCAATTCAGAATCACTGGCCTAGAAGATGCTAGATTCAAATTAAAGAAGGTTATTATCAAAAAGACAGGAGATAAGTGTTGGCGAGGATGTGGAGAAAAGGGAACGCTTGAGCACTTGATTTGATTGGAATATAAATTGGTGCAAACACTATGAGTATGGAAGTTCTTCTAAAAACTGAAAATAGAACTATCATCTGATTCAGCAATTCTACTTCCGGGTATATACCCAAAAGAAGTGAAATCACTATCTCAATGAGATATATACTCTCTCATGTTTCTCACAGCACGTTTCTCACGTTTCTCATAGCCAAGACCTGAAAACAATCTATATGTTTATTGATGGATGAATGAGTAAAGAAAATGTGGCATATAAACACAATGAAGTATTATCCAGCCAAAAAAGAAGGAAATCCTGCCATTTGCAAAAGCATGGATAGATCTTGAAGGTGTTGTGCTAAGTGAAATATCTTAGAGAAAAGCAAATGCTATATGATCTCAAATATAAATCTAAAAAAATACTGAACTTATAGAAATGCAGATGCCAGGAGCTAGGAGGAGGGGGAAATGGAAGAGATGTCAGTCAAAGAATACAAACTTTCAGTTATAAGATGAATAAGTTCTGGGATCTAATATACAGCATGGTGACAATAGTTAAGTATAAACACTATAGTGTATGCTTGAGAGTAGCTAATAGATTAGATCTTGAATGTTCTCACTACAAAATAAATAGCTATGTGAGGATAAATGTGTTAGGTAAATATTGTGGTAATCATTTTGTAATACCCATATATCAAAATGTCACATTATTTACCTTAAACTTACACAACGTTTTATGTCAGTTATATCTCAATAAAGCCAGGGGTTGGGGGAAAGAATCTTGTTCCAAGTAAGCATTAAAATAACAACTAACTAATAATACTATGCTCTTGTTGCCTAATATTATCAAGCAAACTATCACCAGGAGTCTGATCATTATCATATTATGTCCAATCTCTAAGAATTTCCCATGAAAATAGAACTATTTATATTAATATATTTCATGTATTTGAATGTAACCTAGGAAATTTTGGCATGCCTTTGATTTGGTAACTTATTAAACGAACCTAATTATTTCTAGCATCATTTTATAAGAATAAATCATTGTAATTTTTTCAGAGATCTGCAAAATTTCAAAGATGGTTTCAAGTGTTAGAGATATCTTGAAAGGTTTTTTTTTTATGTTTGAATTTGATTTTTTGAAAGAAAAATTTAAAAAAAATCATCAGAGGAAATTTGGTCACTGATTAATATGAGTGCCTGATATGGGTGCCTGAGAGAAATAATATCTGATTACTCCTTAATCAAAGTGATAATAAAGCATTTAAAATTATACATAAAGACAGCACAACTAAAATGAACTTCAGTTCTTTCTTGAGATAGGAAGCTTTGTTTTTTGTAAGGTGTTTTTTCTTTGAATAATCTCAGTGGAAGACCTCCAGAACTATTTAAGGATAATTTTTAAAAAGAGAAAAGGAAAACTGATTCTCACACAGACCTAAAACAAACACCTGCCAAATATTTTACTTAATTCATCAATTAATTAATAAGGGAACCAGAAAAGGTGTTACATCGGTTGAGAAAAGAATTTAGCTAAGCAGGGTCAGGCCTGGTTAGTGCTTGGGTGGGAGACCACCTAGGAAGATCAAGTGCTGTAGGTGTAAAAAATTAAAAAAATAAGGGATTGTAAACTGACAAGGTTCTTGCAATCTGTGAGGTCAACTAAAGTTTGCCTCACCTCAAAAATAAAAAAAAAAAGAATTCAAAGACCATACAAATAGATAAGCCCATCAGATATGTTAAGATTGATTTGGTTAATAGATATAACACTGGCTTCTTCCACAATAGGGACGAAAAGTCATTTGAACATCCACCATATCTTTAGCATGTCTATAGACAAGAATTATTTGTGTTACTATCAGTTTTCTACAAGTTAACCTCTCCCTCTACAGAGTTATAGGATAGCTCCAAGATGACTGATCCAAATTCTATAGAATCAGAAAGCCTAGAAGAATGTGCTCTACATCATACATAGAGTTCCACTGAAGGTGCCTACTAATCTTTTGGTCCGTTTAAAAGTCTTTCACAATTTCTCCTTCACCCTGACACAGCAGGAGTCCTCTAAGGCCCTGTTCTATCAGCTTGGCAGGCTTGTTCATGTTTACGATGGCATGTTAAATATTTTTATGATCACTCCTGTAAACAACAGAGAAATAGACAGTTTCTGTTCCTGATAAATTCTTAGTCCAATGGTAAAGACAGACTGGTAAACAGAGTAGAGATAAGCTTACGGTGCTTGTAGGAGGAGGCACGTAAACCAAACTTCAAGGTCAGGAAAAGCTTTCTGGAACAACAGTTGGAATTAGCAAAGAGATAGGAAAAGGTGGACATGAAGGGAACAAGAAAGAAAAAAGGGGCTTCTGTGGCAGACATGGCATGAGCCATACCTGGAGGCAAACTAGAGCGTGGTGAATTCAAAGAACTGCTCATTCACTTAGGCTTTGGAGGGGGGGGGGAAATGTTTACCACTATTCTTGACATGGCACAAGAGTGAACCTCTGAATAGCAGTAGTATCGTCACTGCTTTAGAAAATTTTAAGAAAAATACATAGTGAATATACAACAGGCAAAGTGTGTAAGGACGGTGTTATAAATAATTCTCAGTCAATTCTAAAAATGGCTTGCAGCCATTCTAAATATTGCCTAGGGATTATTTGTAATGCCTGATATAACATTGTGTGATAACATAAGCACACACAATTGAGGGTTTGTTAATATTTAATCCCAATTTAAAAGCCAGGCAAAGTAGGCCAAGACCAGAAAAGGAAAAGGATTTTTATCAGTAGCATCTTATTCAAGTAAAAGTTAGGAAAAACACTCAAACTTAAAAAATTAAAACTTACCATTTCCCAGAGTTGGTAAATTCTTAATTACAGGGCTATCTCTTCTTGTGAGTGGTTGCCATATTCAACATAGCATTCGATTTTTAGATTGATGAGAAGGGTTATTGGTCTAAATGCCACTTATTGGCACATATGTCCCCAGCCTATCTTAACTTTAAAATTACATCTGGAAAAATGAGATTATAACCAGAGCTGCCAGATGGCTTCAACAGTAAAGAACTCTTTATAAAAAGAGCAGTTACCATTTATTTACTGTGTACCAGACACTATAAAAACATTACTCATTTAATCTTAACACAACCTTATGTGATATATAGTAAATTATCATGCCTATTTTATAGATGAATAAAATAAAAAATTGGGGAGATTAAGTAACTTGCCTACATTTTTCATATGTTACAACATTTGAAATGTAAGTAGAGGAACTCAGATTCCAATCCACATTTATCAATTCCAAAGCCTATAGTCTTAAAAATGCAGAACCTCTAGAGAAAAATGTAGTTCCTCCAAGAACTTTTAAATTGTGACATTTATTAATAGTGTCTGAGTTTATAAGAGGGACCTGTGTTATCTGACAAATTGGCTTCTGGACCATAACTAGGCTTGTCTTTAACATTTGTAGGGTCCTGGACAAGAATACAAACAGAAGTCCACACACCATATATCTAAATATTAAAACTAATAAATCAATCTAACAAGCTGTTAAACAAAATATGTTCCATACTCTTGCCTTGTTAAACATACTTTATAATGACTGGAAGGCCAGGTTCAAATTTAGAATCCCTCAGCTCACAGCATGGCACCCTGCCTTTTCCCAACCTTCCCTCCACATAAACTCTTCCAAGCCCTGGCTCTGTCCCACACTGCAGGGCCTGGCATGCACATATGTGGTCATCTCATTCCACATGTCCAAGCTGGATCCACAACCCCCATGTAGCTGTCCCTTGGCCACTGATGGTGAGGTCGGCCTCCAGAATATGAATTTAGGGAAAAGTTCTATACGGATCCTGGAAGCAAGCTCAGGTTCCTTTTGGGCAGGAGATTCTAGGGACCCAAGTACAGTCTAGAGCACACTATTCAAAGCAGTTTTGAACCCTTGCTGATCTTTAAGTTGTAATAGCCTGCATCAAGTACAGATGGTGAAAGTAAGCATTCAAATTATATTTGTTCTGAATGTTATATCAGGCAAATATAAAACAAATATAATTCAACATCCAACGGCGAGGAGAGTGTGTATGCCCTACCCATAGAAAAGCTCTGTCTTCTCCTAGAATGGGGAGGAGAAGAGGGGCCTGGTGGACACATCCCTTTGGCCCACAGACTCATCCTCTGTGGGGAAGGACACAGCCTAGAGAGGGCCTGAGCCAGCTCTCTAAAGCATGGGCTTCTAAAAAGGGATTTCTCCTACCCAGTTCGAAGGCAGCTCTGACAATAATCCTCATTCTGATTTTTCAGTCTTACTTTAAATATCTGCATATCTTTGGGGCCTTGCTCTCTGAAGAAGCTGCTAGAACTGTGAAAGCAAACTCTGCTGTCAAGTATGTGGGATTTTGGGATCTCACATGACAATAAACAGATGCATAACTAATAAGTGACTAAGGGAAACTGCTAAGCCTCGAGCACTGCTGCTACCATCAGTCTACTGATGAGCTCTAGCAGGACAAACAGGTCAAAGCCAATAAAATTCAGCTCCTCTTAATTCAGGACTGCTTTGACAGATCAATAGAAAGATTTTAAATTGCCTATATTCTTTTTTTGCCCCAAAACTTCAATTCCTGCTGAAGACATATTCCCTAGCCCATTTTTCCCCTATGCCTGTTGATGAGGAGATTATTAAGTGAAAGGAAAGAATTTGAGATCTGTTTCAAAGAAAATAATTTTTTGAAAAAATAAAACAAATATAATTCAAAATACTATTCACAATCATCTTGATATTATTGCCTAAAGGTGTGGGCCAGGAAGAAATTGTTTTTAAAATGACTTAGGATAAGGAATAAGATTTGCCTTTATGATTTTTTTACTTCATAATTCTATTTGTTCACACTTTAAAATGTACATCTTTCTCTGTTTGCCCACCTCCCTTTCTACATCCCTCTTAATATATACATGTACACACCAACACCAGTAAACCAACAGCTGATTAAAATTGTAGTTCTTTTTAAAAAACATTATATTTAACAATTAAATAATTTAGCAAATGCCTATTTTTGATATAGACCACATAATAAAAGCTATACATTTAAAATAATAAATGCCTAGCTACAGTTGTTATTTTTAAAAATATCGGGTGTTTGATTCTAGTACAGTTTTTAGAATTTTTTCTATTAAAACTCAAAATGTGATGGTTCAGATTTTATTCAGGCAAGCAATGAAGAAGGCAAAGTGAATGGAGAATATTGCCAGTACCTTCCTTAAAGAGAATTTCTCTCTATATCTTCCATAGCACATACACATTGTGTAACAAACTGACTCCCTTTCCTTTGAGGCCAGGGTTTTGTTCAGCGGCAAAGATCACTATCAACTTTACATGAAGGTTAAATTAAAGATTGTAAACCAACAAGTTTAATATCACACTTAAAATTACATAGATAGTGTTTGGTAATGCCAATACCTTAGTGAAATACAAGGTTTCTTAAGTAAATATTCAATGTCAACCCTGGAATAGTCTGTATAGTCTGTCAACAATAGCCCTTTTTGCTCAAACAGTAACTTGATCCTTAGGGGCACAAAATGACTTAGGTATGTTCCTGAGCCTCTCTTTGCATTCACTTATTTTGGGCAGGTATCCTTTCCTTTCCCTAAACAAGAAATTATAAATTTTAGTGTACATAAGAATCATTTATTATTTTTAGATGTGTATTTCTGGGGCACACCCCTAGAGATTTTGATTCAGTGGACAGATCTTGCCAGAAATCTGCATTTTTAACAGGTATTCCAGGTAATTCCCAGGCAGTTGTTCCATGGAATAACCTTCAAGAAACACTGTATTAGAACCATGACTATTTCAAGTACCGAATGGATCAACTAGTGCTTACTGGCAATTCATGCTCATTTTATTTTGAAGAGCAAGGCATCAAGGCAGGAAAAAGAATCACGTCACAGACTGATACACAAACCAATAAAAATTATATAAATTGATTGGATAATAATATAGCCAAGGTTGTCAAAGGAAATTCAGATTCATATCTCATATAAGAACTTTCTGTTAAGTTACCAAAATTAGAAATAAAGTAAGATGACTGAATGTCATTTCAATCCTATTGTTTAACAGGTTCACCCAAGACATATTTAATTATATAAGGAAAAATATTTGCTATTTAATATTTAATTAGAGCCTAGACATTGTAAGATTACATGTAAACTTATAGATGTCTATCCATAGGAAAGATAATCCCAATACTTAGAGTGTGTTGCCCTATTAGACAGTCATCAGTTTTGCACCTCTGAGCAAATTTATTCGATAGACTTCTATCTGACTGACTATAAATCTCCATTTCTCAAATTCCCTTTTGAGCCTGTCTTAGCATCTTACTAGCTCCTTCATTAAGCAATGGGTTAAATAAGAGCATTAACATGTAATCATTTTATATGAATTTGTATGAGAGTCATGTTTTTTTAATTTTTAGAGAATTGTGCTTTGTCAGTTAGGGAGATTCTACTGAGATGCCCAGATGCACTTACCTGCCAAAGCCAATTAAACCACCTTGGTCAAGAAGCACAATTTCTTGCACTGTTTAAGCCAGGCCCATATTTTCTTGGCTCCCAGAGTGAATCTCAAGCAGCAGGAGACTCTTGCTGATTCTACATTTCTCTTTTTAGTTTTCTGCCTGTGTTTTTGTTTTGGTTCTTGGTCACATTCAGTTCTGACTCTAGTTTGTGTACAGTCAATACATTATTTCCCACTGGTGGTAGCAATGGGCATCTGTTTTATGTTTCAACAGTGTGGTTATCTGTGTCAAAATGATGGACATCTATCCTCTGTCAGGGGAGAGACAAAAGAGAATATTTTTGTCTGTCTCTTTATGTGCTCACATCAATTAAGAAAATATTTTGTATATATTAAAAAAAAACAACTTTTTGAGACAGAAACTTGTCAGTTGTGTTTTTATTTTTACTTTGACTTGTGCCTCATAGTATAAGTACATATCTGCATGTATAACTGAGAAAAGTCTTATCATCTTGCTGTGCAAATTTGAACTAGTGTCTTACCTCTGAAGAGTATCAATAAATTAGATGACAAATCTCAATTTATTTTATGTTGGTCTCTGTTTGTGTTGGTTTATAGAGATAATGCTTATATAAGTGAACATTACTAAAATTCCCCCAGAAAATAAACTGAATTTTAAGTGTAATAGCTTATAAAACAAAACAAATAAACTGCTGCTCCAGTAACATATGTATGTAAGAATCCATTTTTGTATAATCAACTTAAATCATTGGATAAATAAGACTGGTTGATAGTTTTGGTTAAAAAAACAGAGATATATATTTCTTGTGATTATATCAATGTTCAGTATAAGAATATATTTTATTTTTTAAGAATTTGATTTTATTTTCATGAATTTATAAAATTTCTTATACTAGCTTATTGATCAAATAAGCTAACACTACTCTTACATTATTTTAAAGATTATGAAAAATGTAAAATTATCTTCAGCTCAATAAATTATAAATTCAAATTCTGATAACCTTTGTGATGTAAATAGAAATTATGATCTAGAAAGTTTCAGCTCAAACATAATTTCCTAGAACCTTTAGGTAACTAAAAATCTTGGACTAATTTTAGATAGAGTTAATTATTGTATAATTCTCAGATACCTGGATAATACCTCAGTAAAACAGAATACTGAAACCCAAGCACAGGTTTAATATATTTACCTTTGCTTCTTTAATATACTATAAGGTGGTTATAATTTTAGATCATGTTATTGAATGTGCTCATTTTGCCACTTTAAGAATAAGTATAACTGATATGTATACCTACGGGAACTGAGTTTGGCTAGTTTGTTTGCTACACTGCTTGTGTGATAAGCAATTATCAATTATCTACCTCTCAGCAAATAGAAGTTAGTTCATTTGATAAAAATTATATTTAGTATGGTAATTGCGATTTATCAGGGTCATAAACAGCTGAGAAATACAACTGTGTGTATAATGTAATGGGATGTGATTTTGTTTTTCCAGGAAAATGAGAATACAGTCATGTGCCACTTAATGACGGTAATATCCTAAGAAATGTGCCCTTAGGCAATTTGGTCATTGAGCAAATATCATAGAGTGTACTTATACAAACCTAGGGGTATAGCCTACTACACATCTAGACTGTATGGTATACAAACCTGCAGCAAGTTACTGTACACAACAACATAAGACTGAATCAAGCACATGAGGAAATAATGCAATTAAGAAACATGGTAAACATGAGACATATGAGGTTGCTGCTAGTATACCAGGGCATATGGAAAACTTTGTTTTATAAGTGGAAAGAGCACACTCTAAATTAACTACAAAAAGTATAGTATAGTAAATACATAAACCAGTAAAACAGTCATTTATTATCATTATCAAGTATGATGTAGTATACATAATTGTGTGTGTTGCACTTTTATATGACTGGCAGCTCAGTAGCTTTGTTTACACCAGCATCACCACAAACACGTGACTAATGCATTACACTAGGACATTATGATAGCTATAATGTCGCTAGGCAAGAGGAATTTTTCAGCTCCATTATAATCTCATGATCGCTGTCATATATTTGGTTAATCATAAACTGAAATGTGTTATGTGGTGCATGACTATAGTATTGTCCTAAAGAAAAGTGTCGACTTGGTAAAATCTATCACTAACTCTCAAATTAATAGACCATCGTTCTGAGAATTAAAATTAAACATTTGGTAAATGATATCTGATTCTTATTAACCCCTATATTGCATGGAATTCCATAATTTTTAATTAAAATATTTATTTGCTCTTATTACTTTTAATGATAATATGGGTTTACATTTATTCAAAGAGGGTCTATCCTTTTCTTACTAAGGTATAATTGTACAAGTTAATTTTGCAACCATGACCATGCTTAGAGTGTCATATTTGAGAATGATGCTTATTTGATATGGTACAACAAGCTCACCATTAAAGAATAAAAATTAAACTTGATGCATTGAGCCAATGTCATCAATCCCTCCAAGGAAAACTGGTCTGGAACCTGTTCTATTGCTTAGAAGTTTCCAGCCTCACAGTGGTAAGGAAGGTCATTTCTTGGTAGTCAAAGCCATATAAAAAGTGGAGAATATCTATGAGATAAAATTTTACCCCTACTGTAAGTGAAGTTTCATGAAGGGAAGTTCTTTGCTTTCTAAACTCAAGACTGAAGAACAAATAATAGAGCCCTTTAGAAGTCCAGCCAAGTGAAGAGTCCTTCAGAAAATTTCCACATAGAAGTTAATTTTCTCATCTTAATTTGCAAAATACTGCACACTCAAAGTGGCTTATGGGTTAATTTAGCACTCTTGCTGCACATATGTAAATAATCAGGCCAAATTAAATGAGGCTAGTCTTTGTTGTTATCAATAAACTTGGGAAATTATTTATGGTCATGGTAGGAGTGGGGACTGTTAAGGAAGATTATCCAAATCTTAGGAATAAATCTTAAGCATAATTTCATGTTCTTACAGTGTCATCGTTTAAGGAATATATAAATATCTAGGAGAATGAACACACATTTGACTTTGTTATTTAATATTTTAAATCAGAGGTCAGCTACTTTAAAATTACATGATAATTTGTAGATTCCTGTTGAGTGAAAAAGAAGTTTTCTTATTTTATAAGCCATGAACTATTTTTAAATCTATTCACATAAGTGTATTTCTGCATTCCTTTGACTACATGACAACATAAATCAATATTTCCCAAATTCTCCTTTGAACCAGACTTAACATCTTACTGGTTTCATCATCAGTTAATGAATTAAATAAAATCTTCGACATGTTTTCATTTTACATTTATATGAGAGTCATATTTTTTTAACTTATCTGAAAATTCTGCTTTGATACATGGAACCAGATGTGTTTTGGAATTTAGAAGTCATCAGATTTTAGAAACTGCAAAGATGTATATTTTATATAATATACATTTTTGCATTATTATAGATATAGCTAACTCCCAGCAGCATCTGGACAGCACACCATATGCAAACATCTTAATGTTTCTTCAGTGAAACATATAAATATTTATACTCGCTAAGATGAAAAACAAGATTATAAATAACCTCATGTCATTTCAGGTTTGGTTTTACCACTGAATGAGCTCAGAACAGATCAGGACTCTACCAAATGAATTGTGAAAAATTTGTCAGTTTTCAGCACTTGTTGGATTTTGGTAGGCAATTAAGGGATTCTAAACCTACAATTTTATTACCATCTCAAACAACATTTATTCAGTTCCAGGGGACTCATGTCAAAGATAATAAGAAAAAAGGAAGTGTGAACTCTCAGAAACCATTTATAATTTAATATCTTAGAATGCAATCCAGTGTGAGTCATTTCTTTGAGGAGAGTAATAGAGTCAGAAAATGTTAACAATCTCAAAATAATGGCTAACACTCCACAATCCGTGCTTAAAAAGACTTCATAATCGAGAGCCTAAGTAATCAAATTAATAACAGCAAGCAAAACTGAAGAAAATGGGAAAGGTATAAATAAAAATTTCTGAAGTTTAAAATAGATAACATTTCCTATGGTAATAGTTCACAGCAAACATAAACCTCTGCACAATGTAACAAATCTTTTGCTGTCTTTAAATAAGTGGATATTTAAAAGCAATACATTTGCAGAAACTAAATGCCAATATATGAATAGCAAGATTTAAAAGGGCAATGTCAAGATGTGAGAAAATACTCTTCAATGAATAAGGATGATCTCAACATTGGGGATAAGAACTAGAGACTAATTTAAAATATGGATAAGTTTAGAAAAACAGGGACAGCGAAAAACAAGAGAAGTTTTACTGCAAAGAAAATTTTATTTCTTTGGTAATTCTCTGTCACCTAATACCATATAAATTTTTAGGTAATATTTTGAATATCAGTGACTTTAAATTTAAAAACTAAATTCCTTAACTTTCTTCCTAGCAGACAATCCTCAAGTTTTGGGGGATTTTGTTTGTTTGGTTGGTTTTGTTTGTTTGGTTTTTGTTTAATTTTAGGATAAGTTTAAGAGAAAGGCATAGATTTCCAGCTTTTTAAAATGATGTTTATGGTTCTCCTTCCTCCATCCCAACCCCAATTTGCCAGAAAGAATAATGTAGAAGGAAGAGAAAGGAGATGAGCGGGACTGGAGCTCTGGACAAATGGGAGATCTGAGGTCGCATGTGGGTGAGGGGACTGCATGAAAACTTCATACTAGAAATGTTCTCCATTGATTTCCTGCAGTTTTAGCCACACAATCGAATGGCCCGGTATCATATGAAGTGAGACCGGAAGCCTAGTGTTTTGTTCCCAGTTATTGAACCTTCATCCAAAGTGGGAACCTTTCTTTTTATCTCTTTTTGAGGACACCCCACTCATCTTTGTCATACCTGGGCAACCTGCCTTGCTATAGGATCTTACTTAGTAACAAGCAATTTTTTCTCACCACCACCTCAGTCCCCAAAAGAGGCTTATTGTGCTAAGCCGATGCTCTTCTGAAACCCCCAAGAATTTCAGAATAACTTATATCTCTCTGTACATCATCTATCTATTGATCCATGGTTTATCTAAATATAAATTCTACACAAATATATTCCTACTGTATAATTTTCACACATAATAACCCATACTCATAAACGCTATTCCCAGAACTAAATAGGATTTGATTGGATACAAAATGTAAAGGGAGGAGAAAGAGCTTTGGCTGATTGAAGATTCTCCCTAAAAACCATCTCTCTCAAAATTTATCTTATTAAAAAATATGACAGCATGAATCATTTTTAACAACAACAAGAAATATTTATTGAATGTTAGAAATGATTTACTATTTGAAAGTTGTTATACACAGAATCAATGTTATAGTGAAAAAGTTAATAAGTAAGGTCTTAAAATGTTTTCATATCTATTAATCTAGGATTTAGCTGTTTTTATGTGTTGCAATTAACCATTCCTCTAGAAATAGAACAAGAGATTGTGGTTTTAATTTACGTTATATATTTACTACTTGTACACATTTAACACATTTTAAAATACATTTAAAATACATTATTCTCATCAGTCTTTAAAATGAAGATTTGTCCCTGATGTTCTCCCTTCTTTCCCCTCTCATCCTCAATTCTTTCATGTATGTTCATTATTAGTTTTCTACAATGAAGACACCGCAGTGAATTCTCCCTGGCATGTTTTCCATCAGCGCCACAAGAATTAGCATGTAATTATTTTATTAGTTCACATATATTAGTTACCCAGTTAAACTGTAAGTGTAACCCCTAACTGGGCAATAATTAAATAAACATGGAAAGAAGGTTAAAGAAGGGAAGAAAAAGTAAAATAATGTTTGACAAAATAATATAAAAGCCAGTGATTTTGTATAGTGAAGGCGGTTATGACATACCAACTGGAAGCTTCTTTCTAGATGTCCAAGATGAACTCTACAACACTTCTCATAACTGCAGCACGTGCAAGAAAATCAAGACAGAAACCAGAGCATGGCAGCATCTTTCTCATGTAAAAATACAATCCTAAGGAATGCCCATTATAGGAGAGTCCAACTACTTCAGATCAAGGCCCACAAATGTAAGCATCGTCAGAAAAGAATGGGGATCACTAAGACTAAAAAAATGCCAATTTTTATCCTTAAGTATGAATTTCAGAATCTTTAGCTTAGGGAGTCTGAGAAATCTATATAGTTGGAATAGAGTCTGAGGCCAGGAGACTGATATTTTGATATAAATATCATGGATATTGAAGAGCATAGATTCCTGAAAGGGGTAACAACATGAGCCAGAGCATGAACGAGGAGAGTCCAGGCAGGTCCTGGACAGATATGCCAGCCTAGGTTACATATGGCTAATTAACTCATTTAAAGAAATATAGAAGTTATTATTAGAATCATACTATGTCTTCTAAGAGTACGTACGGCAGGTTCTCAATTAACATCATTTCATTATATTATTGATGAGATGCCATAGGAACGTAACTCTCGTTTATATCAAGTTGCCTATGGTAAAACTGGTTTCATTATGTTAAATTCGCAAATGCTATCGATGACATTAAATGAGGACTTATTGTAATCATTATGCCTCCACAAGACAAGTGACAGGTATAAATGTGACCCATTGATAATGAAATTACCACAGCTCCCAGCCACCCCAACCCAGCCTCAATTTCACCACTCTTCCTTTGGCATAGTCCCTGCTGTTACATCTGGAAAATACCAAGAATGTTGCCCAGGAACTTAATAGGAAGTTCACTCATGTTCTTTCACTTCTGACAAAGGTGCCCTCCCATAGGAATGCTCCACTGCAGTCATAGCTGTCCTCACCCAGATACTGCCTCAACCCTTCAGAAGGTCAAAGCTGATTGAGCCTATGGCCAAGTGGTTATTTTACTTCCCATACAATCAGAGCTGCTGCCCACACCTCTGCAGCAACTCTGCTCCTTGCCCGAGACTTCAGATGGCTCTCTGTTCAGTTTTCCAGTGGATGTGCGTGGCTGATTACTTGTAAAAATGATGCCATCTCTGCATCACTCCTTTCTTTTATCCATGACATTTTCCTTAAGATGTGAGATCTACTTCTCTGTCCCTTGAATCTAAGCTGCCCTTGTAATTTGCTTTGTCAAGCAGAATGCAGCAGAGGTGACCTGTGCCTTACCTATTTTGGTCCCTCAGACCTCTACAACGACCAAGAAAAAAAGCCCAGCTAGCCTGCTGGAGCGTGAGAGAAGGCATGGACCAGTTGCCCCTGTCAGCCCAGGTGATAGCCAGCCAACTCTCAGAAGCAGGGCTGCCAACCTGGCCTGCAGCTTCCCAGAGATGCATGAGGCAGTCCAGCCAATATCAGAACCACCTTGCCTAAATTGCTGACCCATAGAGTCATGAGTCATATAGTCAGTTGTTATTTTACATCATTAAATTTGAGGTGTTTTGTCACAGTAATAAGTAATCAAAACAATATACTACCCATGACAAATTGTTACATAACAGGTAACGCTCTAGATCTGTTAACTCTCTACAAGCAGAAAAATTTGAACCTCTATGATATATTATAATATATTAGAATAACAAAATAATGTTTTATTATAATTCTTTTCTTCTTGTATTATTATGCCATTATATTATATTGAAACATATATTATTTTATGTCTCTTCTTTTCGAAGTACACAGATATTTTAGCAGAAGCTATATTAGTGGTGGAGACGAACTGGGAGACTCGTAATATACATAGAAAATCTGTTCCCTCCAGTAGCCAGGGCTTGATGCTCAGTCTGATCTACCTTGCTAAACTTTATCCTCCCTCATTATTTTTTTAATTTGCTCCTCAGTCTGGCTTTTAATAAGCTTCCAGTTCTTTCAGACATATCTGTATATACTTCTATCACTTAAGATGCCTACAGATGTAAGCACCTAAATTGGCTGTCTTAAATAGTGAGAAAATGAATTTTCTCACATATCAAGAAATCCAGATGTAAATAGTTCCATATTTGCTTTATTCATCAGCTCCATGATCTCATGAAGAATTCATCTCACTGCCCAATTGTTTAAGACATCAGCTTTGTCCTCAGAATAGCCCTCTGCTGAGCACAGAATTGTTGCCACAATTGTAGATATCAGATCTAAATATAACAACATCTCTTCTTTTCTTGTTTCTTTCTCTTTTTATTATGGTGACATTGGTTAATGAAATCCAGTAAGGTTCAGGTGTACAATTCAACAGTAAGGCATATATAGATTGCATTATGTGTTCACCTCAACATCTCTTCTTAAATGTGTCTTTTTAAGAGGCTGAAAACCTTTCCCAGAAGTCTATCAGAACTCTTCTCAGATTTTATTGGCTATAATTGTGTCACATTCCTCTTTCTAAACCAATCATTGGCAACTGGTATGGTATGATAATGATTGATCAAGTCAGTAAGGATTTACCTCTATGCAGGAATGAGTTCAAACCATTTCATGGCATTCAAAGGCCCTATGCGACGTGGAGCATTTGGCTTATATGTCTGCTTTCAGATGTCTTTTGCTCCTTCTATGACAAAGATATTTTGGGGTAAATTTTTTTCTAAGATTATGTATCAACTCAGTCAACATTCCCCATTGCTTATGGTTTATGTAAGCAGCATTGTGTAAGTAGTAGAATTAGAGACATGCAATTTCACTTCCTTCTTCCACTGTTTCAACCATGCTCAAATTGTGTCCCTGGACCAGCAGCATCAGGACCTCCTGGATTTTTTTTTTTTTTAAGCCTATTCCACATTAGTGAGTAAGAAAATCTGAGGGTGAATCAGAAAATTTGTGTGTGTTTTAACAAGTCTTTTAGATCATTTAGATGACCTGAAGTTTGAGAACCATAGTACCACATATTAGCTACATGGTTTGGGGCAAGATATTTTGTCTTAGCCCCAAATTATCAGTCTTTAAAATAGGATAATAATAAGATCTCTCTTAAAGTGTTATTGTAAAAATTAAATAAGAAAATATATGTAAAATACTTAGTATATATATATGTATATATACATATATATATATATATATATACACACACACACACACACACACACACACACACACACAATAATGTGAATACTCAGTACAATGCTGGCACATATAAATATAATACATGTCAGCATATCTTCACATACATAAAGCTACATAGTGATTCTGAAGATCTGTATACAACTATAAGATGTCTGTAAATATATGAACCGATTATTAAATGACGTATTTTTAATGTGCATCTATTACGTTATTTTGATTTATTGGTTTATTTTCTAGCTTTTACTAGTTTTATATTGATTTTTATCTTTATTAAATAGATTGACATAGTTAAAAAAGAAAGTAATTCATTAAACAAAACTTATAAAAATAATAGTTCCCTAGCTACACTACTGAAAGACTGGAATGATTCCATTTTTTGAGTGATCCCAAGATGAATTGTACAAAAAGTTCCCCAAAGGCCAGTGGTCAAGAACAATGCCTTACCACCTGGCCAAACCAGCCAAGCCAGCTAATCGGTGGGCCCTTAAGGCACCCCCACCCTTATTTCCTCCTGCACATATTCTGATTACTGCACCTGGCACCTCCTGCACTCGGCCCTTTTTGCGCACAGCCCCCTCTATACGCAGCCCCAACTGCACACGACCCCTTTTGCACGCAGACCCAACAACCTACCACCTGATCCCTTTAAAGGTCAACCTAACCCCCCAATCAGGTAACGCCAAGGCATCTCCCCAAGGCTTGCAGTTTTACCCTTTAAATTAGGTCCCAGCCCCTTGGTCGGGGCTCCTCTCAACCACTGCTGCGTCAGTGAGTGAGTGGGGTCCAAACTGGAGTTTGTCAATAAACTCCCTTTAGCGCTTGCATCGGTGTCAGTTTCCTTCTTGGCTCGTGGAGTTCCAAACCAGGGCATTACACTACCACCTCTTAGTTAAATTTTAGCTAACTTTTATGCTAATTGTCTTCATATTACTAAATAAAATGCATAGACTTTTATTTCTTAATTTATCAATTTTAGACAGTCCTGAGTATAAGAATTTAGTTTTCTTATACTACCATCTCCAGTTTCTATTGCCTCATCTTCTAAATGTAAGTTCATTTCAGTATTCAGCTAGATCAATAATCTTTATATTACTATGACTTTGTAAATATAGTTCTTTAAAAATAATTTACTGTGACACTATTTCTTCTATATATTTTTCCCTTTTGGAGGAAAAGAATTATTCAATATTCCAACAGCTTAACCTATCCAATAGCTCAGGAAATTACTCTCAATCAACAATACCTTCTACACATATATCAGGTAAACTATTAGTTCTTTTTTTTTTTTTCTTTAGAGAACTTTCTTCCTGGAGTTTGAACTGGTTGGTGAGATGTTCCTGCCACATTCTTATGTTTCCTGTAGGCATTCTTTCCCGACCCCCTGCTTATCTTCTTTCTTGGCTTACTGATTCTTTTCGGTGAAGTACAATGGGGATGAGGTTCTGTTGGGAGCTCTTCCTGCTTAGCATAGCGTTATTAACCTCTTATCCAGCCTCGATTCAATTCTGACAACTTAATACTAAAACAGGGGTTAATTTCATAAATTCAGTTAAACAATTCGCAATTCACAGAGAAATCAAATCTGTCCAGCTGGTTGTGTCCTATATACGTGCAGAAATAAAATAATTTTTAAATGACTTGTTTTTTTTTCAACTGGTAGTTTTGACAATATGTAAAATATAGCTCCTGTTACACAAACACCTAATTTTTTTTTTCACCAAAACGTAAAACTGAAAATATCACCAGAGAATATTTCTCAAGGTGCCATCTTAGACAGTCCAGGCCACATTTTAAAAATATTGTTTATAAATCGATGGATAAAATATCAGCAATAGACATTTTATTCTTTATTCGCATTCTGAAAGAATGTGTTTTTCAAAAACTATCTGAAAAAAAATGAAAAGGCACACTAATTTTTTTCCAT
Organism: Eonycteris spelaea; assembly: GCA_003508835.1. NCBI lineage: Eukaryota > Metazoa > Chordata > Mammalia > Chiroptera > Pteropodidae > Eonycteris > Eonycteris spelaea. The sequence continues at coordinate 4,006,643 of PUFA01000003.1, forward strand.
AGGGAAATGATTTAGCAAACTGTATTATCTTTGAAAGCAACTAGTTCTTTTTAATGCTTATCATGCTTTCCCTGTATTCAGTTTAAATGTCACACATCAGCATCTATAGGTGGGCTATTGTCAGTGACCTTTATATTATGTTGAAAAAGCTCCAGGAATTTCTCTTTTTTTTAGTGAAAAAATTTAAGTCCCACTCTTTCACTGCCAGAAATGTGTGCGACGAGAGCTCTATGTTTCTTGTTATACAAAATCACAAATGCGGTCAATAACTATTGATGACAAATTCAACAGAATTCTGTGGATCCTTTTAGCTAATATTCAAATCCATGGAATGAGGGGAAAGTACTTCTTAATAACAGGTTTTCTATGCACCTCTGCCTCTGCAGAGGTTACCTTAACCTAGGGTTTCGTGGATTCATAAATAATACAAGAGGAGTATTTATGCCTAAATGTAAACTTATGTCCTAAAGTGTTTTTTTGCATAAACATATATTTATATGAAAATTTTACCATAAATTATAAATCAACAACAGAAAATGTTAGATAATTAAATGCTAATGATTCAAGCTGGGTGCTTATGTTTTGGATTAGTTGCTTAATAGGGTTAACATTTAAATGGTCAGCTTTGAAGTTAACAAACAACCATTAAAATGCATCAGGGGAGTTCTCAGTTTTTTTTTTTTGTCACCATTGTTTTAATCTGGCTGGCTACAGACTCAACAAAACAACAAAGATGGGATTTACATAGTGAAGGCTATTTCTGTTAGTGAAAGGGAGGAAATCTTTTCTTGCATGTAAATAAAAGGGATGGTCTTGAGAGACTAGCATGTGGGAAAAAACTAAATCTTCCTTCCCCCCTTTCTGTCAGTATTGAGATTTCCATTGTCATTCCCTTCTTCTCCTAGAAGGCTTCAATGCAAATTTTTTAGTTCCCAAGCATTTGCCTTGTACCATTGTTCACAGCATCTCAGCCCCCTCTCAAAGGATTCCTTGGATACAGAGCCAACTGTCTTCAAGATTCATTAACTTGGACTTTCTGGGGTTAATACCCAAACCCTCTCCCGTGGCAGTACAAGTCAGGGGAGGATGGAGGGGGAAAATTAAATAAAAATTCCTAAAGGCATTGTCTATTGAAAAGAGGGCAATAATTAAGAGATAATGTGAAAGGGGAGAGAATATTCTCACAGGATAATGGTCTCCTGCTGCTAAAAGAATGCTGAGGCAAAGGCAGCACCATTTATGGAAAATAAATGTCATAGCGAGTGAGGTTAAGACATTTACTTTCAAATTAGAAAAGCCAGTCCCTTGGCAGAGTTCTGTTATTCCAAATTATCAAAATTGATTGAATCATTTTATCTAGTAGATGTTTGTACAGAAGAAGGACACTCACTGCCATTAGTAGCCTGCAGAATTAGAGGCCCTCTCATTAATAAATAGATGATAGATAGATGATAGATAGATGATTGATTGATAGATAGATAGATAGATAGATAGATAAAATATTGGACTCCAGCTGGTTAAGAGGTGCAAGCATGCATAATTTTTAGCAAGGTCTTCACTAGGTTATGCTCAGAGTATCATTATGTATTAGTATCATTATGTTTAGTATCATTATACATTCTACGAGAGCTTTCTAAGAGCAACACCCTTTCCTTTGCTAAATAAAAGTAAAATTACTCCAGAGACAGAAACCGAAAGACGAATGATATGAGTAAAGGGTAAAGAGTAGGCAATCTTTATGGTGGAAATATTTTAGGGCAAGTGGGGCCTTTTAATACCCTCAAAATCACACTCATAAAACTAATTCCAGCACTATAGCTCACCAAATGAATTCCAAAGGAATTACAAGTTTATTTCAAATGACTTTAAATAGAACCCAGGTTGCAACATGATTGACTAAGCATTTTTGGCCGTCAATGGAATGGCAAATCAATTTATTGCTTAAAAAAATTAAATATTAATAAGAGAAAATTTTTCAAATACACAACGCATGAGTTTTATTCAGTCACAGGAGCAAATCATAGTTAATATCACTAGTTCTGGACTTGTGTGACATTACATGATAAGATTCATTATAAACAAAGTTGAAAAGCTACATAGAGACAACAATAATATGTCGACTATGTATAGAATTTATGTTGAATGTTATTGGATACAAAAGTGAACAAGGTACCTTCAAGATATTTGCAACCCAAGGAAATGAGAAGGAAAACTGTACTTATTTTTATCAAAAATAAGGGAAGTGTGGTAATCAAATGGAAAAAAAAACTACTATGAGAATCCAGGAGGGACAAATAAATTCTAGTTAACAAAATTGTGGACAGCTTCATAGAGAGGTATGTGGCTGCCAGTGGCATGACAAAATCAGGGTCTTAACACTGTTCAAACCCCCAGTGTCTTCCTCTATCACTCAAGGTAAAAGCCAAAATCCTTCCTACAACCTATGAGGTCTACATCAACTTCTCTAAATGTGTCTCCCACCACTCTTTTCTCCTTTATTCTAGACATACTGGATTCCCTGCTGGTCCTAGAAAGCGACAGGAACACTGTTGCCTCAGGCCTTCACGCGTGCAGTTAGTGCCCTGGGCCTGCAGTGAGCGAGCTTCCCACAGGTATCCTCATCTTAATGGCTTGCTCCAGCATTTTTTTCAGGTCTTAACTCAAGTGTTCCCCTATGCAGCAAGGCCTTTCTTAGCCACTATTCTTGAAACTATAAATTCTGATCCTCTGCCCTCAACACTTCCTCCCCTATCACGTTCTTTTTCTTTTCTTACCATTTACCACATTCAAAACTATCACATATTTTTTGGTTATTCTCTGCTCTGCTAGTTAGAACATAAGCCCTATAAGGCTGAAGTTTTTAAATACTTTGTTCAATTAGATGAGCGCTTGGTCCATAGTGAGGCATTTTTAATTGAATTCTTAAATGATCAGCTTCATTTTTTTCATGTTTCATAGGAGGATTTTATTGTAGAAGCTCTAATGCTTTAAATGGCAATAATGCTGTTTCTATCAAATTTCTTCTTGGAACACTGTAGAATGTCTTTAAACAACATAGTTTCTCAATACTATTTTATCAGACTAAAATAGACACTGTCTTATAATATAAACAAATAGTTTAATTTTATTTTCTGAAAAATAAGTGTTCAACTAGTGGTAATCATAATTTGAAAAATAATATTAACCATTTAATCAGTGTATACTATGTGAAAGTTACATTACATCAATCAACATGTAACCAAATACTTATGGAGTTTCTAACTTATGCTAGCCACTAGAAATATGCAGTGAATAAAAAGTGCATGTTAATTTGTTTGGCTCCTAAGTCCCTCCATAATCTACATATTTATTTTATCACCAAATATTTATTGAGCACCTACTATATGTGGGACACGGTGAAACACACCCTCCCTTTTTAAAAACATTTTTTTTCTACTCTTCAAAGTGAGTAAGATTAGCCTTCTCATTTCCTTCTAGGTATTCATGATATAATCACGGCTGATCATGCTTTTCTCCACGGCAATTCCTCTTCTCTTTACCTGTTCAGACATTACCCCTCCTGGGAGGTGTCCCAGCTTCTCCTTTTCTTTAGCTGCCTTCATCTTAATTTCACATTAGCCCTTAATACATCATCCCACTTGTCATCTTACTATTCTGCTTCCGAACTTGAATTCACATAAAAATCACCTGGAAAGATTTTTTAAAATAATAACTAAATTAGAATTCCAGGAAGTGACCCAAGAATCACTGATGTGGACCCAAAGTTGAAAACAAATATCTTTATTTGAAATAATAAGTGATGGACCTAAATTTAATACAATTGTTGTTGTTTGCTTTACATTCTAATGTTATAAGGTATAACAGGAGGGGATTATTCATCAAAGTGGTGATTTTCATCTTGAATATTTGTTGCCCACCAATTTAAACAAAATTCTGGAAATAGCAGCTAAAACCATATCAAATGTCTGTTAAAGTCCTTCATTCTTTATTTGTAGCTACAAAGTAATAAATTTTGTAATACCTGATAACAACTACCATCACCTATTTTACTCATGGTCCCATTATTTTTTGGACTGTAGAACTCTTTAATAAAGCAAAAGACATATAAGAAATAAAGACTTTAGCTGTGTCTTGCCACCTTTACCCCAGTTTGGCAGGTCTTTAGTGAAATGATGAGTTTTGGGAGCTTAAGACACTCAAGTCAACTTTTATAGCTCCATAAGGATCTTTAGATGAATAGATTTACTTTCTATTAAAAGTACTTTTAGAACAAGTGAAAGATAGAGGTTATTTTAAAAGTAATCATCACTTTTTTTAATAGGTATTTTTCTTTGAACAGAGGAAATTCTAAGCTCCCTGGAGTCTAGCTATCTTCTCATGTAAGGGACTGATTGAGAAGAAGGGAAAGGAAAAGACAGGGAGATGGGTAGTTTAAGGGATGACATTACTTCCTGATTGTGGTATAGTAAATCCTGGCTTCTAATTGAAATCCTGGGTTCTAGCCAAACTTCCCTTGTAATCCTACTGTGAGGATTCGAAGAATATATGAGAATGTACTTACCACTTAAAAGTTACTCAGAATGGCTTATTCTTTCATTTTTTTCTGCACTCTATCTCCATTCTACCTACAGCCTTTTTAATGTGTATATATATATTATATATATATATATATATTATGAATTGTACTTGTTCCCTCAGAAATGTTGACATTTGAGATACCCTTTGGATTTAGAATATGGTAAGCATTTAGAAAAATTATAAAATGATACAGTGGTAAAACAAATTTTGTTAGAAACCTTTAATGATTTACTCTGCGGTAACATGAAATAAAGCATACTTTCATTTCTTCATCCATCTACTATACAGAGGGGGTGTAACCAAAGTGTTCTAATGTATAATTTTTGTGCCAAGTTTCTTTTATGCTCCAGAGGCAGATTGTGAATCCATGTAACTTTCCTGAATGTTGGTATTGACTCTACCATCTCTGCATAATAAAAACTATGGAAAATTAGATCTAAACTGACTCCCAGTTGGCCATCTACCAAATGGTGTCTTCTATGTATTGATTCTTTCAGCAACAGAAAAATCACAAAACATTTATCTTAGGAAGTCTAACATATGCTCAATTTATTCATGATGTGTAAGAATATGAGGAGATCTGACATTAAACCCTAAAAATTTTCATATTAAGAAAGAACATATGAAAGTCATATTGTGTTTAAGTGCTGACAAAGTTGCCTAGCTGTCTTGCTCAAAGATCTTACTGGAAATGAAAGGACTATTTATCCCTCTCTTAGAAAAAAAATGGCCTCTGAATCTACACACTCGTTCAGCTTTTTCAGTTAGGTATTAAATTCTTAACCCCACAAAGCCCAGTGACTTTCATGTACCTCCATCACCGCTGTGCTCTACTGCCTGACATTCCATACACCAGTATCTTTGCTCAGGGCCTTTAAAAAACTTAATCATTTTAACTTGTTTTTAGGCATTGCAGTTCCAGAGCACTATGGTCTATTAAGTAAAGAATTTGTTGGAATTCCATTGTCTGATTAAGCCAGTATCACTCACTCTCATAGAGCGAGCACGGTTCTGTAGGAAAGAAGTCTTAAAGTAATATAATTATATTTGAGACAGAGAAAAGGGAAAGAAGTGAAGTTGTTCAGCAAAAGGCCCTTTCAGAACAAGTTAGAACACTGTGGGAGAGCCTGATAGGAGACCAGGAGGGGAAGAAGCAGCCTTTGCCTGATTCATCATTTTGCATAAGTGTGAATACCTCAGCTCAACCTACAAACATTTGTTGAGTACCAACTGTATTCTGGGAGCTCCTACTACTTTTGCATTTTGTTTAAACTTCTTCGGCTTTTGTGGAGGCAAATGTTGACCTAGAAAGGCACTTAATTAATTCTGCTTTCATGCTGGGAAAACCACTGTATAGAGAGCAACTGTTATTCAGGAGCTTAGAAGATATTTTATTTTTTAAAGCAGTATTTTGCCTGCAGCAAATCAATAAGATGACCACTCATGATATGAAATTAATTTCTGCATTAAGCAATCTTCCAGTCTATGATTCTATTATCTTCTGAAGTTGTCCCTCCTGATACCAACCCATGAATGTGACCCTGTAAACATCTCAGGCCCATGTCCTGAACTCCATGTGTGGGCTTCATAGACCATATCCAAGCCCATGTCAAGGTTGAATGTTATTTTCCTCAATTTTTTTTTCATTCATTTGCTCAACGAATATTTATGGAGAGCTTACAGTGTGCCTACCACTACTCCAGAACACCAGGATACAGCAGTGAATAAAACAGACAAAAGTTCTGTCTTATACTCTAATGGCGAAAAAAAATACACACAGATAAGTACAGGATGGTAATTGACAGTGAAGAGGATAGGTTGAGCAGGGGCTGGGGGTGAAGGGGATTAGAATTAGGGAAATGAGGGATGACATGGGTTTCTGAGCTTCTTGTGGTGACCGATGTGAACAGGAGACATAACAAGGTAATCGTGCTATCAAGGCAATCACTGGTGCAAGGCTGGAAGGAAGGGATGGAAACTGCAGTTCACAGTTTGGGTGCCTCTTCTTTACTCCTGTAAACAAGGACAGGGAGACAGCAGAGGGGCCGGGAAAATGCCTTCGTATCTGGAACCGGGCTGCTGGAGGGTTCTCCTCCTGCCTTCTTGTTCGTTGACAGAACCTGGCTAAATTCCCCAGTGGATTCTAATCCACATCACTGTCACCTGGATATATTAATAGAGAACATTTCCTCTTTAAATTCTTGGAGAAATTACTAAAAATATACTTGAGACATTTTCACACAAAGTAAGAAAGCACATGCATTACAATTTTGATGGCTTGTATCCTCCCAAGAAAATTAAATAATATTCACAACTAACTTTACTTTTTTTTTTTTTGCTTTCATTTCCAAGTGAGGAAGAAAAAAGATATCAATTATTCATTTTTTTTGGCATACTGTGATTAAACTGTGTGTTTTTAACTATAAACTACATACTCCAATTGAGGGGAAATAAAATATGTGTAGTTTTCAAAGCCTAACCAATACCACAGAGTTGTATCTGAGTCCCAGTGAACAGTGACAGGAAAGGAACTGACTGGGAACATCAACAGAGGAAGTGTCCTTAATAATGTGATTACTGCCTGCCATACATTTCAGGTGGAGACTTTTCTACATGGATGCTACTGTGGACCCTGGGAAGAGAGCATTGAGAGGGAGCTTAGCCTTGGACATTGACTAACTAGTTTTCTAGCTATAAATAAGAGCAAGCATGTATCCTGAAGAGAGTAATGGATGTGGCTGAGCATAGAGGACACTGAGTGGAGTGTACATGAATGGTTTGTCCTAAGTGTGCATATAGCATGTTGCATATACCTAGTTTTGTTGCAGGTCATTATAGAGGTTTTGGGTTGCATGTCGGGGCTGAAATGAAGCCTTTATTTTTCTATTCATCAAGCCATTCATGAGGGGCCACATCTCACATCCACCCAGGGTAGATACTTTTGTCTAGACATTGTGTAGGCTCTTGGAAAATGGGTGTGGTAGTGTGTGTGTATGTGTGTGTGTGTGTGGTGTGTGTGTGTGTGTGTGTTACAACACTTCCCACTTTCCACTATACATTCAAACTCTTGTATTCTATTGGCTATTTCAATTTAGCTAGAAAGCTTCTGTAAAATATATAAGCATTTAAATTGTAACACTTCTCTTATTTATTCCTCAAGCCACAGTTTCCGTTATTAATTCTTCTTAATTCATTGTCTCTAACACATACCCCCTCTTTACAAATTATGGTCTGCATTCAATCACTCAACAGAAACCCCACTTATAATTGACACCACTCTTTCCCTTGTTACCGAATCCACCCACTTCAACTGTTTTTTTTTTCTGCCATAACACACTGACACTATTCATCCTGTTTGTTTGTTTTCCTACAATTGCTTCTTTCCTGACCTCGACTCTAGTCTATCTCTCTGCCTCTGGCCCCTGGAGTTCTCTGTTTAGTCTTCTTCTCCACTCTCTGTCTTCTAGGAAAAATATACTTACTCTCAATCATTTCAATTATCATCTCTAAGCAGAGACTTCCAAATTGCTATTGACGGTTCCGACTTCTCTAGTGAGCTCCAATCCCACACATTTCATTGTGTTCCGCACCAACCGTCAAAACCAAATTGATGCAGCTTGCAGCTGGGCCTTGCAAAGGAGCTTTTCTCCAATTGGAATGAAAACCAGAACAGCCATGGCCTCATTCCCTTTTTGAGAACTCTCCTGAAAAGAAAGTTGTCAAGGAGGAAGATAGACAAAGAGAGCAAGGGGGAGGAAAGGGTGAGAGTAACGTAGGGAGGAGGCAAGAGGACTAAGGTGTTAAATCAAGTTACATTCAGAGACTGCTGACATGCTGATCAGCCCTGCAGCCAGGACAGGACACCTGAAGAACAAAGGACGATTTCTGCTGATTTCCCATTCTTGTGAAAGAGGAACAGGAAAAACAGTCTTTAAGTGGCTGCCCTACACAGAATAAAATTGTTCATTCCATTGTTCATTCCCTATGGTTTAAAGGGAACCTATGGAATAAAGGCTTGGAATCACCTTACATATTTCAGGATACATACTCATCCTTCCTCACTCTATGTCCATATCAAAGGAAATGAGTAATCAAAGTCTTTAAAATGTAACTCACAGGAACTAAATAATGACATATAAACTGAATTCAAAGATTGGGATCCCTCTTAGTGCCTTTACTTTCAGTGCCTTTACTCTGTCTTTCTCACTATTGTCTCTCTCTATTGTCTCTGTCCCTCTGAGTCTCAACTAAGTTCTCTCACTTTTGCCTCTGAGAAGAGACCATGCTCTGTCTATGGAACATTATCCCTTTTCTAATAAACTTTCCTTTGTCTCTAAATTTGGCATATGTTTGAATTCTTTCTACACTCTCCTCTAAGAACTGTCTTCTCTCAGTACAAGGCTGAATCTCTCCTAACTCAGAAGAAATTGCCATGTCCTGCATCAAGAGAACATAGTGGGTGGTCTTCAGCTTCTGTTAGGTCCTCAAAACATGGTTTCCTACTAGCAGCTCAAAATTAATGTCGAAGATTTGAACTTGTTGCTCTCCATCAAATCCTTAAGTTTTACTCTATTGACACTGTTTATATCTATTCATCTCTTGATTTGTCTAGGTTCAAAACAACAACACAACTAATTCTTTTCTATATAATTTTTCATTTTATATCTTCTTATCATCCTCACTGCCTTCATCTTGGTTTCAGTCCTGCCACATCCCACCAGGACTATCGCAATCACTCTGCCTACCCATTCCCCCTGCCCCCCAAAGTCCACTCCTATATTCCATTCTCAGAAGTCTAAGCTTACACCAAAGAGTCCCTGGCTATATTGATATATTTTAATAAAAGAAATATATTCTGAAAAAGTCTCAATATGAATAATTAAAAGCACAAATAATATAATGAAGTTCATAAATTTGACTGGTAAGCTATTCCATAAAGGAAAGACAAACTTTTTGTGTGCAACACCAATAAAGGAATTATTATATAAATAGCATTCTTTCCATTGAATAATGTACTTTTCTTGGTCATAAATAAGGACTATTTATTCGTATTATGTACAAGTCATGTCAAGAACTGTAGTTGTAAATGTTCATTTGTGACCTAGAAGACAAAGATTGGAAAAAAAGCCAACCAGTGGACAGAAAAACTTGTAAGTTAGTAGAGTGAAAAGCATACCAACTAAAGAAAGTCTCTGTAAACCAAGAGAACATGTTATTCTGTGGAGTTCTCTAGGCAAAGATTGATGTGAGAAAAGAAAGTACGAGGGGTGCGTGTGCATGTGTGTGTGTGTGTGTGTGTGTGTATCTGTCCATATCTAAATATGATGTCTGTTTCTCAAATTATCAATTTAGTGAGAAAAGGTTACTCAGAGTATAAACAGAGTTTCAAGAACCTAGGAAATCAATGTTGATTTTCTCCCTGTGTGATAATGTTGGACTCTGTAATAGACTCTTCACTTAAACCTGGCTCAGGTATGGCGTTAATGGACTAAGTATTGAAGAGTGTCCTTAAGGAAGGGGGTGCTGTAAAATAGAAGATAGTGTGAATGGTCCTCTGGAGTTGTATAGCACATTAATAAGAGTTTCTTTCAGGCCATTTCCCATTCTATATCATCTACTCTGCAAAAAAAACGAAAAAAGTGCAAGAAGGGTGTATGTGTGTGTGTTCACAAGTAAACGTGTGAAACAGAACTTCCAGTGAGACAGGGCAGGAGTCACAATTTTGTTTGTATTTTGGCATGAAGAGTTTTAAGGATAGTGGTGATCTAATGTCTTAGCTCTCTCTTAATATCCCCATCTTAGTCATTTTCATAGTTCATCTTCCATCTCATGATCTCTACCCCATGCATTCACACTACCCATCTCTCCTTGAAAGTGATGAATGTTTTATTTATCTTTGTATCTGTATGTGTGTAATAACATGTAAATTAATCAATAAATCAATAGCAAATGTATCCCATCACAATGATTTTTAAAAAAAAGTTTAAAATATCAAACATTACTTAATTGGACATAAAATATTTTTTATAAAATGCTATATATACATTTGTCTTGGTGATTCCCAAATTCTAAGTTTCAGAATTAATTAAGGAAGTTTACCTCACAAACATGCAATTCCATTTTTGATCTACCAGATTACCTATGCTGCCTTTGTCTATAATTCAGTTCATCCTCCCAATTTTTTCTTGCTTTTAGGCTCAGATTTAGAACTCTTCTAATTCTCTACACTTTAGGAAGGACCTCACTGGCGACTACACTTGATGCTTACTCGCCCAGAAATTTACCTTTTATGTTCTTTATTCAGTCTAAACTCAGAGTGATGTCCTCTTATCATAAGTCATTTTTGACCCTAGTTTGATTAATTCTGATGTTTTTCCTGTGTAAATATGCATATTCCACATCTTTTAAAGTTATTTAACTACATAACCACACACAGTACTTTATATAGTAGATATGTTTACAGAAAAATTGTCAAAAAATGAAATATTTTCTAAGTGAAGAGCATTGTCATTTCAAGGATTACATCCTCTTTTCATTTCGTTGATCCTCAGTTGGCAATATTCTGTTTTTCTGCTTCAGAATATTTCTCTCTATTCATTAATTATGCATAAACTAAACTTAAAAGTGTTGGAGAAATATCTATTTAAATAAATATTTAAATGATGACTTTTATTTTGATGAATGAGATACTATTTAACCTTTGTTTAATAATTTTTTGTTCAACAGTTCACATATATCTGAGATGTAATATGCCCTTTCACTGAGAATGTTCAATCAAAATTTCATTTTTGCAATGATGACATTCAAATTCAGTTTTCCCTTTTAAAGGTTTTTTTTTCCACTCTTACTTTGCCAATATTGGAATTACCACCAACATATTTTTCAAGAGTGAGGATGAAATGATGTGTGAGATAGAAAAAAATATGTGATAGGAAAGTTTGACAAAGTGTTTCAACTAAGCAGAGGCTGAAATTAGAAGCTATGAAACATAGCTAAGAAGACATGACATTAAACATGCAGTGATATATCATCACAAGTAAAGGTATAGGGGTTATAGTTTTCTATTTTTATCATAAAAATTAAAATTAAAACATTAGAAACTCTCATAATTTGAACCAGAATAATGCATTCACAATCAGAAGAAGAGGAAGGTGAATAAGGACTTACATAGCTCCAACATGAACTCTGCACACAAAAAATCAAAATAGACCACTAAAGCAAAATTTGTACTTTATATCTATTTTTAAACCCAATTGTCAAAAGTATATTATTACCTATATTAGGGAAGTTTCATTCATTCACCTTTAAACTCTAACATGTCCTTAAAGAAACAAAAAAGAACCATGACTCGTCTTTGTAGCCACGACCTTGAAGAGAAGGTGACTAAGTAATTTCTTTCCATGATAAATGATAAAAAAAAAAAAAGGTGAATTTTTTTAGGAGAGTAATAAGCAACCTATCTCAAAATATATGTAAGGCTAGAAGTCATTTTTTTGTGAACCATCTAGAAAGAAGACAGTAAAGAGAAAAGCCCATTAAAAGGCAACCTGTTGTCTCCTACTGGGTGCTGATTGATGATCAGTGCAAAGGGAGATGTGTTATTTGGCTTCCTAGTACTACTTACTGCATCTCCTCAGGAGATTCCGCATCTGCCATCCAGGCACTGGTTTGGCCTGTACTTGTTTTATTTATAAGATCCAATGAGATTGCAGTCAAACTGATATGACAGCAGGGTTCCTAATTTTTCTGGCACAAACACTCGGATGTGTCTTTTTCACCAAAGACATGATCAGGTCAACATCTGGTGGTTTTTCCCCTTCTGTGCCCATGCCCTGGAGGCCAGAGTGAGCCAAGATAATAAGATTCTCCTAATGCTTGTGTAATTTACTTTGAATTTATAAGATGGCAGGAAACCGAAGACAGAGTACCACCAAAGCCTATTACTTTGTCTATAACAGGACATAAGTAACTACAAATTGGAAAAGTTAGTTGGCTTGTATTTTGATTGTTCCTCAACCAATCATTAGTCATTCGTTTTAATGACTAATTTCATTAAAACAAATGATTTCTCCAATGTCTCACCACATTACCTGTCTGAATCGCGAGGTTTGGAAAGACTGAAAGTAGTTGCTTGGTTGATAATTGGTACTAATGTGCAGTGCTTCCATCACACGCCGAGGTATTTGCAGACCTCTAGATTCAAATCAGTGCTAACTGGCTTAAGCCTGGGAAAAACCATTTCAAAGGCCAGGGCAAGGGAAAAATTCTAAGCATCCTCAGAAAGATAGTGTCAATATCTAGTAAGTAAACAGATGCAAGTAATGCTTTTTTTTAGGATTCTTTAACAAATGACAAGTAAGCAACATTTCTATCTGGTCACAGCATGGCCTCAAAAAAGCAGAGATTCTGGCATACTACCTGAGTAGGATGTGAATTTACTACATGGCCAAGGAAACATGTTAAATAGTAAATGTGAGTCTGACTCTCTAACACTCACTGGATGCTTTCCAAATAACCCCACATATGGAAAAGTTTTCTCCCTTGTCTTCATATAAAAGGAGGTATCCCTTCGTGCAGCCACCCATTTGCTTTCTGAGTCACATAGGCATATATATAGAGTTGTGGGTCACTAGCTTGCACCAAAGGATAAATAAAGACCTATCTCTTAGCTCTGATATCTCTTCTAAAGCAGTGTAAAACCCTGCTAGAGTCAGCTCTTCATAAATAGAAGATATTTGCTCAAACTAAATACAAACGAGATTCAAAAAATTCAGAGAAAGTATACAAAGTTAACTATTCTGATTCAGAACCAACCTATATGGTTATTGTAAAAATTATGCCTGTTATTCTTCACAATAAACTGGAGGGGTAGCTCTTATAATCCCTAGGTAAAGGAAGAAGCTAAGAAAAGTTCATCTCACCCAGTGAGTAAGATAGAGGGTATAGAGCTGATACCAACCTAGAGCTGTCTGCCTCCAAAAATTTATTTTTCCATTAAGAGCTGTTGTTTTCTCTATTAAAAGCAAATTGTAAAAGAAGACTGGCAGAATAATGGTGGCAGCGTTAATGGAAACATAAATTACTGTTTCCATTACCATTGCTCAAACTTTTTCTCCATCACACTTCTGTGATGCAGGTGCTCAATTTTTTTCTAATGAGTATCTGAAAAAACACTTGGGGCCCCAAGAAGAAATGACCTGCCTATGTCCATGAGCAAGTCACCAACAATTTTATCACTCTGATTCCATTACTAAATCTCTTTTTATCTCAAAATCCTAATTAGTAAAAGGAGTTACATTGTCTCCTCTCCTCCTATTTCAGTGTCAGGGAAGGAGCCAGGAAAGGAATTCAGTATCCTCGTTTCTCTGTCTAAATGTTTTATTGACAAAACCATATTGTATCTTCGTGCTTGAATTAAAGCTATGACAGGAAAAAAAAAATCAAGAAGGGCAAAGGGGTGTGGAAAAAGCAACTCATACTCTCCTTCCTCAAGAAAAGGGAACAATGACATTGATTCATTTGGAGATAAAACTTAGAAAGTCCAAGGACTATGGCATTGACTGTTTAACTCTGCTCCCAACTCTGACTTGTTTGCCTCTGGCAATTTCACACAGAGACTGCACCATAAAACATGAACAAGGATGGAGGGTGGGGATGCAAAACCATGAAAGACCCACACAACCCAAAATATTCAATTACACTCTTTATCTGTGGTTTGCAAAAAGGAATTTCCTGGGTGTGTTGACTACCCTCGGATTTGCTAAGCCTTCTGCCAGGAGCATTGTGAACTTACTTCTAATTTACCTTATTGGATCAATAATGGAAGCTTCTACTTCATTCTTCCAGTCCTAGAGGAACTAAGCAAATCATTCTAGTAAGTTCTCTAAGAGGGGTTATAACAATCTAAAATTTCAGAAACACAGTACCAAGACTCATAATGGGTAGATAGCACATGATTTAAAAAACAAACAAACAAACAAAAAATTTCATTTATTTGTAAATGGGAATTTTACTATTGCTATCATAAAAACAAGGGGAGAATCTAATGAGTCTATAAATAGGTGTCCAGCATGAAGTGAATGCCCCTCTGCCTTTCTGACATATCCAATCCACTGGAAGTATCCAGCGATTCTGCATTCTAGGAAGTAAACATTCAAATGCTTCCCATTTTAATAGATCCCATGACAGGGGAGCCAGAGGCAACCACAGCATTCTATTTGCAAAATTTTCTGTGCCTGTCATTCCTGCTCAAGAGACTCATCACTTTTCTCTTCCAATCCCTGCTATCAAATCTGCTCTCATACATTTCCTTGGCTAATACTTAAATCAGAATCAGGAAATTTAAAAGCAGAAATGAATTTAACAATATAATTAAAGTTATCTCTGCCTTGGGCATATGATTCCTAATGTGAATCCAAAAGTGACATTCGTTATCAACAGAATTTTGGTATTACCTATTAAAGTGATAACAAATGTATGGTTTTATGCTTAGAAGGAATGGGGGAAAGGGAAGAGTGGCAGAGTGAGGGGCCTTGAAATCTCTATGTTCTCTCTCATCATTTCCTTAAAGTTACCATTCATTGATTCTATATTATAACTAATAAATTCTCTCAACTAATACACATAAACTCCTTAACAACCATAGATGTAGATAGGTACCGATAATCCTTTCTCCACTTACTCCCTATTATTCCATTGAAACAGCTCTTGCGGGGGTCACCAAAGACCTCCATGTTACTAAGTAAAGGGATAACTTACTGTTTTTATCTTACCTTGCTTATCAGTATTTCCACAATTTTGAACATTGCCCTTTTCCTGAAACTCACTCTTTTCTGAGTTTTCATGACAATGCTTTAGTCTTTCCATGCCTTTCCGGATGCCCCTATTCTGCCCAGTCACTAAACATTGTGGATTTTAAAACTCTGTCTAGGTCTTCTCTTTTCTATCTTCATTCTTTTCCAAGAAATAACATCCTCATGTGCTTCTGTAATCCTGTATATACAAGTATAAATTTATACCCAGACTCAGATCTCTCCTCTGACCTCCACCTGCACATATCCAACTGCCCACCTTCTGTTTCTGCTTGGATGTCTTAAAAACCACAACCCCAAATTACCCATTTGCACTCAAAACTTTCCCTGTTTTAGTCAGTGTTCTCCAGAGAAACAGAAGCAATAGAATACATAAAGAACCATATAGAAAGAGATTTATTATAGATATAGAAGCTAAGAATCTCTACAGTCTATTGTCTGCAAGTTGGAGGCCCAGGAAAATGAGTGGTATAGTTCCAGTTCAACCAAATGGTCTGAGCCAGGAGAGTCAGTGCCCCAGGGCAAAAGAAAATGGATGTCTCAGCTCAAGCAGAGAGGGCAAATTTGCACTTCTTCTACCTTTTGTTCTCTTCAGGCTTTCAATGGGTTAGACAATGCCCGTTTCCATTGGTGAGGGTGATCTTCTTTACTAATTTTACCAATTTAAATGTGACTCTGTCAGAACCACCCTCACAGGCACACAAGCACACTCAGAAACATTTACCAGCTACCTGGACATTCTTTAGCCCAGTCAGGCTGACACAAAGAATTAACCATGACATTCCCCTCAAAATCTGCTGGTTTTACTGTCACAGATTTCCCCAGAAAGAGCATTCACAACACCTGATCTCATTAACTTCACTCTGCATATCCTAAGTGTAACCAAGTCCTATAGATATTTTTATTCCAACTATCTCTTTGATTTCTCCTGTGTTACTATCTTTAATGTCACAACTTTGGACTACAGCAATCAATAGCTTTCTATCCAGTTTCATTGTAATCATTCTTGTCTCCCTCCAATCCATTCTTCATGATAAAACCAAAGCAATGTGCTAAAAGGCAAGTGTGATCTTGTCATTCTCTACTTAAAACACTTCAGTGTTTTCTTGATTGCTCTTAGAATAAAGATAATAGTCCTATACAAACCTACCTTCAAAGCCAAGAATTCTTTGCTCCTGTCTATTGCCCTGCCTTCATCTTGACTTGCTCTAGCCACACTCACCACTCTGTTTCTAAACAACGCTTTGCTCATTCTCACCATAGAACCTTTGTTTATGCATCTCTCCTCTGTCTAGTAAAACTTTATCATCTCCTTACCCCCTATACTTACTCTACTAGTTTCCTAGAGCTGCCATAACAAATCCCCACATACTTCGTGGCTTAAAACAAAGGAAACTTATTATCCCACAGTTATGGAGGCCAGAAGTCCAAAATCAAGGTAACTGAAAGGCCATGTCCCTATGAAGTCTCTAGGGGAGAATTCTTCTTTGCCTCTTCCAGTTTCTTGTGGCTCCAAACATTCCTTGGGCTTTTTTGTCTTATAGTTGCATAACTCCAATCTCTGCCTTAATCTTCACATGGCCTTTCTCCTCGTTTTTTCTATGTTTCTATTTTCTGTACCTTTTTTTCTCCTCTAAAAAGTTAATTTTCACTGATTTTATGGTCCATCTAGTTAATCTAGGGTATTCTCATTTCAAGATCCTTAACATAATTATATCTGCAAACATTCTTTCCCCCAATAAGATCACATTCACAGGTACTTAGACATATCTTTTTGGGGTCAAAATTCAACCCATTATAGCTACCTTAAACTCAATTCATCTTTCAGATCTCAGCTCAAGACTCATTTCCTCAGAGTAACCATTCTGTCCCTAAATAAGCTCTCATAGTAACACATACCTCTCCTTTGTGGTCTGTTAGCTAAGTCCTATAGCAGCAAAGCACTTTACTACAAGCCTTTATATTATCTGACTCCTGCTATATGATACTATTTCCCTTCACACCACCCCAGCAATAAAGCAACTTCTATCTATTTCTAAAACAACTAAGTTTGCTTAGGGCCTCTCCAAGCACTGTTTTCTTTGTCTAGAATAATGCCTCACTAGGATTTTGTGTATCCAGCTTCTTATTATTTAGGTATTTCCTATCCTATCTAAAATAAGTCTCCCCAAATTGCTATCATATCATCTTATTTTATTTTCTTCATAGCATTTGTCTTAGTGCAGGCTGCTACAACAAAATACCAGAGACTGGGTGGCTTATAAACAACAAACATTTATTTCTCACAGTTTTGGAGCCTGAGAAGTCCAAGATCTTGGTGCCTGCAGATTCAGTATCTAGAGAGAGAACTGCGTCATCATAGAAGGCCATCCTCCGACTGTAACCTCACATGATGGAAGAGAGCAAGTGCGCTTTTCGGGGAGTCTTTTATAAGGGTGTTAATTCCATTCATCAGGGTTCCACTCTTATGACTTAGGCAATTCCTATGTAATATTATCATGCCGAGCACTAGATTTTAACTACAAATTTTGAAGGGACACCGATTCAGTCCATAGCAGCAATTACCGCTATCTGAATTCATATTTCCTCTGTATTATTTATTTTCTATATGCCCTCAGGAAAACATAAGCTTCATGTGATAGAGTTGGTCCACAATAAATATTTAACGAATAAACAAAAGTTTTGCACCACTAACTCTGCTGTAGACATATCCTGTAAACTTAGACAAACAATATGCCAGCAGCCAGGTTTGAGCTATAACATGTGCATTTACATCTTTTTCCAAAGAGTTCTCTTCCTGTTTTTCCTTCCCCTTTACCCAGCAGTGAAAGATTCTCTCTGAGAACACAAGTGGTTTAGAATCTAGGTTCTGGTCTCCACTCCATTCTGTAACACTCCTGGGGCCATTTACTGCTGTTACTCTTAACAACATTTGCAAGGCCCAGAGCAATGAGATAACTTCCCCTTCCCCTGTGACAAAGGCATAAAAGAAATTCACCCCATTAATCTTTCTCTACTAGAAAAAGTTCTTCTATAGCTATTTTGAGCCAGAGTTAATTACCTTCCAATTCCTTAATTCTCAACCCCACCTACAGATTTAATCTCATCTCTTTCCAATGCAGAAAAGTCTGTCTTACTCATCTTTGTATACCCAGGTATACCATAGAAATGAGCATATAGTAGGTATTCCACGATATTTATTGAAAAATAAACTGAATGTTTAAAAAATTATTGAACTAAAAGAGAGACTAGAAAGTAAAGCAAGTCCCTTCTCTAAGCAGGAAAAATAATTCTCTTAGAGGAGATTTACTGAACCAAAATATATATTTGTATACTATAACTAGTTAGACAGAAAAAAGCCCTTCCAGGATCAAAATCATCTCCCAAAGGATATAATAAATGTGCCCATATTTGCGTCACTTCAAACTATAATGAGAAATCTAAAACATGTAATTATAAAGTCCTATAAAAATAAAATCTATATTCCAGGGAAAACTTCTTAGCTCCTGACTTGAATCCAAGATGGACTAGCATTCACTGCATGTTAATCTCCTTAAATCTCCGTTTCCACAGCTGATAACACTTACCTTTCTCCAAGGCTGTCAGGGAGCTAATGAGCTTGTGTCTGCAATGCACATGAAGACCTTTACTTGAAAGGTGTTACTGAATGCCAAGAAATTATCTTGGCATTTGTTTCAATTGGAAAATTCCTTCAATTGTTATCGAAAAAAATTCCACGAATGACTCATCAGGTTTTGACCCTTCATAAATTTTAAAATCAAAAGATCTTTTAGCTTTAAAATGTAAATTTAATTGTAGATAAAGGTTATGGAAAATTCTGTAGCTCTGTAAGGCCAAGGACTCTGGTAATGGCCAACTTTAAACACAGACATATATTCTCTTCAATTGCTGTGAAAAACTGAATCACTGTTTATTCTCTGCAATGGTTTGCAGGCAAAGAAACACAGCACAGCATAATCATCACTGGCCATTCTACAGAATCTATGAAAGACACTTCAAGAAACATTCAGTCTAATATTCCAAAGCAGATACACTTGATTAACTCTGTCATTTATATGCTACACTGATCTGACTGATAGGAACCAACCTTATCTTTAAAAGAATATTATTGTGAGGAAGTTTTTCCAAGTCTTCTCAGACTTCATATTAGAAAAAAAAAAAATATTGTCATTCTATCCTCTCCTTCTGAGTCTATTCTCTGAAAAGAACAAAGCCATAAACCATTTAAGCATATGTACAGAGAGAATATAGCTTTGTTTTATTCAAGATAAAAAAGTTTTTTGGTAAATTAGATTCTTTTTGTTTGTATTATATAAAATAAGATGCAAACTGATTTTTAATTTTTTTTTGCAAGGAATATACTTTTTTTAAAAAAGAGCATACTTACCTAAAATTTTTATTAATGATAAAAAGCAGTAGTGAGATAATGGGAAACGCCAAAATGAAGACCTAGAATCAAAACACTCAGATTCTTTCTCTGCCACACCCCAAATGTGTGATTTTGCTCATTACAAGTCTCTTACTTTTCTCATTTATTTAAATAAGACTATATTTGAACCAGTCATTTAAAAAAAGTTATTATGAAGGTTAAATAAGATACTGCATTTGAAAGCTTTACAAAAATATAATTAATAATATTTTTTAAAAAAAAACATTTGAGGTTTTATTAATACTGCTAACATCTAGCTCGCATTGTTAAATAATTATTGTCAGTCAGAAAATTTTATCCAATTTCTACCTTTCAAAAGAAACATTATAATTACAATCACTCTTACCTTTTGTGTTGTTCAATATTTTAGTTCTATCTTATTTTTGTTGTTTTACTCAGTCAAATGATTTGGTCAAGATTTCATTTTATATCTCTGACCTTCCCTCAGAAACCTTTTTTCTTCTGCTCATATACTGCCTCTAGAGCAGTGGTTCTATTATCAGAAAGGCATCAAATCAACTGCTAAATTCGATACAACACAACTTACAACCCATACAAAGTGTCTGATTTGTATGGAGCCTGAACATTTGCATTTCTCAAATATTCCCAGATTCTGCTGTTGCTGCTGGTGACTATACTTTGAGAATAACTAGAAGATCCTTGGGTGAGAGTTGGTCATAAACTGTTTTTGCTTGTCTGAAAAAAGACTTAATTTGCCCTTCCTCTTGAAAGATAGTTTTGTGGGGTTTTTTTTTTCATTTTATAATCACCTTTTTTAAAATTAAATTTATTGGAGTAACATTGGTTAATACAATTTAATAGTTTTCAGGTATATGTTATCATTTGGCATCTGTATATTCTATTGTGTGTTTACCACCAAAGTCCAGTTTCCTTCAGCTATCATATATTTGATCCCCTTTACCCCTTTATTTCCTTTACCCCCCTATATTTGACTCCCTTTAACCGTCTACCTCTCCCCTTCTCCCCAACCCCCTACCCTCTGATAATCACTAGTCTATAGTCCATGTCCATGAGTCTGCTTGTTTATCCTTTTCATTTGTTGCTTTTAGGTTTATGTCCCACAAAAATGATATATGATTCATATATTTGGCTGGCCATTTGTATGTCCTCTTGAGAGAAGTGTCCGTTCAGGTCCTCTGTCCATTTTTTGATTGGGTTGTTTGTTTTTTTGTTGTTTATTGAGTCGTGTAAGTTCTTTATATATTTTGGATATTAAGCCCTTATCAGAGGTGTTGTTTGCAAATATATTTTCCCAATCGGATGGTTCTCTCCTTACCTTGTTGATGATCTCTTTTCCTGAGCAGAAGCATGTTAGTTTAATGTAGTCCCATTTATTTATTTTACTTCCCTTGCTTTTGAGGTCAAATTCATAAAATCCTCTTTAAGACCAAGGTCTTTGAGTTGAGTTTTTATATTTTCTTCTATGTATTTTATTGTTTTAGGTCTTATATTCAGGTCCTAATCCATTTTTGAGTTAATTTTGGTATGTGGTGATGGACAACAGTCTAGTTTCATCTTTTGCAGGTGGATTTCCCATTTTCCCAGCACCATTTATTGAAGAGGCTTTCCTTTCTCCACTGTATGTTTTTGGCTTTTTTGTTGAAAATTATTTGCCCATATAAATTTGGGTTTACTTCTCTCTCTTGTTCCACTGGTCTGTGTGTTTGTTTTCCTGCTAATACCATGCCATTTTATTACTGTCACTTTGTAGTATAATTTGAAGTCAGGCAGACTTGTTCTTTTTTCTGAGGATGGCTTTGGCAATTTGGGGTCTTTTGTGCTTCCATACAAATCTTGTGATTTTTGTGCTATTTCTTTTTTAAAAAGCTGATGGGTTTTTGATGGAGATTGCATTAAATCTGTTTAATGCTTTAGGTAATATAGTCAATATGTTGATTCTTCCAAATCCAAGAACATGAACTATCTTTCCATTTTTTGCATCTTCTTCAATTTCTTTTAGTAGGATCTTGTAGTTTTCATTATATAGATCCTTCACATGTTCTGTTAGATTTATTGCTAGGTATTTATTCTTTTTTGTTGTGATTGCAAAAGGAATTATTTTTTGCACTTCTTTTTTGTCATTTCATTATTAGAGTATAGGAACTTATGGATTTTTGAACATTGATTTTTGTATCCAGAGACTTTATTGTGTTCGCTTATTGTTTCTAGTAGTGTTTTTATGGAATCCTTAGGGTTTTTTATATAGAGAATCGTGTCATCCACATATAGTGACAGTTTGACTTCTTTATTTCCTATTTGGATGTATTTTATGTTTTTCTCTTGCCTGATGCACTTGCTAGGACCTCCAATGTTATATTGACTAACAATGGCGATAGTGGACAGCCTTGCCTTATTCCTAATCTTAGAGGGAAGGTGTTTTTCACTATTAAGTATAATGTTGGCTAAGGGTTTGTCATATATGGCCTTTATTATGTTAAGGTACTTTCTATACCAATTTTGTTAAGTGTTTTGATCCTAAATGGATACCGTGTCTTGTTGAAGGCTTTTTCTGCATCTATTGATAAGATCATATGATTCTTATTATTTAATTTGTTTATGTGGTGTATCACATTGATCAATTTGTTATGTTGAACCATCCCTGTGCCCCTGGGATGAAGCTCACTTGATCGTGGTGTATAATCTTTTAATATGTTGCTGTATTCCATTTGCTAGTATCTTATCTAGAATTTTTGCATCTGTGTTCATGAGAGATATTGGTCTGTAGTTTTCTTATTTTGTGTTATCTTTACCAGGTTTTGGTATCAGAGTAATATTGGCCTCATAAAATGAGTTGAGAAGTGTTACCTCCTCTTTGATTATTTGGAAGAGTTTGAGGAGAATAGGTTTTAAATATCTGAATGTTTGGTAGAATTCACTGGTAAAGTCAAGTGGTCCTGGACTTTTAGTTTTTGGTAAGTTTTTGATGATAGTTTCAATCCATACTGCTGATCAGTCTATTTAGATTTTCCAGTTCTTCTTGATGCAGTCTAGGAAGGTTGTATTTTTCTAAGTACTGGTCTTCTTCTAGGTTATTAAATTTGGTGTTATATACTTTTTCATAGTATTCTTGTATGGTCCTTTGTATTCTGTGTATCAGTCATAATTTCCTCTCTTTCATCCTGATTTTGTATTTGTGTCCTTTCTCTTTTTTCTTTAGTGAGTCTAGCCAAGGGCAATTTTATTAATTCTCAAAGAACCAGCTCTTTGTTGCATTTATTTTTCTATTTTTTTGTTTTGTTTTCATTTCATTTATTTTGCCTAATTTTGATGATTTCTTTCCTTCTGCTGACTTTAGGCTTCATTTGTTCTTCCTTTTCTGTTTTTTTTTGAAATGTAGGTTGTTTATTTGGGCTCATTTTGTTTTTGGAGATAGGCCTGTAATGATATGAACTTTCCTCTTATGACCTTTTGCCATGTCCCAAAAGTTTGATATGTTGTACTATCATTATTTGTTTCTATGTATCTCTTGATCTCTCTTTTTTTTCTTCTTGACCCAGTTATTCTTCAGTAGCATGTTGTTTAATCTCCATGTATTTGTGGTTCTTCCTGCTTTCTTTTTGCAGTTGATCTCTAGTTTCAAAGTTATGATCAGAGAATATGGTTGGTATGATTTCAACCCTCTTATATTTGTTGAGGCTATCTCTGTGTCCCAGTATGTGGTTGATTCTTGAGAATGTTCCATGTGCACTAGAGAAGAATGTGTAAGCAGCTGTTTGGGATGGAAGGCTGTAAATGTCAATTATGTCCAGTTGGTCTAATGTGTCATTTAAGGATGTTATTTCCTTATTGATTTTCTGTTTGGATGATCTGTCCATATCTGACAGTGGGGTATTTAGGTCCCCTACTATGTAGTGTTTTGGTCTTGTTCTCCCTTTAGTTCTGTTAGTAATTGCTTTACATATTTTGGGGCTCCCTGATTGGGAGCATAGATATTAATAAGTGTTATGTCTTCTTGGTGCATGATTCCTTTATTATCATGAAGTGTCCCTCAGTATCTTTCTTTACCTTTTTTATTTCGAAGTCTATTTCATCTGATATTAGTACCACTATTCCTGCTTTCTCTGAATGCCATTTGCTTGAAATATCATTTTCCACCCTTTCACTTTGAGTCTATATTTGTCTTTGGAGCTGAGATGTGTCTCCTGGAGGCAGCATATGGTTGGGTTTTGTTTTTTGATCTGTCTGCAAATCTGTGCCTTTTTTGGTGTTGAGTTCAGTCCATTTACATTTAGGTGATTATTGAAATATGAGGTCTTCTTATAGCCATTTTATGTTTTGCTTTCTGGTAGCCCAGTGTTTCCATTGTTTCTTGTGTTTCCTTGTGTTTCCTTGTCCTTGTGTTTCTGTTTTCTTTATTTTGGTTGGCTTTTGTGGGTTTCCCTCTGGTTCTTCTCGTTTTATGTTATATACTTCAGTTCTGAATCTTTGGTGTGTGGTTACCATTATGAATATGTAAAGGATAGTTATATATATACATACATTCTTTCTTCTGTGCATGCCTTATCTCTATTCCCCTTTGGGAATTTGGATCTTTGAATCCTCCTCTTTTTGGTCATCATTACCTCAATTTGTCCCTATGCATGATGCTGAACGTTCATTACTATCTTGCTATAGCTGTTTCTTCTTATTGTTTAAGTTTATAATGCCCTGTTCTTAGTAAGGATTGCGCTCCTCTGCTTCTATTTGCCTGATAACCACTTTACTCCTAATTATGTTTTTTTTGTTTTGTTTTGTTTTGTCATTTTGTTTTAGGTGTGCTGATTCCTTTCAGTATTTCCTGTGGTGTAGGCCTCATAGTGGAGAATTCCCTCAATTTTTGTGTCTGGAAAGGTCTTAAGTTCTCCTTCATATCTAAAGGAGAGGGAGAGCTTAGCTAGATACATTATTCTAGGCTGGTGTTCCGTTATTTAATAATTTGAATATTTGATTCAATTCCATTTCTGGCTTGTAAGGTTTGAGCTTAGATGTCCAAGGATAATCTAATGGGTTTTCCTTATAAGTAACTATTTCCTTCTCTCTGGCTTCCCTGAGAATTCTGTCTTTGTTGCTGACTTTCAATACTTTTAATACAATGTGTCTTGGCGAAGGCCTTTTTGGGTTGAGATAATTGGGTGTTCTATTGACTTCTTGAATTCCAAGCTCCAGGTCATTCCTTAGATTTGCAAAATTTCTCAACTATTTGTTTGGAAATGCTTTCTAGTTCTTGTTTCTTTTCCTTGCCTTCTATAATGTCCATTTATTCTTATATTTCTTTTCCTGATGGTATCAGCTAGTTCTTGAATTTTTCTTTCATTATTTTTCATTCTTCGGTTTCTCTCTTCTTCCTTTTGATTTATTTCTAGATTTCTGCCTTCGATATCACTGTTCCTTTCCTCCATTTGGTAAACTCTATTTCCCAAGCTTGCTATTTCATTTTTCAACTCTTGCAGTGTTTTTGTTTTTGTTTTTTTATCTTCAGAAGATCTGTTCTGTTCTTTTTGAGAGTTTGCAATTTCCTTGCTCATCTAGTTGTTTTTGCAATTCCTGAAATTGTTAATATGACTCGTTTAAGAACTTGCTGAGTTTTTTCAGAGGTATCATCTTGAATTCTCTGTCATTTAAGTTGAATATTTCTATGTCTGTAAGCTTATTTTCAGGAGATTTTCTCTTTCTTCTGAGATGCCTTATCATCGTGGTTGTTCATGGTGTTTAATGGACTATTTCTCTGCCTGGGCATTAACGGAAATACATTCTACTGTTTTTCCAGAAAGAAGATTTATTATATAAAGGTCTCTCTTTAGCCTGTTGCAAAGAAGGTGCTTTTCTTTTGGTTTCCAGTAGATGGAGTCTAAGCCTCTTGGATCTCTGCTTTATATAAAACCTAATGTCTTTTTTATTTTCTTGTAGATTTTTAATCGCACATGCTATTCTCAGGTTCTGTCCCTATCAGTGTTAGCAACAGTTTCTGAAGCATGTGCTCAGATTCCCCTAGGGCTCTGCAGTGATCAATCTCACAGGGCATGAGGGAGGAGCTCTCTGAGTTGGGTGTCAGCCTTGGTTGTGCAACCACCACCGGTAAAAATCACCTGTTGTTTTGCTGCTGGCCCACTTCTCTGCCTTCTGCCCTAATGACTGGACCCTGCCACCAGCCTTGGGAGCTCACAGCTTTCCCAAGCAGGGCTGTTCAGGGAATTCATCGCTCCTTCTCCCCTCCTCTTCCTCCTGCAGTGAGCTCCAGTGCTACAAGTGGCAACTTCTTTATTTCTCCCTGTCCACCACCTGACACCCAGAGTTGTGACCTGTGGTAGTTCTTATGTGCAGATTCCATGCTCAGACGTGCTGGTGTGAGGTTTGGGTGGGTTTTTTTGTTGTTGTTATTGAGTTTTAAATGTTCAGCTTATTGCTATTTCGAGGGGAGAGATCTGGAGATGTCTTTCACTCTGCTGTATTTCCAAAGATCCTTCATTTTGAAAGATAGTTTTGATTGATTCATGAATATAGGTTGACAAGGTTTTCTTCTCTCTTCATCGGCACGGAAAATATTATTCCACATTCACTGGTACTATTCAGAAGTCTAACTTTAATTTAATTGTTGTTTTTTTTGTGCATAAACTTTTTTCTCCTCTGGTTAATTTTAAATTTTTCTTTTCTTTGATGATTTGTAATTTTCCAAGGTGGGAATGTCTTTTTCCTCTCTCCCTCTTTTTTCCTCTTTTCCTGCCTCCCTTCCTCCCTTCTTTCCTCCCTTCCTTTCTTCCTTCCTGTCTTCCTTCCTTTCTTCCTTCCTTTCTTCCTTCCTTTCTTCCTTCCTTCCTTTGGTGTGGTTTCCTTAATCTGTGGGTTCACATCTTTCATTAGGTCTAGAATATTTTCTGCCATTATCTTTTCAAATATTGCTTAACTTCTCTTTTTTTCTGTTCTCATTCTCACTCTTTAAAGAGATATTTTCTATCTCTGTCTTACTGGTTCACATTTTTCAAATCTATCTTCTAACTTCTCAAGTCTCAAAGAGTGGACATCACCTGAGAGCTTATTAGAAATACAATCTTTTGAGTCCCATCTCAGACCCACAGAAACAGAATCCTCATTTTAACAAGCTCCTTAGGTGATTGCCATGTACATTGAAGGTTGAGAAGCATGTTTCTGATTCACTAAGTCTCTTTCCTTCAGGTGTGTCTAATATGCTGCTTAACTTATTTATTAATATTAGCATTATAATAATTATATTATTTAATTTGTAAATTTCTTTTGGTTCTTTTTCAAACTTCCTTGATTGCATTTACAGTTTTTTTTCTTTTGTCTTATTTTTCACTCCCTTTTTATTTTTTAAATTCTATATTTTTTTGCAAAATTATTCTAGCATCTAAAGTCCTTGGGGACCAAAATGGCTCATTTCCTTGTGTTTTCAATGACTTTGGACTGAAAATTTTTATTTGACTGATGTGATTCTGTGGATTTGGAGGACATTGAGTTGATAGATTGCTCTTCCAGTATGAATTTGAGTTCTGCCAAGTGCCCTCAGGCATGACAATTGAAATACAATTGAAATTACTTTCTTGTCTTGAGATTTTTATATCATCAGAAGGTTTTTTTATGAGAAAAACCTTTTTTGTATGAGAAGCTCATGACTGATTGTAAATCCTCTGGCACAGAAAACATCTCTGTCATTTCCTTCTGCCAGGAGGCAAATTTTTTCTAATCAACTCTTCACTGAGCATGTGGCCCTATGAGGGTTCTAGCTTTGCGCAATGTCTCAGTGCTATCTCCCTACCTTGCAAAGATCCAAAACCTTATCTCCTGGCCTTACTAGCTGGCAATGCAATAGCTTTAAGCTCCTCATGAAGACAAAGATGCTCAGGCATCTGTAGCTTTGCTTGCCATCCTGGTCCTTGCTCATTCAGCTTTTGTCCTGGGATTTATCTCAATTTCTCCTGAGCTCAGTTTTAGGGGGTAAAGAGGAGAAGTAAGAGGTGAAGGAGAAAGAAGAAAAAAAAAGAGAGGGAAGCAAGAAGAGAAGAAGAATGAGGAAGGAAGATGAAGAAAATGAGTGAGAAGAAGGAGGAAGAAGGAGAGGGAGAAAAAGAAGGGTGAAAAAAAGGAGAAAGATATATTCACTTAGCATCAGCTATTTTGTAGCAGATAGAAATGTCTATTTTTACCTTACTGACAAAAACTCTGCAAGAGCCATACATTATATTGAATTTATTTTTATTATTAGACTACCTGCTCTTTCACCTTTGGGCCACATGTCTGCTTAGAACAGTCTGTTATTATTTAACTTCCTCCAGGTTCTCTTTACCTGGTTTGTAAATGCCTTCAGGAATACATAAGAAAGTACCAAAAGAACAATAGTTCAATTAATAAATAGATGTAATTAGCTTACCTGATAGGAAGTCTGGAGATAAATGATCCAGCAGGCCAGTGATGTCAGGGCATGTGGCCTTCCCCTGGCCACTGCGTGACTGGAGTAGCTCCAGTCACAAGACCTCAAGCCAATGCCCCAGGCAAGAAAGACAAGCAGAGGCAAACACTTTCTCCAACTCTTTATTGGCCTCACCACCAGATTTCCCTTTTTATCTTATCAGCTAGAACATTCTCATCATGTATTCCTAGCTTCGAGAAAATGATGACGTGGCCCAAAAACATAGGTGACCATGAATGGCTTACACTCATCATGCACAGCCTTACCTTCCTTGATTTCAATGCATCACTGCTCACTACCTGAGGAAAAAAGTGAGATTTGCTGACAAACATATATTGTTGAATGGGAAACTTCTCACCTGGAAGCTCATTTAGGTCTCTGCTAAATTGCTGTTATCCCAAAATATGTCAGGTCTTCTGTTACACATTCTCTTCATAACACTAAATTAGTTCTTCTGGAACTTGTTTATGAGATCTTATTCTTACCCTATTGTAACACTCCTCACACTTGATGTTATTCGTGCGATCTCCACCTTTCTTGCTGTATTGTAAACTCTAAGAGGCAAAGGTCAGGGATATTTTTGTTCAATACTTAATCCACATAATAAATATCAAACATACATTAGTTGAAAATAAAGAACAACAATAAAAGCAAAATATAACAGGTCTGTATCCATACTTTTATCTCCAACTCTCCTTTGAGAATCAGACCCACATGCACAATAATCTACTAGATAGTTCCATTCAGTGATCTTAATACTGTCCTAAGATAAAAGTATCCAACAGTGGAGAACTATTTTATGATGGGATTAGCTTCTAAAGTAAACATGAAAGCCACAATAAAATATAAACAAAAGTGACCTTAGGAATACAAAAGGCATAGTGATATTCAGAGGCAGTGTCTCTCAAGTAATACCAACACAGCACCTGGGGCTTACTCTGAAAACTTTCACATAGCAGGTATCATGAGCAATAATTTTTAGTGAACATATGAAATTATAGGTTTGGATGTGGTCAGGTCAGCAGGGCAAACCAGAGAAAAAATAATTGTATTGACCCAAAAAAAACACTTTCCAAATTCCTCATACCTTCTAATTATGCTTGTCTAGAAAAAGTTGTCATCAGTTCTAAAATGATTTAAATCCTAATTATGCATTTACTAAACAAACCCATCCATACAACATGGTATTTTCTAGTTGGTTTTTTTTTTTTTTTTTTTTTTGGACCTAAATGATACATCTCCATTAAACAATTAGAAATGCAAACCACTACAGTGAAACTGCTTTCAGACAAACAAATAGCCGGAGACAACCCGTCAATTTTAGAGACTTGTATTTAACTGTGAATGTTGCCTTCTATTACTGGAAACCACTTAAGGATTCTCTAAAGTGGTCACTTAAGCAGAGGGCATTTCCTCTTAGAGGCAACTCTTTGATTCCTAACTGCTTCAGATTCTCTTGAAAGATTGACCAAACCTCTAGTGTTTTACTGGTCATGCCATAGGCACATAAGAAATACAGCAATATATTTTTGACCTGACCCTGGATGCAGGAACATCATGAAACCACATTATGTTTTTTGCAAAATAACTATTTTAACCTGATTTTTAAAAAATCATGATTCATGGTATTCTCTTATTAAATAGATTTATGTACCAAACACTATTCCGGCACTGGGCCTAGGGATATAAAAAGTATATTACTCTCTAGTGGGAAAGAAAGGAAATAACTTTATAGATTATAACAGATTTTGAGATATATGCACATACGAATGTGCTAGCCAAAAGGACAGGCAAGTACAGGCACATCAAGAGCATAAAAAAGGAATTTTTATTTCTTTCCCTGATTCTATATTAATCTTAAGTTATTTTTTCTATTAAATGTCTATCTCGAATCACAGCTAAGAAATGAATGAGTAACATTTTCAGGCCCACCTTGTAAGAATGTTGTGGTTCTTTGTACACTGAACAAAGATGTGATATCTAGGGAAACCATTCACATCATGGACACATCCTGACATGGACAGGAAAGTAGTTGAGTCCCAACATACACAGAGATGTCTCAAGTCACTTCTTTCCTGTGCCTCTGCTTGAGAAGCCTATTCCTTTTTACCCAGGTAGACTCATAACTGATAAGGTTGCTTCACCTGGGGGTAAGCTTATTCCATGTTCAGCTGTTTACGCATGTTTCCTATTGCTGCTGGTTTTAGAGACCGTCCTGGGAGTAGGTGAGTGGGCAAGCATATAGACACATGTGTGTGTCCAGCTATCATCGTCGTGTGGGGCTCAGGAAATTCCTCCAGTGTAGAGCTATTCAGGTTATGCTAACTTTATTTTGTTTATTTTGTTTATTTTTTTTAACCTCTTGAACCAAGTAACTTGTAATTCGCAAACAGGTACTAGCAGCACCATCATCCCATTTTACTTTCACAAAACGAACAAACAAAATCAAGAAAACTCATCTCTCTCCTTTTCCTTTCCATATGCTCCTTGACAGAAGAGGATAAGATGACAAAGAATCCTGGCATCTAACTAGCACGGCATTTTGTGCTGTACGCATGTGAAACTCCTTTGATCTGCAGCTGCAGTAGCTATTTCTAGAGCTTGGCACCACACTGAGGAATTCCTGGCCAGCCCAGAACTTTCACTCTTGGGAAGCTCTGTCCTCCCTGATTGCAGCCTGCCAGCCTGGCCCAGCAGTTTCTGTGGCTTCTCAGCTGCCCACAACTGCGTTTGAAGCTGGGCTGCCTTGTGCCTTCCTAGTGTTCATCTGTCCTTCCTGCTTGCTGCAACTTCCTTACAACTCAAAAAGCAAGTAGCAGCGGTAACTCTGATCTTTCTTGCTTTCTATCCCTCTCAGAGTGAGTTAAACTGGCAGAGGTAAAAGTGAGTTTTGTTTTACAAGCACCCTTCTGGAATATACAATTTCAGTCTCCCAAGTGACCTCCCTGGATCAATAAAAATTCTTAAAACACCAACAAAGGAAATGACAGTTGTGTAATTTTATTAATCCCCCAACAGCACATAATAAAAGATCAGGAACAGATGACCTTTGTCACCTGGAACAAAAATAATTTTCATGACCCCGTTGACTTACTTCATCCTGATTCTGACTGGATCCTCCATGATTAGCAATCCCAATCACATAAATTGCACAGCCTTGGAAATGGGAGAAAGGAGAATAATATTACCCCTGACCTGGATTTGGAAGACTTTAAACCACCTTGTTCCTCAGATTTCAGGATGGCTATTGCAGCATGAGTCCTACTGCAAGAGCAAAACTATTTTGAAAAACTATCCCTTTAAGGTACAATTTGATTTAGCCATAAATAAATCCTGGAGGGACCGTTCTGCTCTTTGCCAGGATGGCCAGTGCGCATGATGTGCATGTTATTTCACACAGCGATATTGATAGGCCCCAGCATTGGCTGGAAAATGTAATTTGCTCAGTGAAGCATGCCCATCCCTTCCCCCTGATTACTCCCTGCTCCTTTTACAAATGCACCAGCCCCTTGACACTGGGTATCCATCAGGGCTTATCTTACTTTGATAGCAAATATTTATCAGATCGGTGATTTTTTATTATTAAAGAAAATACACAGGCCAAACAGCCATGTTTGGTTCAATTATAGAAATTTATAGCTTCCCCCCAGGTAATTCCTGAGTAATTATAAGGCTTCCAAGGCTCATTGAGACTTTTCTGGATACCAATGATGCATTACTTCTTTTTCATGAACCATTTTTCTTCATATTTCTACTATGAGAGAAGGTTAATCTATATCAGTAAGGTTTCAGCTGAAAAGACATTTGTGCTCATCAGTGTTATCACTCTGCTGAGTCTGGTTTCATCAAGAGCTTTAAAATGAACAGCCTCTGGGTTTCTATAAACACCGAAAATGCACTAACGTGAAATATCTCCGAGTGAGTGGGAGGTAGAAGCAAGTTTCCATTTTTGTCAGTCTGCCCCTGTTCTTTCAATTCCTGCTCCTACCTCAAGTCCTAGTTCTTAAAGTTTGTGTTCCATAGGCAAGGAATAGCTATTCTTATCTCCATGGGAGTGGAGTACATTTTGGTTCCTTCAAAGAGATAACAGTGCAAATGATTATAATTTCTCTAGATTCAGATTTTATATTTGCTGTATATTTTAAGTGCATGATGAACACAATTCTTTATTGTTCAACCAGAGAAAGGGGTATCTCTACAAAGCCTAGAAAAATGAGAATAATAACAATGGTCTATGAGGAGCATCTGTTTTTGAAAAGGAGAGAGATAATAAGATATAAACTGTGAGATAAATGGCCCCCATATAATCCCCAGAAATTCAATGCATCAAAGCAGACAATTTCTGTTACTAACTCTGCTAAGGAATATTGTTAGACACTTGAGAGGCAAATGAAGGGGGTTGTTTTTGAGGAAGTGTGGTAGAAAGAATCTGATCTAAATCTCTAGATATAAGCTCTACTGTCTGCTCTTCTCAGAGCTTTAAGTATCACTTTTAGCAAGTCCTTCTATTCTGTAATAATTTCTTTAACTGTTAAAAATATTCATTTGCTAGGGCTGCTATAACAAGAACCACCAAACTGATTGATTTAGCATGAATATATGGTCTCACTTTCTGGAAGCTAGAAGTCTGAAGTCAAGATGTCAGTAGGGCTGGTTCCTTCAGTGGGCTATGAGTGTAGGCTCCATTCTAGGCCTTTGTCTTTGGCTTGTGGATAGCTGTCTTCTCCCTGAGACTTCAAGTCAATCTTCTCTTTGTGTGTGTCTGTCTCAGTACCCAAATCTCCTCTTTTTATAAGGACACCAGTCATATTAATGCCCATCCAAATGACCTCATTTTAACTAATTACATCTGTGATGACCCTATTTTCAAATAAGGCCACATTCTGAAGTACTAGGAGTTAAGCCTTCTACATGTTAAAAATTTGGGGAGATTTTATATGTTGAATATAAAATCTAATTCAATGTAAAATATAAAATGTAATTCAAACAATAAACAGTTGATTTGGTAAAAATCTTTGAAGTTTCCACTCAGGTACCAAATTACATGAATCTTCTCTTAATAATTTAGAAAAAAAAAACAACTCACAATTGTTTTTTGAAGCCCAAAATGAAGAGTGGGTCAGACCTAATTACATTTAATTAATTACTTATAATCATGAAAATTTAGGTAACACCTTTACTCTTTGCCATTCTCCTTAGAGATATATAAACTAACCATTCAGTTTTATGTCAGAGCTGCCTCTTTGGGTGATACAGTTGTTAAACGTCCTTCAACTTCGGCCTTTCTCTGCCACCTCGTACCCAAGGTCAGAACTTGCCAGTGCTGCTCTGGAAAACCAGAGACTTCATTTTATTTTATTTATTTTCTGCTCACCTTGAATCTCTTCCCTAGATATTTTTGTGTGTGTTCATTTTTTTTCTTGACCTCCAGAAACTCTAGAGCAGGTTTGTAGAAGCACACAGTAGGTCCAACACTATCTGGTGGTGATGTAAATTTTATAGTGTGCAACTACTTGCTTTTACTCAGGGCCTGAGTGCAGTAAAAGATTTTGTAACTTTCATGCATGTCACTGAGTGTATGTGAAACATTATATATCTACTATGTACGTATGAACTCTTAGTGTTCTCAATAGTTGATATGGTCAGATGAGGAAGATGGAAAGTCCTTTTACTAGTTGGCAGAGGCACTGGTGAGGAGGAGCTCTTAGAATTAACTTACAATTGACCTTTGGTTCATCTTTCATAATATCAAAAAAATTTATTGTGTCCTAGAAGTGGTAAAGCCTGTTATATTAAAAGGTGTTTGCCATTTTTATTAAAAGAATTTATTTGAAATGGAATTTAGTAGTTATACCTAAGTCCTTTAAAGGAGAAAAATAAGACTTCTTTACATAGGCTGAGCCAGACTCAAAATTGTTCAACATATCTTCATTTTGTTCAGTGTGTACAGCAAAGTAGTTCTAAGTATAGGGAAGAGAGGTATACATTTATGAGTATTTGAATGTTCACCTTTTTCTTAACATTGAAAATAGCTTTTACTCAATCTGATAGAAAAGTTACAGTGACCCAAGCAAAAACTGGATATTCATTCATTTTAATTTTGGATGAGAAATGAAAATACCAAGAAAATTTATTTTACAGCTATGGGTTCTTAACATGAGCTCTCTGTCTGGTTTCTGTACGGGCAAAAGGCCCATATGCTTTCTATGCACACCCAATAGATGGGCACTGCTCTCTCCAGAGAAAATTCCTCCAACTTTTCAGTAACTCCTGGTCTGAAAATGGCTATTACTGAGTCAACACCTTAAAAGTATCCAAGAAAGAAATAATTTGAGTTTATGATAAATTAGGGAATAACTTTTAAAATCCACAAGTATTTGTATTTTGGAGTGAAGCCAAACAGATTGATAAGTTATTCCTTAGTGGCAAAGGTATATGAAATGAAGTTACTGCATTATGGTCCCTCCTGAGATAGTGTATTAAAGTATGTGAATACTACATGTAGGATCTTCTTTTAAAAAGCATATGGGTTCACACTTACTATTCTTAGTTCTAAGGCCTATGGGTTAAAAATGGAGAAAGAAAAGAAGTTGATATATCAATATGTAATACAGTTTATTTATGAATCCTCTCTAAATATAAACCTATTTTTTACTTAGCCAACCTAAAGTTCCAGAAAGTTTTCCAGATAGTTTCAAAAATTAAAATGTAATATAATTATAGTAAAAATTCCTACCTGATTGTCACCTTTGTTTATGAAACAATGTATTATTTTATCATTTAATAAACATATTATTGAAGCATTAATTTATACTTAAAAAGGACATTAATGGTCATCAATCTATATTTTGTTATTTTATAGGAAACCCAGGGTTCATTAATTTACATTTTAAATTTACCTGTAACATATATACACAAAAGTGTTCAGCAAAATTAATTATGAAACTGTCTCGAACATGTAATCCATCTTTAAAAGGGATTAAATTAAAAGAAATGAATCCTATAAGAGAGTTTGCTCTTCAAGTAAAAATACTTATTTAAATAAAAACTTTTGTTTTTTTAAAAAAATAAGGAATAGAAGTGAAGATAATGGTTATTAGGGGGTAAAAAGAGAGGGGTAGTAGTACTGGTAAAATTTTAATAATACTAGAGATTATATGTTTTTGAATTTTGTACAAAATGGATGGTATGGTATGTCTGAATTCTTTCACTCAACACAGTATCTATATGATTTATTTATATTGTTGCATTTAGTGATGATTTAATTTATTCTAATTGTTAAGCAGTATTTTACTGTAGGATTTATTTGTCTATTAATTTTTTCTATTCTATAATTGAATAGTTCTATTCTATAATTGAAGTTCAAAAATAAAAACATGAATTATCATGCATGTATTTTTGCACATATGTCTATATTTCTGTTGTATATGTGCCTAGGATTGGAATTGTCGATTTGTGGGAAATTAATACATCCCATTTTAGAAGAAAATGCTAGTTTCCACCAATATGTGTGGGAGTTCCGCTTGCTCCAAATCTTCAACAAAGCTTAAGAAAATGCAACTAAACTTATGTCTCTTATGCATCATTTAGAAAAAGAAAATAGGTGAAAAATTAATTATCCAAAACTATTCATTTTATGGAGTAAGAAAATTAAAGTACACATTAATCAAAAAACAGAATGATGGAGATAAACAATAATAGGAGAAAGTAATGAAGAAGAAAATAAAATGCAAAAAAGAGAATCTGCATAGTAAAAGTTCTCAAAAAACCAATCAAGAAAAAAAAGAAAGCACCCCCATATCAGGATTTTGTCATCCCTGGGGTCTTTATTACAGATTCTACATTTTATTAAAATATAAACAAGAAGATATTATGAGCAACTTTATACCAATACATTAAAAATTATAAATATAACATAAAAATTCTTAGAAAACACAATTTACCAAAGTGGACCCAAGAGAAATAGAAAACATGAATAGTCTTATACCTATTATCCACCTACTGCTGATACCAGAATTGTAAAATAGTAACATCAGTGGGTCATGGAATCACCAGGTCTAAAGTATTAAGTTTCCTTCAATGCTCTATTTAATACCCACTTAAAAGGCATATAAGATAGTATAGAGTTGTGTGAGCTCAGGAGTTAGAATGTGTAAGAACTTACCTTGGGTCACACCAGACAATTTTAACCTTTTTGAATTTCAGTTTCTTCAACTGTAAATGGATAAAATACTGTACATACCCTTTAGAAATACTGTGCAGGTTAAATGAGATAAAAAGTTTTAGAACACAAACTAGATATAAAAATAATAAATAATACATTAAATCCTAGCCATTATTTTTGATATTATAAGAATAATAAATAAAAACATATGACCTATCTTCTTCTCATGGGTCAATTATAGATAAAGTCATATTATCTATAGGCCCATCAGTAAGTATATTATTTGCTAATACCTTTAATTTTTGAAAGTCCTAGTAAACCTTATGTTTAATATTAGGAAATCTTATTTATTATAACAAATAATTAAAGACTAGTCCCTAAAAATAGAGATTCTATATGCATTATTAATACAGAAGACTATAGTCATATTTCATATTATAAAATTTTTTTTCCTCTACAATCCTCTGACTTCACTAGCAAATTTTTGATTTCTAAGCTGGTTTCTTAAAAATATAGATTTTTTCTCTCAGATTTCACTATGTCTTACTTAGATCTCTATGAAAGCATTAAGCAAATGCTAGCTCATATGTTAATGTATCACAACTTTTCCATAAATTAGTGTTTGAGTACCCCCAGAATCAAACAGTGGCAGTATTAAAAACTCTGTATGGTACTTTCTTACTCTCTTTTTGTTTGGTTTTTGAATAAATTCTTCTATGAGTAAATGTACCACATTTGCTTTAGTCAGTAGTAATAAGAGAGATGATTAATTGAGAATGACACACGTTGTAAATTTAAGCTTCGACCACGTAAAGTCATAGGCCAAGTTGTTGTACCATTCTCTTGACCCTTGCAAAGCACTAACCTGTAGTCAAAATGATAATTTACCACTCTCATAACATACATATGATTCCTTCAGTCTGTGATCTTCAGTTAGGAAATGTCAGAATGCCCAAAGGGAGGATTCTAATTTTAGTGGAAAAAAAAAAAAACAACTAAAAAATGCAAATGCAATCTGTGATCTTGCATTTATCAGCAAGTGATTTTTAATGGATAACCTCTAAATTTACGGAAGCTTTGAAATTCACATATAATTACAATGAAAACATACCTATGTTAACTTGCTAATTTTTTTGGGCTGTCTCAAAAATTCATAACTGGTAAAATGATGTCCATTCTTTAAGAAATTAGCGATTTGGTGTTCTTTGGTGTTCAGTGTCGACCTCTATGAGACTGCACCAAAACATTCAGTATTATTTCCAAATGATCACTTATTTATTTATTTTCTCTATGAAGAAAACCTCTAGGTATTATGGTTTATTATTAATATACATGGTTCAATGTCAGAACTTTTTTTCCCAGATAGTCATAATTCTATTTTTGTGATGCTCTTAAACAAATCTTGGCAGCAGAAAGTTTTCCAGGTGCACCGGCAGAGAGCAGATGGCGTTGAGCAACTCTACTTGTGGGTGGTCTCAGTTCCCACTTGCTATCACCCTTTCCTGAGAGCAAAGCACCAGTGCTTCACAAGCTCCATTGTATTCCATACACACCTTCATGCTCTGTTGCTTCCAAACTTGCACAAAACTGATTCTTCCTTCATTTTCATTGATAATGTTTGTTTTTTCTGCTTCAGATTAATTACATGACCCTGAGAAAAAATTAGTTGGAAGGAATGACTGAAAGCTATAATTATTGATCAAAAGACAACAGTAGCTGGAATGAGAAATAATTTCCCCCGTTCACTCTAAACTGTGAGGGGTATGGAAGAAATTTTAAGGAAAAAAATATTTTTTAGAAAAGTTTTATTATTTCCAGTACTCTTCTCTGTACTATCTTGCTAAGCTGAGTTCATACAAATTAATAACATTTCCAGCAGATAATTGAAAAATGATATGAATATGTTCAGCCCACAAGGTGTGATACAGATTGTAGGAAGACTTGAAAAAGAGTACCTCACCTTATCAAAGATAGTGAAATTAAAAATGATGTATCTCTATCTCTTTATTAAATATTAAAACTTAAAATAATCATGCCCAAACTATAATCTTGCTATTAAATCATGCATTGCTAATAGCAGTTTAAATTAAATAACTGTGTTGAGAGTAAAGAAATACATTCTAAATTTGATAATGTTCTGTTATTTTGCCAGGATTTCAAGTTATATAGAAATGTACAATTTAAAAAAATTAAAAAAGGAAAAAAAATAGCACATGCACAAGATATTCAGTGCAAGTAATATTACTTTATTAATTATTATTGAAAAATAAAAACCTATATATCAATAAGAGAATAGTTATAATTAATTATAGCCTGCCAACTGTACAGAATACAATGCTATAAAATAATTCATTTAGCATAATATAACAATGTGGAAATACATTTACTTATGTATTACATAACAAATTATGTCTTTTTATGATTATTAATCATCAAAATTATCAAATAAAATGGGAAAATAATATGATTTGGGTATTAAGAGAGATGTGATTATGGATAATTTTTTAAATTAAAATTTATTATAAATGCTATTTAATGTTTAAAAGTTCATGATACTAATATCCTTCTTTCATAGTTGAGTTTAACAACTCAATTCAGTCAAAATCTTTCTAATTGTCACCAAAATTCAGAGAGTGTAACCAAAAAGCAGATGTAATGAGGAATATTGCTCTTTAAGGAAAACTGCTTCTCTCTAGTATCCATGATTTCAGTAATAATTTTATGTTAGAATGCTGTCCTTGCTAGTTTAAACTGAAATAAAATAGTCAGGGCAATCTGCACGATTTAAAACTCAATTTGGCTTAGCTTCTCGGGGAGCTTCACTTAGGTCTTTCTTATTGATCTGGCAACATCCCAGATTTCAAAATATCATTAAAACTATAAGAAAAAAAAACAACAAAACAAACTATGCATGTAAGGCATAACTTTGTCAAAATTAAGCTGAAAGCCCATCTGGCTCCATTGTCTTATTGAATTTGTCAATTTTATAGGTAGTTGAGTTTCTTTCTTAATAATCAATCTCTTCCAAGGATGACAAGAATTACTTCATTGAATAAGTAAACTGCTACAGTCAGTTTTACCTCAACACAACATTTTTCTCTCCTAGAATTTCACTGTATACATTTCTAAAATTTTATTCTGAAGATCTCACTTTTAAATCCCAGTGGCCTCAAAGGATGTGTTTTACCTTTTACCACCACTCCATTTCAGCCACCGTCACATCGCACCTGGATCTCAAACAGATGCCTACTGATGACTCATGTAAACTACTTCCCATTTTAATCACTCCTCATTTGGGAGACAGAGTGAATAGTTTCAAACACAATTTGGATTATACAGCCATTACCACAACCTCTATCAACCCTTCCCCACATCTTACTTCTTAAACCCCTCAGTGGCCTCCTATTGATGTCCCCCAGTCTTTGCCTGATTTCACCCACTTCCACCTCCAGCTACATCTCACATCATCGTTTCACTGCTTTTCATTGCTTTCTTCACACTGGCTTCTTCCATCTTCTGCAAGTGTCATGATGTTTCCCCTCACTATTCCCGCCAACCTTCCCACATCCCGGATTTTGCTCTGGTTACTCATACTCTGCCTGAATGTTCATTTTTTCACTATCCCTCACTGAGGGAACTCACCTCATCATTTCAATCTCAGTTTATGAAGCCTTTCGACCCTCCAGCATAGGCCTGATTCACCACTTGCACTCACTACCAACACCCTCAAACTTTTCATCATGCCTTTCACCAGTTTATATGTTTGTGTACTTATTGATTAATGTCTTATTTTCCACTATTCTTTTAAGTGCTCACAAAGCAAAAGACACATTAGATTTTATTATATCCTTCAGTATTTCAGCAGAGTTTCTGCTCATAAGGTGGGCAGTCAATAAATAAAACAAATGAAAGCCAAGATAGATTAATTTTCTCTCTGTTCCTTTACCTTTCTAGCTGGTGGTGGTGGTTTTGTTTTCCTGAAAGCCCAAAATGATGTTCTTGTTTATGTACCTAACACAAGGTTTAGAAATTGCCTAGATGTTAATTTACGCAGTAGTTATAGGCACATGACCTGCTTGATATCATATGCAGGGCCCTCAAAAAACTTTGGTGAGCAACACAGAAATGTCTCTATATACCTGGCTAGCAAGCCAAATGTAGGCAAGGTAAAATGCAAAACATCTCTATTTACTATATTAACTATAAGAGGGAAGCAGTCTAAAAACCAGAAATAGCCTTTTGCTTCATATTATTATAAGAACTCTTTGGACCTATGTTTGTTCCAGACATTGCATGGCTAGGAACACGGGTGAAAAAACACAATCTCTGCCTCAAGGAGCTCCCTGTCTCATACAGCTTCCTAACACCTCCATGGTACTGAGAGATCTTTCAAAATTTGTAGTCTTACAATCTAAAATTTCAAACATGAAGCTCTTTCTGTTTATATTTTTACATAAATGTATTCAGGTTTTACAAATAAACATAGCTTTTGTTCCTTGGTGGGAAGAGTTCTAAAAATATCTATA
Source organism: Eonycteris spelaea (assembly GCA_003508835.1). Lineage (NCBI taxonomy): Eukaryota > Metazoa > Chordata > Mammalia > Chiroptera > Pteropodidae > Eonycteris > Eonycteris spelaea. Next base: position 4,047,594 of record PUFA01000003.1, read on the forward strand.
AATGCTCATAATATCTGTTGAATGGACTAAATTATATATCTATATCTATCTATCATAGCAAATTTAAAACAAATTTTACTATCATTTTTTTAGTTTCCTCAGCTCACTGAAAATTCTTCATTAAGGATAGTAACATGCAACTGTAGTGAGAACAGATATCTCTCAACTTATGCTCAGGTTTACTTATGGTTATAAGAATTATATAGTATAGATTAGAATCTACATTGATGATGCCACCCTCTGAGTCACTACATAGCCTTCGAATACTCATGATAATCTTGAAATACCAGGAAAGAGACTGTGAACTTCAGATTGGCAGCAAATAGCAGCAGGAGTCCCAGCAAAAAAAAAAAATCAGGCATGAATTGGATCAAAGATCTGAAAATCTAAGATAGAGCAACTAACTAAAAGATGCTTCTTCACCTGTACAATGGGAAAATAATAATTGTGCTTTCTTCAAGGTTTTCATTAATCTTTATAAAGTACTTAAACCTGACATTAAAAATGTGTTATAAAGAAAAAAAAAATATGTGATATGAGTGTATGAGAGTGAATGTGTTGGTTATCCCATCATAGCTTTTGAAGAAAGTGAGAATTCAGAAGATTTTTACTTCAAATTTATTTTAAAAGTGAGAAAAATTTAATATGACTATGATTTTTATTTAACATTTTTGAGCTACTTATTAAGGCACTGAATTGAAGAACATGCTAACAGCTGGTACGGGATAGAAATTACTGTACTTAATTAAAAATTAGATGTAGATACTGGCAGCTTTGGTTTCACAAGATACCTGTTCTACTCACTGAGGGGAATTTAAATTCCACTTAGTACAACAGTATATCAATACATAGAAGTGTGTTGTAAGCAGATACTCTACAGGGAGTAGAAGACCATCTATAGCCGACTTGAAAAACAAATAATTATAATTATTTTTATTTAGATTTATTTAAGTTGTATTGGTTTTGAATGACTACCAAAAATGTGTGCTATATTTTCATATGCACAGAATTAAGAAAAGTATAAGAAATAAATGAGATTGACTCTTAGAGTTACAGTAACGCTATAAATCACTGTCAAAATGCGATTGCATTTCCTTTTTATGTATGCGTACACTTATTTAAATTCTGTTTGCAAAATTGTGATTATGATTATATATTCAGTTTGTAGGTATGGATTAAATTTAGGATTGGGTTTATGGATAGATTCAAGGTCAATGTCAATTGATAAAAAATGTTATTTCATTGTAGTGAATAACTTAACAAAACACATTTTTAATAAATAATAATATTTTATTATCTGGTTATGTCATTAAGTTTTAAACTATTACCATTGTATATATTTAGATAGTTTTCTGTTTGTTTTTTTTTCATTGGTTTTTCTCTTATACATTGCTAGGTGTCTCTATTAAATCTCTAAAAGTAGATTTTCTGGATCAAATGTTTAAATATCATGAAGGCTTTTATACATGTATCATAAAATTATTTAAAGGATATTAGATGCTCAAAAATATATCAAAGTATTCATATCTCCTCAAACTTAATATAATTAAATATTAAAAATGAATCTCTGCAGAATTCATGAAAAAATACAAAATTTCATTATTATAAGATTCTATTTTAATTATATAATAAGGTCATGTGGTTTTATACATAAACTCTAATTTTGTGAATTATAAATTTCATATACGATTGTTTACTTTTAAATAGAGATGCTTATATTTTTCTTATTGATTTATGAATATATTGAATATATTAGAAATCAAATATATTAAAGTGATAACTTTTTAAATATTTTCCCAAATTTTATTTCTATTTTAATTTTATTCAGAGTCCTTTCACGTATTCACAAAACAATTACTAAAAGCTTGCTATGGGTTGCAACTGTTTCATTCCCATGATAATAGAAATAAAGAAAACATTCAAAATCTGGCTTTTTGTGAACTTTGAACAAAATAGGCAAATATCTTGGCCTTCACGAAGTTTGTATTCTAGCTAAGGGAGAAAGGCAACAAACAGATTTTAAAAAATAACTAATATTTATGTTAGAATGTCATAATGCTGTGAATAGAAGTGATACAAGAGAGATAAAAGATACAAGTGACGAAGGCAGCAACTTTCAGTGGGGGCGGGGGCGGTGAGAGGTGCCATATGAGAAAAACTCGAAGGAGGTGTAGGGCTAGCAAGGCAAAAGGAATAGCAAATGGAAATTTGAAGGCGAGATATGCCAGTTTCGTTCAAGGAACAGTAAAAATAACTCTTAATGTGACTGGACTCAATTGAGGTTGTGATGCTGCTAGAGAGGTTATGGGGACCCAGATCATGAGGAGTCTAGTGTACCATTGTTATGTAACGGCAAGTCAGTTTAAATGAGAATGGATCACTGAAAGAATTTTAATATATAAGTGCCGTTATTTGATTTATAGACTCATTCTGAGAATAGGTGTCAAGGGGAGGGGAAAATTCCTCCATTTCCCTCTTGGTTTCTTATGGCTGGTTGATTAATTAAAATGACATAAGGAAGATTAACAGGAGAAAAATCAAATTTAATAGGTTGCATGGGGAATTCACATAAGCATGAAGAATTCTAAAGACAATAAGACAAAATGAGGTATATATGTCAGTCTGGTCTAAGGAGAAAGAAGTAGTGCTCTGGGACTTCAAAGGGAAGTAAGGCAATTCACAGGGAAATGAAAAGAGTTAATGTTTAGTAAACAAATGTTTGCTGGAACATGTAGCGACAATGGAACACAACAAGGAGGATTTTGATCAAAGGGGCCTTGCTAGGTTCCTTCTTGTCTGCCATACCTAGTTCAGATTAAAGGACAGTTATCTATGATACTATAGCTCCTTCTTGGAACAGGCCTTCCAGCTTAAATTCTTTTAGGCAGTTAGGAGGAAGTTCTAAGATTCCTTCTGAGCCTTCTGGGCCTTAAAAATAACCAGCTTAAAATAGTCAATATCCCAAAGAGACATATCTTGGGGCAACAAACTCTGCTCCTCTTCAGGCATAAACAGCTACCTTGGTTAGAAAGACTACTGCGATAATCCAAATGACATAGAACCGGGTGCTGATATATAGAATGGTCAGATTCTAGATATATATTGAGAAAAATTTGACAGGATTTACTCAAGGCAAGATTTTGAAGGTGAAAAAAGTTAATGATGACTCCACGGTTTTTGGCAACTAGAAGGATGGAATGGTCATTAAGAGGACTGATAGCCAATTGGAAAAAAAGTAACTTTAAGAGAGAAGTCAGAGTTAGAGATGTTGATTTGGGAGTTATCAGTATATAAGTAAAATGTAAAGCCATGAGATGAGATAAGATCACTAAGGGAATGAATGTAGATATAAAAGAGAAGTAGAACAAAGCATGTGCTTTGGGGAATGCCAACCAGCAGAAGAGCATGAGAAATGGCCATATGGGAGGAATAAGCTTCAAGACTCCTGAAATATAGGAAAAGAGATAGTTGAAGAAAGAGAATAATCAATGGGGTCAAATACTAGTGATAGATTAGATAAGATGGAGAATGAGATTTAGGTATGCCATGAATATAAACAGTCAGTCCTCAATCACCTTGACCAAAAGAATTTTGAATTTGAGAGAAAAATAGGAGAAGAGGAGTTGGATACAGCAAGTAAAGTCAACATTTGATTTGAGTTTTGTTGCAAAGGAGAACAATAGTAGCTAGAGGGGAAGCTAGATAAGAGATTTATTTTAAATAAGAGTAACATAGCTTGTTTGTATATTGATGAGAAAAAACTAGAAAGAAGGAAAAGATCAAAATAGAGAAGAATTATTGGAGCAATGTAGTGAGTTGGAAAGAGACCCTGGGATCCACTAAAGGTAGATTAATTAGACTTTAGATAGGAATAGGGATGATTTATCATAGTGATATGAGGGGAGACAGAAGATATGGATATAGACGCTAGTAGATGCATAGCAGATAGAGTGGTGGAAATTTGGAAGTTTCCTTTTGGTTGGCTTCTGTTTCTTAGTAATACAGGCCATCACTTGCAAAATTCTTAACCTTTTTAGTAAACCTAGTTAAGTCTTTCTTCTCTCCTTTCTTTGGAGAAAGACCCTCACCCTCAACTTAGATAATTACTTTGAAACTGGTGACTTAGGTCCTCTGGCTATTGACAATGATCATTGAAACTCAGCATTCTCTTGACACATTATAAGGCAGGAATGGCTTTAGGCCAAAACAGAGTGCTTGGAGTCTGAGAAGGGCGGGGACCTTTACTCAAAGTTTTTTTTCATTTTTTTTCCCCAAAATATATTAAGCCTGATTTCCTTTATGCAACTTGATAGGCAAAAAAATAAAATGTAACTAGATATTGATTCAAGTTTGTATTTTTTCCTTGTCTGGGACTGAGGTAGCATTCGGCAGCAAACCCAAGATGCCATACTGACTAAGCAGAGAGAGAAAGAGCTCCATGAAACCCCAATAGACAGGGACTACAATCCTCCACGCAGGAAGCAGATACAGAAGAGACCTTTGTCTCTCAATTTCCATACTAATAAAAAAGGGTTCATGGCTCTTAAAAAAAGGGTTAGGCAGGAAAGTTAGATAGGGGGTTTCAGGTCCATCTGCAAAGACACTGAGGTCAAACTATTCTAGAAAGGGTTGCCCTAATCGCCCACAATCAAGCAAGCCAGAAGGCATTGGGCTAAAAGTTACGCAACAAGGAAACAGGTGAACAGATAATTGAGTACTAGTTTCAGCCAGGCACTCACACCTGTGCAATGAAGAGCCCAATGACCTTCAATTCACCTGAGTCCATTATACATCATTATAATATGCATATGCATGGAGTTCATTAATATCATTATAACAAACTGAATTCTGGGAACGAACATGCGCAGAAAGCAAATGATGAGTCACTGGGTCTAGTCAATCTTAGTTGTTAATCAAGATAGCCCACTCCCCTAAGAAAAGTAACTACCCATAGCGAATAGGGATAAAAACTCCAAAGCCTTTGTTACCAGGCCTTTGTACCACTCTTGCTCAGTCCCACTTCTATGTCTGGAAGTGTACTGTTGTTTCTAATAAACCTATTCTTTTCTGCTGTATTTTGGTGTCTTGCTCAATTCTTTGTTCAAGACATCAAGAACCTAGACAATGCGCTGAGAGGGGAAACCCGCTCTCAGTAACATTAGTATAATAGAAGGCAAGTTCATCAGCTGAGAGTGACACATTATTTTTTTATATAATTTTAAATCTATTGAGCCTTTTTCGGTGATTCTTCTATTATTTTTCAGTTTAGGAGTCCTCCCCCATACTGAAGTCAGTTTGAAAATCTCCATATTTTCTTCAAGTTTTTTAATGTATCAAGTTTATATTTTAATTATTTTTAATTTTAATGGAAAATCATCAAATAAACAAATCTAAGACCAATCCTAGAATCCATAATTAATAATTGATAATCTTACTATAAATATTTAGGCTTAACAAAATTTACTATAAACCAGATTTAAAAGACAAACCTAAACTAATATTGGGTCAGCTAGGCTGTACTTGTGAATTGAAATGTGATAGTGTTAATCCTAGGCCTCAAGAGTCCTTGCATGCTTTCCACGTTGTCTCTTGGAACTCTTCAACCACATGTGAACAACTCTGGGTGAGCCCCTGGAAGATGAGAGACCACGTGGTGGAGAACTCAGTTGCCCTAACAAGCTCAAGACATGTAGGAGAGCACACCCTCCCACAGCTGCATGTGCCTGCAGGCATGAGTAAGCCCAGGAAAACCAGAAAAACCACCCAGTTGAACCCAGTCTAATCATTAACCTGAAAGACTCATGAGCAAAATAAATGTCTGTTGCTATTTTAAGTCACTGAAATTTGGTGAGGTTGTTATGCAAACATAGCTTGTTATGAGTATTTCTAAATGTTGGTTAGGAGGATAAAAGATGCTTACATAGCATTCTTTCTAGTCCCCAGAAAGACTTATTTCTACAATAATAAATAAGGCACTAGTCATTTTAAAGGCCGATGTTAATTTTAAGGCAAATGTGAGCTTAAGATGCCTTTTCCCCAATTATCTCTCCAAACACAAGTCCTAGATGCTCATGAACAAAAGAATTTCATAGTGAAATAATTTTAAGAAAGGGTATATTTTATGTTCTACTATTGGAGCTTCACAATAGACGTTAGCATAAGACCTCTAAGAAATTGTTATTTTATTTGTTATTTTATTCCCTGAAATCTAGTAAATACTCAACAAATGCTCCAGTACTCATCATCATCATCATCAGCAGCAGCAGCAGCATCCCTATTATTTGTTGGCCTCATGTTAAATCTGTCAGCTCAGATCCTTGAAACTTTATAGTTAATTGATTTATTCTCAGATTCTTCCAGTTAGTTGACTTTTAATCTTAGTATAGATTTAAAAATAATTTAAAAAATAATTTTGTAAAGTTACTAAAACTTTTGATTGTGTTGTTTGGATGTTAAAAAAAACATTTATTGGTATGGTTCAAGTTAGTTATACAACACACGTTTCTCAAAAGTGAGTTCTAAGTAAGTAGATGCAATTTCTATTAATAGCCTACGGAAATCGAGTTTTGTGAAACACTATGGGATTCACTACTCTGAGGTGATGATAGCTAAATGGAAAATGTCACAGGTGAAATACGCTCTGCTCTTTTAAAGACTACAAGTAAAAGGCAGACAAAAGTTAATTATCTTACTTCCTATCAAAGAAATGAAGAACCATGAAACAAAGTTTTCAAGTAACTCTGGAAAGTCTCCTTGAACATCCAGCTGTGATGAATGCTAGTGGTCATGCATTGTAATAATGAATACTCACTCACAGGGCAAAGAAAGGAAGAGTGCTCTCTCAGAGTTCAATTTAATCTATAAAAGCAATGACCTTTCTTGATACAAATGATAACAAAAATAGCATTCATGTCATGTCTTCTCATTAAGCATTTCTCATTCATTACATTCCTCCTTTTTGTCATTTGATTTTCATTGATTATTCAAGGTTTATGTTTTTTCCTGCCTTCTTATTTGGTAATCAACTATTGTAAATTCATGGATTTTTATTTTATAGCCATTTTAAAATTTGATCTAAGGATCAAAACATTTGCTAGTCTTCACTGGCCAACAGAAATAAGAAATGTCCTAAATTTTATTGTTTACATGTTTCTCCCACCTGAGTTTCAAATGTTCAGAATGCAGCCAACTTAATATATCTGGATAATAACAATTCAATCTATTTAGATATAATCTCCAATTAATACTAGTCACAGGGAATGTGGAATAAATTTGTTCTACAAATTAGTCTAAACTGTTATTCTAGCATATAACTTTTTATCAGCTTCTGTATTCGTTTTCTAGGGCTGCCATAACAAGGTATCATAGACTGGTGGCTTAAACAACAGACATTTATTTTATCACAATTTTGGATACTGGAAGTTTTAGATCAAGCTCTTATCAGGGTTAGTTTCTCTGAGGCCATGCCCTTTGGCTATGGATGATCATCTTTTTCCTGTGTCTTCACGTGGTCTTTCCTCCATATTTGTTTGTGTCTAAATTTCCTCTTCTTGAGGACACCCGTCACATTGGATTAGAGCCTGCTTTATTTACCTGTTTAAAGGCCCTGTCTCCTGATACAATCACATTCTGATGTACTGGAGTTTAGGGCTTCAACCAGGGTTTAGAACTTCAACATAATGATTTTGAGGGGCTACAGCCCACCACATAACCACTTCCTTCTTAGTCTTCCTCCTTAGCTATGTTATGTAAATGCTCTGTTCTGTCTTTAAAATAAGGGTAATGAAGCATTTAGAATGATGCTGAGAGCACAATAAAGACTCAGTAAGTATTAACTGATACTATCATAGAATTCCTATTATCATATTCTGGATCTTTAAAATGAAGAATACAACACAATTATCACAGGCAAAGAATGAACTGGAGAAAACAAAGGAAAACCTGCTAAACTCGAATCTAGTCTGTAGCAGAGCAGTTAAGACAGCAGTTGCTAGAGTGAGATGAAAATTCAGCTCTGCCATATTTAATCCATGTAACTTTATTAGCTGCTTTATGTTTTGTATTGCTCGTAAATGCATATTTTTCATAAGGTTGTTGAAAGGACTAAATGAGATAATGCAAGGAGAGCACCATGGGATTTTGGAACACTGCAGTACTGGACAACCAAGAGCCATTATCATTATTAATCATTTTCAGGGTAATTGTATTCCCACATAATCCTCATATGCTTTGCAGTCCAAAAAAAGTGAATGTAAGTATTTATTAAACCAAACACTGTATTATTGTCATTAAAATGATAGCCAAAGGAATATATCCATTTTACTTAAGAAAGGAATGATGACTCTATAATACACTGTTATGAGTTCTTAGGCTAAAGGGTCAGTTCTTAAGCTTTGTAGGCTGTTTCTTTGGTAATGCACGCAGTTTATAAAACTCCAGCAAATCACTCCGTAAGGAAAATCAATTATCTAAGATTCATTCACAAAATAATGAATCGCCCCCTAAAAAAAGGTTTCCAAATAATTCCATATATTGATAGCAGAAAAACTTTTACAAAATAACCAAATTCTTTTGGTTTTTAAGTGTATCTATTGAGGGAAAAGTATACATTTATAGTTTTATTTTTAACATAGTTTGATGATAATATCCAAAATCAGAGTAAATCATATGAATATTGTAAACTTTCAAAATATTATAAATTTTATTTTATAATAAAATTTCCTTCACAAATATTTTGGAATACCTTTATTTCATTTTATTGTATGAGGAGACAAAAAAAAAAATTATTTCCACGCTATTGTAAAGCAACAATTAAAATTATCTACCATCAAAATAGACAGAATTACATCCAAATATATATTTTGGATGTTTTATTTGCCTCTAGATTTCTAAACACAATAATACCATTTGCTTTTACTAACTTCTTTTGAACTAAAATGATGTTTATGATAAAGTAAAACTCACTCTAGAGGCAATACAATAGTTCTCAGAAATGTGAAATCATTCCTTTTCTTTGTGCTTAGACACCTTTAACAAGCTTCAATCTGCAGTTTACTCATCATCTAATAGTAGAGACTTTGGGGAATGAATCAGAATAATTGTGTATTTAGTGAAAGAAAAATTGGCAGGAGGTATTGAACAATCATGTTTTATTTATTCAGTTACACACACACAATTCCCATTACCAAATATTTTCTACACAAATGAAGGGAATTAGGATGGTTATCCAGCAAATTTACTAGTAACTTCTTCTCAACTGTGCTTGGTATTGAGAAGAGATTTGTCACCAAGTACTTATATATGATTCCATATCTTTAGCAATCTTAGAACAAAAAAAAGGTGCATTCAATGAAATATATGGCTCCCAAGTTATACGTTAAATTTATATCTCTGATAGAATCTTTGTTATTTCCATTATTAGAAGTAGTATTCTTTATTAAGAAAAAAAAAGTGTGTCTTTCCTGAAGGTAAAGAGAAGTTTACCTTAAATGCTGACTGTCTGTAATCAGACCTATTTAAATGATTCCTACTGAATACAGCAATGTCAGCATGTTATCTTGTAAAGGATAAAATTATGCATTCTACTTACTGAATTATTAATGGTACTTTTCTCCAATATTCACTTTTGATTTAAGTGTCATAATTAGAAATGTGTTTGTTAATTCACAGAAACAAAAATGGAAGAATTAGCCAACACTCTTCTATATCAACCATTGTCCTACTCTTTAAGGGACTATTTCAAACCAAGTATATTATTCAGAAAAACTTTGGGAAATGAAAAGAGTAGACTTGAGTTTTTAATACAGAGTAGTAAAGAAGAAGTGGTGTTTTGAGGACAGCAAAAAAGTGGAGCAAAATCCTTTCAAGTGCAGACAATCGCATTAGACATGTACTTGCCACCTCAGAGTTCACCAGAAAGGCTAATCAGAATTTTATACACTGGATTTCAATTTATACACTTAAAATGAGTATTAGAGTGTTTTCTCAAGGTGGCCAAAGGCAATCCTTTCAATTTTGGCATTGCAGTTAGTTTAACTAAGGAAATAAAGAAGAAGATGAACACATTTAAAAAAAAAGACAAATAATCTGACATGTCAACAAACAATAGAATTGTCTCTCAAAAATGTAAAGTTTTCCATAAAAATCTTACTGGTTATGTGACTTTATTTAATTTCTCTCTTTCTGCAATTCTGTTTAAAAGAATAAAGTCTATCTAATTTAAGCTAAAAGAAGACTCAAAGAGTCAAAAGAAGGAACAGTCAGCCCTCAGGAAGCCAGGTGCTGGGGTAGCTGTGACCACCCCCACAGGAGGAAGCGCAGACCATTCTGGAGACTCCTAGCTTCAGTCTCCTCATACCTTGTGTATCCCTGTTCAAAATTCATATTATTGGGAGAGGACCATCAGCCCTCGCTTGGGACATGATTGTATTTCTGAGGTAAGCTTGGTGGATGAGGAGTGGGAAGAGAAAGGATAAAGAGAACAGAGGGAAAAATGATAGTTATATGCAAGGTACCAGTGTGGCAGTTCCATTAGATCACGTGGGAGGAGGCAGAGTCATTTTTCCAATGAAAGGAGAATGCTTTCTCTGGAAGGAAGAAAGGAGATGCTGGATAGAACCTATGTGACCACAAAAAGGGAAGAAAATGCAAGTAAACTACCTGCACAGTGACAAGAACATCTGTAGTACTTAATAAACGTTAATCTTAATGATATATTTAGACATGCTCTAGATCAGTGATCCCCAACATTTTTGGCACCAGGACCATTTCCGGTGCTCCTATGAGAATCTAATGCCTGATGATTGAGGTGGAGCTGAGACAGTGATGCTATGCTGGGGAGTGGCTGCAAATGCAGATGGAGCTTTACTCACTTGCCTGCTACTCATCTGCTGTTTAGGCTCAGTCCTAACAGGCCACAGACCAGTACTGGTCCACAGCTTGGGAGCTGGGGACCTCTGTTCTAGATTATTAGTAGCTTAGGAATAAATCAAATAAAGTAAAAAACGCATCTAATCTATAACGTGTGTCTTTTTTTGTGCCTCCTCAAATAGTCTTTTAAACATTTCCACCTTAATTATTTTTTTCTCTTATGGTTCTTGAAAAAAATAATCATTTTCTTCAATCTTAACTGGAAATGAGAAGCAAGGGCTTCCTTCCAAGCAAGGTGAAAGTTACAGAATTGTACTCAATGTTGTATTTATTTTGTGCACGAGCTGCATAAAATTTTTCTGGACTCCCTCACTTTCAGAGGTAACTATAATAAGTGGACCCACTAGGTCAGTATTTTCCTGCTCTCATCATCCAGCCTTTATCAAAATCCCTCTTGGGCACTTCATCTGGATTGTTTATATTTTAACAAAAATAAGAATCCTAATAAAAAAAATAAAAATCTGACCTTAGAATTCCAACAGTTCTCCTGAATGGACAAGTTTGACAGGTGAAGGGTCTTACTGATGCTCTATTGGGTTGTTCCCATATGGGAGACTGGGAATTTCCTAAGGGAAAAACACATTGACACAAATAAGACCTTGCTCTAATACATGCCCTTCTTCTTGTCCACAACATCAGTATGAGATTAAGTCTCCCAAGAATTCTATTTTGAGTTTTTGTTCTCACTCCCTCCATCCCTCATTTTCAGAATCTAATCACTGTATGGCAGCACTTGCATACATTATTCAATTTGATTTTGCTACCAGGTTTCTCTGAGTCATGTCCTTGGTGTTTGTTCCCTTTATTTTATTGTTGTTTGTTTCTTTCCTTCTTCCTTTTTTCTTCTTTATTTCCTCTCTCTTTCCCATCCAACCAACTTTCCTTCCTTCCTTCCTTCCTTCCTTCCTTCCTTCCTTCCTTCCTTCCTTCCTTCCTTCCTTCCTTCTTTCTTTCCTTCCTTCTTTCTTTTTCTTTTTAACTAGGGACAAAAAAATGTTATACAAAATCTGCATTTAATGAGGATGCTGTAGAGTGCAATAGATTCATTTGAGGAGTTAGATTTAGTTTTTACCTCTTTGTCACTAACTAGTTGTGGCACGAGAACAAATCTCTTAACCTTTCTGAGCTTCAGTTTTCTCCTCTCTAAATAGAGAGGATTGTTTAAAACAATCCACTAGGGTCCTCTCATCCCCCATCAGTTCTGTGCTAAGTAGTGCATCAGAATGTCCTGCATGGAACTAGTGGCAGAGGGGGTCCTTTAAAATTATACAAGTCCCCTATTACCCTGCCAATGTCCTATAAGGCCCCTCTCTGCACTCTCTTCTGAAGGATTCCTTCATGAGTCACCACTGGTAACCGATGGGGTGTATTGCTCTCTTCAGGGACACTGGGGCAAAGTCAAGGCTGAGGAACACTGGTCTTGACCATCTCAAAAGTCTTCCAGCTCTGACACTGATTCTAAGTAGGTTTGAGTTGGTCACATTCTTTCATTTCTCAAGATGGATCAAATGAGAGCACTCCAGGACAAGAGTATATGCCAACGGCATATAGTTAGGCTAGTGTACTAAGAGATACAGTTTTTAGAGGGAAAATAAATTATAAATAGTACATGATCAAAACAACCTCTTAAAAGTGACTTCTTCACATAATTCTTTGTTCTTCTGTTTCTTCTTTCTTCTGTGGTCAGTATAGTAGGAGAGCTCTCGCTTTTGGGAAGCAAAATGAGACCGGGGGAGGGTCAATAAAAATGAAGGCAGGGACTAGGCTCCTCATGCTTTCTTAACAAAATGGACGATCACACTGCACCCATGGAATAATGCAGCCCAGCAGGGTAGGGGCCCAAGTAGAGATTCAGGGCTAAAACTCAGGCAAGCAGAAAGGTTATGCGTCTGTCTGGAGCATGTTTTCTGCATGTATTCCCTGGGAACTTAAGAAATACCCCAACAGTTAAACTATTGGCTGAGTCAAGGATTGAGCATCCCAGATAACCTAGGAAACACAACTTAAAAATGGAATATTAGCCAGTCCTGATTTTTAACATGACGGGTTAAAAGTAAGAGTTTTTAAATCGTGAGAAAGGGAACCTCAACATTTGGATTTCCTAACAATATTCAGATTTTAGAATTCTTTATAAAAAAGACTGTAGTGAATAAAAGAGTTTAGAGTGTTTTTTCTCCTGAATGATACATAAAATGTCACTGAATCTCCCATAAAAACAGGACTATTTAATAATAGCAAACTACTCATTGGTTATTATTTATTCTAATTTTTATTCATTGCTAGTTCTTGGATTATAGGAGCAATTATGCTTGCAATTGTATCTGCTGCAAAAATCTGTTTCGAGAAAAATGCATGTCAAATTTGGCAAATACTTGCTTATTTTGAAAATAATAGTTTAAGCTTAGTTAGTGTAATTGTTTTTCCTCCAAAATAATTTGTGCTGATAATGCATAAAGTTCAAACAACATTTACATTATATCTACTATGGGTGAAGTATGGTAATCAAGATATATTGATTACCTTGAAAAAATTTAGAATATAGCAAGAGTCGATGAAGAGAACCACGTGGGAGCACCGAAGATGCCCTTGGCTCAGCCTGTTTCCCAGAAGGGATTCATTCATACTTCAGCTGAGCCATGATGGCCAAAGTGAGCTTGCTAAGTAAGGATAGTACCCAATGACATCCTCTAGGAGCAAACAGCATGCACAAAGGCTCAGAAACACCAGATGACTGTGTGTCCAGGAGTGACACAGAGCACAGGTGGCTATTGATGGTACTGGAGAGAGCAATCAGGGTCTGATCATGAAGGGCCACAAGGGCCAATTTAAAGGATTTGAACTTTCTCCTGAAGGCAATGGGAAGGCATTAAAGTATTTTTTATATCAGTTAAGATCCTTTAGGTTGCAAGTAAAAGAAAAAACAACTTAAAGTAGCTTTAACAAGAACAAAAGGGAAAGGGTGTTATTGGCTCATAAGAATGACAAGACCTGAGAAAGCTGCAGGCACAGCTTGATCCAGGGTATAAACAATGTCATCAGGCTAGGGATTCTCACTCTCCTTTTCTTGGCTCTGCTGACTCTGAGCTTGTCCCCATTCTGAGGCCCCATGTGTTGGCTCCTGGGAACCCCAATTCACATCACAATTCTCTTAACTCAAGCAAAAGTCCCAGAATTGAATCTCTCTGGCCCTGACTGGTCTGATTTGAGTCCTGTGCCTGTCTCTGACGGACCCAGGAGGCCAGGAGCCAATATTAGCCTAGCCCAGGTCATGTGATCCACCCATGGGTTCAAATGAAATGCACATGTTGTCTCCTTCAAAGCTGAGGCCACACAGGGAAGAGTGAGTGTGAGGTGGCAAAACAAGCTGTGACCACCATGTGGTTTAAGAAGGGGAATAATGCAATGAGACTTGTGTTTTAGAAAGCTCTGATTTTCCTGTAGACCTGGAAGCCAGTTAGAAAGTTAATCCGAAGGTAAGAGCAGAGGCTAAAGCAATAATTAGATGGCTTGTATTAAAAGCCAGGCTAAACCAACTGAGCAGAAGTGAGCAAGGGGCTGCCACAGAGGGGATTTCTTATTTAAATTCTTAGGGCATAATTCTGGGTCCCTGATCTACAGCTCCTATCATTCTTGATGACCTTCAGAACTGGAATATTCAGCTCTGTCAAGGACCAACCTGTGGCAAGGTCCCCATACAGGTGCCCTAGCAGGTTCACTCAAACTCTGGGACCAGTTGCCCTGAAGCTGCAGACCCAGACCAGCTTCCAGAAACCCAACTAATCCTCTGTAAATGTGGCCACCTGTAGAAACTATCAAGTTCAAATACTGATACCACTGTTTCTCTGCTGTGTTACCCTTAACAAGGTGCTTAACTTCTCTGAATCCGAATATCTCTATCTGAATAGAAAGTGGAGGTAGTGACACTTCAGGTAACAAAGATGTTGGTATGGAGATTAAATCAAATAAATATTATAAATCACCTATTACAACGAGAGATTCAGTAAATAAAAAATTTCTTCCTCTTTAGCCCTTTAAGCTTTCTCCTAGCTTCAACTTCCTAAGACTCTCTAACCCCTTGTTTGTTTGTCAAATAAAAGGCGTTTTAAAAAAAATATAGAATATAGCAAGAGAAACTGAGTTGAAACATAAAACATCTTATATAACATATGTCTTATGATAGGAGTGTGAATAAATATTTTGACGTCACTCTAATACTAGAAATGGCCTATCTTAAACATAAAGTATAATACTTTAATGTTAAATTTCAAGCCCTTTCCATCACCACACACACACACAAAAGGGTCTCTCTCATCTGGCCCATATGTGCATTTCTAACCTAGCAATAAGTACCTACATATAATTCTTTTAAAATGGGCCATGTTCTCTAGCATCTCCATTCATGCTTATTTTTTCATTATTTGTTTCCTGATTAGACTATGAGAGTTTTGCACAAAGGCTTTACAAACCCTCCTAGACCCAGTAACTGGCACAGATTCTGGCATATATTTGTCATCCATCAATTTTATCAAATTAAACTGAGTTAGTGATTTATCTTCCATGAGATCTTGCAAGCAGAAATCATTGCTTCTCTACAGTGCTCTTAACAGTATTTTGTACTTTCTACCATTTTATTATTTCTGCTCTTCATCACATAACTGTGGAAGATAAGATGATGTCCTTTTTCATTTTTCTCTCTTTCACCATCTCCTTGCATTGGGCTCACCACCTAGTGGTGTCAAATATATTAATAGAATTAATTATAAGTAGACTAGGGGCTAATCAAACACCGTAATCAGTAATTATCAGTGGATAGCATTTTAATTGTTTTTCCTAATTGTCCATTTTCTAGTGCTCCCAAGATTTCAGACACTATATTTGATACCATTAAATGTGAAGTCATGCTCAGGATTGTTAAGATCTACTCTTGCGCAAAAAGCAGCAAAAGTTAAAATATCAAGTATTTAGAGGATCAAACAATTAAATAAAGATATACGACATGTGTTTTTTGTCATTATTGTTGTTGGTTGTTGTTGTTGTTGTTTATGGTGATATTAGTTAAAAAATCCAGTAAGTTTCAGGTGGCTTTTTTTTTTTTTTTTAAGGCACTTCTTACCCATGTGACTTTCTCAAAAATGCACTTATCAGGATTATACTTTCTAGAACTTACTTGTCACTATGAAAATTATTCCAGGCATGAATGGTGGCAAATAAGCCCCATCACAAGATTCCTCTCTGCAGTCTAGCATTTTTATCATCATGTGCTATATAGTCTCTTCTTTCTTGTTGCAGCCAGTTCTCATAGAAGCCAATTTCCATTTAAGTTTATCAACTAGGGGTAATAGCAGGCCGATAATGCTCCCATTCTTTTAACTGTAGGCGA
Source organism: Eonycteris spelaea (assembly GCA_003508835.1). Classification (NCBI taxonomy): domain Eukaryota; kingdom Metazoa; phylum Chordata; class Mammalia; order Chiroptera; family Pteropodidae; genus Eonycteris; species Eonycteris spelaea. Next base: position 4,063,903 of record PUFA01000003.1, read on the forward strand.
ACTGTTAAAGAACTCCAGATACAACAACAGTGGACTTATCCACGAATTCCACAGATATAGCCATCCACAAACTCACTCGACTTCAGATACCCTCATCTCGTCCTTTGCCATTGAGAAATAAATGTACTAGTCACACTAGAAGTATATTTAATTTTCAAGAGTTTCATAAAGTGAAAAACATTGTAGAGTGAAAGACATCCCGGATCTCTCCCCTTGAAACAACAATAAGCTGAACATCTAAAACTCAACAAAAAACACCCAAACTGCACACCAGAACTGTGGGATCTGTGCATAAGGTAAAGTGAAGTTTGAAGTCAAAATATTCAAACAAACAAAAATACCCAAGTATATGTAATCTAATCTAATTATAACATAATCTAATAAAATCCTCAATGTAGGTTACTGCGGAGCCAGAGTCTTCCCTGGTATTGAATAGTTAAAGAAAAGGGGAGGTGGAAACCAGGGATGAGGGAGCATGGATGGAGAGACTAGTGTGACTGGGGGTGGAAGAGCAACAGGCAAATTGGGAGTTAGAAAGGCAAAGAAATACTTCTCATTTGTTCCTTGTTACAGGAAAGATCTTTTGCTTTAAAAAAAGTTGTTGCATATTTTTTCCCCTGGCTGTCCTCATTTTTCATCACTCTAATCACCACAAAATTTATAAACATTTAAAAATGAACAATGAATGATAGCATTGAAACATTATCTCCTACTTTATACAGTTTTTAAAAATCAAACAACCATAAGAAATAATTATCTCTTGGTGATAGGTTTTTTGAAAGGTGATTTTTTAATCTACAATTTAATTGAAATAAAATATTTGAAACTTTCCTGATTGGTGAGAACTAGTATATTTTCCTCCAAATTCTAACCTTGACACTTTACTAGGGTAATTATCAAATCTAAGAATGGCAAAGAATATCTATGCTTTCCTTTTTGAAACAGACTTGATAAAACAAGCCAAGGGTCTGTTTTGTTGTTGTTGTTGTTATTGCTGTTGTTGTTTGTTTATTCGTTTGACCGATTTTTAACTATGTGGTTTTACCTAGTATCTGATAGTATAACTGGTCCTTGGGCCAAATTTACATCTTTCCTCTGAATAGCTCACAAACTATCCAACACTTAAACTCAAGTTGTGATTTGGTAACAAAAACATATCTTAAAAATCTGTCTTCATTCCTATTTGGGAAAACTTCAGACTTAACTAAGGGACTCTACAATGATTATATGGTGCTCTTCAGAAAATTGCTTTTGACCTCTGTATTAAAGATATCATGATTGTATTAATGAGGGCACATTCACTGTTTTTCATTGTGGAGAGAGAGATTCATTAAGTCATTTTTATATCAAGTTTTGAGATACCCATAGACAAGAAATATTTGTTTGTAATTGCTTTAATCATTCATCACTGTTTACATTAGAAAGTCCATGTAAGTATGGCCTTCAAATAAATGTTGCAATCAAGTCATATACATCTAGTGGTATATTCTTGAAGCGAAGGACATTCAGCTAATCACAGCAGCATAACTTTGAAACATACTGAATTTCTCTCTCAAATTCATTTTTGAGCCCAATAAGCAAGATATGTTAGATGCCCAAAGGTATTTTTCTAAAAAAAAAAAAAAATATTAGGAAATGAAAAATAGAAGTTAGCTCAGCATAACCTCAGCCATATTAACTGGACCATCACCATTCCTGTCCCTTAAATTAGATTTTCAACAAGATACTGCTATCCAGGTCTTGGCCTTGGTACAACACGCGCCATGAAAATTTGGACAGTAGAACAAGTAATTAGATCAGCTCAGGTGGATGTAAATTTCGTTAGGGTTTTGGACTACAACTAATATTAAATAGTAAATCATAAGACGATCTTAAATTTAATATCTTTAAATACTCTATATCATTTTGACCTATATTTTGTTGTTGTTGTTGTTGTTATTTGTTTTTCGTTTGACTGATTTTAGAGGCTGTATTGCATTACAGAGTGTTCTTGGGGGATTGGGAATTGGGTCAAATAAGAATTACCCGGGAGTTTTAAAAGTATACAAATATACTGATACTCTGATTCAACCCTCCATTCCAATTCTCTAACTTTCTCTACCTGAAGTATGTGTAATTTGAAAAAATCGATCTGATTTTTTGATACACAGCATCTTTCAATATCACAAATTACAGAGATTGCTGAGCTAGGTTTATGATGCCAAACTTGGAGCTGAAATAACATGGGGTTTCTCACTGAACAAAAATAATAAGAAAGGGAAATCTTTTTGTCTCCAGCTATAGAAGAAAAAAATTGAAGGATGTAGACACAAAAAGCCAGTATTGTTCATGTCCCACCCAGCAGCTAGGAAGAGTTGCTGTCTATAGCAAAATCCTCACCCCTAAACTTAACCTAGAATTAATTAATGCTTTCAAGGGTAGAAGGTACCATTCACTTCCCATATATATTAATCATTACTTTTCTCTGAAATTACATCCAAGAAAAGCGAACATAATAAATATTAATAACTATAAACTTTTTCTTTATCGTATTATAGTAGCCCCTTCCCCTTATGCCAAGACCCCTGGTGGATGCCTGAAACTGCAAATACTACCAAACCCTAATTTATAAATTAGGCACAGTAAGAGATTAACAACAATAACATAATAACATAGAACAATTATAACAATATACTATAATGAAAGTTGTGTAAATGTGGTCTCTCTCTTTTAAAATATCTTATAGAGTGGATATGCTGGACAAAGGGGTAATTCACATCCGAGGCAGGAGAGTGGGACGACGCAAGGTTTCATCACACTACACTGTATGGTGCACAGTTAAAAACAGGAATTTATTTCTGGAACTTTCCATTTAATATTTTCAGACTTCAGTTGATCACATGTAACTAAAACTGAAGAAGGCGTAACCTCAGATAAGGGGGCACTACTGTATATCACTGGGTTCTTTTCTGCTGGAAAGTGGAAAAAAATGAGCAACAATGAAAATATTCTAGTGTCCTTGCAACACTAATAAAATAGAGAAGGATCTAGAAAATGATTAGGCCTGAAATGGGTCTCTGAAACCAAGAGGTAATCACTGAACTACCAGAATAAGGCTTTTGATTTTATTTATTTAACTTTATGAATTCATGATGATGACTCTCATGATATGTTTTTATCCCCATATCTTTCTAACCCAGTTTTGTAATGAGAAATGGAAAAAGCGCAAGGAAAAATGGAACACTGGAGATAAAAAAAAAAAAAAAAAGGAAGAAGAAGAGACAAAGTGATGATAGAAATCCCTCCAGCCAAAGACCACCAGAAATAAACCTGTAGTTGAACAAGTTGAACCGCTCATCGAAACAAAGGAAAATGCACACCACAGCAAGAGGAGTGGCTGAAGACCGCTCAGTGAGATGTGTTAGAAAGGATTGAAGCTTGTGTTATGTGATTTGGGGGAAGTTTCAAGGACTTGGGCCTTCGTTCTAAATTGGATACTACCACAATAGCACTAATGTCATAATCAGGCAAGTGGATACGCTTCTCTGGAAAGAGGGAAAACTAGACCAAAGCTAAAGTTGTAAATAAGGAACTTTTACAGCTTTCATATTAGTCAGTTGTTCATATTAACCAAGATAGATGGTGTTTTTGATGTGTGATTATTATGGGTGTTACGGAAGGATTTTACTTTTGTTTGGATCCATCATGTTCTGAGTGGCTTTGTCTGTTTTGGTGTTCTATGAAATTGTTTACTCAACAGGAGAAGGCCCAGCTGCCAGTGCCAGGCTGCTTCCAGATGCCAGTAAAACTTTTCTATCTCTCACTATAAAGTCATACCTGGTTAGAAGTGGTGATTTGTTCCACCTAAACAGTAATAGTTATAAGGTTAAATCTAATATAGAGAGAGCACTTATTATATATGGCAAGCACTGCTGTTAATCACTCTACAATGTTATTCCATTTAATCTTCCAAACAACTCTATGAGTCACACTCTACCTGTCTTCATTTGTCACATGAATAAACTCAGTCATAGAGAGCCAGAGCTCCTTGTCCAGTTCCATAGCACTACTAGGTTGTAGAAATGTCCTGTCTGACTTCAAAAGCAAATTCTAAAACACAGTATCATGCTCTCACCAACAAACAAGTGGATAGATTTGTCCGTTCCCATGGTCAGCTTCAACATTTTGAATGAGTAATTTTTCTGTGGTTAATTACTATCGAAGGGACTTGCCCTCTCCCTGAGGCTCCTCTGTGCTCCTACTTTCCTCGATCACAAAAGGATTTTGCAATATGTACCATCTCTACAGTGTGAAGATATAAAAATGGAAAATCAATTTGTATGCTTCTGCTGTATAAAATGTGGCCTAAAAAGTATAATTGTCATATTAGCACACATGTGTACACATACACACAAATACAAGATGCCTAGTTAAATTTGAATTTCAGATAAACAAGAAATACTATATTTAAGGTAGGTATGCACCACATACTGCATGGGACATACTTATCCTAAAAACTGATTTATTGTTCACTGAATTTCAAATTTAAGTAAGTGTCCTGTATTTTAACTGGCAATCCTAACCTAAATGACATTTTAAAATTTTAAAATGTGACATTTTAAAATTTTCAACCATTAAATTAATTTCCTTTTGTCATCTTTCTGGCCATGAAAAGAAAGGAATCATTTACCTAATCCTTGAAGGCTGAACATTCCCTCATATTTATTTCTGTGTCCCACACATTTAACATATAATCTATAGATATTTTAACCAAAGGAACTACTACATTGAAAATCTTCTTCCATGTGTGCATCAACATACCCATTTGATAGCTAAAGATAGACAAATGAATTTAACAAATTTAAGAAAGCCTAGTATCATATTCTTTTAAGATTAAAGACATGCTATTCTTTGTTCATTCAACAGTCTTTCATGGTGCCTCATCTGTGCGCTGGGCTCTATTAGGCATTGGGGATACAAAAAGAATCTCATAGGTTAATGAAAGCTAAAGTAAAGAAAGAAAAGATGAGCTAATCTAGTGGGAAATTTCCAATTCTTTTATCTTTATTATTTTACACATCTTTTAAGAGAAGTTTATTCTTTGGTTTTGTGAAACAAATATGCATTAGCAATTTGTTTGAGAGAACGTGTAATTAATTTTCTCCTTGGCCTCTACTAGACACATACAGACGTCTGAACTATTAGCCACTATCTTTTAGGGGAGTTTGGTATGAATTTAGCAAGCAAACTTTTTCTAATTATTATTGCATCTCAAACAGACTGAGTCATAGAGTGGATATATAAGGATTTTGACTTCTCTACTGCCAGTGATCATTTATCATATCAAATAATACTAATGTTTCATCATCACAAGGTAGACTGATAACCTCAACAATGAGAAAGTTTATAATTTGAAATAATATGTTGGGGAAAAAGACAGCAGTATTTTGTAAGGAATTATCTCGGCAACTTTATGCTTTAAAAAAAGCTAGAATGTTGTATTAACAAGGAACAAAAGAGGAAAATAATCTTAAATATAATCCACTAATTATTTTCCCAGAAAGTGTTTATTGAATGTAGTAAGGTCTGTAACTCAGATTTATATCCTGAGTTTATGGCACATATGTGCAACATCATTCTATGAATATTGAATAATTTTTGATTGCCTGGAACATCTTTGATTAATTAAAGAACAAAAACTTCTAAGAGTTGTTTTTCATGGAGTACGAGGAGTACCTAAAGGATTCTCTGGAGTAGCAGAAGCACTTGAGTTAATGATCTGAAATATGATAAGGGAAATTACAGCCCATGGAGAGAAACTTGGATGGAACTGTCTAGCACCACAGACAGTGTTTGGAGTGTGGGAAAAGAACCATAAATACTGAGAACCATATGATTGAATAATAAGAGTCCATGGATACACATTAGTGTTTGATAAGTAAGAATGCAACGTGAGGAAAAAGTTGGGATAGATATGTTCAAATTAACTACAGGAAGGTGCCCAGATCCACTTAAATCACTTGGGGATTGGAAAATCTGTACTCACAATGACTTAAAAAAAAAAAAAAAAGAACATACCCAAGAACACAGAATTCTCTGTTACTATCCTTAAAAACTTGCATAAGTAGCCCTCTATCCTCATTTTCTAACATCATTTGCACATCTTATTGGCCTGGAAACATTACATGGGCCCTCCCCAAAACAGTCAGCCCTGCTAGGTACTGCTATCTCTTTTGAAAGACTCATATGTTCTTAGGTTTAAAGGATTTATGTCTTTGACTTTGGACCATTTGGGGAACAAACTACAGTAGGTCCTTGAATATTATTTCATTCAATGTGGTTATGTTATAACGTTGATGAGAAAAAGAAGACCAATTCCTCGCAGGGTGGCTTGCCAACTCTAAATGGTGGAGTTTTTGTATGTTCCCTATTGTCTTTGACGGTCTTCTCCAGGTGCTCCAGTTTCCTCCCACATCCCAAGGATGTGCACATTAGGTGAACTGTGTGTCTTCATTGTCCCAGTCTGAGTGAGTGTGGGTGTGGGTGAGTACCTCTGTGATGGCAGCATGTCCTGGCCAAGGTTGCCTCCCACCTTGTGCCCTGAGCTGCCAGCAGAGGTTCTGGCTACACATGATCCTGAACTAAAATAAGCAGATTGAGAAAAAAATTATTTTACTTCTTTTGATTAATCTTTCTTAAATGTATGTACTAGCTCACATTTATTTCAATGCTTAATATTAGAAGTGTTTGAGGCCTTTGTTTAGAAGTATGGTGATGTTTTTGTGACCTAAAATATTCCATAGGAACTCAGTCTTCTTTATATCAATTAGCCTAGGGTAAAATTGGTTTTGTTATACATTGTTTCACTTAAAGTTGCAGTTCTAATAACCAATCGGTGACAGTAAGTGAGGACTTACTGTATACCAGGTTGTAACATGTCATCCGCTTGAATAGTCACAGCTTGTTGATAGGGTTGAATCTTATGGGAGAACTAGAAATACTAGTATCCATCATTTTGTTGTATCTTTCTGAAAAACAGAGCAGTGAAATAATCTGACCAAACATTATCTTGTCTAATCATGAAGTTTCATCTGGGCAGAACTCCTGAACTTTCCCCAGAGTCAAACTTCACTAGAATTCAAAGTATGCAAGTAATCTATTAATACTCACTGTGCCTTGTAATGATTTAATCAATATTTTCTCATTATTTATCATTCCTTTATCTTGAAATAATTTTAAAGTAGATTATAAAAGCAATTCCAGTTTGTAATGTAATTAATGAAGCTAGAGAAAATAAAAGTGAAGACTGTAATATAGATGTCAGGCATCATGATTGACATATAAATATATTTTGTAATTTAATAGAATAACCAAGAGATTTAGGAATTATAATTTCCACTTTCAAGGCAAAAAAACTTAATCTCAAAAAAAGACTATGTAACTTGCCCAAATAGCACAGTTAGAAATTGCACTTGGAAATTATTAAAAACCATAACCCAAATAAAATTGATCTATGTAGTTCTATTTGTAATTGTAACTTGGGCAGACACTGGTTTTGTTTGTTTGTTTGTTTTGTTTTGCATCTACCCTATGCCAAGATATTTAATACATTACATTTCTGATTCCGAAACTCATGAAAGCAAATCTAATGACTGTCATGAATCAATTTGCTTTACAAAAATGCATTAGAAGTATACTTCCTGAACAAAATCCAATATTTTGAGGTCACATTTATAGGTCCAGGACATTTCCAGAGTCTTTAATCTTAGGTTTTAAGGTCTACACCATTGGTTAGAGATAGAGGATAGAGATGCTCTAAAGAGGGAGATAAAACTGAATGATAGCAAATTACCATCTGGAGACACAGTTTATTCAGTTTATTTATTTTCACATCAATGCTACTGAATTTCTTTTTTCTTTTTTTCAGGTGAGGGAGGGAACCCTTGGTTGACCTCACAGATTGCAAGGAACTTGTTAGTTTACAATTATATATATATATGTATATATATATATATATATATATATATATATACATATATATATACACATACATATGTATGTATATATATATATGTATGTATATATATTTTATGCCTACAGCACCTGGTCTTCCTAGGTGGTCTCCCATCCAAACACTAACCAGGCCTGACCCTGCTTAGCTTCTGAGATCGAACGGGATCAGGCTTGTTCAGGGTGGTGTGGCCGTAGACTGAATTTTTTTGAAGTTTATAGTTCCTCCTTTTCTCCTTGTAGGAACTTCTCTCTTGATAAGTGTAATTTCTTGATTGAAACTAGTACTCTTCCTCATCCCATTTCTTCTTCCTACTCTGTTAAAATGAGGAAGAAAAATCTGTTCGCATCCCTCTGTGATCATAACAGTAAAGTTGGGTCTATTCTGAACAGGCTATTAAAAGAAGGGCAAATGGGCCCATGCACCAGCTATTTGGATAATGGCTCAGTGCCACCTAACGAGGAATTTACCAAACCAATTTCATAGAAATCTCTTTGCCCTTTGCCCGCTTTGTCTGGATGGGGTTAATTGATGAAGTCATTTTAATCTTTCCTGCATAACTTGCTGTTGTGTTGCATGGATGTGAATCTTATCAGGTCAACCCCCATATGCTTCAGAGAGGCTTATGCTGTCAAACCAAAGTGCCTGAAATGATTTGCCCAACCATGGTTACACAGAGTAGAGGTTAAACTTGAATGGATTTCCTCATTCCTAACCAGTATTTGATCCTCTCTCACTGCCTTTTTCTGTCCCCTAATAAAATTGTTTTAGCTAATTACTAGATTAGAAAGCCTAAGACCTTATGAAAACATCCCTAATGGCAACAAAGGTTAAAGGGTCTTGGAAGAAGCAGAATGCATTTGTGTGCTGATTACCATTGAAGGACAAAAGTCTTTCCAAAAATCATGTTCTTCACTAGCAATAGCCCTTATAATAGATCTCCACTGTAGAGATTAAAAGGCTTCAGAGTTGTACAAATAACAATAATCAGATCAGAAACTGTTAAAAGCATAAGACAGATAAAGCCAATGAGAAACATTCAGAGGGAAGCAGATAAGCATTATGTTAGAAGGAAAATGTCAGTGAAACTCTTTCACTCTGGAAGCTATGTTCGTTGTTATTTATTTATTATTTATTTATTTTTTCTCTCTTGAAGAGAGGAGAAAACACCTTTTAGAAACAAAATTCTCGTGCATTTTAAAAAGCAAGATGGGCCCCATTGAAGCTATATCTGCTTGGTAGACTCTTGTCCCCAGGGAATTTGGAGCTTACTTTGCATCTAACCCTGTGCCATGATAGCTCACCCTTATCTTTTTTAAAAAGTTGAAACTAGAAAACATGTCAGGTAGCCAAGTATATGTTAAAGCATGAGTAAATTTAAAATGAGAGAAAATGCATGGTTGAAACACACCAAGATTCAAAGTTTAGCTATCCAGCAGCAGCAGATAAAATGCTGATACTGTTCACATTGTCTCACCCAGGTCAAGAAGTCACCAAGTATAAAAAAAATAGCAAACCCAAGGATTTCGCTCAGTAATCCACCCACTGCAGAGCAGCACTGGAGCCTTGCCTCTCCTTAATTCATATCCTGAGAGTCTTGACTGTGTAGAAAAAGTATGAAACGATTCCCTGATATAGGTAAGTGTTGGTTTTCTGCGTTGACATCAACACTTGCTTTTAATACCTCTCTGATTCACTGACTTGGTCTCTTAAAAGGTTTATTGGGGTATAATTTACATATAAAATTCACCCATTATAATCGGACAATTCAGTGGTGTCTAGTAAATTAATAGAGTTGTGGAACCATCACCATAATGTTTTTTCTTTGCCTTTGGCTTTTTGCAGGTTGAATATAATCTGCCTAGGTGTGTTTTATTTGGTATTTATTCTGCTTGATGTTTTCTGAGGCTCCTGAATTTGTGGTTTCCTCTCTGCCATTAATATTAAAATGTTCTTGACCATTATTACTTCTACTCCACTCTCTCTTCTTCTGGTATTCCAATTATGTATATGGCATTCCTTTTGCTATTGCCCACAGACTTGCATGTTCTGGTCTGGTTTTGCTTTTTTGTTTGCTTTTTTTTCCTCTTTGCATTTAGTTTAGAAAGTTTCTATTGACTTCCCTTAAAGCTCACTGGTTCTTTTCCCTGGCTGTGTCAAGTTTACTGATGAGCCCATGGAAGGCATTCTTCATTTCTGTTCCTATGTTGATTCATAGAATTCCCTTTTGACTCTTCTTTAAAGTTTCCATCTCCTCTATTACCTAATTGTTCTTGCATACTGTCTGATTTTTCCATTACAGACTTTAACATGTTGACAATAATTATTTTAAATTCCTTGTCTGGCAATTGTAACATCCGTGTCATATTTCAGTCTGATTCTGGTTTCTTTGTCTCTTCAGACTCTTGTTGTTGCCTTTTGGCATGGCTTGTCATTTTTGTTGAAAGTAGGGCATGTTGCATTAGGCAATAGGAGCTGAAATAAACAGGCCTTTAATATGCAGATTTATGGTAACCCGACTATGATATAGGCTATGTCTAATGTTTGTTATAGGTGACACTAAAGGTGTCAGAGGTTTCGAATTTTTGTAGAGGCCTTGTTTTAGGGTCTCAACCTCTTGACTTTGGACTTCCCTAAGAGCTCCTCCTTAAAGAGTCCATATCTTACAGCCTTTTGGTTGTCATCCACTGTTATACTGGAGTGAGGGAAGGAAAGCATTCCTCATCTCATGATTAAATCAGTCTTGTATTGAGTCTTCGTCTTGGTGCTATGACCTTCACAAGTATTTCTTCAGTCTTATAACTTTCCTTTCCCATCTCCTACTCTATTTTGCAACCACAACATTCACATTATAGTTCATTGAAACCTTGACCCCTATTGACTATATTTTTTCCTCTTGGGTAAGAAGGAAAGCTAGAGGGGGCTGGAGGAGGAGGCTGATCTTTTTCCAGCTGGGTTAAAAATCTCCTCTTCTGGATCATAAGACTTTCTTATGGAGAAGGTTCTGAGCATTACTCACAATGATTACTGTATTAGTCAGCTCAGGTTGCTATAACAAAATATTATAGACTGGGTAGCTAAACTGGACATTATATCTTAGAGTTTCAGAGGCTGGATAATCCAAGTTCAAGGTGGCAGCAGATTTAGTTCCTTAGGGGGAATACTATTCCTGGCTTGCAGTTGACTGCTTTCTTATTGTCTTCACATGGCACAGAGAGAGAGGGAAGAAACTAGTTCTCTGGTGTCTCTTATAAGGGAACTAATCCAATCATGGGGTCCTTACCCTCCTGACCTCATTTATAAGTGCCTTCCAAAGTCTCATCTCCAAATACTGTAACATTGGGGGTTAGGGCTAAAATATATGAATTGGAGGGGGTAGACAATTCAGTTTACAGCAATTACTGCTCTCCTTCTCTTGTCAGGAACATGGGGTGATATTTCTCAAATCTGGTGGCGTTCTTCGAGGGAGGGCTCACAAAAGTATGGGGCACCCTCTAAGACTGTGGCCCCAGGAGTTTCTCACTTCAGTGTGATATTCAATTTTACATGCCTATTTGGCTAGGCCATGGTGCCCAGTTGTTTATTCAAACACCTTAAATGTTTCTGCAAAGGTATTTTTAGATGTGATTAACATCTAAATCAGTAGACTATGTAAAACAGCTTGCCATCAACAGTGTGGGTGAGGCTTATTCAATCAGGGACAGCTTTAAGAAAAATAACTGAAGTCTGCTAAGGGAGAAGAAATTCTGTCTCCAGATTACTGCAGGACTCAAGAATACAACATCGACTTTTACTTGAATTTCTAGCCTCCTGGCCTGGCTTACAAATTTCAGACTTGCCAACCCCCACAAGTCATTGCGTGTATCCACTGTGAGCTCCTTTTCTGACTGGTGTTTCATTGTATGAATATAGCACAATTTATTTACTCACTCATCCAGTGAAGGACATTTAGGTTAATTCCAGGTCGGGGCAAATTATCAACAGAGCTGTTATACATTTGTATGAACATAACTTCATTTCTCTCTGGTAAATATTCAGTAGTGGGATTGAAAGATAAGGTAAGTGTATATTTAACATTATAATAAACTGCCAAATCATCTTTCATTTTTCATTTTTCATTCTGTTCCATTTTTCATTCCTGCCCATAATGTATGAGAGCTCCTTGTCTGTATCCTTGTCAATTTTGGTATTGTCAGTACTGTTTAGTTTCGCTATTATAAGAGGTATATAATGGTATCTCATTGTAGCTTTAATCTGCATTTCCATAATGACTAATGATGTTGAACAACTTTTCATGCGTTTTTTTCCCCCAGCCTATTATCCTTTTTGGCGAGCTATCTTTTTAAGTTCTTTTTCTCTTTTAATTGAATTGTTTGTTTCTTATTGTTGAGTTTAATAGTTTTTTTATATATATTCTGAATACGAGTTCTTTGTTGAATGTGTGATTTATAAACATTGTCTCCAACTTTGTAACTTGCTTTTTCATCCTCTTATTCAACCTTACTAAACTCATTTGTTAAATAATATGAAACTTGCATAAAAGCAAACATATAGGCCAATGGAATAGAACAAAGACCTTAGAAATAAACCCTCATATATATGATCAAATAATTTTTGCAAGGACCATTCAATGGTGACAAAGACAGCCTTTTCAATAAATGTGCTATGAAAACTGGATATCCACGTGGAAAGACACAAAGTTGGAATCTTACCTAACACCATATACAATAATTAACTCAAATCAATCAAAGGTAAGAGCTAAAACCATAAAACTCAAAAAAAAGCATAGGGTAAAACTCCATGACACTGGACTCGGCCATAATTTCTTGAATGTGATATTAAGGCATAGGCAACAAAAGAAAAATAGACAAATAGGATTTTATGAAAATTAAAAATTTTGTGCATCAAAAGTAATCAACAGGGTAAAAAAGCCACCTATGGAATAGGAGAAAATATTTGCAAATAATTAATCTGGTAATGAATTAATATTCAGAATATATAAAGAACTCCTAAAACTCAAAAACCAAAAACAAATAACCCAATTTAAAAATGGACATAGAACTTGAATAGGCTTTGTCCAAAGAAGTTATCCAAGTGGCCAGTAAGTACATGAAAAGATGCTCAACATCACTATCATTATGGAAATGAAAATAAAAACTACTACATACCACATCACCGGTGTTAGGATGGCTGTTATAAACAAACAAACAAACAAACACAGCAAATAATAAATGTTGGTTAGGACATAGAGTGATGAGAACCTTTGTGCACTGCTTGTCAGTACATAAAATGGTACAGTTGCTGTGGAAAATACTGTGGTAGTTTCTCAAAAAATTAAAAGTAGAACTACCATGTAATTCAGCTATGCCACTTCTGTATATATACCCAAATGAATTAAAAGCAGGGTCGTGAATAGATATTATTATGCCATGTTTAGAGCAACATTATTAACAGATGAACTTTGAGGACATTATGCTACATGAAATGAGCCAATCACAAAATTACAATACTATAGATTCCCTTTATACTAGGTGCTTAATGTAATCAAAATTATAGACAGAAAATAAAATGGTGATTGTCAGGGGTAGAGGGAGAGGACAATGAGGAATTGTTCTTTAATTGGTATAAAGTTTCATTTCTATACAATGAAAAGAGTTCTGGATGCAGATGGTGATGATGGTTGCACGACATTATGAATATATATTAATACCACAACTATGCACTTAAAAATAGTTGATAGTAAATTTTATGTCATATGTACTTTGCCGCAATAAAAAAAAAGAAGAAAAGAAAAATAACTAGAAAGCTCTATGTAATTAACAAGCAGTCTTAAAAACTGCTAGAAATATTAATTGAAATAGCTTCTTTGGAAATGAAGTTGGTATATACTTTAAAGGAAATCTGGCATTTGTGCAATAAAAGGCATACTCTAGATTGTTCAAAACAGTAGAGATTGTGGTAACAATATAGGAAAATTAATCCAAATGCCTATCAACAGTAGAATGGGTAAATTATGATATATTCTGTAATGGAATACCATGGAAAAGTAATAAATAACTGAATTATATATATATATATACCAAAAAAGCAATAAAAGTTGATATGATGCTAAAGTTCAAATGGAAAAATAAATATACAAAAGTAGCCAGAAAAATGCCGAGAAAGAAAAACTATGAGAAAGACTACCTTTATTAGATATTGAAAGATGTTATAAAGGTTCTATTAATATGGGCCCAGCAAACTTCCACTGCACCACTGTACTCTGTGCTAAATATTTTATAATGAAGCCATTATGATACTAGTGCATGACTAGATAGACCAGTGAATAAAATATATAGCCCTTAAATAGATTCAAGTACATTACAAATTTAGTGTATGCTAAAGTTGTCACCTCAAATCACTGGGACAAGACTGACTATAATAAATGGTGCCAAGATAACTGTTTAGCCACATGGAGAAAGATACAAGTACATTTATATCTCACACTATACCCCAAAATAAATTCCAAATGGTTTAGGGATTTAAATGTAAAAAAATTAAACCATACTAGTACGAGAATAAAATATGGATAAATTACTCTTTAACTTCAGGGTAGAAGAAAGTTTTCTAATTATTATCCAAAATACAGAGGCAATAAAAGATTGCTATATTTGACCATACAAAAATGGAAATTTCACGTGACACAAAATATCAAAAACAGTTGAAAAACTAAGAGAAAATATTGGTAACATATACAATACAAAGGGCTAAATTTATAACATAAAGGACTCTTAAAAATTGAAAGATGAAAGATCAAGCTCCTCACGGAAAATTCTGAATAAGATTTAAATAAACAATTGACACACACACATGCACAAAATGAAACAGTCTCGAAACATATGAAAAAATATTCAAATCGATTGATAGTGGGATGCAAACTACGACAACACAAAATGCAGAGTAAGGTTTGGAATTGAAACCTGAAACAGAGAAAGAGCACTAGTGGGAAAAAAATGGCAAGATTTGAAAAGATCTGTAGTTAATAGTATTTTCCAATGTTAATTTCTGATTTTGATAATTGAATGATACAAGGTGGTAACACTATAGGAACTCTAGTAGTTTTGAAACATTTCAGTAAGTCTAAAATCATTTCTAAATTAAATTTTTATAAAACAATATATTTAGGGTCACAACAATTTTGGTAACACTATCAAAAATCATGAGGGAATGATTTCAGGGGGACATTTGAAGGGGACAGAAAACCAATTGGGGAGGAACACGGGCAACTTCATGCTAATTTTAATATTATTGTTCTTTGAATAGGCATGAATACATGAATGTTCATTGTAACACGATTATACCTTTCATATATTTGATAGTTCTTTTAAACTTATATAATATATTTAATATGTGAGACCTAGATTCTAGAAGAAATATAGTTTACATTAGAAACAGACTTTTTTATAGCAACTTAAAGCTTCATTGCTTTAAATCAGAATACTCCTGAAAAGTCCTTTTGAAGTAAACATTTAAAGTGTTGTTTGCTTACTCCTCCATCTATAGATCCCTAATGTGAACTGGCTTGCATTTGAGGATTTTAAAATCTTGGCAATAATGCAGTTTAGTTCTGAGAGCAGTATCAATGGAGAAAGGGAAACAGTTGGAATATTTGCCTTTGGATATAATTTTAAGAAGAGTAAATGCAAGAAAGTACTTATTGGCACATATTGAGAAAAATCCCCCTGCAGTGAGTCTCAGGATACCCAATTAAGATAAAATTAAATCATGCAAATATTGATCCAGTTAAATTTGCCAGGGGTAAGTCTTTTTATCAGTCAAATTTCTTTATATCAAATAACAAGGAGCTGTAAAAGCTAAAAATGTTATACATATATATATATATATTAATGAAGGGAATAGTAATAATGGAGAAAAATATTTTTATTTAATTTTTATTACTTGCATTGGTTATTGACTTATAGTTTTGCTTATTATGACCAAACACATTTAAAATATCAGACTCTTTTCTTCATGTTTAGCATTATCATAGTTAATGCTCTACCCTCAAGGAGCTAACAATCTTGCTTGAATAAGATGAATACAATATAGGTAATTTGTACAGACCTAAATATGGTAGATGTGCCATGAGCATTATAATGGCATGTGGTCTGTGAAAGTCCTTAGAAAATGTCTATTAATGATTTTATTGATCAAAATAATTGGTTATACTTTCATCACTGATTAAAATCACTCTTTGGGGAACTTCATCTAATTGCTGTAGGAAAATATGTATTTAATTCCACAAGTGTGTTTGAATGCCTGCGAGTCTCAATTTCCGAAGCGAGATTTTTTTTTTTTCTTTAAGGGCATAGTTTCCAAAAGCAAATATCTACATGAAAAATTTTGCAATAAACCAAACTCAAATAATAAAAAAAATTCCTCCCCAAGAATGGTGCAATTAGTAATAAATTTGCTTGACATTATTTTCATTGCCATAATCTAATAAAAGCATCTGATAAGAAAAGTAGCTGATTTATTTCAAGCCTACCAAATTTTACATGTCTGTATGAGTACAGACCACATCAAAGTAGTCACCTTTAGAGATCACAGTGACTGCTGTTGCTGACCCTTGACCAAAACACTTCCAGAGTTCCTCTTTTGTAATTGCTCTCAGAGCTTACAACACTTCAGGAAAATCCTCAGTAAAGAATCCTAATCCTGCGACAATGGATTCAATTTTTGAAAAGAAAGTTATGTGCAGTTCTGTATA
Source organism: Eonycteris spelaea (assembly GCA_003508835.1). NCBI lineage: Eukaryota > Metazoa > Chordata > Mammalia > Chiroptera > Pteropodidae > Eonycteris > Eonycteris spelaea. The sequence goes on from PUFA01000003.1 coordinate 4,080,642, forward strand.
GTGAATAAAATGGATAATGAATCTGGTTAGTAGAATTCTGAGCTAAAAATGAGGCATGATTACAAATGATTGCAATTGCTCCACCAGACATTTCAAATAGATTTCACACAGTAGCACCTTTATTGAAATAAGTATATAAACTTTCGAAGAACCTATTTTGCAGAGCAATATTCGTTTTTGGCATTGGTATGGTATTGACATTTAAACCATTTTATAATTCCTTTCAGTACAACATTGGGGGCTGGGTAGGGTTTGCTGTCCTGAATGTTGAAGCAGAGTTGCAGGTCTCTCTGCCCAGCCATTCTGTTTCTGCTAATCTAGGGCTCTTCCCAAAGTCACTTCAGCACTGTCCTAATGGAGCACTGACCACAGTTCCCACCTCTTCTTCTGGACTGGGTGAAGCACAGAACGCTGAAACTTCCCTTTTCTTCACAGAGCAAAGGAAGCCAGAAATCAAGACTGTTTCAAAGAGTTGGAGTAAATGACAGTGAAAATCACAAGGTCACCAATTTCCTCAAACTTCATCAATTTGTCAAAATTTGATTAAAAGAAAATGGAAAACAAGTTCAATAAAGGAAGACATGCAGCTGAGAGATGTGTGGGGAGAGCAAAGGATATTTTCACACTAAGACGCTAATTGTGTGCCCATTGAAGACCTCAGTCTCTTTGGAAAATCAGTGAGCAGACACTTTTCCTCTCCTGTCTGACTAACTTTTCTCTATAACTTGCTGCTCATTTTCCCCTCCTACTTTCTCCCTACCCTGCCTGACTGTCTATTCCTTGGGCCTCTGCAGTACGCCAGGCAATGGATAGTGCTAATCAGTCAAATGCTAGCTTTGATTTTTTTATTCTCTCCTCCTCACTCTTCTAAAGGTAAAGATAAGGTCAGTTTTTCTCCTTTAGCTTTTCATATTCTGTCCTCATTACTTTTCAGGCCATACAGTGAGGAGGTAGAGCACGCAAGTTGAAATCCCAGCCTAACTCCTCAATAGCTTTATGATCTACCTCACAGAAGGGTTCTGAGGACTGAATGTGTTTGTGCACTAAAACCTGTAACATGGTGCTCGGCCCAGAATAGGCTCTCGCCGAACGTTAGTTATTATTGTCATTATTAGTACTTTATTTTCACGGTGCTCAGCAAACACAAGTCTCTCTATGCCACCACTGCACAGTCCACTCGCTACATATATTCAAGGTCTTACCTCCTCTGGCCTGCATTTAGGCTTGTGAGTAGGAGGGAAGAGGAATGCCTGTCACCTTCCAAGACTTTTATCTGGAACAGCCTTTATCTCTTTCACTGTGGGGATTTTCCCCAGGCTCTTTTGTCCTCTAGTTCAGAGCTTATTTTGCCTCCCTTTTGTGTTACATTTGCTTCTATAGGGGGGTAGAGTTGCCCTATTTACAAGAGTAGCTATCACCATGGTAACTTGGTATTTTGATACAGGCATGAAACAATTCTGAGGGAAAAATAGGTCCCTTATTTTTCAACGTTGGCATGTAGATATATGGGAATCAAAATACTTGCCCAACATTATAGAACTGGTTCAAATGTCAAAGCAAAGAAACAAATTTTTTTTGATATTTTAAATAAGTATTGAAGAACCACAGCATGCTAGCAATTGAACAGAACATTCTCACAATTAATTTCTGTCTCTTAGGCACTAATGCTTGCAGGCAATGTGGCACATACTTCGGTGAACTCATTCTTGAATGAAAAAATTGGTACCCATGGTCAAACAAAGAATTGTTGTGTTCACTCCAATTGCAAAAGGCATTGTGAAAAATGTCATTTGGAGTTTCCAGGATACTTTGATTGTTTATTGAGAGAAAACCAGACAGAGCATTTGAAAATCAGTCTGTTCCTAATGGTTGGAGGAACATGGTTGCTGTATATATCACTTATAAATTGTATATGGAATGAGGAGTGGGCTAGCTTTGATTATTAAGTGCCTATTGTGTTCCATGTTCCCTACTATAAGTTGCTGGCATAGATTAATGAACCCCTGCCTTTGGCACCCTTTATTTGGTAAGGAAACAATTACAATACAATCTGATGTCTCTGTAAAGAGAGCTACAATATGCTCAGAGAAGAGAAGGAAATGAGGCCTCAGAATTCTGAACTGTATTTTTAAGGGTGGCCAGCTGGTGAAATTAGAGGGAATAGACTTTATGTTAGTTAGATACTGGTGACACTACTATATATTTGCTCTCTAGAATATGAACGTCTTTTATTCTCTCTGCCAAATAAGGGCAGGCATAATCTCTACCTTGGCATAGCCCAATAACCTAGGTATTTCTAGGACTAGACTTGCTGGCAGATCCCATGTGAATTCCTACGCTGAACTATTTTCAATTTTCCCAATGTGCCATCATTTTTCTTACCTTTGCTCATTTTGTTTCATCTGTCTGAAACCTCCTTCTTGAACCATGTCTCCTCCTCGGTCCACTCCACATGTATGTTCCTTTATGAAATTTTGCTATCCTTTAGACCTTAGCTTTGATGTTTCTTCCTCGGAGTAACCTTTGCCGATGTCGAGTGTTCTAGTCCTCTTATTTGCTCCTCTGCTCCTCTGCTCCTCTTTACCTTCCTTTATATCAGTACTTATAAAAGTGTTTTATCATTATTTATTTTTTTGTCTGACTCATTCAAGTTCCCTCACTCCATTCATTCCCTTCACTAGGAAATAATCAGTATTGTTCTCCTTTGTATTCCCAGAGCCAAACTTAATTTTTATTAAATAGATATACAAATAAATAAAAGGACACGTTGTCTGTTATAACTGTCCAGCAAAGGAAAGAATGACTTAGTCTCATAATGATGATTTCTGGGGGAGTTTGTTATAGAGGGTCTTTCTGCAAATTATTTCGGGGTTTTTTGGTCATTTAATTATTGAATTCTAAGAGTTAAATATTCTGTGCAATTTCTTTGTCTATGTATTTTGAAAAGATTTTCTTTAAGGCTAAAGTTTGCTATTCATTTTCTTTATAATGTCTCTTGGGGAGCAGATTTTAGTTTTGATGAAGCCTAAATTATCATTATTGTCTTTTGTGCTTACTGCTTTCTGTGAGATCTATGCTTACATGTTATAAAGATATTCTCTTGTTTTCCTTTAGAATCTGTATGGTTTTACTTCTTACATTTAAGTCTATGATCCATCTCAAGTTAACTTTTGTATATGGTGTAAGGTAAAAGTCAAGGTTCACATTTTTGCATCTGGATATCCTGTTCTAGCACTGTTTGTTAAAAGATTTTTTTCCACGTCAAATCATTTTGGCAAATTTGTTAAAAATCAATTGACTGTTATAGGTCATTTTATTTCATTGATCTCTTTGGTCTATCCTGTAAGAGTACTACACTGACTTGATTATTATGTCTTTACAGTAAGTCTTGAAGTCAGATAGTATAAGACTCCAAAGTCTGCTGATGTAATGGTCAACTGGATAAGAACTGACATCTTAATAATAGCAAGTCCTACAATTACACGAATATAGTATATCTTTCTCTGTATGCAGGTCTTCATTTTCATTATGTTTTATGGTTTAAAGTATAGAGGTCATGCATATCATATGTTAAATTTGTATCTAAATCTTTTATATTTTTGTCACTAGTATAAATCGAATTATATTTTACTTTTATTTTCTAGTTGTCTGTTGCTAGTACATAAAAATACAATAAGTTTTATACATTGATATTATATATTCTATGGCATTGCTAAATTTACTCATTCAATTTAAGAATATTTTTAATATATTTTTAGAATAGTCTATGTAGACAATCATGTCATCTGAAAATAGAGACCATTTTCTGTCTTCGTTTTTGAATTTTATATCTTTTATTTATTTTTTCCTGCTTTATTGTTGTGGATGAGCCCACCAATACAATGTTGAATGAAATCAGTGAAAAATCCTTGCCTGTTTCTAAAATTTAGGAGAGAAGTTTTTAATGTTTCATCATTAAGAAATTTTTAGCTGTAGATTTTTTTCACAGATGCCCTGTATTTGCATTGAGGAATTTTCTTTAATTACTAGTTTGTAAAAGTTTTTTTAAACAGCATAAATGACTGTTGAATTTTAGAATTTTGTTATATTCTTTTTCTGCATCTATTGAGCTGACTGTATACCTTTTCTCTTTTATTCCAATAATATAGTGAATAACATGAATTGATTTTCAAATATTAAACAAATCTTGAGTTCCTGGGATAAATTCTAATTTTTTATGGAGTATTAGCCTTTTCATATATTGGGAAATTTGATTTGCTTTTTTTTTTTTTTGAGATTTTATGACAATGCTTATGAGCGATATCAGTCTGTAGTTTTCCTCTAATGATATTGCAATGCTTTGACATCAGGACTACACTGGCTTCATAAAATGATTTTTGAAGTGTTCACTCTTCTTCTATTTTCTGAAGTAATCTTTTAAAAATATTTGTTTGATAGGCTTACCAGTAAAAGCATCTAGATATGATGTAGTCTGTGAAAGAAAGTTTTAAATTATGAATTCAATATTCTTAATAGATAAAGAGCTATTGTTTTTCTCTTTCATCTTGTATCAGTTTTGATAAGTGATGTTTTCAAATAATTTCTTTTTCATCTGAATTGTCAAGTATATTTTCATAAGTTTGTCATAACATTCTCTTCATTCACTTTTAAGTCTGTAAAATTCATAGTGATATCATCCTTGTAATAGTTAATTTTATGTGTCAACTTAGCTGGACCATAAGGTGCCCAGATATTTGGTCAAACATTGTTCTGGGTATTTCTGTGAAGATATTTTGGGTGAGGTTAGCATTAAAATCAATGGACTTTTAATAAAGCAGATTGTGCTCTGTAATGTTGGTATACCTCATTCAATCGGTTGAAGGCCTAAATATAAAAAAAGCAGACCGTCCCCTGTGCAAGAAAGAATTCTCCAGAATATGACCTTTGGATTTCATCTACATTATCGGCTCTTCCTACTTCTACAGAAGACTGCTTTGGTCTTGACCTGAAAAATTCACCCTCTTGGCTCTCCAAACTGCTGGCCCATCCTACAGATTTTGTACTTGCCAGCCTTCATAATCACACCAGCCATTTCCTTATAACAAATTCACAACAAACATATAAACAAATATTTTATTGGTTTTATTTCTCTGGAGAACATAATGCAACCCCTTTCATTCTTGATATTAGTAATTGTTTTCTTATTCATCAGTCTTGCTACATGTTTGTCAATTTGTTTTTTTTAATTGTCTTTATATCTGTCTTTTTCTATTTTGCTATTTTCAATCTTATTTTTATTTGTTTCGTTCTTCCGCTTACTTTGGGTATAATTCAATTTTTTATTAATGTAGAAACTTAGATAATGATTTTCAATCTTCTTTTGTAATACGAACATCTAAAGCTATTCATTTTCTTCTAAGCTCTATTTTACAGCATTCCACAAATTTTGGCACATATTTTATTATTCAATTTGATGTAATGTCTAATTTCTCTGTGGTTTCTTTGACACATGAGTTATTTAGAAGTTTCCTATTTAATTTCCACATATTTAAAGTTTTTAACATAGCGTATTGATATTTATTTCTACTTTAGTTTTATTGTAGTCAAACATCCTAATCTGTAATGTTTCAATTTTTTTGAAATTTATTGACTTGTTTTATGATCCATCATATGGTTTACCTTGTTGAACATTCCATGAACACATATAAGGAATATGTATTGGGTATCTGTTCACTAAGGTCAATTTGTTCAATAGTGTTGTGCAAATTCTTCCATAAAACTACTAATTCTTGGTATAATTGTTGTATCAATCACCATGAGAGAAATGGTAAAATCTCCAATTCTGATTGTTGATTTGTCTATTTTTCTTTTCAGTTGCATCAATTTTTGCCTTTGTATTTTTAAAGTTTATAGGTAGGTACATAGACTTAAGATTGTATTCCTTTTTGATGAATAAATCATTTCATCATAAAAAAAAAGTCTCTCTTTTTCTCTGGTAACTACTTCCTGTCTTTAAGTCATTTTTTTCTATTACTAAGACAGCATGACAGTTCTCTTATATCTACTGTTTTATGGCATAGCTTTTTCCATATATTTACTTCTCAATTATCTTTGATTTTCTATATAAAGTGCATCTCTTCTATACAGCAAAAATTGAGGTCTAGTTTTCTAAATTTTTTTCTGGCAATCTCTGCCTTAGAAACAAAGTGTTTTTACCACTTATAGTCAATATTAATATTAACATAGTTTTGTCTATCATTGTGGTGTTTGTTTTTTATCTATCTCATCTGTATTTAATTAATTAATTTAATCTTTTTTCCTTTCCTTTTTTTGAGTTAATTAAATATTTTTTAATATGCTGGTTTAGTTTTTCTAATTTTTAAGAGATTATGTATGAATCTTAAAATTTTCAGTCTACTTATAATCAATATTGTTCTAGTTAATTTAAATGTAAGAACATTGTAACTATAGTTTTGCCTACCAATTCTTTCATCTTAATGTTTTCATATATGTTAAGTCTACATATATTATAAAGTTCACTGTATATTGTTATAACATTTTCAATTATCCTTTAAGGAAGTAAGGTGAAGCAGAAATATATAATCTCACTACCTAAATGCATCATTTGTGGTGCTTTTCATTTTGCCTAGTAGATCAGAGTTGTCATAAGGTGTCTATCTTTCAGCCCGAAGAACTTCCTTTCACATATTTTGTAGTACAGGTCCGATATAGAAGAATGTGCTCATTTTTGCTTATCTTAAAATGCCAATCTTTGATTTTGAAGAATATTTTAAGTGGATATAGACTTCCAGGCTGCCAGATTTTATATGTCAACAATATGAAGATGTTTTGTCATCTTTTGGCTGTCATTGTTTCTGAGGAAAGAAAAAAATACTATAATTTATATCTTTGTACTTAATATGTTTTTTTCCTCTAGCCATTTTCAAAATTTTTATTTTCTTTGTTTTTTTATTAGTTTTATTGTGATCTATCTAGATGTAGTTTTTTGTGTATATTTAACCTACTTAGTATTCACTGATCTTCTCTGATCTTTAGGTTATATTTTTCATCAAATTTGGAAAATAGTCTCTCTTTCTGTCTTATCCACTTGATATTGTTTCACATGTCACCAAAGTTTTGCTTATTTTTAAAAATCTTTTTTCTCTGTGTCCTTCAGAATGTACACTTTCTATTGATTTATATTTAAGTTCACAGATACCTAGTGGTGTCTTAACATCTAGCTATTAAGCCAATCAGGAAATGTTTTATTTTAGATATTGTATCTTTAATTGCAAAAATTCTATCTAGTTCTTTATAATAGTTTCCATCTGTTAATTTATTATTACCAAATTTTCCTTTAAAGACTTTGTTCAATAATTCCAACATCTCATTTATCTTGGTCTTGAGCATTATTAACTGCCCTTCTCTAGACTATGTGACATATTTTTCAATTTAAGAGGAGAGCATGTCTAGTAATTTTTGACTATATACTGAATATTGTGGATGACATGTTGTAGAATTTCTGGATTTTTGAAAATCCTTTCAAAAGTGTTGATATTTTTCCTGACAGTTAATTTGCATTCTGACTCTAAATTCTCTCTCTCCTGTGATGGGCAACAGATGAAATCTTTCCAATTGTTACTTCTGCTGAGTCCCTGGGTGACTCCCTGTGCATGCTTAGTTCAGGCTAATACAGTCATGTATCCCATAATGTTTCGGTCAATGATGATTCATAGATATGACAGTGGTCCCATAAGATTATAATGAAGCTGAAATTCCTACTGCTCTTTGAATTAGTAATACCAAAGCTTTCTGCTTAAATTTCAGCTTCTCCATGATATGTGAACTGATTTCTCTCAAGTTCTTTCTAATAGTTGCCTAAATTTATAATCATTTTATATGGGAGAGGTAATCCTATATAAACAATTCTGCAATTATCAACAGTAAAATCTGCCAAAATGAACTTTAATTATTTCTACACTCTGGTTCTCTACATGAAATAAGACAAAGATTCAGCAATTTATACCCAGACATTAGAGATTAAATATAGATTTCTTCTTTATTTTATAATCTCTCCCTGACTATAGGAAATTTTAACTGTACCCATAATCTCTATTATCTCCTTTATCAGTGGCTTCTCAGATCTTTACCTTTAGACATTATTACTCCTCTCAACTCCAGATCTATATTTCCAATTGTCTCCCATTCCTATTCATAAAATGACATTTTCTTTGTGAAACCCTACCCAGCTATAACCAATGCAGAAAACAAAACAAAACAAAATAATAACAACAACAAAAAACAAAAACACTTTCACTCTAGGCTCCTGAAACATTTTATTTGTTTTTATCGCATCACTTGTCAATCTAATTTGTATTTTAGCTACTTGCAGGTTCTCATTTCCCCAAATATACTACAAACTTTTTATTGCTAGGTGTCATGTCTCATTTATCTTCATACTGTTAGTGCCGCATTTATTATTTTGTTCAAACATATTTGAGAAAAGAGAATTCAAAGGGGGCAAATTTTCACATGATTTTAATGTGTGATAAAATGCTATTGTCCCAAGAAAGATTTATGCTTTTTAGAAAGTCAAATGCTTTGTTTTTTAGTAGGCCTCTGTAAGACGTTTTGAGGAATGTGAGAGAAGTGACACAATAACCTATTATTGGTAGACATACTTATAAAGACAAATATTTAATTGCTAATTTTGATGTGACTTCTGTCTCATCTGCTAGTAAAAAGGAAGGATGACTTTCTTAAAAAGAAAACAAAACAAAACAACAAGAACGACAACAACAACAGAAAGGTATTTGGTGAGTTTAAATGATGAGTTGTATACAATTTGGGAAGAGTTATGCAATATGTCATCTCTTTTTTATCTAAGAATAAGGGTTGCATCACTTGAAAAGCGATCACTTTCTAAGCTCTCTCTTTTTCATCAAGAAATAGGGTAATAAAATAGTAAGAGCTAACATTTCCTGAGCATTTACTGAGTCGTTACTGTATATTCAATGTACTGTTCAAAGTACTTCATACATATTAACTCATTTAATACTTTGAACAATGCTATGAAACATGTATGATTATTAATATATTTATTTCCTGGTTGCAGAAATTGAGACTTAGGCTGAAAGAAGCTAAAAATATTTTTAAACCTTTGTTTTTGTAACCAAGAATTTTCTCTGTGGGTATAGAGTTTAATCTCTCCTTCCATGCTTATTTCTGTTACCTTATTTTACTCACTCTTTGCTTCTTCAGTCAATACCTTGTGTTTGCCTTTCATGCATTTTACCTAAAGTCATTTAAATAGAGATATTACCAAAAATCTAATTTTTCTTTATGCTTACACATACTCTCCATTCTCAGCCAATTTGCCTTTATCTACATCACCACAATGAGCTTCCACTTTGTTCGTTTAACTGTCATACTTACCTGTCACTAATGCTACTTTTGACTTGAAAAAAATCATCTTTTTCAATAATACAAAGCAGGAAGCAATTTATGTCGCAGAACAACAATCCTTAACCTATATTTAATTGGCTGTCCTCCATGTTGAATTCTGTGTAATGGTAAATTAATGTGAGTGATACCAAGTAGAGATTGATTCGACACTACCAATCTCATTTCTTCTAGGTCCTTAGGTCCTATGACCTTCTGAATAGGGATGATGGGTCTTTTCTGTTTGGGTTTATCCTGTCGCCAGGTGCTCGAAATTTGAAGTTTAAGATGCAGTAAAGATTTTTACAACCTCATAAGGTGCTCTTTACCAGAATACAGGAAAACAGTATTGTGCAGTACATGAAGAGCAATTAAATAATAATTCATTGACATTTCAATATCAAGCATCATATTTGTCTTAGTATTAAAAACTAATAATAGTCTTAAGTAACATCATCTTGTTGTGAAGAGACAGCATACATTTGAATCAGTATTTTTAGTTCAATCTGCAAAGAGCTGGCACTTACTCAGGAACATGGAAATGGCAACCAATAAAAGGAAAATGGCCCTTCTCTGAGATGCCTATATGAGAAAGTATTATTAACAATAATGGAAGTTAGTCATTCACACTGAGAAGGCACTATACTCATAAGTGCTCTTGAAGCAACATGTCAAATTTGCCTGTTTCTAAAGTTCTGATTTATTCAGTGCCTTATTCACTTTGTAATAATGTCAGTCTCTGATATGCATTCTGTAATTACACCCACAATAACCATTTCTTTTTGTTTATAAAAATAACCATTAGTAAGCAGCTGAAATGTAATTTCCTGGGGCAAAGATCTAAGAACTGATAGATAGCATCCTTTTAACTCTTTGTATGATTTTCAAACCTAAGTTCAAAAGATTAAGATTTCTGTTTGTAATGATTTCTAAACTATGCTGCCCCATCAAGTAATGAAATTAACAATAATTGAAAATAACACGTATATTTAATCAACATGTGAAGATGATATTAAAATCTAAGTGTACCTCAATTATTCAATTAATTTAAGGAAAAAGACATTCCATTTCTTTGAATTTTCTGGTTAAATGAGTTTTGAGCCATTTGTGCCAGATGTATGAACCAGTTCACGTACTTTATCTCATTGGATTACTTTGTATTTTTTAAACCATAGACATTTACATACCATTGGTTGTGAATTTAGAAATCAAATTATTCATTGAATGGTCAATAGTCTTTGGAAAAAATTATAAAGACAGAAATTAAAGTTTGCACCAAATTTCATAGATGGAAGAGAGTAATTCTTCCCAGAAAAATTATTTTAATTATTTCAAATATAAATTTTAATTTAACATTTAGTGCCAAAAAAGTTTTGGAAAACAACTGGATATTGAATTTATGTAATCTTGTTTTAATAGGTGATGATAAAAATGCAAATATGAAATTGCCTCTGGCTCTTTTAGCTAACAGAATATATCTTCTTTGATTCATTTATCCCCCTTTATACATATTCATACTCTTGCCGTTGCCTGAAAACTCAGAGGTAAAAGTAAGGGCCTTTAGAGATATCTAGGATGCAACTGGTAAACAGATTAAAAGTCATGATATTTGGCAATGTGCCTTCTTCTACTCTATTTTTCTCATTGCCTATGCTTATCTCCATATAGTTGCCTTCTGTCTCAGGTAAGCACTACCTTGTCTTTCCCCAGTGAACCAGAATCAATTTTATATTTTATTTTAATCTGCTTATTTTAAGAAATTAAAGCCACCTATTCCACATACAGAGTGACATATCTTTGGGTGAATTTTCAACATAATATATAGCTTTACCCTCTTCAAATAGCATATTTATTTGAGGAGCTTCTTGTGTAAGAGAAACCAAGTTTAATAAAGATTTTCTTTTACTATCTCTTCATGACAGTTGATCAATATTATGTACATAAAGAAAACATTTAAGTGAAATTAAATCTTCCTTTTGCAAGAAATTCTTAGGCCAGACTCTTTTTGGGATTATGAACCAATTAATTTTCCTTGGTTTCTCTTTTAGACTTTCTGGTTTCTACTTATATTTCTTAAAATTTCTTGGGTTTTAGTTAAAGAAAATAATTTTGAGCCAAGAGTTAAATTTAGTACAAGGGTTCAGGAGTCTTTTTTGGAACCACACGTGGCAATGAGGGTTGGTACTAAAGAACGTCTGAAAAGAGGCATGCACTCCTGCCTCAAGGAACCTGCTGTGCTCTCTCATTTATGTTTCTGTGCAGTTGCTGGATTAGACCCTATTGCAGACCAGATTCCTTTGTTTCTCAATCCATATGATTGAAAGTGGCTGGCGTTTAATAACTGCACATTCATATTGTCCCCATTAAGAGATGAGCAAGATAGAGTCGAAGTCTTATTTGCTATGAATAACACATTTTCAGAGGTCAATTGGTGTTAGTCCCATTCATTCTGGCCTGAAGGCCGAATCATGTTGCGCAAACATAGCTGCTCCTGTTAAAAAACACTTAAGTGGTGGGAAGAGCTTTGAAGACAATAGAAGATACCTGAATTTTGATTCTCAAATTACTTACATGAAGTTTTGACTTACAAAAGGCATAGATAAGTGGAATATTAGATTAATCAGTTCTATTAATTGATTTTTAGTATTTACCAATGACCAATCAGATAACATTCAAATAAATCTAGAGCTTTATTTAAGGAAAAGCTAGAATTGGCTTTGGTTTGCAACCCTGCCTATTGACTCCTACTACTTATTGTCCAGAGATATTAACAATATTTACCCATTTGGAATTATATTTGATAGCAAATCACATAATGTATCTACTCTCTTTTTATTTTAGAAATAATTACTACCAGACAGTAGTATTGCTGAAAATGCAAGCACATAGGTTCGTATGTAGTTGTAACTCCGAAATATTAATTGTCAACCCTGACACTCATCTCTGATGTAATGTGGCTCATTCTCATTTGGTTGAAAACAGTGATCATAGATGAATTGCTGAGATCATGGTGTTGATGAAGCCAAGATCAAAGATATAAGCTCTGTGTGGGCCAAGATTTTTTTAGAGAGGAAATCAAAAGCCAGAATCTCAAACCTCATTTATTCTTCTTGTTAATACATAAGATTAAGCATGAGGGAAACTGGTGATATTAAATATTAAAGGAACTTCTGTATGCTTTCTTCTATATCTAATATCAACTTCATATATAAAGTGAATTTCTCTATTTAATCAAAAACACCTTTGTTAAAAATAAATGCAACAAATCTATACACTCTGGCTTTTAAGGAAATGGACCCTCTTCACTTTCAGCTATTAATCTAAAAAAGTGTACATAGTGAGCTAGTCATTGTTTAGCCAATCCCATAACCTAGATAAATTATAACATTTATTATTTAGGAACTCTACAATTTTTCATTAACTTGATTTTGCTACAATAGCTAGTTACCTGATGAATTGCTTAATTCAAGTTCTTAGCTTAGAGAAAGAAGAGAGAGAAGGAAAGAGATAAATAAGTATTTATTATCTTAGAAGAAAAGATGTCTTTAGGCCCAATATAGTGTCTTTTACTATGAGAACTCCAATCAGTTTTGGATACCCCAAATCACTAAGTTTTGAAACTGACTGGTGAGACAAGGGGCGTTTCACGAAAAACAAGCTAGAAATATTTGGGAATTAAACAACATGACAGTATGCCTCAGTGAATATTTTCTTAGAAATTTGAAGTTATTCTTAACTAAGGCCTTGAAAACCTGGGTAAGAATTTACCAGAACTTGTTGATTTTATTGCCACAGTGTATAAGCAAGTGCCAATAATTTTAGGTAGCTTTGATCGAAGAGTTTGACCTATTTGGGATCCACATGAATAGTCTTACTTAGGGAATGTAAATTAAAGATAGAGAAGATATTATCTGCTACCATACCTAAAATATTTCTTACACAATTGTGGAAGAGTGAGGTGATGACTGACCTCCCTATGTCTTCATTTTAATACATAATAGGATAAAATATACCAAAAAATACTGTGATTTCTCTATTAATACCATTTTATATAAAGTACGAGTATGCTAAAATACACATACACATATGTATATTTTAAGGTCTGTTTCTATTCCTGGATCTGCCTACTTCCATTTTAGGTCTGGTTTATGTTGCTGTCTATGTCTCTGTCCATCAAGCAAGCCAGTGAGTTGTGTCAGTTAACTCCCCATCGCCTTCTGACACGATTCTGAGAGCAATCTGAGTGCCATTTATGCTTTGATGTACAGATTTCCTTTCAAGCAAGTGAAGGTTCCATTACTAAAACTAGAAGAAATAGATTTCCTTTTCTACTGGGAATCAGAGTGGTCTATTGTCTCTTTGATACACTTGGATTTTCTTTCAGGGACCCTTTCCACTTTTAGCACACTATCTCTTTCCTATCCTAAAGATCAGTTATTTTCTAAACCAACATCTCTCTTAAAGGGACATATAATAATTTTCATAATACAGTTATTAGATAAAACATAATCACATTAAGTGCTGAACCATCCTAATAACAATAAAAAACAATGAAATAGCCACATAAATGTGCTTTCTTTGGACCTTGACACAGGACTTTATGAGACATTTTATTTTATTTCATTTTATTTTATTCTAATTAATTTTATTTCCAGATTTACTGAGATTTAATCAATATATAGCTTTGTATAAGTTTCTTGTACCATTTGTCTTTTAACAATTAAAAATCATTTTCTAAATTTCCATTTAAAATATTAAATTTAACAAAACTCTTTTAAGTACCTTTCACTAAAACCGGAACTCTTTGATTTATATGAATGACTATATTATTCTGCTGTACTATAAACAGAACTATAAGATTAGCAGAAAATAGATCATGTAGGGAGGGTGAGATATTTTTATTTGTATGGTTTTAATTTTACTTTTATTGACCATGGAAAACTGAGCTGAAGTTGTAGACTCATTTCATAGGCTTATTTATAATAAACAACTGCTGTGATAATCATCAGTCAAGGTTAAATGATTAAAATAAAAATTAATATATATATACATTTATATTACACAAAAATCTTTCATATACCTTTCTTTTGCCTCTCATAAGAGTCTTTTAAATTAAGTACATGACAGACTTTGTTATTATGCTCTTGATACATTTAAGTATTTAAGTATTCCAACGTTGACAGAGTTTGGTGGGTCATATGTGGTCATGTCATTAGTTACTGGCAATTCATCCTAGGATACTAATTTAGGACCTCTGGCTTCCAAAACTTTCTCTTTCCACTAAACTCTTCAGCATCCCTAATGTCATGAATCTAGCTACCTACTAATTTTTTCTAATAAGCAGAACAATCTATTCCTCACTCATTCTTTCATAAATTATATCTTTTTGTTTCTTGCCTTCCCTTCCCTTTTTATTCTGTGTGGCCTAGAAAAGAAATTAGGGTAGGGGGCTGACATTAATTTACTCAAAGTAATAAAACAATCTCAATATTTAAAGATATGCCAATTAAAAAGGAACCTTTGTTATTGAAAATTTAATGTGCTGATGCAAAGAAAAAGTGCAAACTGAGTAGTTGTATTAATTCAAATTCAAAATGAAGAATACATTTTGTGTTAGGATAGCTAACATCCTGAAATCAACATTATAAGGTCATCTTTCAAACACTTTATCAAAAGGTTGATATCTTATCAGACATGCAAAATTTATGAGAAGTCTGAAGTTTTGTGTTTTTTTTTTTTTTTGGAGATAAACCAGTTTTTATATATATTTATTATAAATTAAAATTAAAAAAATAATTAAAAGAATATGTAATGATTAAAAATACACAATTTTAGAATTAAACATGCCAGAGTCTTCCTTCCTCCAAACTCTGCAATCCACAATGTGATTTTAGGCAACTTTTTTATTTTTTGTGAATATAAGTTTACCTAATTGAAAGATGGGTTGATATTTGGATTGAATAATATAATTTATTTAAAACACATCAATAAATGTAAGATGTGTATAAAATAAAGATTGTTATCACTATTATGATATTAGGTTAATTTATCCTATTTTTATTTTTAATATATCTTTTTAGTGTTTTAGCCAGTAATCATCGATATGTACCACCAGATAACATAATCTACACACTCAGCTATCTGATCTAATTTTTTCTCAAAATTCTGTTCACTATTTATCTAAAAGACCTTGTAGTGTGCACAACACAATGGTAAGATTAGTAGGGAGTCAAAGATGTGGGACTTACATTTTAGTCTTTTTGACATAAATTGAATAGTCCAGTACTTCAATTAATCAAGAAAATATATAACCCAAATAATCAAGTAAAAAAAATAAAATCGCCCACTATAAATGAAAGTTGCAGCTTGCATTTAATTTTGAAAACACTAATAAATTATGTTTTTACCTTTAAAAAATATAGGCATACATTTTGAAAATCACAAATAGTATTTATATATTGCATATATAATTTTACTATAGTCAATATTCGTAGACTTTATATATTGCATATATAATTTTACTATACAGTCACTATTTGTAGACCATGTTTGTTCTAAAGTATCTTAATGAATTTTATAAAAGGTAATTCTTATATCTGACACCAACACTCTTAAGGTGATAAAAGAGAAGAAAAATGTGAATTAACTTTTAGTTTATCCTTTTCCAATTGAAAACATTTTTTCAAAACTCTGAAATTAAAATGAATTTTAAATTTGTTTTAGGAAATGCTACTTACATATATTCAGTAGGAATTAATACTCTGCTATGCCTTTTTACTTTAACAAATTACAACTTTCTGGATATTTTATCTTGGGGAACCAAACCTCTAGGAATTTTTTTCTAATTGGTGCCTTATGCAGCGCTGAATAGCACAGTGTAAAACCATATCTAAACTTCTGTATGTGTACTCTAATAGCATTTAGGGCATGCACACCAATCAATTGGCCTACTAATATGCAATTGCATGAAAATTTTATCATCTAATTAGGATACTTAAGGAAAGCAAAAACATTTTTTAACAAAGAATTCAAATATTTGGGGGCATGACATTTGCAATCTGGATAGAAGAAACTCATTTAAATTATAGAAATATATCCTTAGAGGTTTACACAAAGAATTTTTCACCATCTGTCAGGAGAGGAGTTGTGAGCCTTCTTGATCAGATGGATTTTTCTCTCTTTCCTTGATTTTCTGGAATGCATCGTGCATTCCCCAAACCCTTTATTTCTTAGACTTCCTCTCCTCCCAGTTTGGCTGTGCATTAGGGCCTAGTGAGTTTCCCTATATTTTCTTTCATGCACACAGACCCTTCCATATAAGACTGACTGCTGTGGGCAAACACTGGAACTAACACAAATAACTGTACTTTTAGATGTCTCCTGGATTTTCGGTGTCCTTAAGAGTTTTAGTACTTCTGTTTCAATCTGCCACTCCCATTGAACCAGCATTTCTGCTGAATCTTTATTTGATTTTCACAAAATACCAGAAATATACAATATGACAAACAAAACAAAACAAAATCCCTAAACCATCCTATATATCTTTTATGGCAAAATGGAGGGAGTGCTTTATGCATAACAGCACAAATTGAAATTAAATATCAAATGTCCCTCATACCCCAATGCTATTTAATCATATATCTTCTTTTACCTTTACCTCTATACTCTCCCCTTCCTGCTCTGTCACCCAGTTCCTGTGCAATTTAAATATGGTACTTTTTATTCACCTTTTTAATGTACTGTCTCAATCCCAAGAAGATATCTTCCTAAGCAAAGACTTATTTCCTGTAAGAGAAATTCTTATGACACATGGTTTAATTTTGTTTTCAATATAACATGTAATTAAATGGCTAAGTTACCAAAGTATAAAAACAATTAATAAGCATTTAGTATGGTGTACTTCCCAGAACCTTCTTGAGAAATGAAGAATGTACTTCCCTCGCTGATAAGAGTGCTGCTGGCAGATGACCCTACTGACAACGCTATTCCAAGATTGCCTCCATCGAAGAAGGTCCACTCATCCAAGGTCAAAGTCCTTCCTAGGCAGCATGCATCCAATGACTTATCAACTTGGGGCTATATAGGTGCGGTACCCTCATCGCAATTTGACAAACCTGGAAGGACCACTGTAGCTTTATAGCAGCCTGAGTTGTCAGCTGAGGTCTTCTTTGAAAATGTGTAGTAGCCCATCTTCTCCTTCAGCCTAATCCAGCTTCCTTCACTCTCCTTCCATAAATGTTGATTCCCAAAGCCCTCCCTGATAAACTTTCTGCATGCCAATCATCTTAGAATCTACTTCCTTTGGAACCCGTTGTGGGACACAATCTCAGTGTTCCTCCATATGGCTACCAACTTTCTCAGTCAGATGGGATCCCAACAATGTTTTTAGTAATCCCAGACTGGTCCTTTGCTTGGGCGATTCTGCATGGCAGTTTTATTTGTTCACACAGTGGCTCTTGCGTATTTTGGAGTGGGAGCCAGGAATCAGAAACTACTGGCTAATAACTCTACCACCCTTCATCAAGTCTCTCACCTCCTTGGCTATATTTTCTTATTAAAAGAATACTTGTTATCTCTTTGACATTCTTGTGCTTGATTTGGGGAATGGCTTTATTTAATGTTCATCTGAATGGCTATGCTTTTTCTACCTTGAGACTAATGGGTGGTCTATTGGCTCAGACTATGGCTCCTCTGTTCTTCAGAAGCTCTATGATTTGTATCTTTCCTAGAAGACTAGAGTAGTCATGTTAGAAATAAATATGGCTTAACAATAGAAAATTAAACATGCCTAAACAGTAAAAAACAGTATCCATGAAAGAAAAAGGAGTTATTGTGTCACCATTTAATCATTTTATCCCACCATTAAGAAGTCATAGTTATAACAAATTATTTGAAAAAAAAAATCATCAAACAAACAAAAGGACAAACTAATAACTCTATGATCATCTTGTTTCTCTGGGTTGTGACCTAAGTAATTTCTGGTTAGCTAAGTACTAGTTTTCAGTACCTAAGAGATACATGCTCAAGGTTTCAATCTAAGTGGTATCTTTTGATATAGATATGCCATTTGCTTTTCTAAGTTATTAATTTAATATTTGAAACCTAACATTTATACAGCCCTTTAGAGTTTATAAAATATCTTCACATTGATTATCTCATTTGACATTTTTCAGGTGTGCTGAGTGATTTAATAAACTGGATGATACTGGCATTAAGTTCTTATAAAGAATGTAATCATGATTAACAAAGAACAATTTGATATATTGGTTTCTATGCCTTGTACATCCTGTTATTAAAGTTTTATGTTTCTTGATGACCTAATTTTTGAAAGATTCCTATGCATGCAGTCAAAAGGTTTAAGAGAAATGACACTATTAAGAAGGGAAATATTAGAAAGTAGATATAGAATTAGGTGAGCCAAACTAAAATGAATGATTCTGCTCACATAGCTGAGTTATTAAGTCTGCATTTTTTCATGCCCAAGTTGACAAGGAAAATCTCCAAAGTAATAAAATTTGATCTCTTTAGGATCTATCATTTCCAGACAATTTAGTCAATTTTTAGAATTTCTGTAGTTTCTGGTTTCCTAGACATATCTGGGTGTTCTTCCAGAGATGGTGATTTAAGCCAGCAGAGCTGACAGGTGTTGAAGTATTTTGGTCATTGGGACCTGGAATCATGTACTATTTTACTTCAATAAATTTGACTATAAGGGGCTAAATACATTATATAAAACATATTTAATACTGCTTTTAATAATGATTAAAGAGTTTAAAACATAGAATATAGAAAAGTAGCCTAAGATTTTCTTCAACTTTAAGAGGTAAAATAGTCTCGTATAAAGATTAGCATATACATTAAAAAGGCCAAAAAGAACATGTGTTATAGAACTGTAAAATTCCTATGAAAGTTCTGACTGAACTTTGACAATAATCTTTGAAAAATTAGAGCTTACACTGAAAGTTAAAGTGAAAACGCTTTTTGAGAGTGAAAACATCTTTTCTAAATTGCAAGCTGATCTCATTCTACTGTGCTTCACTTTATTGTGTTCCACAGGTGTTATTTTTTACAAATTGAAGACAAGACCCTATACCAGCAAAAAGCTTATAGCTTGCTTTATTGTGATACTCACTTTATTATGGTGGTCTGGACAGATCCTGCAGTATCTCTAAGGTATGCCTGTGTAAAAGGACGTGTTTATGTAAATAAATATGACTGTGTCTTAATAACAGTAGCTAACTTTTAAGGAGAGCTTATTGTGTTCCAGATCACAAGTATTGTTCTCACAAAAACCTTGTGATGTATCCGTATTTTACAGACAAGGATGCCAAGAGACTAAATTATCAAAGATTACGCAACCATTGAAGAGCAGAGGCAGGATCCGAATCCAAGAAGAATCATGGCAGTCTGTGCCTTCTGGTAAAGGTTAGTTTCCCTTCAAGGCACCTGAGTTTGTTTAGTGCTCTGGCAGGCCAAAAGTCAGTATATTGGAAAACCAAACTAGGTATGTTGGATAAAAACCAGAATAAAAATGCATCTTTCTTAGTGGAGAAGGATATGAGTTTCTCCCAGCAGACTAAATGTTTCCCCAGAGCTTGAAAATGTTATTTTGATTTCCAGAATTGTTCGGCTTACAACTAGAAAATGAAACATTTGGGCCAGAGATGGCAGGCGGGTCTCGTTGCATGCATGAATGAGATACTGTTGACGGTGGCTGATAGTGGAAAGATGCTTTGAGCAGCTTTCTAGGCCCTGGGTCAGCAGGGCACAGTGCTGCCTGACTGGGACTTGGGAAAGAAGGATGAATAGGAATGCTAGGAATATACCAGTTTTGGTACAAACAGTGAGAGAAAAGAACTTAGTAAATATAAAAAAGTATTTTAAAAAATTCCCTCATTGTAGGGTCTCTGATTCCTCTTCCTTCTGCCTGCATCCTCACTAATGTGCTCAGTGTATCACAGGATATGTAGGTTTCCTTGTAAAATATATGATTTATTTTTAAAATTTAGGTTGAAATAACAAAATTTAACTTCAGTATGTAAATTAAAGATCTTTGACTGTGTTGACATCCAAAAATGGCAATCCCATATGGTGCAAGCTAACATATAAATGAAACAGTGTGATAGAGCTACTTTTTCCTTTGTTCACACAGCCCTGTAGCTTTTCAGTCATGCCTGATGTAGCCAAGTGAAAGATAAGTGTGAGCTCAGAAGCCAGATAGTTGGGTTTAAATCTTGGCTCTACCACTTACTAGCTGTTAGTGGACAAGCCATGTAACTTCTGCTATGGCTTCTCCATCTAAAGAAACTGGGGAAAACAAAAGCAAACTTATATAACATAATATGTACTTCATAGGCTCAAAGATACTCTGATGTTAATGCTTGTTACCAAAAGGCACTGATGTGACCTTTCACACAACTATGGCAGCATGCCACCTGGCTGAAATTCACTCAATAGT
Source organism: Eonycteris spelaea (assembly GCA_003508835.1). Taxonomy (NCBI): domain Eukaryota; kingdom Metazoa; phylum Chordata; class Mammalia; order Chiroptera; family Pteropodidae; genus Eonycteris; species Eonycteris spelaea. Next base: position 4,101,520 of record PUFA01000003.1, read on the forward strand.
TGCTTCTTGATCTTAGAATTATTAACTTGTGGGAAAAATGTAAGTCTATTAGAAGTGATGACATTCAGTAATTAACTGTCTGTATTAAATGAGCTAATATGCAATGTGAACAGAACAGTGTCTTTGCACATAGAAAGAACTCAGTATTATTAAAATCTATCGATATTGTTGCATGTGTATGTACGTATGATTCACTTGAACCTTGCAACAGCTCAAGTTCAGTATAATATCTAAGGCCATGCTTTCTCCATCCAAATAGAAAAGAAGTCAACATCAATTTGTAATGTTCACATGAGGCAAGGGAAGATAGGGCATTGATTCAGTTTGAATTACTCTGAAAGTCTCAGAGATCCTAGTGCCATGATATGAGCTAAGTATAGAAAGTGCAAAAACCCTGGGGCAAAGGAAAGACATTTCTTTCGGTCTGTGGTTGTTAATGCCTTTATTGATACTTAAAGATCAAGATGAAATTAAAATAAGAAGATAAGAAAACTAATGAAACAAGAAAAACATTATTAAAATACAGTCTCGAGTAGTCCCCCAAATATAGAAGCCATTTAAGATTTAAATAAACTAAATCAAAAAATGTACTCATCCAATGGTCATGATTCTTCCCTGATCCCAAATGTTACTACAATAAATGTCTTTACCAAACACAATAAAAACATCTATTAGAAAAAGTAGAAACTCTAAAATTGTACTATGCAAACTATCTTTCCCACAAAGTTGAAACTGAAAAAATAAACTGTTATAGATAAATGTATATGTACTAACATATACATACAAGATAAGGTTATGTATACATACAAGATAAAGTTGACATTCTTAAACTTGAAGTTACTTATTCAGAGTATGTTATTTGCAGAGAAAGATCAAGGAACATGTTACTAGAGTCTGACTAACATCCATTTAGTAATTAAATTTACCATGCATTCCTGAACATGTATTTTTAAAAATTATTCTTGAGGTCAACGTGTTCAAACTTTAAAAAAACTGAATAAATGAATCCAATATATTAAATACACATTAGTTTAGAGTAATAGAATACATCCCAAATATCTGTCCACCATCGTGTTTCTGATTCTCAAGTATTTCAAGAGATTTAAGTTGTACCTGTAGTCAGCACAACTATTTGTTGTAAAAGAAATGAGGAAAATCTGAATTCTTTTAAATTTACAAATAATCTTCCCTAAACTCATTTTAGTTGCAGCAGCATCATCTCTTTTTATATCCACTGAACTCTTATCTAGACTGGTTAACAAACAGAAAAAAAAAATGGTGAAATATGAGGTTTTATTACTAACCTTACAGAAGCTCTAATGATCAATGAAAAAGTGCATATCTATAGCAAGACCGAATTTGCTGCATCGAGAAAAAAAGAGAAATGGCTTTGTTGCTTTCTCTTTGAAATATCCTCTTAAAAGGAATCAATCAACTGATACTTTAACCAGGAAGGAGGGTTTTATTTGTTTGTCCTTGTTGTTGAGCACAAGATATTTGTCAATTTTTTATATTTGTATTATAATCTCATATGAGAAAAAAAATGACAGTTGAGGACAGTATGAATCTCTTAGGTTTTTCAGTTTTTCCTTTGAATATGAAAATGATTTTTATTCTCCCATTGAGAATAAACTATAGTGGATTTTAAATAAACAAATGTAACACCACTAGGTAAAAATGAGAGACAAAAGTGACCCAACTTATTAATGCCTTTCTGTTTTTATTCTGAGGTCAATTCACATGCTGGTGGCCCAGAGATACCCTGAAGAGTCATGTGAACAATCAGTGAGAGTGTCTTCTCTTTCACTCAGTTCACTGAGGCCACCTCTAGAAATACATGATCTGAGGTTACTGATTACAAAGACAGTGAATTGCAAAAACCAAATTCTCACGAAGATTGATGTTTTGGCCAATCCTGTTATTGTGCTTGTTGAAAATGACAATGAGATAAAAAGATTAAATTTATATGTTGTTTACGAAGATGTAAAAAGCAATATTATTATAAAATCCTGAACAATAAAGAGATGGACCACGCTTTATCAGGTAAATGCTAACCCCCACTCCCCGCACCCCCCCCCCAAAAGAAGACAGGTATTGCTATATAAAAATTAGTATTAGACAACATGGAATTTAAAGCCAAAAGCACTGAAAGTTGACAAGAGGATAGAACAGTTATAAGTATGGATCGACATGATGTGGAAAGCCACAAATCCAAAATGCTAGTGGGAGATCTTAGTAAACCTCTCAGAAACTGATCAATAAAACACTAGGCATTTGAAACACAAAAATAACAGGTGTAGAAAAATGCAAACATATAATCAAGTGAATAAATATGCTATATCAATAAATCAAAAAGTTAGTTCTAACAGAATAGACACTTTTAACAGCTCTGCTGAAAAAAGTGGGAAAAAAAGTCAAAGAAAAAAGGAAACAGCTTAATGTATGAAAGGTTTTTAAAATGCTATGTGAAACTTTGTGAATAAATTTTTTAAAAGCTAGATCAAATAGACAATTTTTCAAGAAGAATGTAAATTATGAAAGCTGGTCAAAAGAAACATAATGGTTGAATATACTAATTCCTACTGTGGAAAACCTATCCCCACAATAGTAAGGTTATAGAAAAATTCTAACAAATTTTTATGAATAGATAATCCCTGTTTATAGAAACAACTTCAGAGCACACAAAAAAATGGCAGTCTTCTTAATTCTTTATTTGAGGGCAGCATAAATCTCAGACTAAAATTGAGCAAGAATAGTGAAAAAACAGAAAAGTACATGAAAATCACATATAATTGAAAATTCCTAAATAAAATAGCAGCAAATCAAATACATCAGCCCATTAAAAGAATAACATTACAACCAACTATGGTTTATTACAAAAAAATTTTATTTGATATTAGCAAGTTCAATGGCATAATTACTATATTAATCGGTCAATATATTATCATCTCTATAGATGAAGGGAATGTATCTTATTGAATGGAACATGTATATTCACCCAATCTCAAAGTAAGTTAGATATATCATGAAATGTATCTACACTTATAGTAAATATTATCTACAATGGTGAAATATACAAAACCTTTCTATGATGACAAGAAACAGTAATGCTTATGACCGACATTACTACTAACTATACAGGCAATAAACTATTAATCTTGGAATGAAGGGAAAAAAAACCCAGTCATTATTTGCAGTAATGATTATTTGTCAGGAAAATCCAAGAGAATCACCAAAAAGCTATTAGAATACAAAAGTAAAATAAGACAGAAACAAAATAAATAAAAGTGGATAAAATTTCAGTACAGCAGTAAAAAAGTCATTCAATAAATGCTGTGAAAAGTAGATTCCACTCACACTAGCAATGACAATTATAAAACACTGTAATAAAATGAGACGTTCCATGAAACTCAATGAAAATGTATATATGATTTAAAGAGAGAGCTATTATATAGTATTGAATGAGATAATAGATGAAAAGAAACTATTAACTTTTCACAACTCCAGAAAATTTCCTATAAAATTGTCATGGAACAAACAAAATGTTTCTATAATTTATGCACAAAAGAAATGTGGAAAAAGGACATAGAAATCTTTAATTAGAAGAAAAGAACAATGTGGAGAATGGCCCGTCAGAACTGACATCCTAGTATAACAATCTAGTATTGTGCAGGAATTAAATTTTTTAAAAAATCAGCAGATCAGAATAAATGATCTAGAAACAAACATGCACTTATATGGGAATTGTATATATGATAAAGTTGGCATTTCACATGATTGGATTAAGGATGGACTTTTTAACAAGTGGCGTTTGGAAAATAGACCGTGTTATCTAGAAATTTTTATAAAAGTTAGATTTCTACTTCATACAAAATAATTTCCAGGTGAATTAAAAAGTTAGATAAATGTAAAACAACAGAAAACAATATAGGATAATAATTTTATAATTTGGAGGTGAGAAGACCTCAACAATCTAGAGTTAATACTGTCAGAGTAAACTATATAAAATAAAAAATTTCAGTGACAAAAACATCATGGACAAATGTACAAGATTAGTGAAAGACCAGGAAAAATGCATTAAATTAATTCTAATTAATTGGAAGAGCCAAGTCATTTAATAGGGAAATTAGACAGTTCAAAGAAACACAAATGTCTAATAAACATACAAAAATCACAAGTCCACCTCATTAGTAATCAAAAAAGTCCTAATTAGCACTATCTTTTTTTGCCCATCATAGTGGCAAAACATTTAAATGTGTAATATCCAAAATTATTGAGGATGAGGGTCTACAGATTTTTTTATACAGTGTTGGTGGGGATGCCAATTGGTGCAGTCTTTAATTAGGACAATTTGGCCATGTGTCATTAAAATTTAAAATGCACACACATTTACTGTTTCAGAGATGCACACACATTTAAAATGCACACATATTTACTGTTTCTAGCCACTCTGTATGCATGCCTTTTATTGTCAATGTTGCAGAAGAGATCTAAATCACTAGGAACAACCAAGGAAAACGTTTTTCAGGATGGGGTCTGTAAACCACATTGATAAATACAGTTTTCAAGGTTTTATTACATCATATGGCTATAGTCGTTTTACAGAGTACTTGAAACTCGTACTGTGGCCTCACTTAAAGGCTAACTTCCAAAGAAAAAAGAATAAGGCATTGGCTAGATTGCCTTATATTTTGTGGTTACTATTTTCGGCTGCATGAAATCCTTTTGCCAAAGGAGGAAGTTGCTGGCTTTTAGAAAGCCTCATCTTCTTTTAGCTAAAAGGCACTTTGAGAAGTAATGTTAAACCATTTATAATTTCAGCCATGTTTAATTAACTTCCACATTCTTTAATTCGGCAATCTCTAATCTCCAACCATCTTATTTAGAGAAATACTCCCATGGAAAGAGACATGGAAGTTAACTGTAGTGAAAAAAAATTGCAAACAATAAACTACTTAGAAAATGGTTAATTAACTATTTGTCCACAGTAAGGAATATTATGTAGCAAATAAAAATATGAAAAAAATTTCCAAGACACATGCTTGGTACAAAAGGCAAGTTACAGAAAATACATTGTGAAATCCCACTTTCATGAAAACAAAATAAAATCTTTATAGAAATGTGTGTACAAAAATGCTTATTAGAAATGATTAGAAATTATACATAAAACAGCTAACAGAAGTTCCTCCTATAGCAGGATAGGTAGTTTCCATTTTTTATTAGTTTCCTAATTTCTTTTGAGAATAGTCATGTACTACTTACTACTTCTGCAAAAAAGTAAGTTTTGAAAAACATGAATGCTTACATTGGTGGTTATGTATATACAGAATGATTACTGCTTAAAGTTATATATATATATATATATAATTAGATAGAGCCTATTATATATCAATAATAATAAAAATTTAATTGGTAGCATTTACTAAATGATGAAAAATTTAAAAGGTGCAATGTTTGAATTTAAAAAGATAGTTCAGTTTTCATTTGGATGTATGGCAACATAGAGGCACAGTCTAAAAACCCATTTTAGAAAAGATTATTCCAATTAGCAAATTTATTAAGTTTCAGTATGAAAATTTCCAGAGGCAAGCTCTGGCATTTAATTATTAGAAAATTAACACAACAGTACTGCTTATAGGGTGAACTGACAAAAACCTAAATTTCCTTGTCTAATATAAAATAATCTTTTTATTAAGAAAAACACATGGAGTTAATAAGAGGACATATACTGTATACATTTTTCAAACTGTACAGTAGAATATATAGTGTGAAAATAATCATGAAAGAAATAGAAAAATAGTGAGAATTCTTTCAAGTCTCTTAAAATTCACTTTTGAGTCATGGTAAGATACATGAACAACTTCACAAAAATTTAGTAGATTGTTTCCCTTTTTTGTCCCTGTGACTATATCAGGGTAGTACTATATTGTAAATCTGAAATTTGCTCAGAGTATAGATCTTAAGTGTTCTTACCACACACACACACACACACACACACACACACTGCACACGTGTGCGCGCACACACACAGTAACTATGTGAAGTAACGGATGTATGCATTAACTTGACTATAGAAATCATTTCATAATGTATACATATATCGAATCATCTCATTGTACACCTTAAATGTATACAATTTTATTTGTCAATTACATCTCAATAAAATTGGAAAAAAAATGGTAAAGTCAACAAATGGAAGTCAGTCAAACCAAAGTATGTATTTCACTACGTGCATAAAATAATGGCTTCAACGAATTGCCTGAGAATTCCGGGATCCACTGAAGTTTCAGGGCCAGTCTCATAACTTTTTACTGAGGTTTTCCTTTTGCTGGTGCGCTAAGGAGAAAGGCCTGGGAGAGTCAGTATAATGACCATAAGCTTGAGCAGAAAGGACTTAAAGCACAAATGATATTATGAATCGTAGAAAGTTCACTGAAGTTAAGGAAGTGATTTGTATACCACCATCAGTGTATAGATTATTCCTGTGTCACTTGACATTTTTCTCCCATGAGAATGAGGAGGTCCTCCATGATTCTCTGTTACTGTTCACGCTGATATGCTAAGGCTTCAGTGGTGAATAGTGCAAGAACAAATACAAATTTTTGTACTGTTGTTTTCAATGAAACTCCAGTACATGAGATTTTTGCAATATTCAAAGCATCTCAAGTAGAAAAAAAAAAGTGCAAACCAGTCACCAGATCCAAAATTAGCATTTTATTCAGAATGCTGGGGTCAGAGGTGTATCATTTATATTCTGGTACACAATACAGAGGCAAAGCTGTTGTCAGAAGTCTCTCCAGTTTAAAAGCTTTTTTTTTTTCATTTTTTTTTTTTAAAAACACACACTTAGTGCCACCAGTGTCAGGCCGCCCCTTTCTTTTCCTTTCTTTCCTTTTTTTTTTTATTTTTTGGTACAAATTATGTAAAACATTTGTGCTAAGAACTTTTCTCCCTCCCCAAACAACGAAAAAAGAAAATTAAAAAAAATTAAAAATTAAAAATTAAAAATTGAGTATTCTAACTACAGCTCAACAATTGAATCAAATGTCACTTTGTTTGTAAATACTTTATCCATAACGAAAGATATAAACATGCAAAAAACCTGAATCCATTGTCCAAATAATACATACACATGTTCTGAAGTTTCTTCACTTCTCCATAGACTATGCCAATAAAACATTATGTACACATACCATTTTTACAGTGAAGTGGAAAAAATACAGTAAATAAAAAAAGTGTACATGGATTAAGACCAAAATGTGTCTAACATTCTAGTTTATGAAAAAATTCAAATTTTGCTACAAATCGATGATATGAAAACTCCCTTTATTTGCAACCAGCTGCGTAAGTTTTAAGATTTTAGTGAAAAAAAAAATCTAAAGTCTAAAACTAGAAGTAATGTACATTTTCCAATCTCATGGTTTCATCCCCAAAGATAATAAAATCTCTCCATGAGTTTTTGTTTGTTTGTTTAATTCTGTATTTTAATAAAAGCAAATGCAATGTAACAAAAACGTGTTGAAGCATATCATGGTTTAACTTACTGCTCCCACCACAAATATTTTGTCTTTTACTCATCATTTCAGAAATCAGTACCATTAAAGCCTTAAACATAAAACTAATTCCAATCTGAAAAAGGTACAAAAAGGCACATAAAATCCCAGTGCTTCTGTACTGTAAAATTCAAGTGTAACTGAGCTCAGTGTTTTTCCAAACAGTATTGGATCACTGATATTCCCTCTGAGCCCAAATTGGTTTGCAGCCTATGCCCAAGCCTCCAGCAAGCACTGTGCTAGTAGACTACAAAGTTAAAGCCTAGCTTCTGAATGCTTTTTGGGAATATCAGTTGAAATTGTTTGTACTTGTCCAAAAACCAAGTTCACCCTGAAGTTCAGTCATCACCTCCACCATACATGTCAGCGAGTTTCTTGAAGCGTGGCCCCAGTCATTCAGGTAGTCATAGTCCTGCTCACCACCACTACTTGAGGAATTAAGGGAGCTCAAGGATCCAGCGGTGGAGCCACTGCCTTCATAGTCAAAGACTAAGAGGGAGTCATATGGTGGAGCTGTGGGATCATTGTCAGCAGCTTTAAGGCCCTACAATTTGGAAAGACAAAGAAAGAATGAAGAGAGGGTTACAACTGGCAAATTCAGGAGCACATCCTCCTGTTCCAAAGGATCAAACACTTATTTGTAAGTTTCTACCTGAAGACCATATTTTCAACCCATAGAAGTTGGGGTCATCACCATGTTTCAAAGTTAGACAAAAACTAACTTATGTCTTTCCTCTGCAAAGAAAGACCCTTAAGGCATCTAGCTCAGTGAGGCCAAGACATACAATGGGAGGTGGTTAACTGGAGAATGTGTTTATCAAATGGGAAAAGCAAATGGCAAACTGTTTGAAGCTGAGAAGGGAGAATCTTAAATGAAATCTGGTAATGCATCTGTGTAATAGTGCATTGGGCAAGATTAATTTTGAGTGGGTAATTATTGGTGGAGAAAGTTACATGAAATAATACACAGGGCTGTGAAATCATGTGATACATGGATCCTAATTTATCCAGAGTGAGTGTCAAAGGATTTTGACAATGAACAGGTTGAGTATGAATTATATGCAAGACAAAGAAAGGGACATACATATGAGTGTCCTATAGTTCTTTCTCTCTACAAGCTTACAATCTAGCATAATGGACATTACTATATTATGAAATAAATGATAAATAAGAAACAAAACTATAAAGGCTAGATGAATGTCATCAAAATGTAAAAAAATTCAGATAGCACTGAGATCTAGGAGTTCAAGGAGGAAGTGGCATTGTATTTGACCTGAATTTGGAAGTATATCAAAGGAAGAATAAAGACAAGGCCAGATGTGATTACAAAATAAGGAAGATTACTCATTGAATCATTTATGTTCTTCACAAAACATAAAGTGTGAAATTAATTGATAAATTGTGAGAAAAAAGTATTATTTTTTAAGAATACAATGATTTCAAGCTCCCACAGGCCCTAGAAAAGTCATGCTCTAATATCTATACGTAGGATATATATTGGGTGGAGAAAGGGAATTTTGCCAAACACACACACACACACACACACACACACACACACACACACACATCCTAGAAAGAATTTAAAAATAAAAACCAATGTAATTATATCTAAAACTTAACTCCTATAAAAATGTTTTAGTATATAATTCATATATCTGCAGTTAATTCATAATTATGCGCCACAAAACTTTTAAGGATTTAATACTAGGTCCTTTTGGTGTTTTCTCTAATTTTTCCCAATTCCATTCTAGTACTCCCAAGATCTACCAACATCAGTCTTTAAGCAATCATTATCTTTGTCCACAACTCTGCTTTTTAAATGCTGGTGGCCTTATGGTGGTCTCACTTATCCAAGATGCCATGGACCGTCCTATCTTAGATTAATCCTTCTGATCCACATGTATTTTATGAGGACATGTATGTGATTTTTAATTTTTTTCACCTGTATGTGTTCATCTATTGATTTTCAAGTTTATAGAGGAGGAAGAGGAAAAAAGAGGATGAAAATTAAGGCTAGCGATTAGACCCTGGGTTGACATCTCAATGTGGTATTAGCTGTGAGGCTATAGCTAAGTTCTATAAGTTTCCTGTCCTCATCTGCAACTGTATAACCATGAGATCATGTTGAAGACTAAATGGAATAAAGGGACCCCAAGGCTCACCACAGTTAGAGCTCAATGAATATTAGTTAAAAAGGAAAGTTTAGGGTAAACTTTTGAGTTTAGAGTAAAATTTCCTGCTTTGGAATTGAAAAAAAAAAAAAAGTGAAGGCATAATTTAAGAAACAATATGGCAGTCACTTGACTGCAATCAAAAACAAGAAAGAAAAGTACATATGACCAGTTTTCCCACCTCCAGATTGTCTCAACCAACAATCCTAATCATTTAAACATCATTTTTTCTCACATCAGGTTATACTACTTGTAACCCAGAAAATACTTGTGTAAAATAAAATAAAGCAAGTCTTCAACAAACTACTTCAATATATATATATAAAAATTTTAGAAAGGATTTTATCATATTTATAGAATAAACAGGGCAATTCTGTCAAGATTAAGGACCACAAGCATTTACAGTTTCTCAGAATTCATAATTCCGTGACATATTGTGTTACTGTCCTTGATGATTCACTCTCCTTTCTCCACAGGGGAATCACAGGCCCTCGCTACCACAAGTGCCTCTCTGGAGCCGTGTTTACTTCCCAGCCCACACTCAGGCTGCGCTACGGGACTGGCGTGGGCCAATGAAATGAAAGCAACAGTGCAGAGGAGATTTTTAAAGTGTTCTCTAAAGTGTTTCACCAGATCCCTCTCCCTTCCTCCTCTGCCAAGAGAATGGCCTGCCCCAGATGGGTGTTTTCCTTCTGCCTGGATCCAGAAATACAAAAGACATCAGGAACCAAGCCACTGCAGGCCCACAGTTAACACATCACTTGAGAAAGAAGTAAGCCTTTGTTTTGTAAGCCAATAATGCCTTGGAGTTGTTAGTTACTGCAGTCTTAGTTCACAAAAGCCCAAGAATTCATTCATTCATTTTGTTTGCACTTATTTATTCAATTCAAGACACAGTTGTTATCTATATTGTAATGTATTCTGCTTAGTGTGAGGACACAGCTGTTGATAAGGTAGATACAGTGCCTGCCTCCCCGGAGTTTATATTCTTACATTAGCATGTGCCCTTCTATCCTTTTCCCTGTGAAGTCTAGCAACTGTAAATTTAAGCGATTCCTTTCGTTCACCTAATTCATCACTTAATTCCTTAAGTGATTCCTTTAGTTCAGCACTGTCTAATGTGCTGATCTTTCTTAGGTCCAGTCCACACATGAACTGGACCTAAGAAAGATCTGAAGAAAAATTAAGATCAAAGAAATTCTCGATAAGTAAAATGGGTCTCTGAAGACAAATTTTAAGTTTTCACTATGACCTTAAGTAAAACTGCTTTCTAATACAGACGACAGGGACAGTGGCCAAGGTTACTGTGTTCAGGTCATCAATTCAAATTTTAAGCAAAAATACATGCAGAGCCCTATCCAATCCTTAAGGTGTCAGCACCAAACTGGAGTAATGGAAAGGTTGAGACTAAAATTAGCTCTAAAGAATCGATGGCAGGGAATCAAGTCTGTCTGGATTCAGTGGAGAGAAAAGCAGTGGCCTGTGTGTACTGTGACTTAGGAATAAACACTAGAAGTTGTCTGGTCTTCACTGCTGTTTAAAAGATCAGAGACTCTTCATCAAGTGTAAGACACTTAATTCAATTCCTTAAAATAAATGTAATGCTGGTGATAATCTAGTTCCATACTCACTATTGAGAGTCTCAAAAATATTTGTTTCTGTAAAAATTATTTTTACCTCCTGCCTTGGTTTTCTGATTATCCTGGTGGTTATCGAATCTGTGTTTTCTTTTTTTTTAAAGTTAGGCCATAAAATCCATGAGAGATCACTGTGCTATACTAGAGCATCACAACTGTCTCAGGTTCTAATAATTATAAAAGGGCAAAAACCACTGAACTTTTCAAGAATTCTTAGGCAAGCCATCTTTCTAGGCTGAAGGTTAGTACTTTAAGTCCCTTCTACCTGGATAGCTCTGATTTTTATCCAAGAATAAAATGGGACTCTTGGATGAGGCATTATGTAAACCCTGGGTACTATTTTGGTAATTCTAAAAAAATCATAATCAAGTCCTGAGAAGCTGACAGTGACAGGCATGCAACCAGAGTGAATGAATGAATGTACAGAAGAAATCCAGTGGGCCACAGAACTTTCTGGTCCGCCTTTACTGATTCCTTAATTCTTAGGTGTGGATACCTTTTCACATGATGTGTAACAAAATACTGCTGCCAAGTTTACAAACTAACTGCATAGTTCTCTCTCATCAAAGTTTGACTAAATCTAGAAGAGCATGTGCTTGTTTTGCTGTTCCCGGACAGATAGATCCTGAAATCTGGATAAATCTGAACTATTTTCTATAGTTTGAGGTGCCTCTGTAAAATGAAAGAGCTGTGGTTCTTGCTTAATTTTTGCTAGGCTTGTATTTATAGACTTCTGATCCTACACTTTATGGGTGCAGACATGCTTTTATAGAGACTATAAAACCCACATTCTTCAGTGGAGGAGCCCATGAGGGATATAAGAGGAAAGAGGTGCTACCGATTTCCCGACATTTTGTCTTCTATTGTCTCAGTGCCACTGCCTCAGTTGAGGTCCTCATTATACCCTCCTTGGACCACAGCAAAAGCCTCTCTAACTGGTCTCCTCTCCCCAACACTATTCTTGCTTCTTTTCTATAGGCCACTATTGGTTTCTCTTTCAGACATTATTTGATGTCATTCTCCCAAGTAAAACTCTGATTGCTCTCTATCACCTATAAAAGTATTTCCCAAATAAGGGAGGAGTTCCTCTGGGAGTATGCAAGATGATTTTTAATTGGTGCACAAGCTCTTTAAAACAATTCCTTTTTATTTATCTTAAGTTAAAAATTATAAGTTTAAGTAAACAATAGCCGAAGTTTGCAGACATGAAAAAAATTAGAAGATGTTCCTCAAATACCTGATATTTGGGTAACCTATAGGATAAAGTCGAAAGTCTTCAGAGGCACATTCAATGAACCTAGACTGTTCCCCTACCTCTCTGTTTCAGCTGGTCTCAACTCCAGCAACCACAACTGATCTGTTCACCAGAATCATCTCTAACCTAAAAAAGTCACGTGCTTATTATGTACATCCATGCTATGGGCATATTCACTTCTGCTAGCCGAAATGTGTTTCCCTTTGTTTGAAATGTCTTCTCTCATATTTCTCTGTCTGTTTAATATCCATTGGTTCATCCATCCATCCATCCATCCATCCATCCATCCATCCATCCAACCAAGCCAATTAAAAATGTCACTCCTAACTACATGGATTTCCCCCCAGCCGTGACTGGAAATAATTCCTGGAGTCTCTTTGGTCCCCTTTAATTTTATTGCCAAGTTTTGTTTACACTAGATCGTGACATCCCTTTCTGCAGAGGTTATTTGAATTCATTTCATATCCTGCCGTCCAACACAATGCTTAACATCCTGCAGGTATTCTATGAGGTAACTTTGTACTGCTGTCTTAGGCTTAGTTTTTTACTCAGCATCTTGTTCATATTTATATTTACTTTTAAGAAGAAGCTAGGATCTAGGTTTAAATATATGTGGACATACAGGTTAACCATGTTTATATTACAGTGGAATTCTGTGACTTATCAACACCCACATTACTAAGTCCCTCTCTGGGAATTTCATTTTACTTAAAGCAATTTTTTTTTTTTTTGCAAGGAGAGGTTTTTATTTGTTTTTATTTACAATTAGAGGACAGCAGAAAGTTTTCACTCCTGTCAGATAACTTGTGATAGTAATTAATATAATAGTGATAATAATTAAGAGATTTTATTATGTGACAGGAACTACGCCAAGTATTTTTACATGGATTATCTCATTTAGTCCTCACTGCAATCTTAAAAAGTAGCGCTAGTATTATCCTCATTTTATATATCAGAAAACTGGAACTCCAACAGGTTAAATCCAAAGATCCTGACCTTGTACAAGGTGAGAGAGCTGTTAGGTAAGGCAACTGGATTTGAAACCAAACAATCAACCCCTTTAAAAGTGGATGGAAATATTTTTAAAAGGGCAAATTAAATTTAATAAATAGGAGATAAAAGGCAAAAGTTTTAAACTTTTCAAACAAGTTATTCTAGAAGTGCCCTCCATATGTTTTAAATGATACTAATCAAAAGTCAGTCTTTCAACAGAAGTATGCCCTTGGTTTTTATACTTTTGAGATAAAGAAATATATAGGATTAGTAAAGTTATTGAAGGTATGCTAATACCTACTCTCAGGCTGAGATTAAATAAATTTGTTTCAACTTATCACCCTCTGAAGGTCATGTTTAAAAATCTCAAAATAGAATGAAATTCTCTAGTTGAAATTCAAATATGTGTGATTTGTTTCACTTTACCTATCAGACTGGAAATATTATCATTTTTGATATTTGAGGCAAAATTCATTCATTATTTAAATAAACAAACTAGAAAGTGTTCTCATGAGCTTACCTATTCCTCACATCTATAAAAGACACTCCAATTATAATCACCACTATATTATTCTTACTTTAGAACATTCAGTACTATGTTAAATCAAATAAGAACTGGAGATAAAGAAATCTGTTTGCATTTTAAATGTATTTATAAATGTATTTATAAAATATGCTAAGTTCTTTTTAAACATCATCAACTGTTTTAAAACTTTACATGTATTTATTTTTATCCACCCAGTTACAGGAAGATATTGAGTAAGTCTTCATGGTTGTTTTAGATGGAAGAATCCATGTGGTACATATGAGTTTTATTTCTGACTAAGGTCTGGTGATAGTTTCATCTCCCTGAATTTTCCCACAAAACTGACCATCACATCTCCTGATAATCTTTTTAGTTGCTTTCTGTGAAACTTTAACCTCTTTTGACTTTTTTTCCTGTGTCAAATGTAGGGCATTACTGTGTAGAGATGTTTAGTCCCCCTTCTCTTGCACTGTTCTCTATCTTATAATCACATTCAGTGTCATAGACTCATTGCCATTTGGGGGATGATTTCCAAATGTGATCCTTTCATCCATTCATGTACTCACCAAACCAATGTGTCCCACACAGCCTCCCTGGAATATGGGAGGGCTCTGGGGGGAGGCAGAAGGGTAAACACCGGGATAGGAGTTCTGAAGAGAGGTAAGTCCTGGGCAAGATGGGAGGCCACTGCATGGCACCTACTCCACACCGTATACCTTCTTGGAGTGGTAAAAACTTAGTGAAAGAACTAACATCTAGAGAAAGGGTGAAGGGTATCCCACACAAAAAGAACAGCATGAGAACAGACACTAACACAGAATTATGAGCTGAGCTTAGGAACTACAAGCAGACATCTCTGTTGCTTGTCTGTAAGAATGCAGGTTGGGGAGAGGCCTGAGGTGAAACTGGAATTCCAACCAGACCCAATGGGCCTCCTATGTCTGACAAAGTAAAGCTTCAGGTATCAATGTTTGCTTAGTAGAAGGACCATGCTAATAGCAAAGTAAGCAGCATACACAGAGAATCGAGATCTAATTTCTTTTTTTATCTACATATCATTGGCACAGTTATGTACACACAGTAAACATCCAATAGTTACTTGCTGAATGAATGAGTCAAAACTAAGCTCAAGATAATTTCAAAATGAGCCATTTTTAACAAACAGACAATCTCCAAATTATGAATTGATTGTATTCTAAAAGTTAATCTGCAAGTCAGTTTGGCACAAAGTTTTTCATATAAGTATTGACACAGGTTCCTTATGGCTTCAAGCCACTTTTTAGGCTCTGTACTTGGGCACTGTTTAGGGGAAAGGAAATTCCAAGTGAAAATTCCTACTGTAACTCTTTCTACTGTGGCTAGAGGGAAGAGTTGGGTAACAGAACCTTGTTAACTAGATCTGCTTCTTTACCTTCTGAAGAAAATCCAGTCCCAGTAAAAAAAAAAAAAAAAAAAAAAAAAGAGATGAATGAACACATGCATAGACACAAACACATACACACGAACAAATGCAAGGCACACACTAAGACACCACTCGGGACAACCACGTTGTTCTAAGTTACATTTTCTGAATGTATATAAAGTGAAAGGCTCCCTATTTGGGCCCCAGTGAATCCCCATCGACTACAAATCGGTGATGCTCATAGCTTCATGCCCTTACACACCTGCCACACTATTTAGAGTCCCTAAAACAAGAGCTAGGCAACATACTAGATTCTTAGGTTACACAATGGTGAACAAGAAATAGTTGCCCCATCCAGAAGAGAACATACATGCTTCCTGTGAAAGAGAAATACTGACAGTTATACCCCAGTGGTGGGGGCTATGGGCATAAGCTTCTTGCGACCCTTCCCGGAGGTATCCAAGAAGCCTTCACAGAGAAGGGGATGTTTGTGCTGAGTCTGAAGACTAAATAGATGTCTCCATTTCCATGTTGGTCAAGACGGTAAGGGCTTTGCAGAGTTACTTTATAGTCAAAACTGTGATGCTTTTGAGAAACTGTCAATAGCTCAGTGGGGCTGCAGCACAGGAAGGGAATGTGGTGGGGGGAAGAGGCAGGAATCAGATTACATAGAGCCTTCAAGTACCACTTACTGCTTCAACTTTATCACTGAGAAAGAAGCATGTCATGGGTGGGATGAAATAACACGGAATACTGATACTTCAGGGACAGGCAGAAGCATTCAGTTAAGTATTTGTTGAATCATACTGAAGTTAGAATTTTTGCTTTTAAAAAGTCCGTTCCTACATCTACATTCAGAAGATTCACTATATCTTGAAAGCTGACAACTACAAGAATAACTAAATAATTTCTCATGATGACAAAAACAATAAGTAAAATCATCGGCACTCTTGCATAGTCAAAACGATCTGGTCATATATAAATATTCCTGCAAATTCCCCTAACCAGGACTATGTGTAATATACTGGAAAAGTCAGGGCATATTTTTGTAGCTAAAGAAGTTTCTGATTATTGTTTTTGCTTTCCATCTGCTTTTAAATCATGTCTACTACAAATTAACCTATTACCTATTTAATAGAAGTAAATATATATGTTCAGAAAGCAGCATGCATTTTGGAAATAGAAAATAATAATAGTTGTAAAGATAGATAAACATTCTAACTGCTTCAAAACTTTTTATGTTGTTGTTGTTTTGTTTTTTTTGTTTTTTTTTTTGTTTTTTTTTTGTTTTGTTTTTTTTTTTTTTTACAAATTGTAAGTATATCTAAAAACCTAAGGAAAACTGATCACATATACATAATATACAACTATTTCAAGGAAGCCCAGGACATAAGACTCTTATTAGCGTATGACTGAAGGTAATATATATGACAGATGCATTCCACATTGTAATGCACTGGGACCAATTCTGATCTTGGAGATACTGAGTGGGAGAATATGGCCAGAGAATATGAGACCTGCTATATATTCACAATTAATATCAATATGTATTGCTCCCTTATACTTATAAATAAAAAGTCAAAAGCAGAATTGCAGTAAAACTACACACATGATCAAAAGAGCAGCATAAATCATTTTACTTCAAAACTTAAGTATTAAATATAGCAAAACTCTTGGTCAGTAATGAACTAAAAGAAGGCCATAATAATTTTAACAGTGGAAATCATATCTGTTATATTCAACAGAGAATTAGCTGCCTCTTACAGAAGCTCTTAAAACTCCTCAACTAGACAAGTATTTAAATCACTTACATAATATTTAATTTAGCTGCTCTTTCTACTAATCTCATTTGATGGAACTCTCTAGTCATTGGTAGGTGCTGAATTCTAACCATTTGTGGATTCAGAGTACATACAGTGTGAGGAAAATGACAGTGAACTATTATTGCATTCATCAGTGCTAAGATAATTGAAATATACTATTTAATATTGTTAGTATATTTATTACTTATAATCTAGGGAAAATCCTTTTGGAGATAATATGGCTAATACATGATATTATACATGAATTCATGGTAATATACATGAATGTCATTTACAAATGCAGAATATTACTTGATAGATCTCTTTTTGGCTAATCAAAGTAATGGAATCTCTCCTGTTACTGAAGCCACATTTGCTTATGAGCAAAGAAAATTTAAGAAAAACAAGTGTGTTTTAATGGACGATAAAGCAGTATTGCAAGCAATTTGTGGTCTACATAGAGCTAACCATTAGCACAAAATAAATGCCCTTATAAAGAAAGTGAGAACCTCTTTGTACCTCGTTAATGAAATCCCCGATGTCCCAGGGTGCGGAGCTGCAGATCGGACAGGGTACTGAGGCTCGGCGTGAATGGGCCTCTCATCCAGTCGTCGGATTCCTACAGGCTTGATGGCATCAGGTTCCACAGTATCAGGCTGCTGAAGCTGGCTCAAGTCATAGTCCTGAGAAAGACAAAACCAAAAACCCATGGTAGATGTGCATAAAAAAATTAAAAAATTGCAACCTTTGTGTTTGAACACATACCCAGAATGCATAGAAATGAGCAGAATTTAACATAATGGAAAAGTTGCCACTATGAGTTTTTCATGTTATGATTAAATATTTCTTTCACACAGCTCTTTCTTCTGTGTTTTTCATTTCTACAGTCTGTGCTCCATCTGTTTTACTATGTTCCTCATCAGTTTCCAATGGAAAACAGCAGTGACACGAGGTCCTACTATAAAATGACTAAAAAACTGACTAGAAAACATAGTTGTACCATAGAAGCGGATGTCATAACTACATGTTGATGGGGTTCAGGACACCCTACCCTAAAATATGGCACCTTGGCATATTAAATATCTTACGTTGAAGTAATTTTTTTAAAAAATGGGAGAAACATGAAGGTCACTCTGACCTCCCCCAGCTTCATCTTTTCCCCTAAAACAGGTCATAAAACTCCCAAGTGAAAGCTCTTTCTTGTACCAAGAGGAGAGAAGACATTCTTATCACCAGAGAGGGAATTTGGGGCCAAGAAATCCATACAAACAAACTTTGTCAAACTAACCCTTATCTTCCTAGCTACTTCTTCACCATTTACTAACCGTAGCTCAAACACTGTTGTCAATTCTTGACCATTTTATTATTCCTTTTCTAAAAGGTGTAAAAGCTTCCTGCTCTAGTCACTTCTTTGGGTCTTCATTCTCTTGCGAAGTCTCCCATGCCTTTGTTAGTTTAATTTTCAGACCCAGGCAAGAACTCTAAGAGCATTGAGGAAAATTTTTCCCTCCCTTATGATGCTTTATATATGTTTACATATATATTTTTAAAATTTGATGCAAGTATGTTTTCTTTTTCCTTAAAAAAAAAAAAAGGATTAGTTCATCAGGATTTCAAAGCCATTCTTCATTCCTCTCTCCCTTCGGTGGTCTAGTGTAGGCAAAATATGTTTTTTTTTTTTTTTTTTGTGGGCCCAGTCTGACCCATTTCCTATTTTTCTAAAAAACTGGCTTTTATATTTTAAAAAGGGTTATTTAAAACAAAAATAACAACAAAGAAGAAATTCCCACAGAGACTGTACGTGGCCTACGAAACCTTACTATACAGCCCTTTACAGAAAAAAGTTTGCCAACCTCTGGCCCTGCAGTGCTAAGCCAGGGAGGGCAGCTTCCTTCCATTGTGGCTCTGTGGGAACGTTTTAGAAAACAGCCTGTCCACCACTGCTCTGCGCAGAGACTGGGCCCTCGGCACTATTTTCAGCTTTAAGATCAGCCAGCAAGGCAAGAATGTATAAAGAAATTATCATGTGGAAATGCATCGAATGAATCAAAATTTCAGGTTTGGGCAAATACTTTGCAGTTTTCAAACCCCCAAATTCTAGTGATATAAAATGTCACATCCCCAGCTTACTGCAAATTCTCCAGTTTAATGTTGACATTTACGGAAAGTACAGATTTTCTGGTATACTTTATAATTCAGGCTTTATCTCTGTCTAAAACCAGTTTTGAAACAGTTTGCAGTATCTCTACAGTGGTTTCGATTTATTCCATGCTTGAATATTTACCATGTTCTGGCAATCTTCTTCTAGGTGCTTTACATATGTTTGCTCATTTAATGTTCTGAACAACACTATGTGGTATTAAGTTTTATTAAAAGTCAAAGTAACTCAGTCTCAAATAACCCAAGTAACTAGTCCATGGTTCCAGATCTACAAAGACACAGAAACAGACTGACTCCAAATGTATAAGACTTCAAAGCCTAGCTCTTTGCAGTCATTACAAAGGAGTCAAGTCTGAGCAACAAGGTTGGACTTAGAGAGTAATAAACTAGATGGATGAGTGTGGAAGGACAGGAATGTGAGTAATGATTAAAATAACAAAGGAGACAAAGAGGAGAAAGGTCACCAACATGCATAACCACTATGTACCAGGTACTCTATCAGCCTCTTAGTATCTTCTAATACTTTCTCATGAGCCTGTGAAGAATATTTTATTAGCATCTTTTTAGATGAAGAAATAGATTCAGGAGGGGTTGAGTAACTTGCCCAAGGTCACACAGTGAGAATGTGATTAGGATGGGAATCAAAATCAGGTATGTTTGACTTCGAAGCGTTGATCTAA
Source organism: Eonycteris spelaea (assembly GCA_003508835.1). Taxonomy (NCBI): domain Eukaryota; kingdom Metazoa; phylum Chordata; class Mammalia; order Chiroptera; family Pteropodidae; genus Eonycteris; species Eonycteris spelaea. The sequence continues at coordinate 4,121,699 of PUFA01000003.1, forward strand.
AACTTAACACAGTGTTCCTGACAACACTCGCCTAAACAACTCCTTACCAAGATATTCAGCTAACCTAACTGGCAGAGGCACTGAGGAAAAGCCCCTCCCCCTCAGCAGTGTACAGGTGACACGAGAGGTGAGGCAGGTGCACAGAGAGTAGGACAAAAGCCAGCCTAGCATGCAAACTTGGTATGTTGCAAGTATTAATACGTTCAAAGAGGAGTGGGAAAAAACTGGCATTAGGTTTGAACCTCGAACAATACATGGGCTAGGGAGAAAGGGTCATTCTTGAAGAATCAACAACATGAGCAAAGGTGTGGGAATACTATTCTCTCTTATATAGAGTATTTCATATCGTCCATACAGAAATTGAATGAAAATATCTTGATCTTGCATGAATGTGATCCACTTAAAATTTCTAAAATTTATGAGCTATTTATAGAATGTTAAAGGCACACAATGATATAACTAATGTAAAATGTTAAAATTTATAAAAAGTAAAAAGATTTACTTAGAGAATTTTAAATGCTTATACACCAAGAACCACGTTTTTCCAGGTCATGTTTAATTGCTTAACTATAGAACATAACAGAGTAGGGTAAACTGTGACTAACTGTGCCTTCTGATAATTATCAAAGCTTTTTGTAAAAATAGGGAAACAGTATAAGTATAATGATAAGTTAATACATATTTTTACGTTGACGGTGTAAAATGCTTTATTATAAGTCTGAATTACCTGAAATTAAGTAATTGAATCTTATGTTTAAGTACTGTGTTTTACCTGGTGACATATTCCTTGACAGTCCTCAATATATTATCTAAGAATTCAGGATAAGAATGCAGAGGAATTTCTTTGGTATAACTGGAGACAAATGAGGCAAGCAGGTTTTGCTTATGCTATTCTTTACCTAGAAAGAACTTGTCTTCCCTGATTTCTTATATACGCTCACTATATCTCCAAAGGTTACAAACACAGATGCATTTGGGTTGGCTAGCAGTGTTTTAAAATTGTTCTATTAAGTTGCCAATATTTCACCTGAAAAGAGGAAGATCTGGCAAAACAGAGTTTATGCTCTGACATAACAATTTGCTATAGCTGATAGTAACTATCTCCTTAGAGTAAGGACAGAATTTCCACCTGGCCTGCTTCCCTTATTACTGTATTCACACAGCAGCATATTAAGTTACAGGTTTTATTTATTTCTTTTGATACCCTTTTCCTACTACCTTAAGAACCTGAGAGCAGAAATAGTCTGCTCGTCTTTTCCACTATCAGTATATCAGGTTCATAGAAAGTGCTCATTAAAAAATGCATTGAGCAAAATAAGTCAGAGAAAGATAAATACCATGTGATTTCACGTATATGTGGAATCTAAAAAACAAAAAGAATAAATAGAAAACAGACTCACAAATACAGAGGACAATCTGGTGATGACCAGAGGGAGGAGTGTGGCGGGGCTGGTGAAGGGTCAAAGAAGTACAAATTAGTAGTTTATAGATGGTCACGGGGAAGGGGAGCACGGCATGGGGAACGCAGTCAGTAGGAATGGAATGGCTCGGTGGAGAGCCAGAGGGATGGAAGAGGAATCGGGGGGAACATTTCATAAACTACGAAAATGTCTAACCAATGTCCTGTGTCCTTCATACAATAATAAAATAAAATGCAAGAAAAAAATGTGTTGAATAAAGTCCCAGCGATGATATTCATGCCAGATGTTCAAAATAGCAACCAATTCAGAAATGCGGCTTAGCAGTAATTCATAACAGGGAGACAGGGAAAGACCCTTGGTCACTGCCATGGTGAGTCCCCCATAATAATGAAAATGTGTTATGTTCCTCAGTTACACTGGTATTTTTAAAAAAAGACAGAAAAGCACTGATTTATAGGAAGCTAGAAACCGGGCTAAAGCACATGACTTAGTTTTTCTGTGATGGTTTCTCCTTGCCAATTATGAATATGGATATAAAAATATGATGGTGGTAGGAAGCAGGAGGGAGTGGCTCCAGTCAGAAATGACTTTTTGGTTCACATCTATGTGTGTGATATGGCAGAGGTCCTGACATGAGGGTTCAATTTTAAGCCTTTTGATAAGGGGTCACTCTATGTAAACCTTCTAAATTATACATCTTTACAATCCCATCAGGGTTTACTTAAACACACAAATTACAACATGCAGGATGAGAATTATAAAGAGAATTACAGAGACTAAAAACATTCTAAAGGTCATTGGGTTCATAGCCTTACTTCTGAAGACTGAAGAAACAACCCAAGAAGAAATCTTTATTTGGTTTCCAGAACTCGCTAGAGAAAAAGTGGAACTGAAAACTCTCTTTTGATTGTCAATTATTACAATGTTAACTTTCCAAAGAAATTTATTTTCAAGTGAAGTCCAAGAAAAATCTTGTTTAAATTAATGTCTGGAACATGTGTTATTTGGCATCGACCATTAGAAGTAGACACAAAATTAGGGTTTTTGGAATATTAACATTGCAGTAGCAAAAACTTTTTTTTTTTGGTCTATGATTGAAAATGTCTTAAGGGTGATACAATTCTGAGGGAGTTATTAACAAGTCAGTCAGCATCTAAAACTCTGGTTTTGGCTTTTCTTGGAGGTTCCACTGACTTGCAATGATTTATAATTGATTCAGAAAATAATACTATGAAGCTACATTAAGGCATTTGGTTATGTTTAAATAAAATTTAAAAATGCACTGGTATAAATTGAAATTCTAAAATCCAGGAAAAATTTCAGAAAGCTACATTGCTGGGAGAATCTACAGAATTGCGCAATTAAATCTGTTTTAGAGAGTAATGAAAACATTCATTTACAGTTCCACAAGTATTTAAGGAATGCCTACCGGGTGCCCAAGGCCATTTTCAGCTCTGAGAGTGTGAAAGAAGAAAATTAACCTTTACCTGGTGCCCATCATCTGTCAGGAATTATATTAGGTGCTTTCTCATGTGACATTTCATAAACAGTTGACCCTTAAACAACTTGAGTTTGAACTGTATAGGTCCATTTATATGAGTTTTTTTTTTCAATAAATACTGTAAATGTAGTTTCTCTTCTTTATGATTTTCTTAATAACATTTTCTTTTCCCTAGCTTACTTTACTATAAGAATACAAGATATAATACCTATAATGTACAAAAATGTGTTAACCTATTGTTTATGTTATCAGTCAGGCTTCTGCTCAACTGTAGGCAATTAGTGGTTAAGCTCTGGGGAAGTAAAAAGTTACAGCAGGTTTTTGAGGGTGCAGTGGGGTCAGGGTACCTAACATCTCCCCACCCCTGCCGAAGGGCTCTTCGAGGATCAATTATACTCCAAACAAAGATCCTTCCAAGTGGATACTGTTCCATTCCATTGATTACTGCAACTCAGAGAGGTTAATATTTGCCCAAGGTCACAGACTCAGTGAAGCAGAATGGGAAGATAAAACAGAGATCACCAGAGAAGCAAAATAAACAAAAAAGCTGCATCTTGTTGCCAAGGCCATTAAGACAAACACCAAATACTTATTGAGGGAGGAAACAAGAGGGTTTTTAAGTGCTAGAAAGGGAGCTCAAGGTGTTATGCTAATTAGGCACTGAGTCTGTGCACAGCTGGTTAAAACAAACCCCACTGATTTTTAGTCAAGAAGTTCTAACAAGGGTCTGGCTTGTGGGGGTGGGGCACTTGAAGTTCCTGGTCCACTATCAGCTTTCACTGGTGAGAACCAGTGACGAAACCCAACAGCCAGTTTTGCTATTTCCTAGAATGAGAAAAATAAAAACACTGACATGAAAGTAAATGGACAAAATTCTGAAGGAAAAAAGTTATCTGCAAAAAAGCTGAGGGTGGCATAGGCAAGAAACTCTTCAGACAGACATAAAAAGGAGTGCAAGGTGGGAGAGAACATTATTATTTCACCCTCTATAGCTCCTGGCATTAAAATAATTGAGTAAAATAGTGATAAGATGTCAACATATTACCATAGGATTGCTGACAAGTAACTCAAATACCCTTACAAGCTTTATGTAAATTACATTACGAACTGATTTTCATTCCCAGAGAAATACAGTTATGATGGTGACTATCTACCCAGGCAAAATGATGTGAAAAACTAACTAGATTCCATAGATTATTATAGCCCCCCAAAACAAAAGATTTGCTAAAAGCATTTCTGGTTCAAATAATAAACTTAGTAAAGATAAAATAACTTGGACACTTAATATGCAGATGAAGGTCCTCCAGTATCTATTCACCACATTTTAATCTCACCGGATGGTCATTTTCCTACTTCCCACAGGGAGATGGCAGAGACCGCATTAAACATATTCATTGTTTCTGCTACCATGGTTTACTGTCAATGCTGCCCTGTCACTGATTCTTTTAAAATTCTGTTTTCAGAGTTATGAATGAGCTGAAAGTTCATTCTTTGGTGCAAAATTATATTTCTGCTTCAGAAGCTAGCACTTTTGAAATTTTATCACAACTTATTTCCCATTATAAAATTATGGCATGTTCTTTTGGGAAAATGCAACACATATGATTTGATTAGATTTGCTTCGACAAATACTTTCTGAAGAGTGGTTTGGGTCCTAGACTCAGTTACTGACCTCATTGAGCTTTTAGTTTAATGTCATTTAAATGGAAATACTTAAAAATAATGAAGACTTAATATAATATATAAACTATTACAAAAAATATGGAAAGTGAAGGTGTAAGCAGCTGTGAAAGAGGTGCTCCTAGAAGTGAGGACAGGAATGCACAGAGACTTGACAATCTAACAGAGTACCAGGGCTTCAAAAGGATGATGTTTCTCCTGAAATCTGAAATTTTCTCCTCAATGTTTGCCGGTTCCCATCCTTTTCTTGCAATTCAGTTATAGCCCTATAAAGATGAGCACATTCCCCAACCCTTCCAAGCACTGCTTGTCTTAGGAGACAAAAAGCATAGCCTTCTAAATGCATCTTCGATTCCACATTCTCGCCCCAAGTTCCAAGTTCTCTTTACCAAAAATTAAAATGTCACCACTCGGACAAGATCAAAGTCATTCTATCTCAGTATGACCTATTATTCTATTTTGGAGAAAACCTAAAAATAAGTAATAAAGAAACAGCAATATTTAGTTGAAAATATGGTGACAGAGCATTGAACTAACTCTTCACTAGTTTATGTAACATCTTTTTGTTATTTTCTAAAGAGAAATATTCTTTATGATAAATTTACACATAAACTCAATCAGTAAAGAAAATATAGTGATTTAAAAAGATGGAATTTGAAATGAGAGCACTTTAAGGCAAATCGGGACTCCATCTTATCTAACTGGTGACCTTGGACAGATTATGTAAACTTCTGTGCAGACCTCAAAAGCAGTGGTCCCCAACCTTTTCAGCACCAAGGACCAGTGCTCCTTTGGGAATCTAATGCCTGATGATCTGAGGTGGAGCTGAGGTGGTGATGCTAGTGCTGGGAAGTGGCTGAAAATACAGATGAAGCTTTGCTCCCTCGTCTGCCGCTCACCTCCTGTTGAGAGGGCTATTCCTGGAGGTCAGGATCTCTGCAAGAGTATTCGAGCTTTGGACAAAAAAAAACTAATAAAGATTCTGTGAATGGATTAAGTCTATAACAAGGGTCAAAAACCTTTTTCCATAAGGGCCAGAGTAAGTATGTTTGGCTTTTGGAGAATTACAGTCTGTTACAATATCTCAACTCTGCTGCTATTGCAATGTAATAGATATATATGTAAACAATAAATAATATGTAAACAATGGGTGGTTCATGGCTGTGTCCCATTATTTATAAAACTTTATTCATAAATTTGTCAGCTGGTAGAAATATGGCATATACCACCATTTAGTACCTTCAGCTTTTTTTGTTTGCTTACTGCTAACACATACTTGGCATTCAAATCTTTATCATTTTATTACTAAATACTGATACTCTCCATTCTTCTAAAACTAAACGTGGTAAACATGATTAGTTGGGAAGAATAAATATTAAAATTATTACATAAAATATTGTGCTTACTCAAGTAAAGTGACAGGAATAGTCAAAAAAGAGTCATGTGCAAATCACGTGCACATTAAAAATAGTTAATACCCAGTAAGGAATGGGCCAGTTCAGAATATATGTTGTCTGTAGCTCAGCAACATGTGTCACCTGGCCACAAGTATTTTGAGAATAGTGTACAAAAAGGAGATGACAATATGCTAACCTAATCCCTGGTGATGCTCTTCTCTTGTGAAATCAGTGTCTTTCTTTCAATAACTAATATGTACTAGTGTTTGCAGGTGGGTATAAATGGATGAATAACTTGGGAACATAATTAACAGAGTGTGCTTTAGCCAACAATAAATATGTTGAAAGTGGTCTCCTCGGTTATATCCAGATTCAGCCATCTGTTAGTTTGCTTATACAGCAGAATGATTTTGTGAAACAATTATTTCAAAGAATTAAAAATATACCATGGTTAAATTATACAGCTCCATTTTCCCTGAGTCAGACAGTGGGGCTTGGTTGCTCATATCGGGGTTGGTCCCTGAGAAGTTTATAGCAACCCCTGGCTCAAGCAGAGATCCCTTGTCTCAGGGAAGTGGCTGGTTTGTTCTTGAGGGGCTTTCTTACAGCTGCACCCCATTCTCTGCCTAGGCATCCAACCAGATTATATACTTGACAATAAATAAATAAATAAATTGATTTCTCAGTTTATTTCCCCAGATTCAAACTTCATTTATGTCAAAATGTGATCAATTTTGCAAGCTGTGTTTAACCAATTAATTGGGTCTTACCCTTTGCCTGCTCACAAGCCAGATACTAGTGGTGATCAAGTAAGCTGTGGCTGATGCCTACCAGTAATGCCTGCCTGTTACAGACCAACGAGACTAAATAAAACATCTATCATATGACTTCCAGCACAGCACATCAGACACTGGCCTCTCAAGTCACACAGACCTGCGTTTGAAAACGACTAACAATATACACTGCACAGAGTTGCTGGGAAGATTTTTAAGAGACATGCAAACTAAGAGTTTAGAGCACAGTGCCTGATACAGAATAAGTGTGTAATGAATGCTAGCAATGATGAATGCTAACATTATTTCTCAAAGACATTGGACATTGCAAAGAATGAAAGTAGAGTTGTCAGGGCTGTACCTGACAATTAACCTTGGAGATAGACCTGCAAACTAAGAGATTCAGGAAGAGGGCCTAATGTACAACTGTTTTCTGAGTGCTTGACAGTTTAAACTGTCCTAGATACTGGAAAACAAAATGAATATGACAAGCCCTGCCCTCCCAGGGTTTAAGGTCAGGAACGGGTCTAGACACAAAGCTCAAAATGTAGAAAGAGGTTCCTGTGCGAGCACAGAGAAGGGATCCTTGATTCAACCTGGGGACCCAAGAGAAAGAGTTTCCTGTAGTGAATCTTGGTGGCTAAATAGTTAGGCAGGCAAAGACCATGAACTAAGCAACAGAAATGTGAAGTAACGTGGTACAGGCAAGATATACAGGTGGCTCAATCCTACTGAAGTTTTAAAATGCAAAGTGGAGGGGCAAAGAGAGGTCAAGTCATCGACCCTCAGAGTCCCCATTCTTCAAAGCCAAATCCCAAGTCATAGGAACTGGGGGTTCTTAGCCTATCACAGGTTCCTGACCTCTGTTGAATGTGCTTTCTGTGTTATGGAGATTCTGGGGATTTATATACTGAAATACTTAGACTGATTTCCACAAACTGCATAAGGAGTCTACCTCATTTAAAAAAAAAAAAAAAACAATTCACAGCAATTAATTCTATCTGGATCTTTTGGGTTTGTAACCCTAAATCACTAAAAAGAGCCCCTCTCATGATTCCCTCTGTCCTGATATTATACATGGATTCCTTACATGCACAAGTGCTGGGCTCTGCTAAAAACTTTAGTATCACAGGAAGTTCTAGTGTATTCTCCATGTAAGGGAAAGGTGCTCTCTCTGTTTTTTGGTGACTCTTAAACACTGTTTCTCAAGCCCAAACAGTGATTCGGGTTCATGAGCTGCTGCATCTCCTGTGACTCCTCTATGTCCAAGGACCTACTTCCTCTGGCATATCTGGATGGGTCAGGATGATGCACTAACTACTGTCAGTGGGGTGAAAACTGTTCTCATAGACCCTCAGGAAAAGTTCTCTAATCTAAGTCCCTAACCATGGGAGAATAGAGACTTCCAGCTCATCACTAAACCCATTTTTCTTTTTTTCTGAGCAGGAGTGGAAACGATGTGTATCACCTCCAGCCTGGGCCCATAAAAATCTTGAACAAATTACCCTCTCTTCCCTTTTGTCATCTATAATTGTCATCTATAACTGTCATCTATGATAACATAAATCAATAAAGCTAGTGTGGAAAAGGTATGTATGTTTAGGGTGACCTTAGAAGCCACATGGGGAAAATGGGTGAGCCATCGTCACTCCAGGTCCCTGAATGACTGTGTGGGGTAGAGAAGACCTCCCCTCCTCAAATTCCCATGACTTGAAACCCCATTACTGTTAAGTAGTAAGAAATACATTTCAACTAGGCCTAAGTCACTGGAATTTTATAATTGAATTGTAGCAGTCAGCCTATTTTAACGAATACATCTGGTTAAATATATTTGTGGCTAATTCATTTACTTTTTCTTTCTTTCTTTTTAAACTAGTACCAGAGAAAATTATCCCATGGTTTCAGAGCACTATAGGATCTCATCTTCACAGAAATCTATTTTTGTTAATCCAAAGCCTAGTAATTATGATATAACTGAATCAGAGTCTGCAAAATCAGGTATCCATAGAGGGTAGGCTGATAACATAAATCAATAAAGCTAGTGTGAAAAATAGGAAAAACAATTACTGGAACATGTTTGCCCTGCTTAAAGAGGAATACTATTTAGTTTCCAACAACTGTTGTCATGTCAGAATACAGGCATTATTGTTCGATCTTTCCATTTTTTAAGAGGAATAGGAAATCCATAATTTATGTGAATTTTTCCAATTTTTACTCTCTGCAAGCTAAATAAAACAGAGCCGTGGGCTTTGTATAAACATACCTGCAGTGTATGAACTGTGACTTTAAAGTGACACAGAATCCAGCTTTCAAACCTATCCCCCAAACCATCAGGGGTGCTATGAGATACTTTCTGATGCAAAAGAAGCTAGCCCACAGCAAATATCTAAAACTTAAGAAACCAAATTTAGGAATTCAGAGTCCTCGCAGTCCTAGAACATGAAACCTACTGAGTTCCAAGAGGTGTTGAGCCTTGTCTGAAGAGACAGAGAGTGAGAGAGAGAAAAAAAAAAAATTAGCCAATCGTGATGTTACACTCTGCAGCAGCAGGGAGGATGGGAAGACAGACCTGGTGTACAGTGGACAATTAGGGCCAAGAATCCCAAGAGTGATCAAGAGAAAACTGATGTGTACTCTTTTAAGTAGCCACTCACACTTTCTGTCACAACCAGCTCTAACAGGCATCAGCTTTAATCCCCAATGAGCTGATGACAGCCTGTGAAGATGACCAGCCCTGCTGCCATTGCTCTCTTTAACCACCAGCCATGGTCCAAAGGATTCCAGTGTCTACTGATTGTCATTTGTGAAACTTCCCACCACGAAAGAAGCGCCTTCTTTCGCAATCCTGACTCCCCACAACAGCCCAAGGCTCTATCAGCCTTCTTCTGATAAATCCAAATGATGTTCTGAAAGGCACTCTTTTAATTGCCTGGCTGAGACTGAGCTTTGCCAAGAATGGTACAAGATATGGTAAATATACCATCTTTTTTGGACTTAGGTAGACTAAGATTTAATTCTCATTCTGCTATTTTCTGATAGCATGTGCCTACGTTCTATACTTGGGGGAGAGTCAAGTGAAATAATGTATATAAAGCACTTAGTACAGTGCCTATCACACAGAGTGCCCCCAAACAATAGCTTTTGCCATTATCATGGGAAATGAAGCTGCATAATGTCAAGGAATTTAGATAGAGGTTGTTTAATGTGAGCACATAATACATACTCAATAAATGTTTGTTTAATATAAGAGCAATCTCAATTTAAGTCTTAAGCTTTAAAGAGCAGGAAGCTAAGTTCGTTTCCTATCCTGGGGCTAAAAGGGGATGGGGTTTCAGAGAAAGTGAGCAATTGGCTACACTGTACATTCACCGTGATTTTATTAGTGAAGCTGATATGGATGGAACTAAAAACAAAGATCATTAAAAGGGATACAGTATCTGCAATCAGTCCCACTGGCCAAAAGGGCACTGAAGGACATTTACTAATGAGGGTAATTAAACACGACTTGATAACCACTAAAAGCCCTGCTGATTATGTCAGTGAATCAAATAAAGAAGGAACTTCACCCTCTGAAAAAAGAGGACATTATATTTAAAGTGTCTGTCCAACTGCCAACAGCACTGTGAGGAAATAACTTCTGTTCAGAACACATCTGATGACAGTTTGAAATATGGGCCCAATCCTGACAGTCCGAACCAGAGCAACCATCCACAAGTCCTGATAAAAGTCTACCACACACAAGACAAGAAGACACAGAGTGTTTTTCTTTGTTCTTCATTTCTTAGGCCCCTTTTAGCTATTTTGTTAAGGAAACTAGCAACCTGTGTTTGGCACAAAACTTAAACAGACCGAGATGCTAATCAACAGCAAGGGTGGTAAGGGCTACCTTTGTTAAGGATGCTTTGCTTTGTTTTCTTCCTAATCAGTTAGCTCCTTAAAGATACTTTCTCCTGGCAGGAAGAGGGGGATCTTGGCTAAGTCAGTTTTAGGCTAGGCATTGTAGCCTTCTAGGGACCATTACTGCAGACCTGCCTTTGCCTGTAACCACCAAACTACTTAAACTGACCTCTGAGATCTGCTCATGCTTTAAATCTGGTGATTCTTTAAGCCTGTAGGCCTGATTATGACTAACTATGTCTGCCTCCTGTGGCACAGCCACATCTTGAAGCGAACACACATGCTCCATAAAATACCAGCCATGTATAATAAAAATCGACTAAAACCTGTCTAGAATGTAACATGGCACCAATCCCATTTCTGAAGCCCATGTAGAGAGATGATACCTTCAAAAAGCTAATTAATAATTATGAATCATATTCTGTTGCTAAAAAGGCTCAATGCACACTACCACACAAAAACATTTCTAACAGTGAGCCACATTTGAGTTATGAAAAATAGAATGCAGTGTATTTTACAAAAGTGAACTTCTCAGGAACTAACCATGATTTTAATATTTAAAGCAATAGCATCTTATTTAGAAAATGGAGAAGCATTTGGAATAAATTCACTTAGAAAGTAAGAGTACTAAATAATTTTTATAAGGAAAAGAGTAAATGATAAAATCCATCAAACATGTTGAAAAAAATCTTGATGAATTCAAGTTGAAGAATTTATCCTAACAGATCTGAAGACATGTTAGAAAGCTATAGCAAAAGACACAGGGTGGTACCGGCCCAAGAACAGACTAATAGAACAAGCAATGCAGAACGGAGAGTCAGGAAGCCTACCCGCAGACCCACACATGTATACCCAACTGCTTTATGGCAAATGGACCACGGCAATGCCGTGGAAAAGGGTTATCTTTTTGGTAAATAGTGTTGGATAGCCACAGAGGTAAAGAACAACTCTGATTCATATCTTGTACCAAATGAATAATCCATTACAAATGAGTCACAGATATCACAGGTAAAACAATAGAGTTTCAAGAAGATAATGTAAAGATTTTTTTTGGTGGGGTGGTGGTGATTCATTACCTTGGGGCAAAGTTTTCTTAAATAAGATCTATAGATTCACTAGCTATAATGGAAAAAACTGATGAACTGGACTTTATTAAAACAAAAAACTTCTGTTCATCATAAGAGACTATTTAGAGATTAAAAAGCAAGCTACTGTTGGGAGAAGATATTTATAATGCATTCACTTGACAAAGAATTGATATCCATAATATATAAAGACCTCATACAAGTCAATAAAAGACATAAAACCCAACAGAAAAGTAGTCAAATAAGCTGAACAAAGAAGGTACTAAAATAGTAAGTCAGTAAGAATATCCAAATCAAATCAGAATAAGAGACATACCATCAAAATGAGTGGCTAAAATTAAAACAAACAAACAAACAAACAAACAAGTGCTAGTGAGGATGTAGGGCAATTTGAACTCTCACATACCATTATGGCGAGAGAAGGTATGAACTGGTACAGTAACTTTGGAAAACTGGCAATATCGTACTAAAGAAATCTGTCATTAAATGGTAAAAGGACCAATCACCCTGACTGTGAAGGAAACTTTACTGGCCATGAGTGGACAGGCTTGATGGATTCACATCCTGAGGGAGTCTGCACCCACCACCAACTCTTTCACACAAGTCTTTCCTAGTGTATGACGGGGTATGCTAAAGGTTGGGTACAGGACCAAACATCTGTCATGCTAAGGAAGGACTTGATAATCCCTCAAGAGTGGATGGGGGTGTGAAATCACCAACAGAACACTCACTCATTAGGATGCTGTTGCAGGATGGTAATGATTCTGACCTAAGTTAAGGAAGTGCCTTGGTGATGAAGATAAGTGAACAGATTTCATGAACTACCTTAGAGGTAGAGAAGAGAGAACTCTTGGTGTTGTATTCCTACAGTGCATATTTTATTCTATTATGAGGTAAAAATGAGAATGAATAAAACACCCATTTTGTAATTTTGTCACAATTTTCTCCTGGACAGAAGCTCTTGAGCTAGAGTAAAATGCCATCAAAGAACCAAGAAGTCACAAAAAGATGTCGTAAGAAGATTGGTACTATATAAAGAAATTAACCATAGGGAACAATATAGAAAAAGTTCCAGAAAAGTCTTTGCACTATCAGGGAAGTGGGTAGGAAGCAACATTCATTTCCAAGAGTTTACTAGGGAGAGAAGAAAACTTCAAAGATCAGGAAAAGAGGTTGAAGATTTATGATGATAATTTTAATAAATCCTGTAATAGATTATGTTTTACCATTTGATATGAAGTATAAAACTAAGTGGGTAAGGCCAATAAAAAAAGTCTTTCCTAAAATAACTACAACAATAAAACTACGTTAACATTTTTTTTATAGGAATTGCGGGTGGGGGAGAAAGAGCCAGATCAGGAGACATCAAGTGCCCTGGTCTGGATCCCCACATTCTGAGACGTATCTTGGTTCCTGCCTCTTGCCCGCCAATTCTCTGAAGCATCTAGTTATAATTGGTGTCCCCCAGTTATTGACATTTTTACTGAAGTTGTTGAGTTGAGTTTAAGTTTATGCCTAAAATTATGCACAAAGACATGAAACAAAATACCAAGAGTAGATTTATGAGACAATGTGATCAACATACATTTGCTAATCTTGAACACAGCTCAGGAAAGTGAAAGGATAGATTAATTAAGAATTAAGCCAAACATGAATTTTAATATCCAAAGACATTTATAAGCAACAAACTCTGGGGTATATTTATAGAGCTACTTTAATTAGTCAGTATTCAAAACAGCTTTACACACGAGTCAAGTTTTCAACAGACTTTAAATACACATCTCTTCTAAATGAGAGAGTTGAAAAATACTGTAAACCAAGCATGGAAGCTGGAAGCTGGAAGCTGGGCTTGAGTTTACTATGAAACCAAATTGTGAAACTTGCTATAAATGTAAAATAGAAAACTCGATAACAGGCTGCCAAAGATTAAACACAACAATAAATGTGAATATGTTTCGTAAAACAAAAAGCAATTTATTATATCCTCAAAGGAGTAAAGAAGGGAAAGAGAAAATATGCTCATGAAAATTTGCTTTTATTCAAGCTAATGGTCCTATCACTAATGTTTACATATATACCTATGATAGAACACGTCTGAATTTACTACTAATAATCTAGGAACCAAAAATTCTGTTTTGTTTTTGACTACTATCCCTCATGTTTGCATTAAGTGTTTCAAAATAACATAACTATCAAATGTATCTAAGAAATAACTGTCACAGTGATTTCTCATGGATTATATTAATATCATCTAGGTAATTTCAAGAGGATCTATATTGGAGTAGTTACTTTAGGCTATAACATAAGACAGACCTGGTTGTATCAGTTTATAAAATACAACCATCTTTAGCCTGTTTTCAGTTACAGAGGTGGCGATATTCACAGTATAATATCACAGGTGTCAAAGATTTAAGATATAACAGTATTTAATGTCCTTAGCAGAATACCTGGTATATAGTACAGACTGTATAAATGTTAGCTATTATGATACCTAAAGTTGATTCCAAGCCGATAAAGTTCTTTGTTTTCCACCTATTGGTCATTCCCATATTTGAACTATAAGCCAGGCTCCATAATACAAAGATGAACTAGACAATGTCTTTAACCTCAAATATTTCTCAAGAATGTAAGACTCTTGAGGGAAGATATTTGTTGGCTCTGTCCAATTCTGTTCCCTAAAGATAGTAACATTCCCTGAAATGTTGAATTTACTTGATGTTTATAGAATGAATAGTCTAGTGCTTTTTCTGTTATGCATATGAGCATCTAAATCCCAACACATATATTTTGGATATCTGATGAAGAAAAACTGTAAAGAAGAATATTTGTATTTGTTCAAATGTAATTGGGATTGGATTTACACTCTAGACTCCTTAAAGCAATATTAATAATTTTCTTACAAAATAAATATGATCTTTGACACTTCAAAAAGAATTCAAGGCAGCACACATTGGAAAAAATTCACAAAGGTTTGACAATGTGATAACAGAAAGGAAATTTGATACCATTTCTTTACTGCATGTATTAACATTTGTCCTACCATTTAAATTATATCATCATAAAATTTTATTTGAAAGATTTAAAATATTGCTCACCTGGTCTTCTTCTCCTCCACCTTCTTCATCATATTTTAAAATATTATCTCTTACATCATCTTCTGGATCAATTAAAAGTTGCTTGGCCTGGCGTTCTTTATCCCGGCGCTTCATCCATACCACAAACATCAGAACGAGGACTGGGTAGAAAAAAAAGATTTTAAAAAGCTAACACTATAATTCTTAAAATTTGATCTATCTAATCAGAGTCTTCAATGCTAATAATTTTTACTTATATGGGTTGAAAGCTTGGAATAAGCCTTTTACTCTATTATTTATTTCTGGCCTCACATTAAGAAAGACAGGACAAAGCAGGACTCTAGCACTGGGTGTAGAATGGGAAGACTTGGGTTCCAGAATCTGGCGCCCTGTGAACTCACAGGGTGAATGTTTGTCCTCAGTTTCATCATCTACAAACGGGGACAATAACTGTTTCTATCTTTCACTTTGGCTTGCCTAGAGCGTTTGTAAATTCTAAAACAACGAATAAGAATTGAATTGTTACTCATTATTTAATTGCTGTTTCATTCAGGTTGGTCAGTCATAATTTAATGCCCAGATCAGGGACAATGGTACTTCTCAAGGAGGGTAAGTGCTTGCCAAGATGCCTCAGGTGGTAAGTTGGAATTGGATCAACAGCTGGAACTTAAGGATTTTTGATTTCCAAAGGCGGGTGTTTTTCTACTTCACTATTGCTCATTCCCTTTCATATTAAACTGCAGGTTTCAGGTAAAAAGGCTAGGGATTAGTTTGGGCACTGAAATAACATTAGGCTTTCATGCTTTACACTTTTTGCCAGGTTTAGAATCATAAATTTTCCAGAAGGTTGATGTTAAAATCAGCACCAATTCATTTTCCTTCAAAATGTGACAGTTACTTCTTCATGCCATAATCCATCATATCTAAGTCTTCCTTGATAAGGTTGCATATATGGCACATTTTAGATGAAACTGAAACAAATCCCTAAATGCACATCTAGGAATGCATTCTCTCTAAAATCTGGAGATATCAGCTTACATCCTGAAGCAAAAGATTTAATGACTCCTATTTGAGCGCATTTTTATTATTGGCCATAAAAGTAAATATCTTCCCTTTAAAGCCAGATACATGATCTCATTTGCCATTGTTCCAGAGCTAAATCTAGCAAGTAGATTATTAGTATAGCATGTAGGTTTCAAATTATCGTCAAAGTAGTCTCCACACAGGAAGTAAAAAATGCTCAGGCTTCTATAGTAATTGCTTAGAATAAAGAGACAGAA
This sequence comes from Eonycteris spelaea, assembly GCA_003508835.1. NCBI lineage: Eukaryota > Metazoa > Chordata > Mammalia > Chiroptera > Pteropodidae > Eonycteris > Eonycteris spelaea. The sequence goes on from PUFA01000003.1 coordinate 4,137,807, forward strand.
TTCTAAATTACCAGAACACTTGTAAATGGTGAAAACATAAAAGAAATGGCCAACATTTTAAAGAAAGTGATTGGTGCATAGCATGATCACACAATAAACTAAACTAAGGCCTGCTGCTATTCAACAATAAAATACAGGGCCCAGGCAATTTATTCTTTTAACCTGCATGCTTAGAAGTGGTTTCTAAACTACTTTCCAGTGGTTAATTTCTTGTATTCCACTGAACCAAAAATTGCAAAGTATCTTAAAAAGGAGCAATTCCTTAATCTAGACTTGCTTTAAAGACAGAGAATTTATTGAGCTGTGTAATCATTTCCATTATCAAATGTGTTATGTGAAATACAATTTCTCACTATTTTATGCAGCCCTTCAGAAACAAATACCTTGATCCTTGCATGAGTGGAACAGGTTGCTGACTGTGCTTTATATGATGGAAAGAAAGGAAAGCAATATACTTATTTTCGTCAATCATCAACTACGTGCCATAAATTAGTATTCAAACCCTAAGTGCTCAAACTTAGTACTGTCTAACATTTTCCTACGAAAATAGTTTCCTAGAGCTCCCTAAGCCATCTGCATCAGAAAGTGACAACAGGGCAGGGAAGAGGTATGATGGTTAGGTTTGCTACAAACATATAAGTGCCTGACACTGTGCTCAGGGCTTTCCTCATTCTAAAGCGGACTTGGCTGTCCCATATATAACTGGCAAGAAAATGCTCAGAGATCGAAGAGAGTTGTTAGATTATTTGAAAGGCAACAACAAAAAAGTTACTTTCTAAACATTCTAGGAGGCAAAAACATTAAGATCTGAGAGCCAATGAAAGTACTTACTGAGCAGGATGATGATGCAGAGCAGAATAGCGATAATGGCACCTGTGCCGAGTCCTGCACCCACAATTCTATCTACATCCGTACAGTCCCCGTTGGAGTCACACTGGCAAACCTTCACACGAAGGATGGAAATGTTTGATTTGGGAGGATTACCCGAATCTGTGATTATGATTGGAACTTCATATATCCCCGCTTCGAGAAATTTTATCTTTAAATTAAGCTGAGCAAAATCACCTATATTAAAGAAACACAGTTTGATAGTTTATATATAACATAAGAAAAACATACACAGCATTTTCTAGAATGTACTTACTACCTAATAGTATATATAAAGCAGATTACAACTATGTTGCATTGGAAGATATTTTTTGGCTTTAAGGGCTTTTCATATCTTATTTAAACTTTAAGTGGTTTTTCAATATATTTAAAGAGAAGATTATAAAACATCTAAAATTAACTTTTCATACCAGGCTTCAAAATTTCTCAACTGCCCATATATTCAAATAATGAACGTGTTCCTACCATTGAGCCGAGTGATGGTCCAATTTCTCTTAATAGTCACTGGAGACAAAGGAAGATCAAAAGCAAACGGTCCAGCATTTGGATCAATGTCATAATCAAGCGCTGTGATGTTAATTGAATTGGGGTCTGGAGTTTCGCAAGTCTCTGCCTCTTGAGGTAACACTTGAGGGGCATTGTCATTTATATCAAGTAAATAGATCTGCAGTGTTCCTGTTCCACTCATTGGAGGAATTCCTTTAAAGGGAGAAAAATCACAAACCCATGCTGAACAATTCTCTCTCATGAGCCTAATGACGGTGAAATTCTCAAATTTCTAGCCTTCTTGGCCTTATAATCGTATAACCTTGGAAGAATCTAGTTGCCACAGCACCTGCACACACTTTTCTGAACAAAACCACCTCTTGCTTCCTTTCTAGGATGGCCCTAAAGTGCTGCTGCAGGTATACGGAAGCTGTGCACAGTGACAATGCATGCCCCGCCGAGTGAAATTCCACGCGTTTGCTGTCCTTGCTGTCCATTACTCTGGACCCTGTGCCCACCAAGTTCCTCCAGGTACTGCGAGGATGTAAGAGGAACAGAACCCTGAACTCGTGATATTCTTGACCCTACTCTTTTGATGGAGAATCAAGACAAGTGCATGAAAGAACACAGGGATGCTTTTAAAGCTCAAACTCAGCTATAAATTATCAATACAGTCTACGGATGAGCACTACAGCCCCACAGGCATCATCGTGGGAAGGAATACCATGAAGACATGATATTTTGTTGATCAACCAATTATCTCCTTGAGAAAATATTAGGTTGCTCTATATACTTTATTCCACCGTTATCCTACGGAGTAGGTTTAAACAGATGAGCAACCCAAGTTTCTACAAAGTGTGCATGGTCACACATTCTTGCTACTAAAGACTGGTCTGCCTGACTCCAAATCCATTTGCATTCTACCATAAAATGCTGTCATTACCACTTCTTGTGTCTAGGGATTTGACCTGTGAAATATTTATAAATGTATGTAATTATATATATATATATATATATATATGTACACACACATATATAGTAAGTCCTCACTTAACGTTGTCAATAGGTTCTGTGACTTTAAGGCAAACGACGTATAACAAAACCAATTTTACCATAGGTTAATTGATATCAACAACAACAAAAAGTTCCTATGATGTTGATACATTATTCAAAGAACTGCTATAATAGAAATATTATGTTATTATACATGTATATTACTTAATTATATAATTTATATATATATATATATATTACATAAACATACTATAATAAGAATATAACCATCTTCTAAATAAGCTTGCATACCTAGAGCCAGAGGTTTAAGTGACCTATCCAAGGCCATGCAACCAGGAAGGAGAACATATACAATCCTGAGGACAGGACAAGAGGTCATCTCCCTGGACCTCTCTGAGGAATATGAATGATTCTGAGACAGGGAGAATTAAGGTGAAGGCATAGAGTAGTAAGGTGGAGCCAATACTCTAATAGTAACACAACCACTGTGATACTCCATAGGTTGAGAAACTTTTACATTTATTATCATATTTAATATTATTTGACTCTCACAACAACTTTATAGAATAAGCAAGCAGCAAAAACAATGTATCAATTATGAAACTAACGCACAGAGAGTATAATAGCTTGCCCCATCATTAAAAAACAGAACTGGGGCTCCAAATCCAGCCTTGTGATTTAAAGTCAAATAAATCTGCAAAGCATCACAGTGACATAGATTTAAGTACTCACTGCTGTCTCATATCAAACACGTTTTCAAGCAGAAAACAATCTACCTTGGTGAATAAAAAATTTACTTGCAACTCATAACCAACATATGTATAGATAATTTTATAGCCCTTTAAATCACATCATTACGGTGCAAGATACACTGAAGTTCCATTGCAGAGGAAAGCTACCACTTACGTATGGTGAGAGCATAAAACAGACACTAGTGTGCTTTGACGTGCAATGGCAGAGCTGTTCCTACCAAGTTTCAACTCTAAATGTTTGAACAGTAGCTCTCATATTAGAAAGAATAAGAAAAATAAGAATAAGCAATTGCATTGGCTCTGTCACCATGTCGATTTATGACAGATAGCGTCACTGAATCTCACTATACAGGACTTGGAAAGATTCATTGAAACTGTATCAAAAGTGTTTGATAGGCAACGTTTTTCATCAAACTGCACATCTTGACCAACAAATTGAAGCCTGCTATTTTTTTTAGATCATTCATAGTCTAACACTAAACGGATTTAAAAATAGGGTTGTGATTCAGTCTTGAAACTATTAACACATAATAGAAATATTTGAGTGTTTAGTTTGTGCAAGGCACCATTTTAAAAACTTTATGCGTATAAGCCATTTTATTTTCCCCAATACACTATGAATTAGGTACTGTTACCAATATCTTTATTTAACAGAAAAAGAACGTGGACAGATTTAAAACCTTGTTGCCAATCACACAGTTAGAAAATGGTAGGGCCAGAGTCTGGACCCAGGGCATCAGGAGGAACTTCAGAGCCTGCACTCTCAAGCCTTCATCATGCTAAGCTAATGAAGCAAAACAAGTCAAACACCAGGTTTACATAAGTCGCTTTATCTTACATGTCCAAAAAAAAAAAAAAAAAAAGCCATGTAATCTAAAACAAAACAAAACAAAAAGCCATGTAATCAAAAACAAAAAGCTATCTATTAATCTCAAGTATTTAGAATCCAGCAGAGACCCACAGGAAAAAACAAACAAACAAACAAACAAAGATGCTAAATTTTATGTTCCCAAACCAACACACTAAAGCTCGTGTACTCAAGTATCTCAATTTGTGCATGAAATTAAGAGTTTCTTATTAGAAGAAGAAAAATGCTAGAGATGGATAAACTGATTGGCAGGAGAAATATAAAAAGAACAGCTTGAAAGACACAGTGCTGGGCCACTGAGGGTAGATTCCACATGCGGTAATGAGGCATCAACGTGTAGCAGGAAAGAAAAACCACAAAGGCTTGTAATCGCAATACTAGCTACCATGGAGGGTGTATGGACATTCTAGAACAAAGGTAATACGCTATAGAAATCCCAGCAGAAATGGAAAAATAAAAGTTAGAGTTTAGAATAAATAAAGGTCAATTTTCTAGGCAATTGGGTTTTGTAGAAAACCTCATTTCCTGATGATGCATTCATGATGAGACTCCACTCTCTTTAACAATATACAGGGTAATACAATGACTATATTTAATTACGTACCGTTGTCAGAAGCAAGGAAAGTAGCATTATATATATTGTTTTTCACATTTGGTGACTCTCTATCCAAAAGAGCAATTGTAGTTATTTGCCCATTTACAGGATCTATTTTTAGCCAATTGGCAGGATCGGATAATTTTGTGTATCTACAAAATGAAAACGCAGTCAGTTTAATGTTTTTGACATTAAAGTTTAAAAATAAAACATATTTTACTGTTTTCGTTCCAAATGCAACCAGCTCATTAATTTGCATTTTTGTAGATGATGGTTGGAAATATAGCTTTAACATGGAAAAGTATTGCCGTGACTGGTTATTTGAAGCACATAATAGATGTGTACCGGCAGGCATGCAGGAAACATTAGAAAAGTGTTTCAGGAAAAAGATAGGCACTCACTCTCTCTACTGTGGGTAAGGCATATTTGACATCCTGTTTTAAGCTCCTGTCTAGTTCAATGGATAGCAACGGTGCAGATAAAATAGATCAAAAATACTTTCTAAATAAGCAGCAGCCCTAAAGTATAGAGCTTAAGAGAAATAATAGAAGTTGATTTTCTATCACAGAACACTCCTAAAATGTTTACCATCTTATTATGGTGGAGATGAGGTCAGAATGGGGCAACGTAACTTCATTTCTAGTAGCATCTCCCATACTGGGCCATGCCTCAGAACTATAACTTTCAAGGGAAGTCCCACGGTCTGAGTCTGTATGAAGCAGATTATCTATATTGGTAGATTTATCATCTTAGACTCCTCTTTTATTGAGGTGGGGGTGAGCTTTTTAAGTTTAGATAACTAATATACAGATTAGAAAAAATATCCTATGTTTTAAGAGGTGAAAAGTTGGAAGACTTCATAACACCAATTAATTAGATATTTATCTATGTTGATTTAAATGTATAGAGAAAGAAAACTATGTAGTCATCTGTTAGTAGCAGTTCTGAAAGAAGTTAAATAAAATATGAGCTAATTTGAAAATTATCATCACAAGCTATGAATAATAGCTGTGGGATATGCTCTGCCAATCATCTACTCCATTAGGAAAGATATATTTTGCTGAAATTGGAAATCTTTACAGATATGTTTTATAAGTCCTATAACTACTGTACAGGTAAGGGATGAAAATAATAAGCATTTATATCTTGATTTTGGCATGAGTTTTCTTCTTGATGGATGAAGAGATAAATGTTATAAGCTTCTGAGTGTCCCTTATTTACTCACAGTTAAAATTTTTTGTGGTTTTGGTATGAAATCACAGGCTAAATTATTAAATATTCAAAAAAGGAAAGGGGGCAGGAAAAAAGAGACAGGAGACATTTTCTTCTTCAACTAATATCTGAGTAGATTCATTCTTATACTTCCTATCTACTATACTCATTGATCTACTGTAGAAACTTCATCAAAGATTTAAAAACAATCTTGTAATAAGTGGTTTTTGAGTCCAATGAAATTTCTTACTCAAATGGTAAAGAAATTTTATGCATAGGGTAGAACATAATGTAAATTATAAAAACCCCAAAAATGACATTTGATACCTGATATTTTGCTGCATATATCGATCTGGGTCCTGAGCAGTAAATGTTGTTAACATGGTACCAGCATGAAGGCCTTCTTCTTGGCGAATGATCTTGGGATTTGGGGCAAAATAAGGGTTTTCATTCACGTCAATAACTGTAACAGACACAGTTGCAGTTGATTGAGGTGGGTGCTGAATACCCTTGGCTAATGGCACTTGATTTTCTGCAGCAACAGTAAGGACAAACATCCTATTTGTTTCAAAGTCGATTGGCTGAAGAAAAAAAAAGGAAAAACCATATTTTTGTAGGAAATAAGAATATCTGCATTCTGCAGTTTATTATTCTATCAACTCCTTTTCCAAAACATTAATTTTTCATTCACTACACCATAGGTTCCTCTCAAATTTTTGGAAAACATGCATTAGCATGGTCAATGATCGAATTATTATCACAATTTATATAAGATATTTATAAATCTTAGGTACTTCAAATATTTATCTTCACAAAATAATGCATATTACTATTGTACTGATTGAATTTATTTCACTACATCTAAAAATCTGATTATTCTTAAGAACAGTATGGTTGACCAAAAATACTAAATAATCTGAGATCGAGTGAGAACAAGATGGTCTAGATTACACTCTCAAATACTGCTGTAAAGACCCTCTCCTCTCTAGGAAAGCTTTTGCCAGTCTGTGATAAGACAACAAAAACTTTTTAAAAATGTAATTTTTTATAAAGCTAAACTTATTCTATTTAAAAGTATCATTCATAATTTGAATTACACATTTTAAAGAATATGCACACACTTAAAAATTAATAGTGCTTTTAGGTAGAACAGTTTTTTGTTTGTTTGTTTTCTCTTCCCTTACCAAACTAAAACTCTGGCTATTTTCCAGAATAATTCTGGGTATTTTACTGATCTGAAAAATCCCCAAAGTAAGAACAACAGTTTAGATAAAGACAATGCACAAATAACCCTTAATGTAAATATTAACTTCAAAGTTCCATTGAATCCTATTATCAACAGAAAAGTTATCAGGAGTCAAAAGTGAACAGACTGGACTTTCATTCTTAATTTCCACTGAACAATCACCTTCTAGTGGAGGTGCGGATAAGCAATACTGTGTGGGAATAAATGAAAAGAGAGCTTGGGGAGCTCTCATGCTGTCATAGGCAGTCTAGGAAAGATCAAGAGCTGAAGCTAATGAGGAAGCCACATTACTGGCACAAATCGTACCAGTTTCTTAACCTAGACCACCTCAAATCTTCAAACACATGTTTTTTCTTCCACTCTAAAATCCCTGATGCAATTTTCCTTTCTCAATTATTTTTAAGAAGATAGTAGAGAAGTCAGAAAGACAGAATTCTCTTGAGTTATTAGCCATATGAAATATCCCAGGTATAACATTTATTTATGCTAAACGATATGCATAGTTATAAGAGCTTTAATGTGTATTAAGCTTATTTATCCATCAGAACAACTCTATGACTTAGGTACTGTCATCATCCTCAATTTCTGCATGAGGGACCTGAGGCTTACAAAGGTTTAACCAACTTGCCATGGTCATACCACTACTAAGAGCAGAGCGGGGATTTGAACACAAAACAGTCAGGCCCTGGGCCTAACATTCTGACCATTATGCTATGTTGAGATTTCCAAACCCCATCTCATAGAGGAATTCCTACTCCACTCCTGCACATACAAAATTCTTGGTAACTGACACCTCAGTGCACCTTTCTATTTAGGCCAACATTTGGGCTCACTTACAAATCAAGAGTGTTGGAATGGGAGGCAAGGAAGCAAATCCTTTCACTGGGTGGCTAAACAGAAGAGATGCTCCTTTTGAAGAGCTTTTACATTCGGCTTTGTATTTATTCCACTTGAAGATAACATCCCCTTTGCTTTCAGCACTGTTTTTTTGTTTGTTTGTTTTTGTTTTTTGTTTGTGTTTTTGATAATTAAAGATCAGAAGGCCATTTTTTTAGTCTTGAAAATAGCATTTAAAACCAGCAATGTAAATTCAAAAGCTTTTAAAAGCGTGGGCTCTCTTCTCGCCTACTCATCCCATTTTACATTTGTGATATTCTCTGGTTTGTTCCCTATACCAATACTCTAACAGCAACCTGTAGACATGAGAATAGTAGGAGCAGGTGTCATTCCTAACAGCTGTCAACTGGTGATCCAAGCTTGAGAATGTGATATATCACGAACACACAATTGCACCCAAGGTTAACAGTGTTGAAGGCCTTCCTGTCTTCAGATTAACACAGTTCAAACTGATTTTAAAACAATCATAATGTGAGAATATCTATGTTGGCCTTAGCCTCAACATAAACTGGAAAATAACAAATGTGACTCCCCACAGTACATTAAACTCCAGATTTAGAGATGTTTGAGAGAAAACAGTCCTAAAATGGAGTAATAAACGAAGGGGGCAGAGGACATATATTGGTCACTTCAGAGTGTGGCCTTTGGCTCAATGGCCCGAGTTGCACTTACTTTTACCACAGTGACTAAGCCGTCATTACTGTTTGGGTCGGTCTGAATGGCAAACCGCCCTGTTGGATCCCCACCGCTGATCCTGTACGCTGCATTCCAGGCTGGTGTATGGGGCTGATCCTTATCGGCCACAGTTAGATTAGCTACTATGACATCCACCCTGTTTTCAGGAACTTCACCATAGAACTACGAGAAAGAAAAACCTCCGTCAGAGGGGCGACATGGACCAGTGAAGGACAGCCTGTCTCGATGACCATACCACCCTGATTTTACTGCCCCATTACATCTTTATTATCCCACTAAACAAGGAGACCAGTAATTCAGGTAATTGCAGCATTTATGTTTGATTTTAAAAATACTATAACTTTTTTCAGCAGTCAATTTTTCCCCAAGTTTCACTGGTGTTTCATTAATATTAAAATTAGCATCCATTTGTGAGTATCTGGGTGATTAATGGGAGGTAGGAAGACAGAATTTGTCTGAGGAAAATAATTTTCCTCAGGATAATAATTATATGTTGACGAAGTAGTAAAAAGTCATGCAATTTATGCAACTGAAAATTTTTATAAGCATTTGTTATAAAAGCACGAAATTGTAAGGGGGCATTCTTCCAGGCAGCATATTTTAACAGCTTTATCAGTGGACTTGGTGACTAAGAGAAACAAATTACTTTAGTGTCTTATTTTAAAACCCTGTTTTAAGTGACAGTGAGTCTGAGTAGCAATTCTACAATTAGGTTAAGTAAGATCTACCTCTATTTAACACATTTATTATTCATGACAAAACTCAGTAATGGACCACAGAGCTAAAGTTCTATGACTGACAGTCTGTACTTACTGTCATGGCAGTAAACTCTGGAGGATTGTCATTGACATCTGTCACCATAATGACAGCCGTAGCTGTGTTTGAAAGGCCGTACGTGGGATTGCCTTCTGTGTCTGTAGCTTGAATTATTAACGTATATTGTTGCACTTTCTAAAAAGACATAGAGATAACTTAAATGAAACTAATTCCTCAAGAAGACATAACAGTTGTTCCGCAAATGGCTCTTTATTACACACACAGAGTGCAGCATCGTTCATTCTGATTAACGTTACTTGAAATTTCCGAAGTGGAGTTTACTTTAACTTGCAAAGCACAGGTCTGGTTTTTGTCTAGAGCGATTTAACTATGTAGTTCCACCTCTACTTGTGGAAAGAAATGCAGCGCAGATGTGTGAAATTGACAGCTAAGCTGAAACTTCCATCTGGTTTCAACCTTTCCTTTTCTTCTGAACTCAAAATAGTGATCAAGCATTTAAATCCATTGGTTTGTACTTAATTTATCATATGTTAATTTCTAACCAGTTTAGGATACCAAATATAATAAAGAATCTTGAGACAAGAGAAGAGAGGAGAAAACATGTAATTCACAAAATGTTTTCCATATATATATATGTATATATATATACATATATATATATATATATTAAGTAGGAATGCTGAATCAAAAAGTAGGTGCATCAACAAATTTGACATATACTTAAACATTACCCTCTGAAAACGCAGTGCCAAGGTCTGCTCCCACCAACCATGCTCATGCTTAAACCTATTCCTTTGACTAAATGGGATATGATCTATCTATAATTTCTGCCAATCTTGAGTCAAAAGTGGTATCTTGGCAAATTGATTCCATGTAATTAATAAACATTACATATGTTTATATGTTTGTTGGCATATATTCTTTCATATGCTCTTTCTAGGATAACAGGTTTGATATAATATTTTCTCCTAATTCCCCTTTGTACATACTAGTCACAAGTATATTCACAAGGAGAGATATATTCTTAAAGTAAAAACCTTCATTAAAAGGTATATGTTTGTATTCTTAGTCCTGGAACATAGTAGGTATTTAATATTTCATAGTCAGTGTACTGCTGTTTTGGCATAACACTCATGGTGTCCACAGACCTATAATGGGTATGGGTACATTTACATGCAGACGATTATTACCAAATAGCCATCACTGCTTTCAAATTCCAGATGGAAGTTTTTAGAAGGCAGGGCCAAATTAAGCCGTAACATACCTAAAAGAAAATGTCGAGATTGTCTATAGCACTATCTAACAAACTTTTACATTAGGAAGACCTAACCAAATCGAGTATCTAAAATCATCCATATTTTATATGGAAATTGGCACAGATAAAAAAAAAAAGAGAGAGAGAGAGAGACTGTTTTCATAGATGTTAAAAGATTCTGAACGACACAACTCACTCCATACAAAAATAAACTGTCACTGCAAAGTGCAGTTTTCCCTGATTCTAAATATAACTAACATTATGAATGGCCATGCTTAAGGGATTTCTGGAGCTTAGACAGAACAGACACAAATTGCAGCTTTTGATTTGCTGTTAGTGGGAAGGGCAAGGAAAAAGAAAGGAGGAGGAAAAGCCAAACCTTGCACATTTGATTTTAAGTCTCTGTCCACCCAAATGCCAATCTCTAGCAGTTATTTATTTTAGTTTTCTTTTTTGTCTTCTTACAAGAGAAAATACCATACTATTTTTAATTAAAAAAAGAAAAAAAGAAAGAAAGAAAAAAAATAAAGGAATAGTGCTGGTTGAGACATTTTAAGTTTTCTTAACCCATAATACCTCGCCATAATGCTTATGTAGGCTAAAATATCTCTCAATGATTTCCTTTCCCAATCAAGAGTGTCATTTCAGCTTAATGCTCTCATGGTTAATGAGAGAATTTTCAGGGCACTTAGCTCAGCCTCCCAGCTGAAAATAATGAAAATAAAAATTTATTGATATTCCGTTTTTTTTGTTAGCTGCCATTTGAAGAAACAGATTAACAGTCTCAAAAAAAAATAAAAGTGTTTTTTAAAGAAGATAAAAAATCCACAGATATTATTTGTTAATGTTTACTCTACAAAGCCTTAAAATTATGTAAGCACAATATACACATTATCCATTGAACTGAAATATTGATCAGCAGCTAATACCTGAAATTTCCTACCGCTTCAAGCTAGTCTTGAAATCTTTAAGTTACAAAAGAACATTGTTATTTCTAAAAGGTAAAGTCTCTTCAAATAAACAAATAATGACTTGGAAAATGACATAATCTCCATTTTCAAATGCCTGGCTGGTAAATATGACAGCCTATGTTTTAAATGAGCAAACTGTTTAGAGCTTCTTGCCTAATTTAGTCACTGGGCATCTGGTTCTGAATGACTGACATTTAGATTTCATAAGGATTTGACTTTCCACCCTCATAGTCCCACATCTGATCAAGGGGACTTTGCTTAAAAACACTTCCTCACTTCTTGTTCTAGAAGGGATAAACTCATTTGCTTGCTGACAATCCCTCCCCCTCTTTCTTATCTATCTTACCAAGGCTATCACTTTTCATCCTATTACCTCACATCTTGAACTTTTTGCATTTATTTTCAAATGACTATTGTTTCTCTACACCATTGCATTTGGCACTTCTCTCTGCCTAAACTGGTGGTTCTTAACCAAGGCGATTTTGTCCGTCTCCTCCGTCCCATCCAGGGGACATGTCCAATATCCTGGAATATTTTTTGTTGTCAAAACTGGGGAGAGGGGTTACTACTGACATCTAATGGGCATTGGCTAGAGATGTTGCTAAACATCCTATGATGCACAGGACTGTCCCTCACAGCAAAAGTTTATCCAATCCAAATATCAATAGAGCCAAGGTTGAGAAACCCTGGCCTAGAATATCCTTTCCTCCACTCTGAGCCTAACAAATAAGAAAACTAAAAGTCACCTCAGAGATGACTTCTGAAAGTCCTTAAGGCACAGAGCTGTTTGCATATTCAGGAAAGTCTTCTCACTGTTTCTAGTTTACATGGCTATTATTAGTCCATAAGTCCGTCCCTCCTGCTCCCCCAGCCATGTATACATATTGGACACACATAAACACATACCTTCCCAACTTGCTTTGTCAATGTTTATGTTGCTGGCATCCACATAATGCCAAGCAAGGGTATGCCAAGCAATAAATACTTTTTAAAAAAAATTAAAAAAAATTTAAGTACAGTTGATGTATTAGTTTCAGGTGTATGTATAATGATTTGACATTTATATACCTTATTAAATGATCACATTAAGTCTAGTATCCATCTGTCACCATACAAACTTGTTATGATATTGACTATATTACCTATGCTGTACATAGGCAATTACATCCTTGTGACTTGGTTATTTTATAACTAGAAGTTTGTATTTCTTATTCCCTTTCACCTTTCTTGCTCATCCTCCAACCTCCCTCCCCCTCTGGCAACTATCAGTTTGATCCCTGTATCATGAGTTTATTTCTGTTTGTTCTTTTTTCTGTTTTCTTTTTTTTTAAGATTCCACATAAAAGTGAAATCATATGGCATCGGTCTTTATCTGACTTTCTTCACTCTATATAATAGCTTCGAGGTCCACCCATGTTGTTGCAAATGGCAAGATTTAACTCTTTTTTATGATTGGGTAACATTCCATCATATATATATATACATATACATATATATATATATATATATAGAGAGAGAGAGAGAGAGAGAGAGAGACATACACACACACACACATATATATATATATCACATTTTCTTTATGCATTCTTCTATTGATGGACACTTAGTTTGCTTCAATAGTTTGGCTATTATAAATATGCTGCAATGAACACTGAGGCACAGATATCTTTTAAAATTGATGTTTTCATTTTCTTCAGATAAATATGCAGAAGTGGAATTGCTGTGTCGTATAGTGGTTCTATTTTTAAATTTCTGAGGCATCTCCACACTGTTTTCCATAGTTGCTGCACCGATTTACATTCTCACCAACAGTGCACGAGATTTCCCTCTTCTTTACATGCTCATCAACACATTACTTCTTAACTTTTTGCTTTTGAATTTGTGGTTGGATAGGTGAATGGATGAGAAACCCTAAGTCTTGCATTACATTATAAAAATCATTTCAGGTCTCAGAAAAACCATTTTCTTATTTACATGGCTAGCTATCATTTATTCATTAAAACACATACTGGGAACAGAAACTAGCTCGCTGTTTCCCAAACTATTGTGATTCATATACCATCTTCCCAATTCTGTCACTCCTCATGTTTCTATACCATGAGTCACTTACTATTTATCTTGACATTAACTCCTTTTTCAAAATCTAAATTTATTATAAAAGTACCATAAATGGAAAACCAGCATCATCTGCCATAAATAGAACTGTAAAAAAAAAAATACACACAATACAATACTTGTATTCTGGTAGTCTTTACTTGACGGAGTAGCTTGTGGTCTCTGGTTTTCTCTAGAGGTTCCCTATGTGTATCAGTTAAAATTATTATACCTGTGTACTACACTTTCAAAACACTGAATTAGAGTGATATAAGTGAATGAAGAAGTAAGAACATTCTGTCATTCATTTGGCAAACATTAAATTAATGTCTACTAGATGCCAATGTAGTATTTACTTAAATAAAATAACGAATAAAACCAGAGGTGGCTTTGCTGTCATTAGTGATGGAGACAGATATTACTGCATCATGAGACCAAAGGTACAATGCAACTACAGTAAGAAGAACAGGAAAAAGTGATGCGCGGAACCTTTAGTGGGGCACCTGAACCAGTCCTCAAAGCCTGAGAGAGGAATGAATGCAAGAGGTATTTTGGGGTTTAACTGAACGAACTCAATGACTAAATGTCGAGGTGGATTGATGGCGGTGTATAGTAAAGGCAAACAGATCATTGTCTTGGGAAGCTGAAGAGAAGGTGGAACTGTCACATGAAACATGAAATTTATAAGGCATCACAGATTTAGGGAAACAATAAGTATGCTTTTGAATATATTGGATTAGGAGATAGACATTTAAATAATAATGCCAGGAGTACTTACAAGGGAAGTACAGGTTTGTGATGCTGTTCAAATTCTTAAATGCTAAGCCCCAGTTCACTCATTTGTGATATGGGTTGATAGTACTACCTACCTACCAGTTAGCAGTATAAAATGTTTTTGAATGCTAACTATATGTTGACATTGTTCTAAAGGCCCTGATAATAAAAAATAGTAATTATTAATTAGCATTTATTGAGACTGAGCACTAACTATGCGCCAGGCACAGTGCTAAGGACTATCTAATATCTCATTTAGTCCTCACAATAATCCTATAAGGAAGGTGGATTTTTTTGATCCCTGTTTTACAGATGAGAAAATCGATGCTTAGGTAGGCAACCAAGCTTGGTTCCCCACTGACATCCAACCATAAGTAGCAGAGACATGATCTGAATTCAGGTCTCTCTGAGTCCAGAGTCTATTTCACTCATCACTCTAAAATATTAGTCCCACCCATGAAAGTCAGAATATATGTGTGACATGTATGCATCTTGGATGGGGTAAGCAGGCAAAATGCCAGATTTTAAGGAGAGGAGAAAGAGTGAGAGCTGGGAAGTCAGTATAGATTGCCTTTGAGGAGTCTGGTGTTGAAATGAAGGAGAAATTCTCACGACTTGTACATTTCTTCAGGGTTTCTTTTCAGGGTGAAAAGATAAAGAATACATTGGATTCCCTGAATATTGGAAGTAAAAATGCAGATATAATGTCTATGTAACATAGTCTTTGTATATCTAAAGGGATGCACAGACTATGTGGGTACTCAGGGGAGGGGATGAGGACTAGCAATCAGAGGGTAAGGATTAACTTAGGAAAGAGATGGGAAAGGGATCTTCAGGCAGAGGAAACAGAAGAATATAAAACTTCAGATTTGTAGAGGGAATTACATGTGGTTGTATGAGTGATGGCATCATTTGCTCATAAGCAGAGAGCAAGAAATTCTAGGAGGGTAGGTAGGCTAAAGGAGGCTTTGGGGCCAAGGTCTTAGAGGGTCTGGAATGCATGTGAAAAAAATCTGGCTTCATCCTATGGGTTGTGGAGAACCATTTTACTAAAAGGGAGAATCAGCATGTTTGTAAATTATGAAAGAACCTGTGGGGTTTGTAGGAAGCAACCTGTAGAGAAGGAAAGACCAAGCCAACAGAAAACAGAATAATCTTCTGTTTATTCATAGTAGAACACAGAGCTGAGGGCACAAGTAAAAGGATTATTCGGCTTAAAAATAGAAAGTATAATTCTTTCTTCACTACAAGAAAAATTATGATAAGGAGTAAAAGTAACAGTGCTCACTCAGTAGATGCTGAGGCCGGATTTATGATGGCAATGGGGACAAACAACAGCTAATATTTATTGGGCATTGTGCTAAATGTTTTATGCTTTGTGTTATATAATCCTTATAGCCATCCCACGAGGTAGGTCATATTATTATCCACACTTATAGATGTGGGAGCTGAGGTTTCAGGTTAATACTCTGAAGGTCAAACAGCACATAATATGTAGAGGCAGAATTCAAACCTAGTGAAGCAGGGGGGGGGATTCATAATTAGTCAGGAGATGGGCATAAACAGAAAAAGGTGGAGAAAAGAAGAAAACACCAGTAATAGGCACCACCAAGTAATGCAATAAGAAGTCAGGTGGAGATAAAAAAAAAGAAAAATTGAAAATTGTGATGTGTGGTGGGTACATACAGTTTTAGGTCTGGAAAACCTGAAGAATAATATTGTTTTAAACCTGAGATTAAAGGAAAATAAAAAGCTGACTCTTAGTAAGCATTTCGATGATTAGGAGTTGAATCACTTAAAGGTGTCATATATTTGGGAGAATGATAACTGAAATTACTTTTAACAGAAAGAAAACTGCGAATTCTAATAGAAATAAAAGAATCTCAAGCTTCCATGAGACCTGACGAAACAGAGTAATTTATCCCTGGCCTCAAGCAGAATTACCATAAACCATCTGAGATAGATACATTTTTCTAAGTTAAATGACTTTTACAAAATAAAGGTTTTCTATGATTTTCCCTAGTAACCCATTGTTGTATTTAATAATTTCACTGTCATGGAATTATTTTTCATACTATATCTAACCCATGATTCTATAGTTTCAAATCCATTTCCACATCCGTTTCATTCAGGAGGTTCCGAATAGCGCTCCTATCTATATAAGATATACTTACCCATGATTACGATCTGACTTCAGACTTTCATCCTCTAAACTAAACACAGTCTCTTTGATTTTTGACATGGTTGCTCTGCTTACTAAAACTATCTTTAATTCCCTATGCCTCTTTTTTTTCTTGTCAGAAAACAGCCAGGCTAAATGTGATAGGAACGTTACTGTAGAAAAACAAGATGAAGTCCTATTTCTGTATCTTACAATGGAAATGAGACTAAAAGAGAAATGTCAGGATTGGGAGATGAGTTATACCTATGTAGTATGTGAGCAATCTGGCTCTCAAAAGAAAATATAAAATATGGCATTCATGGAAAGTTTATTGGCATTTAAGAATAATATTTCATATAGTAATGGAAAAGGTGAAAAAACGTACATGTTTGGATATCAGTGAACTAAAAGTACTATTGCAAAAACTAAGTTTCAGCAAGCTCTGATACAAAACATTCCTAGAAAAAAAAAAAAACAATCATCAATGCCTGGAAGTTAGTAGTACAATGAAATAAACACACATCTAACTCCTAAGTAAGGCTCTCAGCTCAGCTGTGAATAAAGTAATCTTGATTAGCTCACATTACTTCGATCACTATCTTGCATATGTAATTAATTGCAATAGTAATGTTTTCTTCGATGCAATTCAAGTGACTGCTATAGGGCAAATAAAGTGTCACAAAAACCAACTCCTAAAATCCTTATCAATAATATTTATTATGGTAAGTATAATGTTTTCTTTTGACGTACATAATTTGAGGTCTTATTACTATAAAAGCTGGCTCAGCCAGAAATCTACAAAGCATGAATCCTTAAGAGTTGGCACTTTGCTAATTCACTCACACAATGACTACCGATAGCCAATAATGACCTTAAGAATCTCTCAAGAAAATGGTAAGAACAGAATAAAGGAAAGGTGTAAAAGATTCATTAGGGCTGGATTATTCAGAAAAGCTATAAGCAGGGCTTATATTGGATCATGAAGAACTGGAAGGTTCAAGATTAAGAAAAAGGCACAAGGTATTCCTGGTAGAAGGAATTATATGAACAAAAACAGATGTATGTAAGAGCACAGTGGGTTAAGGACAGTCACAGTGAGATGATCATCTGGATTAACTGAAACACCCATTCCCTCTCAGATGATGATACTACAGAATATGTCGATATCATCCACATTTTATGCCTTTTCAACAAAACACTATGCCAGAAATGTGTTTATCACCGTTTGTAACTTGAAAGGCTTGTCAGTAGAATAAATGCAGTTACTAGTGTTCAAACCTGTTAAATAAATTTATCTTAGAGTTAAGGGGCAAGTTCTAAAAAAGGAGATAATCTCCTTTTTTAGGCTACAAAAAATTTAATCACACACATATTATTTGTAGCCCCTTAAAAAATATGAATGTTAATAATTATCTTAAATTTATAACATGTTATTTGGGCATTATTTTTCACTTAATTTCTCACAAAAACCTTTGAATATAAGGGCAAACTGAGAAAATGACGATTTAAAAAATAAGATACCAGAGATATCTACTTAACTTACTCAATTACCATGTTAAATATTACATAGACTAGCAATGTAAGACTACTAATGATTTATCCAGTAAACATATATCATTTTACCAATTTGTAGTTGTATAGAAAATAATACAACAGATTTCTTAGTAAAAATGTACATTAAATAATATTGTGGATATATTATTACCTGGAGATAAATTTTAAGTGACACAGTGCACCTTTAAGATTAAAAACAAATTTAAAGACAGGTTTTGGTTGGCTTACTTCTCTATCAAGTCCAGCTGCCACTGTGATAATATCACCAGTCTCATTGTTGATGGTAAACATGTTGGGCGAAGGGGTGCTTGGAGCCTGGGACAGGATTCTGTACCTCAACATCCCATTTAGGGTATTTGGATCATCAGCATCAATAGCAGTGACCGTCATCACATATGTTCCTAGACACAGTATACATGGAAAATGAATGGTCACCCTTCATTTCAGGGTCTCCTAAATAGAAGGTATATTTACCTTTTTGATCAATCTTAATTTAACTTTTTCAAAACATTTAATCATTTAGACTCGATGAAAGACTCAATCTTAATTTAACTTTTTCAAAACATTTAATCATTTAGACTCGATAAGAACAGTACTCACTTTTAAAAATATAAAACATGTTTTAGATATTTGAAAGAAAAATTGTGAAAAATTCATACATTTATAGGCTCAATTTTTCCATAACTCAGAAGACAAATTCACTGTACGATTCAATGAAAAGATCATTTCAGACATTCATTTATAGAAAATGCAGATAATAAGCAATATAGATGCCATTAGCAATATATTTTATGGCTACTGATTCCTTCCCTATGCCATATTCTTCTCTGTTATGCAATAATATCTAAAATGACATGCTGAGCATGGTTTTCCCCAGTGCCTAAGTCACTTTCTGAAAGTAAGCTGTGTGCATAATGATGAACACTCCATTTACTCAGGCCATAAGGAATTATTCCATGCATTACTGTTTTGGTACATTGAATCAGACTTTTACACCGTGGTTCATTATTTCCTAGGAGATTAAATGAATACTGTAACAAACTCAGAGACTTCAATTTATTAGATATTTTGGAAAGAAAATCTAGAAAGGATTAGGATCCAATAAGTTCAAACTAGCTTGACAAACTGTAATTCAGAAGTAGAAAGAAAAGTAGTTACTATTTAAGATGGTTTGTTCGGTGGGATATTAATAAGAACTAGATTATAAAATTTCCCATCTCTAGCTTACCTTTTTTGTGAGTACTCTAAGCTAGGTTCCATTTTAGAGCATTTATAGTTGCTGTTACTTCTACATGGTACATGCTGCCCAAGAATTAACCAAGGCTTGGTCACATTATTAAATCTCTCTTCAGAGCTCAACACTTTAAACAAGACACCCTTTTTGATTATATGCCATCACTACATACTTTTTTTTTCTCAAAACTTTCTATGTAGTTGCTTGCTTGCTTGCTTTTAATGTTTCTCCCCTACTAGAATTTAAGCTTCAACAGGGGAGGAACTAGCTTGTCACTGCTGTGTCCACGATGCCAAAACAGTGCCTAGCACACAGCACATACTCTATAAGCACTTGTTGAATGAACGAATGAATAAATTGTTAAAACAATAAATTATGTTTCAGAATCTTGAACCAAAATATTGATTGCAATGCAGTCTAACTCAAGATTCATGACATTTTCAAATCTTGCCTAGAAGGATGTTTTCAAACTTACAGAACCACCAGAGGTAGTATGCTATTGAAATATCTTTACTTCTCGTGATCACTGAAAGTCTTTTATTTATGGGAGACTTTATGGAAGTTCATGGTCAATGCATAATAATTATATCTTTAATGGTTTATATTTGACATTTCTGTGAAGCAGCACTTTTAATAAAATTAGAAATAATAGCGGAAAAAGAAAATAATTTTTAAAAACCAAAAAACTTCCTCAGGCAAAAAACTCCAGTATTTATTATCTTTAGAATATGTGTAGAAGGCTTGTGTTTTAGTAAGGATGTTTTGGTTTTACAGTGTTTTAAAATGCCGAAAAAAAAGCTACTCTGAAAATGTGACCCAGAAGGAGCCACAGATGGTTGAACTTCCCGCACAGCCCCTGTCTTCCCACTCCAGCTACCCCCCTCCCCACATCTTCTTTTCTGAGGATACAGACAAATGTACTTGGACCAAAAAACAAATACCAGTTTAAAGCATAGTTGGTTATATCTATAAATTGGCTTATGCATAAAGGAGCTACATAAACTGGTGTAGATGAATGAGCACAAAGGTAATATGAGCACAATTTTAAATGCTGAGGCTTTTCAAAATTAAAAAAAAAAATAATACTATAGCTAATTAAATCTCTCTAAACACTAAATCATCTCAGGAAGGCTAGTCAAACATTTCCTTTTACCATCTTGATGCCAATGGATTTTCTTGTCCATTGAATAGGCCTTTCTAGCCTTTCTATTATACTGTGACTAAAGTCCAGTGTTTTCAGTACAATATCTGAAATCTTAGGCAAACATCACTTCACAATGGTGAGAAGCTTTTGGCAACTGCCGTTTCTAGGCTGGGTCACTTTCCATGGCATGAGTTTAAAAGCAACGGCTGCAGAAGACATTCGGGTCATCCGGAAGTAAATACCTAGTGTAGCCAGAGGACAGTAGTCACAGCTGTCACCAAACCCCCTCAGCTTTTGGTTTTACACCACAGCTTAGTCCAGGAACACCAAGTATCTTTCAGACTTTCCAACTGGGTTTTAGCTGCTCGTCTGACTAATACGATACAATCTGTACTTTAAGTCTTCTGTGCGCCCTTTCTAGCTGCAGTGACTCTATCAACCATAGCCAAATGAAAGGATCTTATAGACTACAGAATCAGATACTAAAGTGTATATTTCTTTGAAGGTCAGAAAAGTCATTTTGGGCAGTAGAGGGATATTTTTTTCTGTTTTCTCTCTTCAATCAATTTTTCCCTACATTACCTTTTTCATCCCCTAAAAGCACTGTGAATGAAAGAAAATGATACTAAAAGGCTCCATGATTCCTCCTTGCTTTCCTTGCTTATTATATATTAGGGCTGGATTACACTGCATTTCCTGAAGTAATCTCCAAGTTATTATCTTCAAACTTACCAGGCTTTGACCCCTCAGGAACGGTCCCATTCCAAACCTGGTGTAAGAATTCAGGTCTGTTATCGTTCATATCGATGACGTTGATGACAATGTCGATGGGGTTCTCTACTTGATTTCCATTGATGTCCACTGCATGTGCTCGCAACTGCCAAAGTAATTAGAAAACACAGCTATTCAATGGACTTTCATCTCCAGTAAAAGATAAAATATACAACTGCCATGCTACCAAAATAGCATAGATGAACTGAGACGCTGAAAAATTTAAGTTAGCCCAACTCCATACAATTAGAGTAGATATCGTAGCAAAAAAAATCCATGATGACTATTTGCTAGGCATTCTTTTCAGAGTTTTATGCATTTTAACTCATTTAATTCAAATACAAAAGAGTGAAGCAGAATGACCAGCATTTGAAGGTGAAAAAAATTAAGCTTCAAAAGGCTAAGTAACTGCTCTATTGACAAAGCCCATGTTCAAAACCAGTTCTGTTCAGCTCCCAAATTCTTTTATTAATCTGTACATATAAATCAGGGTAATTAAAAATATGGTACTGGTCCAGAGTAGTCATATAGATCAATGAACAGTGGGAAGAATTAAGTGTGTATAAGGAATATTGACACTAGGGCTCTTTTTTATTTTTAATTGTAAAAGACACTCATAAACATTAAAAGTACATTAGTATATGAAATAGTTGTTCTTCTCCCAAACATGAGTTCTCAGTGTTATAGGTGTTCTAGAAATTTTATCTTTTTTCTTTTTAAACAAATATAATCACTTAGCTACTCTTGGCAGACTATCTTCAAAATCTTTTTATCCAACAAATAAAGATCCATTTCATTCTTTTCAATAACTATGTAGTGTTTCTATTGAGTTGTTTCTTTTTAACAGAAATGCTTTTATGATTTTTCTGTTAAGAATGATGCTGGCTGCTGGCTTCTGCTGATATTCTTTATCAAATTAAAGAAGTATCAACATATCCTTTTTTTATTTAACAGTTGTTTAACACAGAAAACAACATAAATTTTATTACTGCCTTTTCAATACCTATAGAAATAATCTCTTTTGTTCCCTGACTTATTTGATATATTAAATTAGTAGATTCTTAACACTGAACAATCCTTGCAATTCTATAATCAATTTTATTTTGTCATGGATACCACTCTTTTATGTGCAAATAGTGAGAATCTGGGGAGTGAGAATTTACCCCAAAATTGATTGGAAAATATTTATTTCCTAAGTTTTGACCATACCAGTTCAGATAGTTAAAATTCATAGATGAAGATAAATTTAGAATTTTTTGTATTATTTAAATTCATAAATTAGAGACTAGTCTACTTAGAGATTTGTCTATTGAGTGCTATCTTTATCAAGTTTCCATATTAATGTGATGTTTTTGAAAAAGTTTGATAAAGATTTAAAAGTTCTACTTCTTTCTTTATGCTTTAGAATGATATAAAACCATTAGAATTACATGTCACTTGGGAAGTCCTTGCTCTACCACATATAAATATTTTAATAATTTTCGAAACTTCAATCATTCTAAAAGTTTGTATAAGTACAAAGATTCAGCAAATATATTAATGGGAAAAATAAAAATCTAAAAACAAACACAAATATATATATATGGAATTAAAAGTTTAGAATTATTAACTGTAAATGATAATCAATGGGAATACTAATTCAGTACCATGGGACAACTGGCTAGCCATAAAGGAAAAACAACATGGATCTATAGCTCTTCCCCTTTTACTAAGTAAACTCCCAGAGGTTAAATTTAGATGAAAAATAATACATACAACAGGTTAAATTGGGGAGATTAGTATCTTGGAGTTTGGAAGACTTGTATAACTATTTCTAAAACTAGAACACATAATAATATTTTAAAAATATTAATAAAGTTACTTAGAGAAAAACATAAAAAATCCAAAATAAAATTCAACATAAAACAGGAATAATAAATTTACTTTGGCTATTCAACTTATGCAACTTTAATCATCAAAATACATATTTAAAAATAGTACTGGCAATAAATAAATAATGCCTGGGATTGATACTGGAGGGGGGAAAATATATCTCCTATGTAGTGTGCAGGTAGTACAACACAATATGACCATTCTAAAGAACAATTTCATTATATTTATCAAAATAATTCCAATTTTAGGAATTTAGCCTAAGGATATAATGGAAGAAATATACAAAAATGGTTATTGTCACATTCAAAATAAATTTTAAAAACTTAGTTACTCAAATATCTTCCAATAGGTAATTAGTTAAAACTATGTTATATTCAGTCAACTGAATAATTTAGAGCAATCGAAAATTATGATGTCAATATTCACTGACATGGAAAGATGCTAAATCTTACGATTGCTGAATAAGAAAAATTGGTTTCAGAGAATGGTACCAATTTCAAAAGAAGACATTTATGAATCTACAAATAGAGAAACATCTTATAGCTTACCATCATATTACAGTGTAAGTCTTAAAAAAAGAAAAAGGTTATTTTTATGTAAAAGGATTAAAAATCATTTTTACTTTCTCATTAATACTATATTGTTTGAAGAGTTTTACTTCTGTATTATTTGAAAAGTTTTTACAGTGTACACATATTCTTTTCTAAAAGAAAATGATACTTCTATTAAAAGTTTCAGTTATTCATGTCAAAATTGGAGAAGTAATAGAGACCAATTAGTTTTTTATATTAAACTCATGAAAACATTGTTGAAATCTTGTTCCAGGAAAATGTGCAAGCATGGCTAGAAAAAAATGAAAAAAATGCCTCTGGAATTTATATTTTAATATAAGGTAATTCCTGAGCATTAAAATACTCTCTACAATATTCTTTTTAAATTGGGAAAATCAGTTTCAAATATACGCATTTATGTTAAAATATAAACATAAAACTACAACCTGGTTATAACTCAAGAAAATAAAAAAAAATAAAAAATAAAGAAAATAAAAATTAACATGAGAAATATAACTAGTATAGCTAAGAAAAAACAGCTCATGTTGGCAAACTGACAAAACAAAGTGTTGACAGGGTTATCAGGAAAACGGAGATCTCCAAAATGGCAATCTCTCTGGAGGGAAAACTGCAACAAACAAAATAAAAATGCTCTATCCATAGGTAATAATACCAGCAGGAACAAATACAGTAGAAAACATAGATTTCTATTAATAAGAAAGTTATTAAAATTATAAACTATGCATTCAATGGAATACTATACAGCTATTAAAATGTAATCTCTACGTAATTTACAAGCAACAGATTTGACCCTCTATATGTAAATTTGTTCCTATAAGTTCTTAGCCACATATATGAAAGCAAGTATCAACAAGTAAAGAGTAATACAATTTTAGGCAATTTCACCTTTTTTCTTTGGCATTATTTGTTTTTTTACCACGACATTCATCAATTTTATAAAAACAATACAATTCTTAAAATAAATTGAAAAGGCTACATGTACATTTCAGGTGTCAAAACCTCAGAAGCAAAGGTTTAAGACTGATAGGAGAGGTAAATGTTAAACTTTGCACATATTTAGAACGTTATTAATACACAGAATATCATCGGCAGTTGAAATCTTACATGAAATCGGGCTATCAGCTCGCGATCCAGAGGCTTGGTCACTGACAGCTGACCTGAGATGGGGTTGATAATGAAGATACCAGTTGGAGGCTGGTCAGCTCCTGGCCCAGTTACGCTATATCTCAGTGAAAGGTTTTTATCTCTATCGGACCTGATCTGAGGGTCAAAAAGACAATCACATTAAGCAGGAGACTAAATGCTCATTATCAGAGACACAGCATGCCACACTTCATGCCCTTTTTCAGTTACAAACTTATACCTCTCTTCCTAGAAATCCATTAAAATGCTCCCAGTCCTGTTCCTTGTCCTTACTTCTTGGTGATAGACTTCAAAAAAAGGAGTCACTTATCAACAGAAAGACTGGGGGCAGTGTTAACATCTAAAAACACATTCGCTAAAAGCAGTGCAAAAGGTCAAAATTAAGGAGCGTGAGTTTTTAAACAGTATCAAATTCTAGGAATCTGTAGGTTAGAATATTTAATCCAATAACAGGTGTCTAATTTAAAGAAAAAAAATAGTTTACCTTTTGCCAACAGTTAGGATAAAAAATAACTGTCTAACCATAAAGTGAAATAGCTTCACTTGGGAACTCTAAGATTGTAGGAGAGCCTAGAAGTCAGATTTCTGTACTTGCATTGTACTAACATTATTCATTGCAACCAAAGCTTCCCATATCATTTTAAGGTGGCACCTATTACCCCAAATTGTTTATTAATAACAAGGCAGACAAGAAATAATTTTCAAATATATTTCTAAACTCTCAAAAACCATACCCATGGGCTCACCTTCCTCTCCTCCACACAATAATTCTTATGAAAAATAGGAATCATAGGATCAGGTTACAGATAGGGAGAGGGACAGAAGAGAAGAGGCCAATTGAGCAATACTCTTTAGAGGTGATAATAAGAGATATATAGTAAATATATTAATCCAGTAATAGAATTATTTTTTTTAAGTTAAGGGAAATTCTTTTGTTTTCTCATTCTCCAATAAAGTAGAAAAATAAGAAACACCTTTATTTGGGGGTTACGTCATTCATTGTTACATTGAATTATAATGTACATTAGAATAGGCTACACAACACAAAAATGACTAAAAATACAACTTTCAGTAAGTATGTATTGGAATGCCAAATTGATCATCTACTGAAACATTTATTTTCTAGTAAATGGGAATACAATGACTTTGTCTAATATTCCTTTTGTAATAATAACAAGTTGCTAATTTTATTAAACACATAAAAATATCTTTAATTTTTTTTCTCTGCATCCAATGGTATGCATTTAGAGTAACTGAAAAAAAACTTAGCTTTTCTGATTTGAAAGCCTATATTTTTGCACAGCCCCAGGATTCTGTTAATGGTATCAGAGGTCATTTTTTTTTTCTTTTAAAAATTGTCAAATGTACTTTGTACTGGCATTTTTAGCAATGATTGTCCCTTTATTTTTTTTCTTTGGCCCAAAACTATCTGTAGAGGGCAGAGATCATCATGGAGCACGCAGCTTTTAGACAGGGAAGCTAAGGTGTGTGTATATAATGGCAAAGGGTATGGTATGGGTGTGAATGCATGTTGAAGTTAGGGCTATGTATTCACACCCTGGACAAACTTTATCATGCATGATGTACAGTACCTACAAAAAGTTCTACTACAAATAACCTGAGATAATTTTTGAAAAAATGAAGAGGCTCTTTAAAACAAGACAGTTCATCTCTACAAAAAAAAAAAAAAATATATATATATATATATATATATATATTTTAGTACATACACGTCATAAACTCTACCTTATGAAATAAAAAATTGGACAAAAGCATTTCTAACATACACTTGACACATAACACAGAGACAATTAAAACTCTGCCAATTTACCCTGACGAGCTCTTGAGGAAAAGGTCCTTTGGAGTTTTCTGGCAAGTTGATTGGAGGGATAACCCAGTCTCTCTTCTGCCTTTGTAGGTGACCACTGTGCTTAGACAATTGTCTTGGAAATACTATTTCTTCAATTTCTGGTGATTCCTTTGCATTAAAATACAAGAAGACAGTCCTGAGTACTAAGAAAAATATTTTCTGCAAGTACATCAGAATCAATAGATACCTGAAAACGTAGGAATCACAGTTTATTATGAACAAGAAAATAAGTCTGGAAGCCCTTTCCACATCCCCTATTAAAATAAGAGAAAACAGCATAACATTTTAAGGTTACAGTGTTCATTAAAATATTGAATTCCAAACAATTTATTATGTGGCACATCTGTGCAAACCATTTGCAGTTCTATAAACCATCTTAGATAGTAGTTAATATTGAGCAAAATTTAATAGAACCCTTTATATATTTCTCATTAGTTTAAACCACAGTTCAGGTAATGTGCTACTGTACATTAAATTTAGATCTTGATGTGCTAAAATATAATTTGAATTCCAAGCGAAGTTTAATACATACTGCTAAGGAACGTCTCAAATATTTATGACCCTATTAAATCCCACAGAATTAATGCTGTAATTATTCTAAACCTATGTCAGCCATGATGGATGCTGTAGATGACCCACTTTGCACATGGGATATTAATCTCTGCTGGATGTCAACATTTTCTTCTGTTTCTCCTTATATCTGTAGACATTTTAGTCATTAGACCTTCCTGCTTCAGTAAAACTATCCAATCTAGTTTGCTGGAACAAAGCAAATTATCAACAACAAAAGTAACTTTACACTCGATTGGTTACCAGTTTCTCACTTTTTATTACCCAAATGGCATGAGTTTCCTTAACAGTTAATAGTTTAACAAATTACATTTTACATAATGAAAGTCCAACACTGGCATAAAAGAAAAACACTTTATTTTCCTCCTATATATATTCATATTTGATGATAGGTGTGTATATCACATTTATGATTGAATACCAAAAATGAATGTGTGTATTCTTATCTCTCACAATACAATAACTATACAAAATGTAATAGTCATAGTTCATAAAATCATAAACTTCGGAATATGACTATGGTTCCCCTCATATTGGTTTCAAATTGAAGCAGCAGAATATTCAAATGAGTAATGTTACCATAACTCTACCGAAGAAGTTATATCTTACTTAAAATTCCTAATATGGTAACTTATACAAAATAAGTGCTCAATAAATGATTGTTCAATTGAATCGAACTGTACTGGGTTGGAAATATGTCTTATTTATTTTACCTTGGCTTATAGCAGCTTCCACCAGAGGGAGTATATCATTCCTAAAAGTCATATTGGCAGTATAAATAATTCACATGCTCAATTTAATTATTAAGGAACAAGACAAAAACCCAATACTCCTTGCCAGAAATGCTTTCCTCTTACTACTGTAAATCTGAACTTCCTATCCAATAAACTTGGCTGGCGAAATCTTGCAAAGGATTGTTTATTTTGTGGTTATATTTAAAAGTTTGTCAAACTTTTAAGAAATTTAAAGCAAACTACCACTTGAAAACAAACTTTTCAAATACATGTTTATATTGCTTAACATGTATTTTGTCTAAGTATCTTATAAGATTAGAAATACAACCAAGTACTATTGAAACAACTGAAGTTGATAAAAATTCAAATATAGGGTATCCATTAATGTGCTGTAAAGCAAAGTACATATTTATTTAGTCCAAACTATAAATCCGATTTTCAAACATAACTCCAAAGGCGCATGTGGATACTCTACCTTCACTGTATCCTCAGGTAAGGTTTGGCTTGAGGCTTAGTTTTACTGCTACTTGCCACTTTTCCTGAGTCTCTTTGTCTTGGGCATATATCAGGAACTTTGCTTGCTCAGAGGAAAGGGGAAGCTTCTCACGGCATACACCATGCCATCTTCATCTACCTTAAAATCTGCTGGTTCACTGCTTTCATACTGTACTTTTCTTTTTCCATTGCAGTTGCTAAACTTCACTGTAAAAGATAACAAATATAGAAGTCTAATTTACCTACAAAAGCAAAAACAACTAATATCCAAATCTATATCCTGTTTAAAGAATGAAATGTAGTAACATGAAAAACAAAAATTTTATTATTACATTTACTAAAGAAATTTTTCATATTAGAGAAGACTGTGGTTGAGTTGTTTCTCAGCCTCTCTTTGATCCAAAGCCCGCCCCTTCTTGTCACATGCCCCTGGATCCTGGATCCTCAGGGACATCCACTTTCTCCCCATAACTCTCACTGATACTGCCTGCCACTCCCTAACAAACTCCTACTCATCCTTCAGGTTCCAACTCCAAAGTCACTGAGCTGGAACAAGTCCCTTGCTCCCAGTCTTCATGTAGCAATCTGAACTCTACTACCATGTCTGTCACTTACTATGAGATACACTGCTAAGCAAATTTTCGTATCTGTCTTGTATATGCTGCACATTACCTGGCACATAGTCTTAATATACAGTTTTTGAATAAATGCTTAATGGAAGAAAACAATAGCATTTATTAATATTGAATGACCAGTATGCTCTAGAATTATAAAACCTATGGTAATTAAAAGTGAATAATTTTTGCAATTTTTAATCCTCATGATGCTTATAATAGTTCTAAAAAGCAGTAAGTTTTATAAATTTTCAAATGAAAATAAAGGGATATCTCAAAATAAACTTTAACTAAAAATGTCTTAAGAGTAGAAAAAGTGAAAAGATTTCAGTAGTTTAATTATCTCTATCTTACATGTAATGACTTAAAGTGGAAAAATGCTTTCTTAAAAGCAATGTCAATCCGTTTACATTTCATCAGATAACAAAAGTTAAACCACATACTTATAAATGTAGAACTAGACATATTCAAGCCAACATAAAATTATAAAATAATGAACGTATTCTGTAAGGAAGACCATTTCTTTGAAATCCTTAATCATTCGTTTTGAAGAAAAATTCTCTGGGAATAGCAAAAAGGGATCAAAGAAAAAACAATTTTTTCATTTCTGTAAACATGTGATGTTATATCCTCACCACAATTACATAGGATACATTTTGGAAGTCACTAATAGGTATGCATTACATTATATAATCATATACACCTTTTGCCTTTTTCAAGGATTTAAGTAAATTTTTTTGAACTTCCACACCACATACAACTTGATGACAGTTCTTTTGTTTTCATTAATATAAACTCACTGAGACATATACAAGACCACAAATAGCATGCATGCTTATTTCCCTAAGTAACCATAAAATACTTGGTAAGAGTAATAAAATACTTTACTGAATATATTATTTTCTACTACATAATCCCACATATATTATCATCCTTCATCATTCAAACATTTTAAAATGAAAATAAAAATTGCATCTCACATTGCTATGTTAGACCAACATATTTGTCTTTGTTGAATAGAAATATCCCAAAAGATACTTAATTACCTCATCTTACATGCCATGTGATTTAAAAGTGAAAAATGGGAATCCTTTCTATAGAATAATGCCATCTACTGCTTATCTTTTATTAAAGACAACAAAATGAAAAGTAAAATTGTTTTGGGGAATCCTGCTGAGAAACCATATGAAAAACTTTTATTATTATTTTGTATAAAAAGTACCTTTTATATCATAAAAGGTATTTATCATATTTGAGAACATATAATCTGTATTAGAAAAAAAGGAATACTCTTCTGCATTTTCTTGTTCACTTTTACCACTCTAGCATTAATCCTCATTAATCCACACCCGGATTGTTGGGTCTGCCTCCCATGTGGTCTTGTCCTTGCTCCAGGGTCATTGCCCACCCACTCCTAGACTAATCCTCTGCCATGATTTCCTCCTGCTTGCTTAAGGTCTGTATTACTGTACATAAACGCTTTCACCTAGTGTACAATGCTCTCTTAATTCCTGGTCGCTTGGCCTCTTCAGTTTTATTTATATCACATTCTGAAACACTCCATCCAGTCAGACAGGTTTCTTGGTCATGTCCCACCTCACTGTGGCCCACACCCCCACATGCATCACCTTTTCTGGAAGCTGCCCCACCCCTTCTCTCCAGAGCCAGGCCTTCATTTGGCAGAAGAGTCCACTGGGGTGTCCTTCTGGAAGATAACAGCCTTCCCCATTTGGGATGGCTCTGAATTTTAATTTGTATTTGTATTTGTTTTTACATTTCTGGTCCATGAAAAACATATATGAGCACTTCGTTTTTATATAATAATAATAATAATATAATAAGTAATGTCTACATATTAATGGCTTCATCTGACTAGATCTTATCTCCGTAAGCAGACTGTACACTCATTTTGGCTTCCTGACAATGAGTCTTGGTTCCTTTGTTTCTAATAACACCTAACACTGATAGGGACAGTGTGAATATTCACTAAATATCCAGGGAACAACTGTATTGATTAGGAAACTTAAAAATATGCTATGGCAACATTCAGCAACAGCTACAGCACTACTGCCGCCGCTACCACCACCCCCAAATTCAAATAATTTGGCTTTGAATTAGGTTGTTGGTAGTGAAAGAAAATCAACTACTATATGTTGAATGCCAGGCACTGAATGAGATACTGAAGATTAAGTCCTCTACTTTAACCTCAATAATAACTTCCTGTTGTTTCTGTTCTCCAGATGGGGAAGGAAAGCTCAGAGAACCATCTATGTCCTACTCCTACTCCTTCTCTCCTTTTCTCTCTTGCAGAAGCACAAAAGAATCTAACCGAAATCATGACTCTTAGGTTATTGAGATCTAAACTTTTAACAAACACTAAAGTAAAGACATGACAGAGGTTTTGATAAATGCGTGTAAAGAAAATAATGCCACATTTAGATCTCTGAAAGTACCCGAGTATATAGCATATTAAGGAGGAATTCTTAAATTGGAGTATACCCTAAATGTCCTACAGAGAGGAGCAGCTGGATCCCTTATGGTGTGGTAAGAGTAGTAGGCAGGGAGAAGAGGAAAATTCACGTTCACCGTTACTGTGACTGTTCTGTTAATTTGGTACTCAGCTATCTAGTGGGATTCAAGTGTCAAGTGATGCAGGGAAAGAAAGGAGAAGGCCTTCGAAAAGGTTCATAAGCAAAGAAGAAAAAAGATGTGTCTTTTCTTAGAAAGGGTCACTGCACATCCTATCAATGACAAAGGGCTGATCTCAGAGAGGCCCACACTGCAGAAAACACTTTGAAGGAAATTACATGAAGGTCAGTTATTTAAAGTCAATTAGTTTTTCTATCACCCTTGTGTGACCTAACCTATAACCAATACGAATTGGCTTAATATATATTATTAAATTGTTCTGTGTTTTTAAAATAAATGCTAATTCTCATTTGCTCTAATATTAAAATAAGCAATATTTTCGGCATTTTTCAGGTTTAAAGAAATGTTATGTACTATATAATTCCCTTTGTACATACAACTAGTATCCACTGCCAACTGAAAAAGCTATCCTCAGTGAATTATTAATTCTAACTTCATCCTGCTATTGTGAATTAATGCATGTACAATGCCTAGCTCACGGTGACAAACTAAATCAATGATTTTTATAGTTTTCAAGCTACAAGTTAAAAGACCTACTGATTTCAATGGGTATTATGGGTTGAATTGTGTTCCCTCAAATCCATATGTAGAAGCACTAATACCTAGTACCTTAGAATATGACTATAATTGAGATGTGGTCTTTAAATGGTAATTAAGGTTAAATGAGCTCACATGTTTGGGCCCTCATCCAAAATGACCAATATCCTTATAAGAAATGGAAATTTAGACACAGACATGCATGTACGCAGAAGAAAGATCATGGGAGGACACAGCCAGGAGGTGGCCAGCCATCTGCAAGCCTTTAAAGAGAAAGGTCTCAAGAGAAATCAAACCTGCTGACACCTGGATCTTAGACTTCCAGCCCCCGAAACTATAAAAAAATAAATTCCTGTCGTTTAATCCACCCAGTCTATAGTATCTCGTTATGGCAGCCCTAGCAAACTAATACAGTAGGTAACACACGAATTCCATTTTTTAAACGTTGGTTAACTTTTATTGCCTGTTGGTTTGTTCATTTATGACTTACATGCAACTAGGAATATTTTCTCAAATTTGCCAAGACTCACTTCTGCCCTTGGACCAAGCACTGAAACTTACTCAAGAGAATTTTGTTTTTAATAGAAACTTAGAAGTTAATGGGGGAGGGGCAGTGCTATGTTATCGAATCCTAGTTGTGGTGATAATATATATCATAACTTAAAACTTATATTTATTTATATTTTATAACCTTT
Organism: Eonycteris spelaea; assembly: GCA_003508835.1. Lineage (NCBI taxonomy): Eukaryota > Metazoa > Chordata > Mammalia > Chiroptera > Pteropodidae > Eonycteris > Eonycteris spelaea. The sequence continues at coordinate 4,170,947 of PUFA01000003.1, forward strand.
CAAAAAATTTCCAGGACTATGACACAATGTTACAAAAAAACCTGCTTAAAAATAAAAAAGAGAGGACAATCGCCATGTAGAAGAAAGATATCCAAGGAACATGATATAATTATTTAAATTATTAAAATTAGATTTAAATTTACTCTTAAGATGAGGAAAATGAGATAAACAACGTAGATATGTGACTTTTGTGAAAAGAAATATATCGTTCACTGGAACCAAGCTGTTCTTATTAGTAAAACATTTTCTTAAAAATGGTAGGTAAAAAACTGTTAACATACTGAATAAGATTTTCAACTTTTGTTCTGAAGCAGAAAACAGTTTTATCATCTTTTAATATGTTTTTTTTAAAGAAAGGTAATAATTTTTTAAATTAAAATATATCCTTAGCAGTGAAACTATCCTGTATGCTACCGTAGCGGTGTATGTGTGATGTGCACTTGTCAAAACTCATAGAACTGCACAACACAAAGAATGGATCCTAATGTAAAATACGGACTTTAGTTAGTAATCATTTATCATACTGGTTGTAATAAATGTGTCACACTAATACCAACTGTTCATACAGGTATCCCCCACTTTTGGAAAGTTCTAGTTACACTACCTTTGCCTTTATATGAAAGACTTATATTAGTACCTGTTTTCACCAATCGAAAGAAATTTGAAGAGGACTTTCACTTTTACAAAAAAGGCAAAAAGCAAAATGATGATCAGCGCTTATTGTGCATCGAGCTGCCCTGGAGGCAGAGCACACCCAGAGCAGCAGAAGTGGCCTCGCCAAGCTCCTTCCCTGGGAACTACACTCAGCATCTCAGCACAAGCGTCATAGTTTTAGACTGTGTTTATGAGCATCTTTGCTTCATTTAAATTTATTTTGTGCATCAGCTAGCAAGGTATGTCCTAAGGTATCAGAAAAGCCTAAAAGCACTTGTAAGGGTGTTAATGCTTTGGTGTAAAACTACGTAATTAAGGGTTTCAAATGTGGTGAATGAAGAAAGACATCATCTGTGTGCTGAACTTGCCGGTCTCTTTCATTCCTATTTACATGCAGAGAGAAAGAATCTTGAAAGCTGCTGAAAGATACTACTGGTTCTTCAAGTAGCAAAGTGGTTCCATTTAGTCAGGATCAGTAACGGAGAAAACAGAAAAGTTCTATTGCTTGAGTGAATGATATCATTCCTGCTTTCACAATATGTTAGCATTATTTAGGTTTTATCTGTTATTTGGTATGCTTTGGTAGGTTATTTGGGGGATCTGGGAATGCTAAAATTTTTTCATATAAAATCATGGTAATTGCTTCTGCCCTTTACACTATTCTGGTTTAAGAAATTTCACAGTGGGGAAACTGCAGTAGAGAAAACTTCTGGAGGGTGCAGAGATGCAACTCTGTACTCTGTGCTAATTTTTTTTTTTTCCGTAAACCTAAAACTGGTTTAAAAAATAAAGTCTATTAATAAAAAAAAAAAGTTCCTTATAAATGACAGTTAACCTACAACATTATTAGATATTCAAAGGGAATGAATAGTTTTCCGTATCCTCAGTCTCTCAAAAACATGAGTTCCATTGTTTCAGGGTGGTATTAGAAGTAGAATATAGAACTGAATCAATAAGATACATAAATATGTAGTTGGTATTTCAAGAAAGTCACAATATTTTATAAGACATATATAAGAAAGTTGAGATTCTATTATTTTAAAATAATCAAGGAACTTAACTTGAAATATTTTTCTGACAGAACAGTTTTCCCTATATTAAAAATTTAATTTTGCTTAAGTGCTCAGATAACTCAAAGTAGAAACTCCAGGATTTCATAACATAAAAGAAAATGATATATATGTCCTTAGACAACTGAAATAGGCTCGACCCTGGATTATTCAAATTTAAAACAAGTCCACATACAATTAAATGTTTGTGACTGAAAACATCATATGTAAAACAAGAAATTTATTCTTAGAGCTATTGCATAGTTTATCTACATAATATGTAGTTACTATGTTCTAGCCCAGATAAATCTTTGTTAACATAATTAATACAAAATTAAACATTAGAGAAATAATAATTTTAAAGTACTTTTTTACACTTAAAGCAATACCTCAAATTAATGTTAACCATAAAATCATACTATCCTTATGAAATAGTAACAGGAAACCATGGATCTTACATATTAAACATATTAGCAGTTTATAACACTGCATAAACCATATGAATAAAAATGTGCAAATACTCACATATGGTTTATAATTTTTGCTCCAGTAAAACATCACATTATTTAGACACAAATATAAGAAACGCTGTAAAATATTTTTGTGCCTAAATACGCCTTCAACTTTTTAAATTGTTTTTTTTTTCCTATTAATTGCTATTTATGAAAGCATATTGGGAAAACAGAAACAATTTTAAAGTATTAACAGTTCTCCTTACAAGCACACAGTAATATTTATTAGGGAACTAGATATCTATTAATGAAGAAATGGGAGGGAGGAAGATAGGGGGCACCTATCTCAACAGTATTTATTTCACAGTGTTTTTACTTATAGATTTCAATGAAGAATGGTTACCAAGTAGAAAATTTGTTCATAAATCTGAAACATCAGTTTAGACATTCTTTTGCCACACCAGACCCCTTCTGAGTTTAAATTTAAGGACAATTTTTTTTCTAGAACATCAGTAGCCATTTCGGGGTCTACCAGTCCTTTTCATACATGCACAATGTGATACGCTAGAGATAGTTTTGGAATATCTATATGGACCTTGCTGAAAAAAGTCATTATAGCATATAATTATAATAAGAAAAATGAAATATATTGACTATTAAGTACACATTAAAATGTTGTTCATTGTAGTATTATGTACAATTACCAAGATATGGAAACAACCTAAGTACCTGCTAATGGATAAATGGATAAAGAAAATGTACGTCTGGATATATAGACACAACACACAATGAAATACTATTCAGCCATAAAAATAACAAAATCTTGCCATAGTGAACTAAATCACAGAAAGACAAATACCACATGATCTCACTTATGTGTGGAATTTAAAACACAAACAAACAAAAATCCCTGAATTCACAGACACAGAGAACAGATGGGTGGTTGCCAGAGTTGGGGGTGAGAGGTGGGCTAAATGGGTAAAGGGAGTCAAAAAGTACAAATTTCCAGGTATAAAATAAATAAGTCATGGAGATGTAATATAAAACAGAGTAACTGTAGTTAATAATACTGTGTTGCACATTTGAAAGTTGCTAAGAGAGTAAACCATAAAAGTTCCCATCACCAGGAAAAAAATTTGTAACTATGTATTGGTTAAGGATGTTAACTAGACTTACATGGTAAGCATTTCGCAATACAGTTGACTTTGAAAAACGTAGGTCTGAACTGCACAGGTCCACTTATATGTGGCTTTTTTCAATAAATATAAAGTCAACCCTCTCTATCCCTGAGTTTCACATTTGCAGATTCAACCAACTGCAATGCAGAGGGCTGACTGCATTGTTTTCTACACTATTTCATATAAGAGATTCAAGCATCACAGATTTTGATATCTGTGAGAGTTCCTTGAACCAATCCTCAGTGGATTCTGAGGGGTGAATAGTTAAGTTTTGAGGGAATCAAAAATCATATGCAAAATTTTCGACTGCATGATGGGGGTGTCTGTCAGCACCACTAACCCCTGCTTAGTTCAAGGGCTGATTGTATATATAAATATCAAATCATTACATTGTACACTTGAAACTAATATAATGTTATGTGTCAACTGAAAATATAGTTATAGAGCTTGCTTTCATGAAATAACTTTCATAACAAGTTTTATGATTGAGATATCAAATTCATAATTATCATCAATAAAAACTTTAATTCACAAAAGTTGGTGGTTGCAAATAATAGTAGAGAATTCATTATTTTCCCTCCAACTGACAGAAAGAAACACAAGGGATACATTTATTAAACTTCCTGATCCTTTTCTTACATTGACAAATATGTTAGAACTTGTTGAAATGCAAATGATTTGTTTCTTCATTTATTTGTTTCTTCAAATATTTTAAAATAATAAACAAAAACTTTACTTCAAGGATACACAGCTATTGCTCTAAGTCCATTTTTCTTTAGGATTTAAAATATAATACCAATTAAATATCGCAAGTGAATCATTTCTATCCTTTTTACAAAGTTGAATTTTTGCTTCAAATCCATAAGTTCTGTGGTAATTTTTTACATGGTCTTTGCAGTTTGCAATTAAATTCATTCAGGTGCTCCAAAATGTCAGTTAAGTAAGCTATTTTTTTTTTCAAGCGAATGAATAATTCTCTTTCAGCAAATCTATAGTGAACATTTGAACACACAATCCATTTTTCTATTAGCTAATAAACTCTCGAAAAAAAATCTTTTGGACAGTTTGTGTACTTTTGTATATGTCAGAAAATGTAGACTTGCATAAAACTGTAGCCATTTATTTTCATAATATACATTTAGGCAAAATTACATTTTATAAAAGTTTTATATACATGAGCTTCTATTTGAGTAAAATGCACACAAAACCTGGGCTCTCAAATTAAATTTTGATGTTTATATCTTCATACTATTTATATAGCCTTCATGACTTTTGGGCCAGAGCACAAGTCAAATGCAATGTTTGCTTTACATTCTATTTTAATACATCCTAAAAGTATTCACTTGTCCCTTTGAATATATAATTTACAGAAGTTTATTTTTGCATGCGATTTTTTTTTGCACAATAAAAAATGCTCTTCAAGGATTTTTTGCTATTAACTAACATTGTTATTAACTAACATTATTCCTTAAAGTCACTGACATTCAATGATAATTTTTTTGATTTAATAACTTTTTTATTAGTGCTGTCACTATGATGTGTGTGATATGCCATCACTCCCTCTCCTGAGTGTATTATTCAAAATCACTCCTCCTCTATGTCTCCTGCTTCCTGCTTCACTGGACACTGGGATATATATACACAGGCTGGTAAAATAAGGAGTTCTGCATCTGTGTGATGCATTTTGGCTTAAAACGTTAAATGTAACATCTTACAAATGTCTTTTACAGTTTTATCATATAGTGCTATACTCAGTCTCATAAAGGAATTTTCTCATTTTCTGCTTAAGAGAGTCCGAAATTTCTTCTGCCTAAAATGGCTGTTTTGGGTACAGTACCCACAAAATTTGTCCTGTATGTTTCTTTATTCAATCACTTAATAAAACACTTAAACCAAGTGTGAGAATTATAAGGACACATGAAGTTCAATTTGAGGGAGTCGTTATTATGTTACCTAATTAGTATCTTAAACATTTGAGGAGATTCTTGTGACTCTGAAGTCTTTCTAACTTTCATCAAATTATCTATTGTATTGGGAAAGTAAACAAGTGAAAATGAAGTCTAAAGACAAAACAGACCGCAGGCATGTATAATTTCAGATAACCTTTTTGTAGATAATATATGTAATATAAACTAATAATATAATAAATAAGTATTATGTAATAATACAAGATATACAAATAAATATATGAATATAATATGTATATATAAAATGTACATTTAAAATCATTTGCATTTTTAAAGTGCTTTAAAATAAAGCATATAAAAAGCTTAGAAATTAAATGCATAATAATTTAAATTAGAATATTGAATATTCATGTTCAATTATTAAAAGTCTAAAATAGGTACAAAATAGTCATTTCTACAAAAAAAATCAAAAAACATTTTGAAAATATTAATATCTAGAACTTCCAGTCCTCTTTAGTAATTTAGTAAATTTTATGTCCAGAAAAAACAACTAATTTAAATTTAAGGAATTTGTTTTTAACAACCTATATAGACACTCTAAATCTAAAAAAATACAAAAATTAATTATAGATTTCCATCAAGAATAAGACTTTGACTAATTGTTAATCTTAAAATACCACAGGAAGAAAGGAAAAGAGAAAAAAGAAAGAAAACAAGAGAAAGAGGGAGGGAAGAAGAAATAAACAATTGAGAAAATTTAAAAAACTGATGATTCTCTGGCACCTGACAAAAACATAAAACAATTTATACGCATCTTCTATTTTAGAATTAAAGAATCAAAACTATGAGCAAAGCATACAAACCAATTAAATTAAAAGAATAATAAAATTAATGCTCGCACAAAATCTTCGCTTAAGATAAACACTTTGTACAAAAGTAATGATCAGGTAACTGAGGAGATTCTGGGAAAGGGCACATTTGGTGCTTGCTCCATGGGTGGGTTCTTGGTCAGTGAGAACTGGGGAGATGCTATGCAGTGGCTACATAAGTCTTACTTTGCAAAATAGAAAATAATAACTTTCAGGAAGTATTTTAGACAAAACTATAAAGGAACATTCAAATACAATTTTAAGTATTGAGTTAATTTATTAAACTGTTTCATTTTAAGAATGCCTTTTTAGCACTATCAAGAAGTTCAACCATGCATACCTGTAGCCCACCTGTACCCCATTCTCGGCATCCTATTTGGGAAACACTGACCTATTTTGCCATACCGCTGAAATAATAAGGTTTAAGTAGGCATTGCTAATGGTCATTGATATTTTCAGTTTTTCTCTGCTTCCTAGGCAGTCAGAAAGATGACGCTTCTCATCTTCCTTGACCTTAGACATGACCATGTTGTTTGCTTTGGCCATAAAATCTCGGGATCAAAATGACGCATACCACTTTGCAGCAGAAGCATTCAAAAGTTTGATATTCTCTTTCTCTGTAGTACAAATTAAGAAAGAAAAAGTTAAATGAAGGTAATGCAAAATGAGACGAGTGAGCCACCCCATAGAGAGCTGCTCCATAGATCACCTGCTTCCATAATGGACTCTACATGAAGGAGATTCACCCTTTTTGTTGCTGTTGTTGTTAGGCACAGAAACTGGCAGTAATTGTTAGTGTGGTGCATCCTAGCCTACCATATTTGATAAGGCCTCAACTTGAGTGAATCCAAAACTCTCTCAATGCAGTAGAATTAGGATGAAGTGGTGTCTATTAAATGAAATAAATCGAAATCAAATCTACCATAGATTACATTCATAAAACAAAAATATTTTTATCCTTAAAAGTCTTGGTATTTCCCCACAAAAGAAAGGTTTCATTAAAATGCTCTCTAAAACTTTATGAAAACTATTAGAGAAGCTGTCATTTCACTTCCTTTACAGGGAAAGTCAGGTTAATATTTAACTAACAGCTGTATACAAGTTGCTACAAATAAAAAGAAAGGAATAAAGAGCAATGATATTCTTTGATACGAAATTGAGAAAAATCAAAACAAGCAGTAGGGATGATACAGAAGAATGAGTATGGAATCAAAAATATGAAATTTAGATTTTCAATAGCCCAATAATGCTATGCATACAATTTTACATATTATACAATTGAAAAAGCAGTAAGATTATTGCATTCTCCTTTGCATGCATTCTAATAACTCAAAAAAATTTTATTGTTCCTTGTTTCATTGATATTCTTCCTCCAGGCATCTCTACGCCATGAAATTTAGTGAAAACTTTTTCTTTTAATAGAATCCAACTAAAAATATATAAAATTACAGTGCTCAGGAATTATTATTTTATTATTATTATTTCTGCAAAATATGTCCATTAACAAATTACACTGAAATATGACTACCTCTAATTAAATTACTCTGACAGAGCATGGGTTATGTAGAAACTCTTTTTCCCAACTGTATGATTATGCTTCTCTGAAACTGATGCAATTTAATCTTATATTTCACCCTACTTATATCAATAAAGAAGGAATTCTAATTCCTAATTTTTGTGACAGATCGGTTAATTTTTTTTTTTAAGAGGTTAGTAATAAACTTCACTGAAAACTGAAATTCTTGCTAACTGGAGTTTTCAAAAACTCCACTGGAAAAGAAAAATATATATACTAAACTAATCTTGTGTCTAAATCATTTTAACAATGTGGACTCAAAATGTGCCGCAGAGACCAGAAAGAACAAATGAATGTCTCTGTAGAATGTCCAACTTATTAAGACATGGACATACCAGGCAGGAAAAAAAAGATGTGTTATAGTTGAAACTTGAATAAAATAAAGAAGTATATAGAATATAATGTCCAAATTAGCCCTACTGGTATGACATGATGTCACTATTTCATAAAGCCAATGAAGTTATTCAATGCAATTACATAAATTCCCTAAGTAGCCAATGAAATTTAAGTAGTAAAAGCGATTCTAATATAAATTCACTTAATGCATTATTATTTGGAAAATAATACAGCCTGAAAAAAAAAAATGGCCTCCCAGTCCATCTTTGTATTTTTGTCTCAGCATGTCATTACCCAACTTTTAAAAGAATTATTGTATAAATCCTACAAAGCTGCTCCAGTAGCATTAATGCATTTTTCCAACAACCTAACTAGATAGTATTTCTTAGATACAGTTCAACTCACTCTGATCTACTATACATAGTCATAAGGAAAACGAAGGCAAGTAATCTATGACATATAATTTAAAAATGGGCTATGATTTTAAGGATTAACGTAAAAGAAATGAAGGGCTATTTACCGATTACAGTATTTTACACAAAAGTGTAAATACATAAGTTGAATAATACTCTTTTTAACTACCACTTACTTATATTTAGAAATTACATTTTACGCTTACTAAATTATTGTAGTATCCAGAACTGCAGTAATTTCAAAATGCAGTCATTTGTTTAAAATAAACAAAAAATAATACAAATAAAAATCCTCTTCCAAAGTGTTTCTCCCTCTATGACAGTCCAAAATGAACATTTACCTCTGTGAATGTACCAACTCAGTGACTTGAATAGCTGGGCAAAACTCTGCAGCTTCAATGGACAACAATAAACCTTATTCTCATTAATGGATTGACATATGCTCTTGGAGAAATGATTACACTTCTATTTTCACCATTCTCATTAACTATGCCAAAGTGAATGGGATTAATTGTAACATTTGGCCATCTCATGTACACTCCACACCATGTGACTTATCTGGAAACATCTCAGGTGCATGAGGGCTCCTCCTAGGAGCATTAATCTCACCCCGAATGCCACTATAGCACTCATAGGCCAACTCTTTAGTGAACTTATGAAGGGGCAAGATATCTTTAAATTTTACAGAGCTAAAGATTTTGCACATTTAATTTACCCCTGTAAATACACAAACTTGTATTAAAGGATTTTCATTACATTAACCAAGGTGATGGCAAGACAAGTTTCCTGTGCATATATTATTTGCTTCCAACTTAGCTTTTCCCAGTTCGTCTTATCTATAACAAACTGAGTTAGGCTAAAACAATACCCTTATCCTGTCTTGATAAGCAGATGCAATAAGCAACCTGACATATATTTTTGCTTAAAAGTCTCAGAAAATACTAATGTTTTAGAATAATATATTAAAATCCCTATTTTAAAAAAATTAATGTAGACATTTGATTTCCACAGGCATAAAAATTAAATCAAACAATAGATGTAAGCAATTTGAACAATGACAGGAAAAAGAAGCATCTAAATGAGAATGAAAAAACTTATTTAATGTGAATTTTTCAATTTAAAAAACATTTTTTAAAAAAGGATATAAAAACCGAAAACAGTTAGAAATGCAAGGTTGAAAGAGACTTGCACAGAGCATGGCTGGCACAATGAGTCCCTGTGTTTGATATACCACCTTGTTCCTAATACACAGCAATAACAATAAGGTATAAAGAGTTAAAACAAGACAAAATCTAGGCAGACTCGAAAATAAGATGACTATCCAGAAATGGACTTAATGAAAATTGCCAATTGGATAGGAAGCAAGTGGGGGCAACTGAAGTTCAGTCTGCAAGGCAAAGAGCTTGAAGGTGAGAGGAAGTAGAGTACAGCATCCACGATGCCACTTTACATCAAGGAATGGAGCTGGGGCTGAGTTGGAGCTGGGTTTGTGCAAGGGCAGAATGAGAGATTAAAACCAAAATCCCCCTCACAAGGAGCCTGAAACCCCCAATCATTACACATTAAAAAATCTAATACTAAAGACAGCCAACAAAATCAACAATCAGAACCTAACAAGCTCCAAATGAAATTAATTTCATGAAACATTCTTCTGGGTCACCCAGTGGCCGTTCCTTCTCCATCTCTGGAAGATGCTTCAGGATTCAGTACTAGACCTGTACTTCACCATTCTGATTCGAGGTGATTTCGATGAGCGCAAAGGTTTTAAAACCCACCTGTATAAAGATGAATAGTGAATATGTACGTACAAACACTGACTGCTCCCCTGAGATATAGACTCCTACAGCCAACTACCTCCTTGCTCTCTCCACTTGGATTCCTAACAGGTAACTCAAACTGAACAGGTGCCAAAGCCAAACTTGATTCACTCTTGCCCCTACACCCAGCAACAAGCTCCATGATAAAGAGATTCACCTCTCACACAAATGCACAGACTATACACATCTAGGAGTTGATCTTGACTCCTTCTTTTTCCAAATCAACTTGAAGTTTTGGCAGCTCTCAAAATATGTCCACAATACGGCCATTTCTCATCACTTCCACTGCCACCATCTGATCATCAGTCATTATCTGGACTGAATCACAGCTAACTGATAACTGGCATATCATTTCCACTCTTTGTGACACCTAGAGTGCCCTTTTAAAAACATAAGTCACATCCTGCTCAAAGGCTTCCTATCACAGGGAGAACAAAATCCTTAACAAAAGCCTTTGACCCTGCAACGTCCTCCTCCCTTCCTCTTCTCTTTGCCCACTGGGCCACTGCAATCACACAGGCTACTTTGTAATTCCTCCAATAAGCCAAATTGATTTCTGCCTCAGGTCATTTCAAACAAGTACATGCAAATATTTGGATCAATTTGTAGGTGGTATCCAAATGAGAAATTATACCACACATATTCTGAACGCTGAACTCCTGACTTGGAAACAGCAGCAATGAGAGAAGTAGTTGACTACATGCTCTGTTCCGAGTATAGTGCTAAATGCTAAACTTTTATACACCGATAGGTAGATGTATATATTACACAATGCAGGACAGAAGATAGGAAAGACTAAAAGAAGAGGAAGCAAGAAAATCTGGAAAACTGACAGGTGATTCAATCAATTGTCCAGATAAAAAGATTGTTAAGTTCATTTAGGTCTTGATTGTCCAGATAAAAAGATCGTTAAGTTCATTTAGGTCTTGCATAGGCTTTACAGTTAAGATTACCTTTCCTCGCATTTCCCAACTTTCTTCCTTTCTTTTCTTTACATGTCACTGGTATTCAAATGAATGATTGGAGCTGACTTTTTCCAGTCAAACCAGATAATGAATAAAATGAATGTGAGATCTTCTTTTTTACTTATTAGCTGGTTTGACTAGAGATGAGTGATATGAATCATAGAACGCACAGGGGAGGGGTTTAGCCTATTATGCATCTTCTTAGGAGCTAAGCAAATAGAGAGGCAGCAAACAAAAGTGTTTTAATTTTTGCAATCTAGTAATTGATCTAATGACCATAATTTGCAGCCACGGCTAGGATACCACTGAGTAACCACAGTCTGTGCTCTACTGCACCACACAGCCTCTCAAACATTGGAATTTGAAAACTTGCGGGAGAATGAACAAATTCCAACCAGAACTTCAGTAGTAACGGACTAGGCCAACAACGATATAGTGTTGGGCCAGTGTTCATTCACATATGCACTAAGTTTCCCCAAATTGAAGACCGGTAAGAATTAACATAAACTTTTGGGTTCAGCATTTCAACCACCAGTTGTAACCCTGCTGTGATGACAATGTGTATAGGACAATTCTTAATATAAGGAAACAAAGGATAAAAGCAGATATTATACCCACTTTCTCAGATCCAACAGCACAAGTTAATAATATCATGTTAACTTGTTTTCTATGTTTATGTGAATCCATCTACCTATCGATGTATAAAAGTGTAGCGTTTGGCACTACTCGGAACAGAGCAGGTCGTCAACTACTCCTCTCATTACTGCTGTTTCCAAGCCAGGAGTTCAGCGTTCAGAATATGTGTGATACAATTTCTCATTTGGATACCACCTGCAATGATTCAAATATTTGCATGCACTTGTTTGAATCTTTACACGTAGAAAAACTAAAGACCACAATATAAACTACCTGGTCACGATGAGGGTGGTGGCATTGATGCCTGAAGTTCTTGGGGTCATCTTAAGGAGAACCCACTACATTTCAGGACCATTTCCATTTATTGCCAAACTTCCTGCACTCAATGAAAACCAAATAATTCCTAGTCTACAATTTAAAGTGCATATAGAGATGGATATGTTAAGCTCCCTTATCTCTAGGAGTTAAAATTTAGGACAAAAGGTCTTTAATAACTAACAGTAAAGTAAAACAAAATATAATGAGATAAGAAAAAGTAATATGTTCTTGAGAACTGAGTTTGAAGGGAGGAAAGGAATCACTGAAAACGTAATGGAAATGGCAATTGGCTTTTGATCTGAGCAAAGGATGAGCAGGATTCTAATATGCTGTGTGGGGAGAGGTGAGAGTCAGTGGCTTCAGCAATAATGGGGCACAGAAGCCTGGCAGTGGTGATGGCTTCACAGAGGCAATGGTGTTTATATAAAGAGCAGAGCCTGGATCAGCACAATTGTTCCCCACTCACTGCCTTCGTTAAAGATGAGTATTTGCGAGGGATTTTTTTCTAGGGAAAAATTGTTTGGCAAGGTGTCTTTAGGACATATTACCTTGGTGGGGGAGATATTTTTATGGTCTCTTATTGAGAAAAGCAGTCTCTAGGTAGACTGAAATCCATTAGGCTGAAGGAAGAAATGTCAACATAGGTACAACCCAAAGATCTAATTACTGATGCACAGGAATTGGTTCACAGAATTTACGGGCAGTGTGTAACATGCATGTCTGAGAGTAGAATTAAGTGTTAAAAGGTAAATGTCATTGTAGTTTTTATAAAAAGGCTTAACATGTTCCCCCTTCCTCGAGTCTATGGGTTAGACCTACTAATATGAGAAAGACCATTAGTGGCACTTTTTAAACACAGGAATTATTCAAAAATACACAATGTAATATGCAAGATGTGATTACAAAGAAATGGGATTGATTCCACAAATCACATACAAAAATCAGATTCATTACATAACAAGCACGCCTTGTATAAATTACAGTCCAACCATCAGGGGCACTAAATATGCACTTTAATTTGGAGTATAGTACAGAAGTAACCTCACCATCTAACGAGATGAATTATTAATAAAGCTAAAAGATGCTAAAAAAAAACCCCTGCTTGTATGAAGGCCAACTCTAATCTCATGTATTTTATAAGTAATCTTCAATAAAATGCTACCATTTTATACGCAACTGAACCATAATATCAACTAGTCTGACAGAATGTCCTTTTCTTTGAACAGGAAAAAAATTCATTGATAATAAGATTTTTATCATTTTTTTCTTGTTTGGTATAAAAAATAAAATAAAAAGAGAAGTGGACTCTAGTTGTGGTTCCAGCATGTGAAACTATTCTCCAAATGGCTCTGGATCTTCATTTCTTCAACTGTGGTATGAGGAAGTCTCACTCAATTACTGCTAATATCTTTTACAGCACTAGAAATATATGCATAGCCAGTCTAAAATTCAATATCATAACAGGTCCCTGAGTGACTATCACCACTGAAGCCTGTATTCTCGTATTTTTGCTTTGTTTTTGTTTTTTTGCTGTTTAACAGGTTTTACGTAAAATACAATGGCTTCTCTGGGACAAAGCAAAGGAGAACTCTTAAAAAAATAAGATTGTTTCCAATGTATTTTTCTCTGGTTTTTAAAAAGCACTAAATCCAAAACCAAGTTAAAATCCAAACATCACATTCCATGTAACTATAGATGAAAGGGCAGCAATAGCTACAGTGATAAAAATCACTTCAACTATTCAATGGTCACTTGTTTTCAATAGATTAGCAAACTGCATTGGCACTAATAAATTATAATGCATAATCTGGGTGCTTTTGTTTGCTAAAATTTGTAAGTTATCACAAAAAGCAAAAGAAACTCAGTCATTCTGTCTGAAGCACAACTCTTCCTAGAATAGACCAGCCACCTTCTTCCCATGAAACAGATTTCAGTCATTTCATCACTAAGGTGTCACAATGAGTATAAATCCTTGAAGATCGAATGACAGTAACAGCACTTTAAGTTCCAAATTTGTGCTTCGTCCCCTTTGAAAATAATGTCAGTGAGAAAAGGTAAAACTCAAACTTCTTTAGAAGAGTTCTATAAAACTGTTTAGTAAGGAATACAAAACAGCTGTTAACTGGAAAATAAAAAAAGGCATTCAATAAAACTAAGGATACAACCCATGATTCCTCTTCATTTACTATTTTGATGAGATTCATGTTCTTCAGCAAAGACAGACTGAAGACCTACAAAATTCCTTGGAAGACATATGGCAAAAAAACAGTATGATTCTACTTCGGTTTAAGTAATGACAGAAAAGGTGCTCCATTAAATTTTACATGACACATTTTCTTCTAAAAGATTCTAATAAAATAAACTCGGTATTTTTTGTAAAACATACATTTTCTCTTCTGTTCTTATAATAGCCATACATAAGCATTTTATTGTAAGTTTTGGTTTTCAACATGTAGCATTCTTTCCCTCAGGTTCAAAGTCATTTTTTAAAATAAACTATTTTACATGCACACACTACCTTTTGATAATTCTTTCATGGATTGCAGTTTAAACTTTACAACAAGCAACTTTGTTGAATATCTTATTGTTTTTCTAGGCGTTTCAAATCCCTTGATGTTTGGCAAGTTTTTACAAAATTAATGAGGTTAACCTTCATTTTTCAGACTTGCAGAGTTACTTTATGTTAACATAGACCTCTTAATTAAAGATGACTCATAGTCAAGGACTTTTAAATTTGACTTTCCCTTTAGGAAAATCTACTAAGTTCAAAGTAGACCCTAAAAAAGAGAGAAGTATGTAACACTTTCTAATCTTTAACACATTTAGGCAACTAAACGCAGGTTAATCCCACTTAAAATAAATTAGACTTATGAAAATACAGACATCTGAACTAAAACTTAGAGACATTAATAATGTTTTTCACTTTATAAAGTTCCTTTTTATAGCTGCATAGTGTTCTGCCTTCTTACCCTTTTCCATACTTAAACATATGTGGCTTGCTACAAGATAGGTACTTTGAGATGTTCTAGAAACAAAGTGAATTGTGTATTCTACCATCAAGGGTATCACAGTCTCACCTAAAAATTTCTCTAGCAAATTAGGTGAATTAAATAGAAGAGCTACATAGTGAGGATTAGGAAAATTAGGCCAAGAAATTAAAAGACTGAAGTTGGCACTGAGGAATGTAATTAAATAGAGTATTACAAAATGTATAGTTTGCCACAAAAAATATTTATTTTGCAAAATTTTAATTTTCTTGCAATTTGTAGGAAAAAATGTCTACTATATACAGAAAGGAGCAAATATAACTTATTGCAAAGTATCGTCAGCTGGATTTGAAAATGTGCACTTTGTTTTGAAATACAAATGTACAATTCTTTAAACCTACACCCCTAAAGAAGGCAAGGAGAAACAGTTTTTAAATATTCCTTCTTTAAACTATCACACCCCTGTCCCAAAGAATATCTTTGCCCAATTTTATAATGCTTTAGTTTGATTTTAGAATAATAGAAATTCATAGAATCACTGACTTATTTGTTTAAAATACAAAAACATGCTTTGTACATAAGTCTTTTTATTTTATGCTTTTTTCCCCAATTTCACTAAATCACTGTTGAAAGGAATGAATAGGCAATTTTTGTTCCTGAAAGGAAAATATATGATTCTGCTTGGTTCTTTAATTTCTCAGTGAAGATATACACATAGCTCTTTAATAAAAACATGCCACTGAGTTTCCATTTCCCATAATTCCTTCTGCTTCGTGAACAATGTCATAATAGGTATGTCAGAATGAAAACAGGGATAAAGTTCTTTCGAGCTGACGGAAATGCCTATGCAGCTTTTTAAAACTGGAATACTGACCGTCAGCAAAATAGAGATTGGGTGGCTCAAACTGAGCCCATATTACATCTGATTCACTGATCCCTTTCAAATTCTTGCCCCCAACCTCGGAGCAACACAAAACCTTCCTGAGCTCTGCCGGTCCTTTTGTCTGTTAGAAAAACAAAATACGACATGAGATTAAATTCTTAGGGGTAAAAAAGCATTTCTTTTTGGACAAATATCTCTCTTTTGGTTATTTTAAGATGCAAGTTCTATCTTGTTCCCCCCCCCCAGGTAGTATATATCCATCACCTATTATTTAGCAATCTGTTAATGTAAAACATCTGTAGCTCTCCTAGCTTTCTCTAAAGAAGCAACTTGCATGAAGAATCAATAATAAATGTGCTTTGTGTACCCAGTGGCGCTCAAAGTGCTTAAAAGATCATTAAGATTAGTAAGAAATTATTGATTTTATACCCTAAACTGGGTATGAACCTGAGATTAAATGTCAAAAGTCTGAGAATACTTGTTAAAATACAAAATTTCATAATTAAAGAATGTAAAATGAAAGATGCTAAGTGCATAACATGTCCAGAAAATAATTTTGCTAATGAGTAGATCCAAGATTCTTAAAGAGTGCTTTTTCCCCAGATTCTGATAGATGTTAAATACGCCAAGAGACTTTATGAGGTTCCAGATTGGCTTCCTACGTAACAATGGCTTGTCAGATGTTGTCTTGTTCTTGAACATCCTTCTTTGAACAATAACTTTTCAGTACGCGCTATATGCCAAAAAGTTTAGTATAGCGAAAGAATGTCATGAAACCCAGTGAAAAGTCTATGGAAATACTCTGGGACATGTTGAACCTTGGAGGATTTTGAAATGTGAAATTAAGAGTCCCAGAAGCAATAGGAATAATACAGAACAGAAGAAAAGAGGCAAATGACATGACCCCCCAAAAGGCAAAAGCCAGCCGTTGCTCAAAATATAGAGTTTATTTTGCAACCATTACCACAATCTATTTTAGAACATATATTATTACCCCTTAGCAGTCACTCCTCTATTACCCACCCACCCGCTCCTCAAGCCCGGGCTAACACTAATCTACTTTCTGTTTTTATAGCTTTATCTATTCTGGATTTTCATATAAATGGAATTTTATAATAAAAAAAGTTTTTATGGAGATATAGTGGAAGATACATCTATAAATTTAGTGGGGGCGCACTGCAGAGGACTTGCAAACACATGGGAGACAGATGCTGAAGGTTTCTGGGCAGGGGAAATGAAAGTAGTGTTTTAGGACAAGTGACCCAACTTAAACGTCCAGGCTGAAGTACGAATGAAAGCCCAGAGACTGGCAAAGCACTGAAGAGGTTAGTGTCTGAGCCTGAACTAAGGATCAGAGCCAGAGAAATATTCCCCAAAGAATATATATCCAAAAAGATGGTGAAGAAAGAATCCAGAGAACCCGGCAACTAATCAGATGTGAGGATGAGGAATGGCTACAAAAGGAAAATGGGAAGTCAAAAAGGATTCCGATACTCTCAGTCTAACTGGTGGAAAGATGAACGGAAATGGGTTAAATCTGAAGGAGAAAATAGTTTTAGCACATATTGCTTTTTGAGAACTGCTGATTTAATTTAGCATTAAAAACATATATATATATGAATTGTGAAACTTCTGACTACCTGACATTGGGCTAGGTGTAAAGGATTCATTAATTACCACACAAGCCACACCTGGCAGAGCTCCTGGTCTGATTATAGAGACAGATAAAAATTGTTTGCCTAATTGAAGTCATAGGAATGAGGGGAAATCTTTCAGGAAGAAAGTCACGTCTAATCTTAAATTTTCCTGCCGAGATTATCTTATTTAGTTGTCTTATTGACAGACAATATCTGATAGCCATCTCGTATGCAAGTATCTGTCCAAAAAGATGAAAAAGATACTGTCAGCCCTTGTCTTATTTTCCTCCTTATTAAATGTATTAGTTTCTTACTCATGGACCTTTACTAATTTGCTTTTTGTCCTCTGCTCCACATTCTAATTTGCTAGTACCTTTTTCAAATGTAAATTTTACAAAACTAAGTTCCTTAAGTTCAAACACCAGAGCAAATTACTGCAAGATAACATATGAGTACCTACTGAATGTAATGTATTTCATCTTTTGTACCTCCTATGCAGACTCGGCAATTTCTTGTGAGCTTATGAATCTTAGGAAGTATTAATGATAACTAAGTAATGCACATCCTATCTTTGGGATTATACAAAGGGCAGCGGCCTCTATGGGTCATCCTTCAGACTTTTAACCCCCTATTAATGTTCTGCCAGATTTTTTCATGGGTCTAATGTCATAAAGAGTCCCTTCATTTCTCTCCTTACCATGGCCATTGATAATTGTCTCTGCTAAGCCCATAGCCTATATTACGTGGTTTCTTGCATGAATCCACATTTCTGACATCTGGGGATTCTGAGGCATAGGGAAGGCAGGGACACGTGATGCATGGGAAGTCAGGCGTTTGACGTCAGAGCACACTGGCATACTGGCACCCTTTGCTCGGCTGCATTCTTCCAGGGCTCCTTCCAATCTGCCTTTGGATTTAGGAGACTGTTGTTGATATTTAGCAATTTCACAGACATAATCATATGTGATCCTTACAACTCACACCATCCTGAGTAGGCAGCAATCATATTTCCATTTTATAAAATGAATTAATCATGGCTCAGGGAGATTAAGCAACCTGCCCTAGGTCTCACAACTGTCAAAGAGAACAAACTGCTATTATTAAGGAACAAATGAACTACAAAAAATAATGATAGGTTTCTAGTTCACATTTAGTTTATGGCTTGTTATAATTACCTATTTTCTGCTCTACCAGTGCCAAGTCAGGATTTTACAGTCTGTATCGTGGTTTTTTTTGTCAAGTTCTTCTTACCACTAATTTGTAAGGATAATTTTCCTCCAACTCTACTAGTTGTAGAAATAAGCATTTCCATAGAATTTAGTCCTGTGTGACTATGAAACAGATCGTGGTATTTTATAGTAAGACTGTAAACACAAAGAAAGCAAAGTTAAGGGTCAGTCAACATTCACAGTTCAAGAAAAGGAGAGTATCAGACAACCACAATGAGTCAATGTCTTCTAAACAACATTCTGATAACTCCTGCTTTAATACTGGCAGCAGCTGACAGACAATCCCCAAAACAGAAGTGAATACTTTTTTGACAAAATAAACAAATAAAAGTAGAAAATAGTTTTTATTACGATAATATCTTTAAATGATGCTACTGAAGGATGAATAATTTTTCTTAGTTGGAGCCAATGATGCTTATTGGAAATTGGGCATTTGTGCACAAGGTCTGAGAGTTAAGTATCCAAGCAAATGTGTGGCATGATGTGGTCCTTTCCAACTGCTTTATTTAATAGCAAAGACACTGCTCTTTATTTAGCAAAGGGAGCTATCTCAGCTTTACTGTCTGATCAAGGTAACAACAGGACCACTCTCTTATAGCTACATGGCATTTTACCAGTTACAAAACTACTTTTGCATAAGCAGAAGGCAAATTATGATTTCTGATATGGCAGTACTCCAAAAACTGTATGCCGGTGGGGGAGAGTCTGCCACATCAGGAAAATAATTAACTCACTTTCAAGTAGCTAAAAATTCTGTGATGAACAGATCACATTAATTTTCTTTGGTCAGCACCCTGATAAAACTATGTTCCTACAATTTTCATTCAACACAAAAACTCTTAGCTTCTACCTCCTATTAACAGAAGTGTCAGGAACAAAATTATCCATAGGTAGCAAAACTGGCAACTGCTTGAAAAATACCAAATGCTAAAAAGCAGAGAAAACAGTATAAAGAGAAGATGAAATGACAGAGTCCAGCAGAGCTTTGATGCAGAATTCTGCACACTCTCACGACAGTAAATATTGCTCTACTCAGGGGACAATATTAAACACAGAATACTAAGATGGGTAACTCCCTTCCTGGCCCTCCAGAGACTCAAATATAATGAAAGAGGAACGAATGCCAAGAATTCTAGTTCACTGTTCTCATACTAAAAGATCTTTCTTTGATCCGCAGATACAGTGATTATGCCAGATACACAGCATACACTGCCTCATTTAATCCCAAGAACAACTAACTCTAATAGGCAGGTGTTATTTTAGAGATAAAAAAAAAAAAAAAAAAAAACAGAAGGGTAAAGTACGAGATTCAAGGTCACACAGTGGTGGAACTAGTATTTGAACATGGCTGTGTGATCCCAAAGCCTTTCAGTTACAGGACAGAAGTCCATAGTGAACGTAAGTTGAGAGTAAAATCATGAGTCATGAATTAATATCCTTATGAATAAAAATATATTTCCTTTAGGAATTGCACTGGAGTATACATTTATAAAATAATGAAATCTTTATCATTTGGTACATTCTTGAAACTCTTTTAATTGGCATGTTTATAAAAGTGGTTTTCTGAAGCAAAAAAATCTCTCCATTCTACTTAAAATAAGGTATCCATAGGCACTGGGGATTCATAAATATTTCTGACTTTTCTAAAAGAAAATCAGAATTCATTTGATTTCTCACTGGAATATATATCAAGTTTTATATGAAATAAGAAAAGATTTCTACTGTATACTTTCTACTTTAATCAGAGCCTGAATCAGACCCCAGACTCACCAGGCAAAGTCAAAAAAAAAAAAACGGACAGTCAGCAGGCGTCTGTGTGTTTTCAATGGATAAGTGTCCATGACAACAGGAAAAAATGCCACAGCAGTGCAAGCAACACTGTTAGTAGGCTCAAAGAGATTAGGAACAGAATTAGCCTAGAGATCAGTCTACCTCTTTCCCTTCCTTCTTATACATAAATCATTCTTAACAGAGTTAAGAAGTATTGCAAAAGCATGACCTGCCTCCATGTCACTTTTATACCTGTTCCTGATTTTTTCTTCTTTCATAGCTAAGCTTTTCTACTTTTTAATACCTAATAATATAGCACTGGAATTAATGGAATAATGTTTTATTATTAACCTTAAGAATATTCTAGGATAGAGGGTTTTTTGTGTGTGTGTTTTTTTGTTTGTTTGGGTTTTTTTTTGGTAATTCTATGATTACCGAGCCAGCCTCAGATGACAACTAAGGGGATGTGTTTGATACTTACATGTATTCTTTACAGAACAGTATTACAGTTGGGGCAGCTACACTGATGGTCTGACATTACACTTTGATAAATGTTGTTTTATTTTTCATTCATTCATTCATTCAACAATTACTTATTGAGATCCGACAATGTGCAAGACACTGTTAAAAGCCTTGGGGATATAGCAGTGAGCAAACAAATACACAATGTTTAAGAAAAACTGACATTTTAAAAAATATTTATAAAAATAACAATTTGTATTGACTAAATAAGTTATTACAGAAAATTAAGGCTTTAAAAGTATAATGTTAACCTTTCTGTTTGAAGTCTATGAAATGAAGAAATTTTATCATTTTCCATTACAGAAGAATATAATACAACGGAGTAGCTAGAATTAGTAACTTCTAGCGGGAAACTAGGCCTGACACAATAATAACAGGTTTGGTTTGAAGGAGCTGATGGAGATTTGTGATTTTAAAGGACATCTGAACAACTTCTCTAGTGGCACCAAGTTTTCATTTCATCTTATTTCACTTCAAACTTTATGGCTTTTCCTCGTGAAATAAAGATCCCACCTGCACTATTCTTATAATTATCATCTTTGAAAAAATATTGCTTTCATTTCAAGTTACAAATAAACTAAAGTTAAAAGGAATTAATTTCCTAAGGACAAAAGTTGGATAGAGACCAGGAGGAGCTGGGGAAGATGTGTTTGAGAGTAAATGATCTCAATTGACAGGATCAGCACTGAAGAATCCAACCCCCAGCTGGATGGCTCATCTCTTTCTCAGGCTCTTGGAATTTTGAACAGATATAAACAAACAAACAAACAAACAAAACAAAACAAACAAAAAAACCCACTAAGACCTGCTGATCATATGTTAACTTTCGGCTGTACATTGGAAATGAAATTCCAAAAACTGCTCCACCTCATGACTGTTAACTTCTTTGTCTCTTCAAGACTTACCTTCCAATACCATTCTTTTTGTTTAAGTTCATTTCTGTTACTTGCAGCCAAAAGAACATAATATCACATCTCCTCCCACTGGTCTATTTTATATGCTTCATTTGATGTCATCTTTTTTCAAATCATCCTGCTAAAAATTTTCAACATTTCCTGCTGCCAATTGATAAAATCACATCGACCAATATTCCAATATTCACTTTATGACACTTCGGTAGGCTTTCAAATCGAGATCTAGGTACACACATAACCTGTCACTACTTCCATACCTTGCCTCCCATTCTTCCTAAATCACTACTGAAAATGGTAATGGAAATGACAGTGAACATTATTTTAATGATATGTTTAGCTTCAAATGCTAGCGCTGTCAATTAAGAGATGCAGAAACTTGTACAAGTTTTCTTACCTCACAAAGCCTTTGTTAGTCTTTAATAAAGTGAAAATAATAATATCTTGTTCCTAGACTTAAATATTTTTTTAAAAACCATATATATAAAATCACCTAGCACAGACCCTAGCACACAGGCTGTTTTTAATAAATGAGAGGCATTTTTTATTTCACTATGACTTAAATCTTTATTGCTAACCAAAACATTTTCTTCAGATTCAGAGCCATGGATTTAAGTGCCTATCAGACCTTTCCACTTGGAAAGACCTCAAATTCAAATTCTATCTGTCCGAAAGAAAAATTAACACCCACGTTCTTTCCAACCTGGGTGGTCCTACATCCCTTATGCCTTGAAGAATGGTATCACCATCCATCAGTCACCCAGCCGCAACTATAATTTTAGCTTCCTTCACTGTCCAATGGGTTTTTATGCCCTGCAGACATTATCTCTTAAAATCTGTGGGATCCATCCTCTCGTTTCTCCCTGGGCCCCAGATCATCTATATTGTTCACTAGGCCTCCAGTAATAGCTTCTTAATGACTATTCTCTGCATTTGTTACACTCACCAAATTTACCCTCCCAACTGCTAATGAATAAGTTTTTCTAAAACTAAAAGTGATCAAGTGTAAATCTATGAATAGTTCCCCATTGATTAGAGAATAAAGATGCACTCTTTGGACTGTGACGCATGTCCTTGACAATGTGGCCATGGCCTAAAGTCAATTCTCTCATCGTGCCTTGTTAGTGAACTCCACTCCGATCATAGCCACTTGCTTACAGTTTCTACAACACATCAGATTGTGGCAGACTTCCTTTGCCTTGTTCTTGGTGGTGCATCTGAGTGGAATGTCCTCAATTCAGCACCCTGGCAAGAGACTATGCATCTTTTGAGGGTCACTTCCCTTATGAAACCCTGGCAGATACAGCCTTCCCCCATGTGTGCTCCAACCATAACGCTTAAATACTTCTATCACTTCTAGCACTCATGCTTGTATTTAACATACTTTTGTATATATTTTTCCAAACTGAAAGGCAAAGCTGTGCTTTATTCCTTTAGTGGCTCTGGTGATCAGCTTGGGCCCAGCACATAACAAGCTCTTAATATATGCTTGAATGAATGAAGGTAACAAATAGAGACAGTTGAGGGAATTTAAATTTTAATTTCAAGAATGAAAAGCATAGTTCAGAATATGTTTTAGAGTCTGTAGACATTCAGCGTCTCACAGGACCCACACAATACAGAATATGATAACTGTTCATAATTATGATTTCTACTCATTAAGAAAGCATTCCATCATAGCTATTCAGAATACCCTATTTAAGGTAATCAAGTATGTGATGAAGCTGAAACATTGTTCCAAAAGGGGTTGAGTCAAGCATTCATTTTTGTAAGATGGCTATTGCCCCTTAAATAACAATTTGAAAGACTTATAAATGCTTCATAGTCTAATTTAAATACAGTACATTAGTAGGCAACAATAGCTTACTATTGTCTAGTAATTTGTGACCATCGCCTACATTATTAGGAAATTTAGGAAACTTTAAATAAATTTGTTCCTAAGTTCCTTAAGGGATAATGGAATTTTAAAAAGAAACCTGGAGGATAAAAATGCCCTGGGAGAATCTGTTAATAGCCGATTACAAGAGAGATTTCTTTAAAAAATGTTAATAGCTATGCCACAGTAAAACATTAAGAATATATCCAAAGATATGATCAGAAACCAAAACAAGATTTTTTGACATAAGTAATTCAGTGCAGAGAAAATGCTCTGCAAATTTACAGAATGCACCCTAGATTAACAGGTCTTCTGTGAAATATTTTCACAGACCAGAATAAAATTTATGTTATTTATCCATCATGTTCAAACTAGTCAATAAAAAAATTAAAGAAAATGAATGAATATTCTGATAAACTTTTAGATGTGCTGCCCATTCCAAAGTTAGTAAACATTTTTTTAAAAACTCATTTGGACTTTCCAGTGAACTTCATTCAGAGAAAAAAAATAATAATCACAAGTTTATATTTGATTTCACTTTTGTTGAACTGGACTAATGGATGAGAGTGACAGGAGCCATGACTGATTCAGCACATTTCTTCTTTTAAAGCAGCCTTAAGGCAGGTATACAATATCACCTGCGTAAAATCTAGTGGAGGATTAGAAAAGGAAGACGATGAATTTCAAGAGTCATGCATTACTGGAATATGCTAGAAACCAAACGATTGCAGTGTTCGATATGATTCCCAGAGGGATTCCTTTGCACTTCAAATTTTCTATGGCCTTGTAATCTGCCATGCTCCAAGCAGTTCACAAGCAAATTACCACTTCCATAGGAAGTGGATCCTTAACTGTAAGAGAAGCAACTAAGATACAAAAGCACTAAGAGATTTAAATATCTAGAAGCTTGCTAGAAGCTAAGAAGGAATGAGATATCGATAAAAGTTAGATCTCTATCATGGAAAGCCATGGTTCTCTACATTTATGGCTGAGCAAGAAAACATCAAATTACTCTTTTTTTACATCTCAAGATGTATTCAGATCAGAGTGTACTGGCTGCTGAGCACTCAGCCAATAGATTGCAGTGCTTATGATTATCCTTTTAAAATAAACAACTTACCTTCTACAGCCATACTGGACTTCAGTAGATATCAGAAAACAAAACAAAACAAACAAAAAAGTTTTCAACTGGTAATTCATTTTTCTATCATATTGCATCGTAAATGATTTTAGGCTGATGTAAACAGATTTCCATATGAAGAATAAGACCTTGGCAAGTTGGAATTGTGATATATTTTTACCTAAATTAGTGTTTAATGCTAAAAAAATAAAAGGGGAGGGGAGCTGAAGTAAAATTTCCCATTAACATTTTGTTTTATCAATCTGTTTTTCCCCTGAAATTATAGGCAGGGATTTTATTATTTTAAATGTATATACAGAAACAACCCTACAAAAATGTACCTCACAATGATAAATAATGATTCTAGCTGTTATAAAGAATAACTGTATTTGATATTTAATGTGGGTCAAATGCCTCAAAGAATACAAAGTGGGTACCTAGAGACTGACATTAAGTTTTTGCATTTCTCCAAGACTACAATGTAATTCATGATGCTTACTATTTCCCAGTCTATGTGAAGGTGTTTTTATTTAATAAATCTGAAGCCCCAGAACCATGACATGAATTTGAATATAAGCAAAGAATGCTGAACCCCTAACTAAATGCAGCAGTCTCTCTACCTCAGAATAGGCAAACACTGCCAGCAAAAACAACTAACTAAATTTCTGTTGAGAACAAAAATGGCAGAGCGTGAAATAGCAACCTGCCACCAAACATTGGGAGTTTAATTTTCATCAATGGCAGCTGAAACAGCCCTCTCCTCCCACTTCTGTATGGGAGAAAGAAAATAAAAAAATAAATAAATAAAGGGAGAAAGAAAACAGACAACACTATCTGCATGCAAGCAGCACAAACCTTGTCCTTCTACTCGCTGCTCTCCAGCATGAAATATACAGCAGCCACAAACTGCTTTTTAGCCTGTTTCGGTCCCTGAACCCATCTGGCACCCCCCCCCCCCCCCCCGTTATCGTACATTCAGAGGAATACACAGTAATTTCTACAAAGATTCTGCTGGTGTCACATCACATATTAGAAAAATTTCCAACCAGAGGGCTTCTGATTGATTTGTTTGGGGTCATGTAGAGGTAAAAGGAAAAGTTTGAAAAAATAAGCACTTAAAAGTGATGAGTGGCAGATCCAGCTGGCAAGGTGAATGAATGCATTTCAAAAGCCTCCTCTGTGATGACTACACACAAACGTGCCATGGGCGTGGAGCACTTGCACACCCAAACAACAGGCCCTCGTGGCTATACAGCTATTTCCATTTTACCTGTTACATGCTAAGCCTGCCCCTGAAACTCTACTTTCTGTGAGAGATGAAACTCTTCAGAGATAAAATGACAGTACAATTATGAACTGTGGTGTTACTGAAGGGAAAGTTAGATTGAATAAAGCAGATTGATAAAAACCAGTAGAAAACATCCTCTGCTAGACTAGATTTTTCATGATACCAGAGAATACGAATATGCTTTCAAAGTTTTACATGTATTGACCATAGGAGGCTGAGTGACTGGATTAACTTGTCACTGAATGGTATCTACGACAAGACCACATGCACATTAAATGTCAAAAAGCCAATAACCAACAACAAACTTTCTCAGCCACATCTGGAAACTTGGTCACTGCTTTTAGAAACTTTCAGTATAATTTAACCTGGATAGAATTAAATAATTATTTTGATGATTATTTTAATAGTTGGAATTACTGTACAGCAAATATTCGCTAGCTTCTTCCTCCCCAAAGGGTAGAATACACTTTCCCAGTTCATTGATATGGCACTTGGAAATATGTCCTGCTTTGGTACTGGGATGTTAGTAGACGTAACACAAACAAATGTTTGAAATACACTTGCTCTGTGGGACTTGCTCTCTTGGAAGTTGTCATCACCATGCAAAGGAACGTGTTTTGAGCACTCACTGAGCTAAAGAGGATGAAGAAAACATGGAGCAGACCTAAACTCAATCTGCAGTTTGTAGCCAAGCTCAGCCTGGATCAACTGAGTCGTACCCAATCCAGAAATGCATGAACACGGATAACAAGTTTCGGAGTGGTTTATTATAGAGTATCATTTTGGCAATAGCTAACTGAGATGATATTAATAATGATATAATTGGTATATCATCATAAATAGTGCCTATGTATTAAGTAAATGGTATTGGATAAAATTAAAACACAGGTTTCATTCCTGCTGATAGAATACAGCATCGTTATAAGCCTTAGTAAAATTGGACCTCCTTAGTTTTACTCTTTGCAATTTTTCTACACCCACATTAGTAGCTGCTGCCATTTATCAAATACGTGTCTCAACATCTCAGGCTAAAGCAGTCACTTTTTATTCATTTGATTCTTAAAACAATTCCAGTAATGTAACTTTATCCATCTTACTGATAAGGAAATCAAGACTCACAGAGGTTAAGTAACTCAGACCACAGGGCTAACAGGCTGCAGCTCTGGGTTTCAAATAGGTGCTTCCTCAATACTTACCATATTTCAGGAACGTTCCCCCTCCCCCATTTAAAGATGGTTAACGGAGGAATAAGCCGACACCATAGAAGAGATATAATGTCTTTTTCACTTTTGTTGCTCTGTAGGGACTCATCTGGCACTGAAATAGCTCTCCCATTCCCACCCCCAGATGGTCCACTTGACAAGGAGAGGCCTCTGGGGAATGCCTGAAAGCTCTCTTCTCACAAAGAAGTACAGCCTAGAAAATTCCTAAGATAGCCATAAGGTTTAGCTCAAGAGGATACTTAAAAAAAAAAAAAAAATTTTTTTTTCATCTATGATCATTAAGTTAAGTTTGGTCTTGATATGGACTATACAAAGGGAATATCAGAGTTTTTTGTTTGTTTGTTCATTTGTTTGTTTTTTTAACATACATGTCCCTAACCAGGTTTATTATAATTAACACTGGAAAGAAAATCCTTAATCCTCAAACAATTTTTCATTTCCCAACTCTAAATCTTATGCATATTATTAAAAAAACAGATAACTTAGGAACATTTTTCTATAAATTCTTTTCTTGAAGTGGCTTTTAAAATATACTGATGCCGAGATGAAGACTTTTTAAGCTTTATATTAAATTATTATTATTTCTGTTGCTCACATAATCTCTTATCACAGAGTTCCTTTTCTATCAGGGTAGTCAGGCTACCTCTATTTCATAGCAGTGGAAACTAAAGTATAGCTAACATGAGGGCAAAGATCTGTCAAAATTTAAGATGTGGTAAAACCAGGTATGAGTAGGAGTAACAATGATCTTGGAATGATATCAAATGCACTAAAAATTAACTCCTGCATAATTAATAGGATGACAGTCAGTAATATCAGGCCTGCAACTAAAACGTCAGGTTATCAAAACAAATGCAGTCTATAAAGGGGTATACATGTACGAAAACAGATTCTATGTCGGAATCATTCTAACACATATCAGAGGTGACTGCATTTAAAAATTAAAATATTTAGTGTCAAATATTTATAAATACAAAATAATTTAAGCCTTTGCTGCAAATGAACTATATTGAAAAAATGCTTCCTATTAATTGCAGAATTGTCCTGCTCTTGATACAAGACTCTTTATGAGTAAGTTTCCCAGTACACACCCTGTGAAACCAATTAGAAATGCCCCTATGTCTATTTTTTCACCCCCAAATTCATGTTGACTCTCTAACCCTTGCTACCTTAGAATTTGACTGTATTTGGAGATAAGGCCTTGAAATAGGTAACTAAGGTAAAAGGTGGTCATATGGATAGGCTCTAATCCAGAATGACTGGCATCTTCATAAATAGAGGAAATCTGGACACAGACATGCACTTACAGAGAGGAAAAAAATATGTGAGGACAAAGCAAGAAGGATGCCATCTACAAGCCGGGGAGGCCTCAGCAGGAACTAAACCTGCTAACACCTTGATCTTGGACTTCTAGCCTCCAGAGCTGTGAAAATACAAGTTTCTGTCGTTTAGATCTCATAGTCTGTGATATTTTGTTATGACAGCGCTAGCAAACGAATATATTATATAATGCTAAAAACTCTAAAATTAGTCACTGACTTCATTCAAAAAGTCAAGTTAGTATGACCTTAATTTTTGTTATGTATTAAACATTTTTAAGATAATAATATCCAACACACCTAAAAGTAAGCCATAATTCATTAAAATTACCAAATATTAAGTCAGTAATCAATTTTCTTGAATGCCACATATATACATATGTATGTACACATGCACATGCATCTGCATGTATGTTTCATATATTTCTATATATGTGTATTATAAAGCTGCATACATGCAAACACATTTGTTTGAATCAGATTCCAATTAGATTAGTTGAAAGGTCTCCTTAAATTTATAGGTTCTCTATCCCCTTTTTCCTTTCAACAGTTTTGTTCTTATTGAAGAAACCAGATCATTTGTGTTATAAAGCATTTCCCCACCATCTAGAGTTTGCTGATTGTAATTCTATAATGTCATGTAACGTGATCCTCTGCCCTTTATATTTCTTAAAGTTAACACATCTAGAAGCTTGATCAGATCCAGGCTTATTATTTGAGGGGGGGTGGGGCAAACACACAAACAGATGATGTTGTGTATTTCTATCAGGAGGACATAACAGATTTTCTTTCTTTTAGTCTTTGGTGATCAATACCTGGATCCACTATTTCAATAAGATGGAAAACAGCGATGATCGATTTCTATAATTCCTTTATTTATTAGCTGCAATACTTCTATAAAAAGGATTTACTTTCATTATCTATTCATACATAGGGTTGCTGTGAAATAGTCATTATGTAAAAATAAAACATGATAAACACTTTATTACCCTTTATTCAACAATTTTCAAGACGGTGACCAAATGAGTAAGTTTTTGAGATTTCTTTTTCTACTGCAGTTATTAACCTTGTTACTTCCCAAACTGACCTAGCTTTAGGAGATCTTTTGATAATACTAGTAATTGTTGATAGTTATGTTGCTGTGTGGTAGTGCAACATAACAATCAAGGTTGTCTCATGTACTTCTTGCCAGAAACATGGGATCAGCCATTTCTTCAAAGAGTCCTGGATCTTTCTAGTGAACCTCAATAGAGACCCCAGGGATACTCACTGCTACTAGATGGTCATTATTTTCAGGCATTTTCAAAGGGTAAATATATATTTTAAAAAAAGTGTGTGTTTTTAAAATAAATTTATTTTTATACTTCTCATTGAAATTCCAGATGTTAGAATTTCTACTCCATCGCACTGATCTTACTACCTCTACCTTTTCTCTTCCAATTAAAAACATGGTTACTCACTTGCTTTACCTCACAAAACACACATGTGATAGTTCCTAAAACTAACACTACTACCAAATATGATTGTTAAGAGTTTCAAATTAATTTTTTTTTGCCTTTTTTTAAGATCTTAACGTATATCCCACTGAGGATGTATAGTCAAATTTCTGTGTCTTAGTATCATTTGAAATGATTTTTCTCTTTGTGATCTGTTCATTAGATGAACAACTAGATATATAGGGTTTATTTATTTCATCTTTACTGGTTGTCTTCATTTTTGGTTTTGGTCTCTACTTATGTAAAATATGGACATATTTCTAGAGTCAAATCCACAAAACACTCCACTTAGATAAAGAGTAGCAGTTATTACTACACCTTCCTTGGCTATGCTGTTTGCACTTCACATTTTCTCCGAGAAATCTCTCCACAGCATTTTATAGATAACCCTCATTCCTTTTACAACTGAATAGTACTTCCTTAGATAGAGGTATTATAATCTATTCAACCAGTCCCCAACTCGTAGTCATTTGGTTTGTTCCTGTCTTTAAATTTTACAAACAACTTGAAATGGAACAGCCTTATTTTTTTTGCAATAAGTTTCTGAGATATTTAATATTTTTCTAGCCATTTATCTGTCTTTAAGATTTAAAAAGTGGCTAAAATTATTTCAAAAGGACAAGAATATATTACAATAAAATAGATTATCGGAGACTATTCATTCACTTGTCCACTAAATGAAAGGATCTATCAACTTTCTGAGAAAAATATATAATTTAGTCAACTAATTAACCATAATTTATAATTTAATATATTCAACTTGAGTCAACAACAGAATCTCAGTTTTGCTGGCCTGCATTACTTTTTTAGCATACCATAGATGAAAACTGTTATAACCTAAGCTTGTTCTTAATTATAAAACTATTTTTAAAACAGCCCTATAGTGTAAGTCAGGTTATCCACATAATGCAACAGAGCTAATGATGCAAATATTCACATTAACATGAAAGCAGACAGTTGCATATATGAAAACTTTCCAAATTTTAATGGTACAACATTAAGAAAAAATAGTATTAAAAATCATGTACTATAAAATACATGTTTCATAAAAGCCTAACAAGCTCCCAAATTGTTAAAACTATAATATTAAAAGAAAAAAAAAAGCTGTATTTTAATCATCAGCTACTTAAAATGTTAGATTTAAGTAGCAGTGTATGGCCTCTTGTCTTTTATGGTGATTAAAAACAAACAAACAAACAAATAAATAATAAAAGCATATATCTGTGTAAAATTCTTTGTTTCATTAAAAAGTACTTGAAAATATCACATCCCGAAATTATTTTAGGGCAACAGCAATTTATACTACTTTTCTTGTATTTTGAATCTCCATCATTTTAAACTGAGCCTCTCATTACTATTATAACATAGTCACTATTGGTGTTTAAAAAAAAGTGGGTAAAGGAGTCAACAACCAACAACTGAGGAGCATGTTCAATGACAAAGGGCAGGAGAACATCCCGCTGTTAGAAGGGATGGAAGAAGAAGTAGTCAGTCTTTCTCATTTGTAGCAAAGAAAAATGAGAATTCTAGCAAGTTCTTTATGGTGGCACATACCCACAACTACAGCATGTCTCACCCATTGTTTTGAGCACTAAAGCATTATTAACACATTCTAATAAAACAATTTCACAAGGGCTCCTTTCTCATCTACATGCAAAACTAAATGTCAGCAGGAAGCCTATAGCTTCAGGAAGCCATAAAGTGAAGCTTGAACCCAGTAATGATCTTCAGCAGGGTGTCTACTAAGACAAATTTACTTGGCTAGGACAGATCTGACAGCATATGTGTCATGTGAAATGTGTATATGTAAAACTTCACACCATTTAAGCTACACGTCCCTGGGATTTGTAGACAAAAGTATCCTCTTTCATGCTTCAAAAAGTATTAATAAGCTTTTCTACATTTTCTTCCTAAAGGAGCTTCATGTTATTATTGGTAACCATCTATAATCTACAACCTTCAAAAATCACTAGCGGCGCAGTATGATGCATATAACCAGCCCCAATTTATTCAATCATTAAAAGATCGACTTAGGCAAAGGAAAAAGTAATATGATATTTATTGCCTGCCTGAGAGGCGTTAACAGCCAAAACAAGTTAAAATATATGCTGTCCTTCATTTATTTCTCCAGACATGTCTGGATGAGAAACATCTGGAAATCCCTTAAAGCTATGAATTCCTCAAAGCGTGGGTGGGGGTGGGTGGTATTTGGGTAGAGGGAGACTTTTTCTCTCCTCTCTCAAAAGGAACCTCAACTCTGAATGACATTTGTTTGGAAGTGATCCCTGGGACAGAGGACAGTTTTTCCACCCTTTTTCTTTCTCTAGCTCCCTAAACTGGAAATCTTCCCATGAAGAATCAGTCAGACCACATGGGGATATACCAGAGTGTGATGAAAAAGAAAATAGAAGGGTGCCAAAATAAGATAGGTAGGTAGGTAGGTAGGTAGGTAGATGGATGGAGGGATGGAGGGAGGGATGATGATAGATAGATAGATAGATAGATAGATAGATAGATAGATAGATAGAGACAGACAGACAGACAGACAGACAAAGACAAAAACCAATAGACTAAAATAAACTAGATGAATGTAACTGGCTATCTCCTCAGTTCTGATGTGGTTTGAAGAAAAGGAAAAAGCAAATGAATGTGGTGACCAAACCAGAAATATTCAGAAACCTGAAGCCCTATTTAACAAAAGTACAAAATACAAAATAAAATGAATATTTACTTAGAGAAAATAAATCACCAAAATTACTAGAGCCTTGAGAGGTCTGGGTCTTCTTCTTCTGAGATCTCTTCAGGTAATTTACCAGAAATGTTTCCAGATTATGATCTGGCTTCTCCTCCCCTTCTAGGACACTCTGAAATAACTCCCAGCAAACCCCATCACTCAGGGCCTTGAACTTTCAGCTTCCTTAGCTTAATGGTAAACCTGCCTCTCGTGTTTCTTACTCCCTCTGCTTGTCTTATCCAAGAACTGTGAATTTGCATGTCTTTTCCTTCTCGGCAGTTACCGGCCATAATAAGACTTCTCATGCCCAAACACATCACAAATGATGCTGTACTAATTCAAGAGCTATGCTAGCTGGCTACTAAAAAACTATAAATTACAGTTTGACTACCCAGTTTGTTAGCTCACCCCCCACTCAGTTCCTCTTAGGGAGGGAGAACTTGGGAGGTGAGCCAGAAACTCAGTCAGCAAGGGGTTTATCTCCTGTTGATACTTCATTGTTCCGAAAGGTGATGATATACAAGCCAAGATCTAAGCCTAAACCCCAAATCTATCAGGCTTCACAACTACAATATGACATCTATAACATCAGGATGCAGGTAGTAGGTTAAGGAATATCCAAACACTTTAATTACAGAAGATGTCTTACCAAAAAAGGCACTTGAGTTATATGCTAAGAAGAATCCATTACAGGGCACATGTAATAGAGGAATCTTTCAAAAGGGCTGCTATTTTCAACTATAAATGCTTCTATCTCCTAATATGGAAGAGGGATTACTGTGCTACATTCTCAGACACTGGCTCAAGTGCTAAGAATGCTGGCTACACTGATAATTCAGTCATTGTCAACCTCCAAATCCATGGTCACTTGCTATAGAATTTGTTCTTTGTTTTCACTGGGTGCTGACATTATAAGAAATATTACATCAATTTCTTCTTTTCTACCATGCAATCATCATTGTCGTCATCATCATCATCATCATCATCATCATCATCATCATTCTGACCAATTCTCCAATATTAAATTCTGCAGAAAACCAAAGCAAAGGTGTCTTAGCAAGACCTCAGTAGCACCCTGGGTAATGAGGTGATTAATGGCTCAGAAAAGCAGGACAACCACCAACATGTATTTCTTGTAGGCAATGCCATACCCAAATGTTAGAGATTTGAAGAGAATCACAAAATTAAATTTCATTCTCTCTAGGCTCTGATGATTATTCACTGAGATATGGACCAAATCTAAAGAAAAGGTATCCTGCATTTTTCCAGCTGAAGTGCTCCCACCCCGTTTGTTCATTAAATATTTGAGAGTTTGCTACGTTTCAGGGTTTGCCTGTGAATTTATGCTATAACTCTCTCTGGTAACAACCATTTGAAAAGTACTTAATCGCTGCCTTTAAAATAATTATTTTTAAATTCAAAATATTTATCTGAAAAATCATTAACTCAACTGGACTGAACTGGACGGCATATTTTAACTACACACAAAAAAGAAAAGACTTAGCCAAGGCACACACTTACTAAATATAAAATAATTTTATCTTCAAAACTAATTACAAATGAACTTCAAAAAAGCAGATACTTCATAAAGAGACACCAATTTTACATTACTAAGGTAAAACCTGGGTTTCTAATCAGAATATTTTTAGATTTTAAGGTTGTCACCTTTTGAACAAGAGTTCGAACAAAGGCTCTTAATGTTTAATGCATCAATAATTTTCAGAATAATTCTTGAGAGCAATGCATGGAATTGTATTGACAACCCCCTCTCCAAACAGACGACCCCATTCACTTTTCAAAGGCAAAATTCTCCTTTTCTTAGTGATTATCAAACAGACAAGCATGTAATTAAAACCATTTTATTAATTCTCTTTTTAGTTTAAGTGCCACTGAAAAGCTGATACTACTCTCCTGTTTGAATAATGATTTCTATTATAGTCAAGTTGAATCTGAATTATACAAAGGATAAGTTTTACCACTGAATCAGATGGAAAAAATTTTAATCTCTAAATTACAAAAAAAAAAAAAAATCTTTAGTCTCAGAATCTGAAATCCACAATATGAGCACATTTAACATTCAGAAGATTCAATTCTGTCAACATTTATAGATATAAATGCTACTTCTCCAAAATGAAAGAACTGGCAAATCCCACAAAAATATAAAAACCAAAAGTAAATTTCAAGTAAAAGTTGAAATAAAAGCCCTGAAATAAGAATATTATAGAAATTTAGCTTTCCACTTGGATCTTTCTCTTCATAAACCAAATCTTTTAAAACAAAATTTCATAAACTGGAGGGGAAAACAAACTGCACAAATGAACTAAGAAATACACTGCATGGATTTATATACTTCCTAGTAATGCTAATAAGCAAAACTTATTTTAAAAAACTTCACAGAAATTGAAAGCAAATATTTGCAATCTCATATTGGTTATACATTACATTACTGTGTTTTTGGTTTTGTTTATTTTTTGTTTATTTCTAGTGACACTAATCTTTGAATACTTACATTGAGATGTAATTCACATATCATAAAATCCATCCATTTAAAGTACACAATATGACTTTTAGTATATTCACAGAGTTGTACATCCATTATCACAATCAATTTTAGAACTTTTTTTACTCCAGAAAAAATCACACTCACATCTTTAGCCATCACCTCCTTAACCACTCCCATCCCAACTCCTTAGCACCCAATCTGAGGCACCCACTACTTCTTGCCTCTACAGATTTATCTATTTTAGACATTTCCTATAAATGGATTCATACAGTATGTGGTCCTTTGTGACTAGCTTCTTTCACTAAGCATGTTTTCAAGGTTCATCCATGCTGTATCATATATGAGTACTTCATTTATTTTATGGTGAAACTACAGTTTTAGATGGATACACCACATGTAAGGTATCCATTCATCTGCTATTGGACACTTATTTGGGTTACTTCCAGGTGACTCATTTTTAGTGTTTCTTATCTGGTTTTATTTTCACAACTAAAGATATTCATCTTATCAAGCTCTGTAGAGCATCCTCTCCCCAAAGTTAAATAATTTACTTTCTGTTCAAAATTATGGTCAAAAGTACTAAATGTCCCTGAGAATCAAGTGTTACTACGATTCTTAAGCAAGGCTTACCACCATATAATGGCCTAAATTTCTCCATTTATGAAACAATGAAATGTTATAGTGAAATAAAAATTATTTCTGAATTTCAAGTTCTAGAAATCTAGAAACTGATGTTCAAAATACATTGGAAAGAATGATCAAAATAAAGCTGAATAAAACCAAAAATGTACTATAGTGACATTAATCTAAAGCTACTCCACAGGCAGGGAGGTAGAATAAAAACTGTCCTGATTCACTTGCCCTCTCTCCCCTCCAATCTCTGCCAAGGATTTCATTGGCTAAGTCCACCCGGAAACAGAGGGCAGAGGAACCTAATGATATAGTCTGTACAGGTCAGCCTACTGGGGCAGAATGTAGGTCTGGAGGAGCAAAGAGATGACCCATTGGTCCCAAAGCATTTCAAATAGCATTTGAAATTTTGAAAGCTAAGAATAAGAGAAGAAATAAATATGTCAGAGTTTCTTGCTCTCAGTTCTCAACATCATTATCATGCATAATGTTTATTTATAAATACAAAGAATGTTCCATGGAGTCCAAATGATAAGTAGTCAGTATGCATTTCTGGAGCTCTAAGTAAGTGAAATTAACAAATGTGCACACGCACTCATAATGTCACTATCAAGACCACTTTGAACACTCTGAGAAGGAACAGACAGATAAATGTTTCTAACCAGTGCAAAACTTATCAGCAAATTAAAAATAAACCGAATTTGCTCATACAGCAGATAATGCAGACACTCTGTATTAAAAATGGAAGT
Source organism: Eonycteris spelaea (assembly GCA_003508835.1). Lineage (NCBI taxonomy): Eukaryota > Metazoa > Chordata > Mammalia > Chiroptera > Pteropodidae > Eonycteris > Eonycteris spelaea. The sequence goes on from PUFA01000003.1 coordinate 4,207,994, forward strand.
GTTAACACCCTAACCAAAATAGCTTCATTAAGCCTTATGGTAAGGTTATGACACCTAATGTTCATACATGAAGATAATAACATTAGTTACTATCAAGCAGGACTAGCGGCTTGGTCTTAAGAAGGCTGACAAGAAATGTCCTCTAGCTAAAGAGCTGACGAGGCCAAGAACTAACTCATCATGGTGAACTAGATCCCATGCTCTTCCATTAATTAGTGACTAATGTGACACAACCTGAAAGGCACTATGCTGGTGAAAAGCTACTGAATGTGAAATTTATTTAATAACATAAGAAACAGATTAAATAAGAAAAGGACAAATCATTTCCCTACCATATTGTAAACCATCTTTATTCTTTCTCTCTCTTGCTATTTTTGGAGAATAAAAAGGCACATCACTGTCATATATTACACGCAGGGCATATTCCAAGATTCTCCCTTGTTTCCAAGACTCAGACTGACAAATGACGAGGATATTTCTATTTACCATATAAAATGGAATCATCATGAAAATTCATTCAGTTCAACCACTTTCAAATTAGAGCAATCGTGACATATTGTTTTATTTGGGGAGATGCTTATTATTTCTAAGTTTATGCAAAATTTTATACATATCTTTATATTACAGTAGTATCAGTTTTGGAAATTTGATATACTGTGATGTTAATCTTTGCTTGTCTTATTAATCTAGAATTTGAATGCTTCTTCAAAAGCTTTTGAGGGAACAATCTGAAAAGGTCTATATGATTATTCTTTAAGTGGAAAAAAATGATCCATTTTATTCTGAACCTCTAATATTATTCCCACTTAATGCTGAATTTCATTCTTCCCAAAAAAACTACATTCCTCCTTGTTTAGATACTCTTTCTGTAATAGTAACCCCATTTTTTTTTTTCCATTTCAAGTGTCCAGAACCAAGATACTCAGTGACAACCAAATCATTTTACTGTCACTTTCCAGGGCACCTTAGCTTCTTTCAAGTAGATTATTTTATATACGCCTCCCTGAAATCTTGGACTAAAAGACAACGTTTGATATCTCACTTGCAGATTATCAGTACCCAATACCTGGGCTCTCACAGGCTTATTTGATATCTGTCTTATAGCATACCTAAAAGGAATTAGCTACCTTCCCACCAGAATGTGAGACACATGAAAGTATCCACCACGTTTTGTGTGGGGGTGGAGTCACCAACATAATGAGCCTGAGTTCATTCAGTGCTGACTGTCCAACTAACTTGGAAGTGACTCAGGAATTAGTTGCTAAGTTCACCATCCCAACTTAAACAACCCTCAAGTTTCTGTTTTCCTGGGAATGCCATAAAAATCTGATACGAGCAGCTTTCCAAAAGACAATAATGCAAAATAAATTAAAATAAATTCAGATTTACTTTAAAGTTCTCCAGGACACTGATAGCCACAAGAAGCCCAAAGTCAGAGGCAGGTCAGGAGAATAAGAAATGAGGCAACTCATCAGACAGCTAACTCAGTCTGCAGAGAATCAGAGACTGGACAAAATGAGAAAAATCGGGATGTGGTTAGGGACATGGTTTTGAAGCAGGCCAAGAAAATTTATGCTGTACACACACACACACACACACACACACACACACACACCCTTCTATATATAAGGCACCTTGCCAAGAGTAAAAGTTTAATAGGAAGTATAGTATTTACAGCTATTGTTCTACCCTCTTACAGTCCCAACTACAACTACCACCTTTATAATTTACTTTTATACTTACCATCTTATTTGAGTCATGTTACAACCCAGTGAGGTAAGTATAATCACAGTATTTAATTGCTAAGGCTAGGAAAAGTGAGGAAAGTTGCTAAGGGCCTTCCAAGATGAAGTGGAAATGGGCTATACACGGGGGTTTCATTGATTCCAAGCCAGGTGCTCATTCCATCATGCAGCAGGAGATTACATCAACCAGCCCCAAAGGAGCCAGGGACAGAATGCAGAGAGCAAGGTGTTGAGTCAGGGCATCTGAGAAGACAACACCCATCGTCCAGCCTCCATTACAAAGTGGACCTTTCCCCAGATCAATCTATGCAAACAAAACAAAAACAAAACAAAACAAAACAAAAAACAAAACAAAACGAAACATCCCCACTGGACTTTCCCCGATATCCGCAGGAAACTTCTGGAACACCTACTATGAGTTCGGCACTGAGAACACAGTATACCTGTTCCCAACTGTCACAGAGCTCACGGCCTAACTGGACACAACAAAGCATAAACAAGTAATTAAATAAACAGAAAATAAATATTTTAGGAGAGATGGCACAGGTAGAGAGGCAAAATACCAGGAAATGATGAAAAGCATACCATACCGCTAATCACGAGCAATCCATTAGTGGTAGAATTCGGAATAAATCACAACTAGGTTTTTCTTATTTATTATTCATGAGACATTTTGTTTTTCAATTATTTTTTTCTACTCCACATTAGCCCACCCATTTGAAAGCCTCAAGAATTAATTTGATTTCGCGCCAATAATTTGAAGATAATGATTTGTGTCTCGGTGCTGCCTGCATGGATCTTCCTCTGATAATCTGGAGAGAAAATGATATGTATCTCCCCTCTTTTCAGATCGTGGTCTCGGGGATTTTATTCATCGTGGGGCAGGGCCTTAGCTTTTCTGACAGATTTAGGAAACAGGAAGACAGAAATTCAGAACTGAACAAATCTGTCAACTCATTTTCTTTCAGGGTTTTCTGCCAATTTTCGTTTCCTCTCTCCACCTCCCCCCCCCTTTTTTTTCTTTCCTTTAAGAGGCAGAATGTAAGAAAATATGTATCTCCCCTTCCTAAAGGGACAGACTAACAGTGCTAGTGAGCAAAAATGCAGGTGTGCACAAGCTGAAAGGTCACTCTCTGCTCCTTGGAGACTAAAGTAGGAAGTTTAAGAGGGGCAAGTGTGAGTGAATGCAAGGAGTCAGGAACTCTGATGGGAGGGACATCCATCCATAACTGTCACCCCATTATCCTGAATTCACAACAGAATGACTTCCTGGAACAGCAGGACTCTGACCTGCCCTCCTCCCAACCACCTCTTATCTTCCCATTAGTCCTAAAGCAGGAAAAGAATAAAACCTTTTTTTTATTATTATTGCTAAATAATTAACAAACCACTGGCATTCTGACAAGCTGGGATGCATCTTCTTAATCAGCAACCAACCCAAGTAATTTTGTCTATAAGCTATTTAAGATAAATCCCGTCACTTAAATATTCTAGATGAGCCTGTGTCCACTGTCCATTTCCTTGAAGTAGCTTGAAGGCTTTCCCCTGCTTTGCTGTTCCTCCTTTCGGCCTGCAATTTGGCTCCTCTGACATGCAGGAGCTGTTAACCTAACAGTGGCAATAACGATGCCTACAGTAGTTCTACCGTCATCAGAAAAAATGACTAGTTTATGAGACATTATTCATCATATAATTCCTCTCCTAAGATCCTAGAAATTCAATAGACAATAGGGATAATAATGTTGCTCTTGATAAGATCACCAATGTCCCCTTAATTACGAAAGTCAGTGACTCTGTAGAGGGCTTTTCTTGAAAGAAACAGCAACGTCTGACACTGGGAATCCCTATCGTCTCTGCCTTGGACCCACGCCCTGCAGCACCTGCCTGGCAGTCATCACTCTTCCCTGTTTCTCTTCCACTTTCGTAGGTTTTCCTTACCAGTCTCTTTCTTTCACTTCTCTCTAAAGTGTTAATGTGAGACCCCCAGCTCCCTGTTTGAATCTCCTTCAAACGATATAAGAGCCCTTTGGCCTGTCTAAGCTAATAACCCTATCTGTCCCCTATGTGACCGCTATACTAAATAAATGCCTTCCAGCTTCGGCAGTACCTGCATTCACGTGGCTGTCTTTCCTTTTTGATGTCTCAATCTCACCTGACAAAGCCTGCTCAATCTTGACTACCTGGCAAGGTCCTCTCTGTCCTCACCAGAATTTGGGATCATGTATTTGTTAGTTGTCTGTTTGACAAAATCGTTCCACCAGGTAAGGGGGTCTGTACCTTTTAGTTAACCATCACATTCCTCCAGGACTTAGCAGGTAACCAATAAAAAGTTCTCAGTAATAAAATAGACAAGAAGGTCACATCCAAATGATAGAGACAAAAAACAAAATAAATCAACAATTTTCCATGAAACTTTTAACATGTAACAGGGAGATTTTCTGAATTTCATTATATAGTTACTATTATGTATTATCCTTCAAAAGAAAGAAATAGATTAAAAGACCTTACATAATTGTTCACATCCAAAGTAATCATTTCTGCTCTGTGCAAAGTAACATATGAGTGGTATCATTAATTCCAACGCAAAAAAAAATCTATCAGTTCAAAAGCATATGAACCTTGATTGGATAAGCATGTATGTGTCTACTGACATACACATACATACATGCTCACATATACACACAGAGGTCCTATTACTGAGTTATCAGTATACTAATAGTCAATAATCTCACATACCTTATATTGATGGTGACACAGAACCTTTTTTCAAAAAATACTCATTTTATAGATGCTTACAGGCCAGAGGGTACTGTAAGAATATCAATGAAAATCATTATGCCCATAATTTGGATTACATTTCTTTTAGTTCTCTAGTGTAAACAAATCTCTCAAATAGACCTATAGTAAATGAAATATTTACTATGTCAATACATTTGCCACAAAATATGCTGACTAAAAATGTTTTTTATGTAGAGAACTTTATTTCACAGGGTATTTATTTCGTATCCTTTGTCAAGGTTCACATATAATAAAGGCCTTTAAAAAGCTTAACAGGCATGTTTTCTAATATATTTTAAAGTATTTTTTTAATCAATTAAAATGTAGGATCTCTTAGTTCATTGTTTTTCTTTGAAAAATATAAATCAAGCTCCTGATGCTCTAGAAAAGACAATATTTTAAATTCTGCTTTTAAAACTGTCCCTTATTATGAATGAGTCTTTAAATGTTTCTATCTTTTAAGGTGGGGGGTGACTTTCTAAAACAGTAATCCTAAGCCTCTCAGCTCACTAAAGGCAGATGATAGTATCACTCTACTGAAACTGTTGTAAAGATTATAATATATGGGAAATATTTGGCCTGGTACTCGGTGTACCTAGAAGATACACTACATGTTAATAGAATTATTTTATAGAAATAAAGCCACTGGTCAGGGTAGTATGGCTCTAGAGTGAGAGCACCTGAGTTCAAAATCAGTTTGATTTTCTACTAGTCATGTGACCTTGGGAGGCATTCGCTTAATATGTCCAAGGTTCAATGTCTTTATTGAAAAAAGAGGAATAACAAGACTATCTAGAGATGCTAGGGTTGCTGGAAGATTCAATGAGACAGTTTACCTAAAGAACCTAGCACAGCGTCTAGTTATTCATTATCTTATTATTTCCACTGCATAAATTTTATTAGCATATAGAAGGAGGTAGGGCAATGAGATGTGGCCAAGGAATTCTGAAAAACAACAAATTATCCCTCTATGAGAATTTTAAAATTTAAATTTTTGTTTCATTCATATGATAATCTTTGAAGTTAACAAGAGTACTTGATGCCCACCTGTATCCACATGTACAAGGTACAAAGCTGTCATGAAAAGGTGGACTTAATATGTAGGTGAAATTCTCTTGTTGAGCAAAGGTCAAATGAGGCCATACTATGCTGTATAAACTTTTGAAATTGTCTGAAGAAGGAAAACAGTAAGGAAAGTTTGCTGTTACATGACGCATGAATACATAAGAATACTGAACCCCCCAGCATAACAGACACACTTTACACAATGTTAGTTTCCACAAAACATCATCATCCATATACTGAATTAACATTCAAATTCCAGTTTTCACAGGTTTTCAGTGTTTTGGTACATGTTTATGTTACTTTGATTTTATAATTACATAAGACATGAATTATAAAAAAGGTTTAGCTAGTTTTGTATTTTGCACATTTATACCTGCTATGATAAAATTCAAATTTTCACTGAAAGAGGACATTTAATTTCTCAAGTTTGAGGAACATTGTTTTAGGAAATGTACTGATTAGTTCACCATTTTTCTCTCAAAATTATACCCAAACACCAAATTAAATGAGATATTGCATGAGAAGAACTCTTATGTAGTATTTGTCTCTTGGCTCTTAATAAAGATTTGCCATTATCATTACCATCATTATTATAATTCATTACAAGTCATCACCATCTATACAAGTATATATCTATTCATCTTACCCTCTGAGAATAAAATCTGGGTGCTATTTGCATCAAACAGCCCAAATGGCCAAAAAATCTTTAAAAATTAAAAAAACACATGTTAATTTTATCTTTCCTATTGTAAACAATTATTGTTTTCTGGTACATTGGCCACACTGTTGTTATAAGTATGTTAAAATTGGTAAAAAAAAAAAAAAGACAAACACATAAAACAAATAAACAAATAAATAACAGCATATAATTCTGCTTGCTATAATAGCAGAAATCATAATTTTTGGAATATTGAATGAATACATTATATTCATTCTTATAGAATCTTCAAATTGAAGAAACTAAAAATTTATAAAGGAAGATGTTATCGAATTAGAAATTAAAACAAGATTTAAAGAAGTCCTTTAATAAAGGAAGTCACCAATAAAAGAACATCTCCAAATTTCTGCTTATAGTAGACTAAAGCATTCCACAGTGCTATCTGAATATTTGGAAAGGTCATTATTTTTTAACTTCCTCCAAAAATCTACGGAGAAAAAGAAACTGCAAACATTTATCCTGTTCCAAAAGAAATGGAACAGTAGTTATTACTAACATTTTTTCTCCTGCTTAAAGTGGAGACTACAAAATTCTAGACAGTAAATCAAATCTGTAGTCATTGAAAGGAAGGCAGTAGTACTTGGTTATCAAGTTCAAGATGGATTAGCCTGTGTTCAGAGAACACCAAATTTGGATGTAAGCATTGTACAAGGAGACATCAGTGCTATAGCATATATTCTTACTCCTTGAAAATTGTCATTGCATATAGGACAGATGGTTCTTTTGCATTTCTACTTGACATCAAAACAGATGAAATCCTGAAATGTGCTTTCTGAGACTCATTCTGTGACCCAGAACTCTCCAGGTTAATTAAAAGGATTCTCCAGAGCTGAAAGAACTTTCCAGATCAACCGCTTAAGCTCCAGGTCTTGGGCAGACATTACACTTATTTAATTCATACAAGGAGAGTAGTGATGTTCTCATATAAAGATAGAGATTCATTAATAAATTTCTTGTTTCATTGATGTCTTGAGAAAAAGAAGGATAGCAGGACTTCACCAATGGGAAGGTAGAATGTGGGGGAAGAATTTAACTAAAGACAGGTTTAGGCAGTTGAGTCCATTGGTGGTGACTAACTGGGATGGATACTGGGATAAGGGAGTGGAATGGTGCTGTTTCTGACTTCAAGAAAAAATACTTCCTAACCTCACCAGCCTGCCTGGCCTCCTGACCCTCCCTTCCCTCACATCTAATACCCCAGTTACACTAAGTCCTCCCTCCCAGTACTATGATCTTTCAAGCACCCAGGCATTTCCACATTGAATCTTTCTGCCTGAAATACCCTTCTCTAGCTGAAAAGCTCCTTCTTATCTTTCAAGACCCTAGGAAAACATTTCTACACATCAAAAGCTTTCTGTGCCCTCCCCCACCCCCATAAATTTAATCCCTGTCTTTTATGCATCCAAAGCACACTGCTCACTCTTCCATCATGGGCATGCTTATTTCATACTGTGTCGAACAATCAAATCTGCGATGAATTTGAATCGTACTTTCCCTCTAGACATTAATTACATCATTCCTCCACACATTAATCACATCATTCTTCCATACATTAATCAGAGAGTAGAAACCTCCTTGAACTGTGGTTATTTGCTTAGCTGCAAATAATGGACTTTCAGTTCCTTATGCCTACATGAACGTTTCTTACTTATCTTTGCATCTGGCAACTTAGAAAGTGGTCAACAAATATTTGCTAAATAAATAATTAACATAATGTAACATTTAGCTCTCTAACTTGTTTAAAATTCCTTCTTATGTTTGGTTTAATTTCTAAAAATAAAGCTGCAGTAAAAAAAGTGATTCCCCTCCTCATCATGATCCATAGACGGTGCAAGCACTATGTTTCTTATCCCCACTCTAGATTATAAAATCCCTTGCTTTATAACTACTTTCTACTAATTTTTTTTTACTTTCTCCATTAATTCTTAAAATATGTCAATATAACCAGAAAATAATCTTACAATAGAAACACAGTGGAAGGTTTAGATTATTTCCAATCTTGTATGGGTCTGAATCCTATCTGTATATAATCAAAATGCATATTCAGCTATACTTGGGTCTCTCCAATTATTGGTGATTCTTTCGCTGTGTACTCTTCTGCTTTGTAAGAAACCATAGCTTTAAGTTTGACCACCCCCTCTACGGCCATACCACCCTGAACGCGCCAAATCTCAGGGGGAAAAAAAAAAAAAAGTTCCACCACCCCAATTAATGTTTCTTTTGTCAACAATTTAGATTGGTCAAGATTCCCACTTCCCATCTTTCTATCAAGCCCTATATCATGTCCTTGAGAAGAGGAGAGCTCTGTCAAGCCGGACACTATCCTGAAACCGCTGCCCTGCATTGTGAAGGCAATGCCCAGTGACAGAAACTTTAATTCTAAAGATATAGTTGGTAGCCTTTTAAAAAAGTAAATTTTTTCCCCAGAGAAAATGTCATGTGATCATAGGGATTTAACTGATTTTTAAAAATTGGACCATTATTTTATAAAAAATAAAAATTTAGCAAAAGGAAACATGAGGTCAGAAAAATATCTTCCTACACGTAACACATAAACTGAAAGTCTCTAGAACGATATTCTGATTTGGGGACCCTGAGGAGTTTTCAGTAACTAATGACAGATTCCCCATAAAGAGGACACTGGGCTGATATTCAAAAGAGAAAGAATATTCTGGTAGTTAATTTATCAGAAGCTGAAGGAAAGATAAGACCTTGAAGGCAAAGCATAAACCAAAAAGACACTTGCTCTAAGGCCAAAGAGAAATTAGTAATGGATATCGAAGGTCACTACCTGAAATCTAACACAATCCCAAAGGCCTCTCAGTGATATTCTGAAAACCACAAGTAACTCCAGAATACAGAACTATCTGTTTTCATTTCTTACTTAATAAGGCCACTTCAAATATCTTCTATTTCTATTCAAAAAGAAATAAAAATCTCACAGAAATTATATTAAACACAAGTTTACAAGTCTAATTGGTTGGTTTCTGCTATAAAGATGCCTCATTTTCCCAGTTTTGAAGTTGTTAGAAGACATCTCAAAAATTTAATAATTAGGTCTTCCAAAAATTAAGGTATCACAAGACAACAGAGAAAAAGGAAATACTTAAAAAAATTTGAAACTTTTGATTATTAAAAATGTTGAAACAAATTATAATAAATTTTGATAGAGTTTATTTTGTTCATCTAATACAGCTTAATCATGAAATCATGTTCACGCTAAAATTTAACCCGGTTGACCAACGTAATTTAAGTATTACACAGTAAATTGGGAAAGATGCATATATATCAGCACCTAGGATATTCCATACCTTGTAATAATAGAAGGAAAAATATGTAACAATACTCGAAAGGGTCATACCTAAACCACATTTGCAGAAATGCACGGACTTCCTATAAGCTCAGCACCTACCAGCTCCTGGAAACCACAGCTGTGACTGACTACCTAGGTGCCTTGTTTTCAAGCATTCCTTTCACCTTGAATGATTTCTTATCCCAAAAGCAAGCAGCCCGCTGAGCATCTTTGTGATCCAGGGTAAATCTCTAAGCTCTGAGCCTTGGCTGCTTCATTGAGAAAGGGCTGCTATGAGGCTTACCCGTATGTAGAGGAAGGAACTAGCATGATTTCTCATACACCACAGGACAAGTACATGTAGCTTCATCATTCTAGATACAGCCCAACGTGCTTTTTGTCCATCTAGGACAGGATAAGCTCTCCTCTTCTGGATTCCTTTAACTCTTAACAATCTAGCATTTAATTGTTTTCTAATTTCGTTATGTTAGCAATTCTCCCCAGCTATATTTTATTACTTTAGGGCAGGTTCCATCTTATATCACGAAGAACCTTGTAAAGTATTAGTCAAAATAAACATTGATTCATTTATTGTTGAAGCTATGAGTAGAGACATTTAAAATAATAAAAAAAAAAACAAAGCAAAACAAATAACATACCTAGATATAAAAATTAACTTAAGAAATGTTTTAAAATGATAAAGAATCCCTTACATAAGGGCTAAGTTTAAAGTTTTTTACAAATGAGTTATAACATTTTATCTGATAATGTTTTTCGAGTTGCAATACTATGAATCTTTAAGTTCTTGGATCACCCTACAAAAGTAAATGTTCTCCATTATATGAGTAAAACATGCCATTCATTGTATTATTTCATCTATCATGTATAACAATGTTGCTTGGGGAAAATATCATCTGGCTTCATGATTGTTTATAAGACTTTCCTGAATAATGATTACAACGCATTTATAAATTAATAATTTCTATGCTACACGCATCAGTACTAGTCAGTGTGCTTAAAACGATTACTTAGTGGCTGTCGCCCCTCATGTATAATTTAGCATTAAGTAATGAAATACATGTGAATAACATTTGTGAAAGGTGAATCACTTTATGACAGGGTATTTCATTTGATCAAAATACATAGCATAAGCAGCTAAGAAAAACAGAATTTAACATTTTCTTCACTGTCATCTCTTGAATAGCACTTTCTCACATCATCTCCTCAAGTCAATGCTACTAGCCAAAGTAGATCAAATTCCTATTAAGTATTTTTGTCACACCAAAGATTTTAATAGGCATTAATTTACATTTTTATCTAAATTAATTTACATTTTTCCTACAGATTGCTCAAAGACTCATAAAGCAATTCTTAACATCTCTTAATCCTATTTTCTATTAGATTATAAAATGATGCCTTACACATATTGTTTTATGACCACACAGCTGTTCCTTAAATGGTTGTTTTCTTAATTGTACTTAAGCTTTAGTTTCTTGAATCTAACAATAACACACTTAAATTTTTTAAAAAATTACTTAGGACACAAAGAAAAAGAACAGGAAAAATACTGTCAATACCCACAGATGAGAGTGAACATCATATCTTAAGAATAGTATCTCATTAGCACTGGTGCAGGGCTGGACCACACCAGCTCCAGGGTTCTTTCCCACTTTGGCCTATGACCACAGGAACAGGGTTGATTGTTCTTCTTCACAGTGAACTGAACTAAAGGGGTCTAAAAATACATTGTGAGCAGCCTGAAAGCCAGTAACAATTTGTGGCAACAGAGCAGAAAAGAATGCTGATATTAAATTTCCTGCCTATGGACTTCCTAGGGGAGAAGGCCTGGTAAAACATGTTTGTTGCTGTTGATCTGTTTGCAAAGTCATCTCCTCAATTAGCTCCTAGAGACACAGATGGTATAATTAAATAACTAAAGACAATATCCCCCAAGAAGTTCATTTTCAGAATCAGGCAGGAGCAAGATTACTATAGTACCTGCCTAAATTTCATATTTGATTGTCCTGTCTACTTCTGCTGAGGTGCTAATGAATAGACAAAATAACCATAAGTCACAGGATATAAAGAAGATTAAGAATTTGCAAAGGAAACCTGGATAATCTATAGTTGGAGCATAAATATTGTTGTACCAGGAAAAAAGCTGGGACACTGACCTGAGTAGAGAAGACGGCAAGAAAATAATTGTCTTAAAAATCTTTCAAATACAACCTAAAGGATCATGAATTATTAAGAGCTAGAAAAGACTTTAAAGGTCATTTTATGGCTCAAGAAACTAAGATCCCAGTGGTAAGTGACTTGCCCAAGGTCAGAAGGTTGGTTAGTTGCTGATAAGAACTAGAACCCAGATTTTCCTTATATTCAGGCTAACGTTTACTCAACAACTCCCAGCACCTTGATTTCAACATGCTCTCTTATTCTTAAAAGGTGTGATAAATTTTAAGGCCGATTGAAAATATACATACACACACTATAGTCAAATAAATTAAAACATGTTTTTCTTTGAGGCAAATGGAAACAGGCAGATATCACAAAGTCAGGGATGGCAATAACTGTCCTAAATGCAGTATTCGGAGAACACGCTAAGTTGGCTCTGTGATCAACTCATCACACTCACATTTTCACATGGGGGTGGGAAGGCACAAATTTCAGTTTGGCTAGTTCTCTATCTGCCTTGCAGAGTTCAGCAGAGAGCAATTTTGCAGAGCTTAGAGAGCTGTCTCCAGTTTGGTTAACACATAATCTGAAGCCTGTCCTGGGTAGCCAGTAAGCAAATCAGCCATGAAGATTTTTGTCTAACAAATTCAAATTACCAAATGTCAACAGTACATGACTTAGTGCTAGCAGCCAGCATAAATGAATCCTATTTATTTATTTCTATGTATACCTATTAGCTTCTGAGCTATTATAAATATCACTCAAATGCAGTACCTACCATTTTTATGTCTACCTGAAAACTGACAAGTGATACTGAAGACAAAAGTTAACTCCTTATGCAGAATTCTAAGGACACCAATTAGGTAGATTCTGCACGCGCGCGCGCGCACACACACGTCACCAAGCTCAAACATAACAGGGAAGGAGTTTTGTTTCATTTGTTATTTCTTTTGTTTGTCTGTTTTTATGGGAAAACTCAAGAAGACCAAATAATAATAGTAAGAATCACCAATATTTCAATATTTTTTGTGTCTTCATCTGTTGTCAAGCACCTGAGAAATAACCATAGGATCTCCATTTACCCAATTTCTCCAAGGCACATGGGAAAGGAAGCCAGACTCAATACTTTCAGAGAAAGAAGGGTGCTGTAAATAACGGGGCAGTGCAAAACACACTCATCATCATCATCATCATCATCATCATCATCATCATCATCACAGTCAACAAATGTAAGCTCTAGGCCACCCTTACTAGCTTATTGGCCAGCGAAACAATTGTACCATATTGGCCTGATCCTTCAACCTCATCCAGTCAGCAAAACCTCAAAACTGGGATCAATATAACGAAGCACCAGCTCTCATTCAGATGCAGAAACTTGAGTTTCTGGACAAAACTCTTGCAGCTATACATCTCCTCCAGTGCATGCCTTGAATTCTAATTGGGTAACTAGTAGCCATAATATTTTTGTTGTCATCCTTGTTACACTTCTTTCTTCCATTCAGAGACCATACTGAAACTTTACTAGTCTCTGACCCAACCTACAGGTGATTTCATTTCCCTGGACCACATCTTTCTTGAGAAGATGGAGGCCATCAACCATGGTCAAAGTTCAAATCCCCACTCATCTACCTACCAATCTATAGACATCCACACCCATTCCTAACTCCAGGACTCCAGTTGGAAGTCCTCTTCTTGTTCTTGGTTAGCCTTCCAACTGCAAAGTGTCTTTGAACTTGATTTTAGAGGAATAGGTGGGCCATCTCCTTTCCTTTTTTCAACTTCTCTTTACATTTTCTTGTACACAGGCCATAAACTTGTTCAAAACCGGCCATTTTTCTCCCCAGGCCTTATCTTAATATACTTCTCAGCTTTACTTGGCAACCCCTCCCCCCTCACACAAATCATACATATTGATAGACACAGGCAACCCATGACTCGAACCTGAGAACAGACAGTTTCCTACCCAGCAACCACAACACTGAATTTAACTCTTCCCACCCACTTCTCTAAATGGGCTTGATTTTCCATCTCATGCTCCTAAATTTCCAACCGCTCCTTAAATCTTAATTCCTAGGACATCATTCCCATGTCATGGCTCTTCTCACTCACCTTGTATGATTTTATCCATTACCACATGGTATCAACAAACAACACCCTACTGGTGGCTTCCAGATCTGAACCTATTAGCCTAGATGGAACCTCTTCTTCAGAAAACCATGTTCAATGATTTGTTTGGCACTGACTGATGTTGTTATGTTTGTGGATATCTCAAAGTTAAACTCCTGAGGGGACTTCCTTATAAATTTCATCCTGTATTCTTATCCCTTTTCTCAGCCCTGGGGTCACACTAATCCTTGAATTCCTATCACGTAACAATGTATTTGGAACTTAATATGAGCTAACTGGTTGAATGAATTAACTGATTAATTACTTCTAATATTAAAGCTTCCTATGAAATTAGTATTTGGATCATGTGAAGTAAGAACATGATAGTAAATGCAATAGGACACAGGTTATAAACTCCTACTACACTCATTTCAAAAGGGAAATAAAACTCTTATCCACCTGGAAGCATGTTCACAGCTGTATTATAAACTTGTTTTAGAAACTAATGACATTTAGCGACCAGACTATAGGACCTTTGAGACCATGTTAATTTCTGCATAACAATGGAGAGTTCAACTTTCTAGCAGACATTTAACAGTAAGACTAAATTTACTCTGGAATAACCTGGTTTGCAATTGAGAAGTTGATGCGATTAGAAAATGTGTTTGTACATTTCCAAAGACAGGATTAATGGGGTTACTATTTTCTTAGCCAATGAAGTAGCATTTTCAGTTTCAGAATTACCCTACAGTCCTTTCCAACATCAGAATTCTATAATTCTTCAGTTATTCTTATACTTAAATAATCCTACTCCTATTTAATTCCTTAAAGACTCCTGATCAAACTTTGCTAATTTCCTTTGTCTATTAAGCTTTTATTGTTTTTAGGTAAAAGATCCATTTACTTATAATTCATCCACTTTTGAGGCCTTTTGTCTCTCACTGAGAACAGGCTGTGTACACAACAAAAATCTTCAGAGTGTAATCAGGAACAGAAAAGAAGAGCAAATTTCCTGGGTCAGCCTCACATCCTGTCAAAATCAGACCCTCTGAGCTCTGTGGAGACATTGACCATGATTCTAAATAGTATAAGAATCTGCACAATTACAAATGTATGTTTTTGCTTTTTGCTCATACACAAGCCACACTAGGGGCCTGCCTCCAGTTGAATGGCTCCTTGTATTCAGTCCCTTTCCCAGCCCATGCTCTCATCTCATTAGAATTTCTGTATCCTCTGGTCTTGCAGAGTTCCCTTCACCTTCATTTGTATCAGACAAAAGATGGTAATTTACGTCTAATTAACGGAACTGAGTCATAATGAGTTCTTTTCTCTTAGACAGCATTTGGATGTCCAAAATAACCAGCAAGATTGGGCTTTTTAGTCTCCCTCCAACTTAAGGTTTTATAATACAATGCTCTTATTCAAGCCTCCTACTTTGCATACAGTCAGAGGGCTGGAGGTTATCCACATTGTGAAATTCTTTGGCTAGTTATGCCCAGAGTGATTTAATGGCATGCAAGCAGATTTCATATTTTCTGCTAAGCAGCTCTGTTGAAACAGTCAAGCTTACGATTGCATCCTTTTTATGTCTCTTCCTTATACTTTGAAATGATATCTTTTGCCAGTTGATGAATTTGATAGCATTCTTTATGAGATCAATTTCCTTGCAGAAGATACAAAAGACAGGATGAAAGACAAGTTTGATGCAAAGCACAAAAAGGGCTGTGCATCTGTGTGAAGAGAAGCATGGTAAAGCATAAAGCTGTTCTCTTCACACCATGGGAGGGACAAAGATGGAATGATGTAAATACAACAAGCCGGCCTAAAGAAACAAGAGCACATGTTTTAACAGAATCAGAAACCAGGTTAAAATATTAAAAGCATCTTCTCTTTCTCACATGCCAGAGTATCTTTAAATGCCCTCTATACATGCCACATGCCAACACAAACAAGCCACAGAGTCTGAGCATCACTGGCATCGTGCCCTCATACAATGATACCATTTCGACACACTGGATTTTTACTCCCGGGACTCTCTTCATCCAATCTTTTCTATGACACTGGGTTAAGAACAAAATATTCTTTCTCTCTATACCTCAAATACCTCAATACCCAAATCTATATTCTCTTGATATAGTATTGTTTTACTGTAAAGTGTGGCAAGACCACTTTGCTGTCATCATCTGCTGAAATACATTTTTCTCCTCTGCTCCAATCTTAAAAACAAAAACAAAAAGAAAAGAAAACAAAAAATAATGCTGACCAAACTTTCATCTGGGAGCTTTGAGACAGAAATTATAGCTGTTCACAGAAAGGCAGGCGAATCTGGGCTGCACATACTCAGATTTTACTTGTTTCTCTCATTTTTTTTCTCCTCCTCAGAGAGGATAGAATGTAAAGTTTATAAACACAAGCTCCTCAAGAGATCTACTTGATCTGTCAAAGGAGAAAAATGACTCTCTGGTGAAAATATTAAACCAGACAGTAAGTCAGAGAATATTAAATATTACCTTGATTAATTAGGTTTAATGAGTAAGAAGGAACTAATTTATAATGCTAAATTGACAAAAATGGGTTAAAGAAATAGACTGTTTCATATCAGAGTAAATTTTTTTCTTTTTGGGGGGAGAGTGGAGGGATAGACTGGTACTTAAAAAATAAACTACGTTTTTGAGTATATAAATAAAAATCACTAGAAGCACTTTTTAAACAATTGTCTTTGAACAATGAGACTGAAAATCTAGTATCAGAAATAAGACACACAGAAGACCTGAATGTGCAAAGGCGATTGAAAATTAATTCATAAATCTGATATCTGAACCCATTTTCCAAACATAAATTGCAAATCATGGGAACATCTAGCCAGCTCAGAGAATCCTCTCTAATCTAGAACATAATAAATTGATAGCTTAAGGAATCTCACGACACTACCTTCCACCTCACGTACTTGAAGGCATGCGGACACTGGACACTGAGAGTGAGGCAGAAGGAAATGTCTTGGGTGTAGGTGTCCCAGAGGATCTGGTGGGCTGGGTACCTCCCCAAGTGGGCAGAGATGGGAGTAAGGTTTCCAGTGCCAATAGCTCCCCCAGTGGTGGGGAAGGGCTCCCCACAGTATTGGTGGGGAGTGTTTCTTGGCAGCTACCTTCTCAACAAGTTGAGTGTTTCTAAACTTGGGGCCGTCTATACTTACCAAAAGATAACAATGACACAAAGCCGTGTATGTGACAAATGAGTGGAAGCAGATACTGGGAATCGTGAGACAAAGCACTAGTTTTATGTTGGCTGTCAGGTAAAGACCACAGTGAAAATTCGGAGGGAAACCAAAGCTGACTTAAAAACAATTAACATGTAGATTGTTATAATACTTAAGCATAAGTTATAAAATAACTATTCTAGAAGAGCTTTGTAAAGAAATAAAAACTTAAACACCTATGACTTAGTTTATTCATTTGTTCTTTCTGACAACTGAACATACATAGAATAGAAAAGAAAAAGGAACATGGCAACAGATTGGAAGTATGTTCCCTTGACATTCAAAACTACACTTCAGAAAACTTTTATAATAAAGAACAGTTAGAAACAAAGTGCATAAAAACCTAAATACAAAACAAAGTTCTTTTACTCTAAACCAGACTAGGACACCATGAACCGACAAAGTTCTGGAAAAAAAGGTTTTAGAACCTCAAATAAAGGAGTCAGAAACACAATGAAAGTCCGTCTAATAAACTACCACAGAAAAATCAAATAATAATATTAATTCACAACTGAGAAAGCATAATCAATTGCATATTTTCTTCACATTATAAATATATATAATCTTCATATTTTAATTATTATAGTCAATATCATTTCCTAGATGTAAGGAAAATTTGAAATGGTTACTGTGTCTCTCTCTCTATAGGAGTATCTAGTTTTTCAAAATCTCTTTTCCCTAAAAGGCTGCAAATAAATTCATAGTCTATATAGTCATATTTTAAATGTTCTCGAATTATTTAAGTAGTTTAAAATGACTTCAATTGCAATTTTGTTCAAATCCAATAATCTTTCCTAAAGCAAATGTTTATATTTAATTTATAGATTTCCTGCTTGGTTATACCATATGTATGACTTTTTTTCTGAAGAAAGATTGGAGGAAGTAAGGTTAGCTGAAAATATGATTAGTACTCTTACCAGGACTTATTCCAAGAGATATATTCAGAAACAAATATTATTGGACACATACTAACTAAAGGTATATGAAAGATGCCAGGCATACAGCTGATAACAAGGCAGCTGATTCCCATCCTAATGGAGTTCTGTCTCCACACTTTAGATTCACATTGAGCAGAAAGAATCTTCAAAAACCACTGTAAATTGTGCTGTAATAAACTCTGATTATATCATTTTAGTGAATCTTTGAGGTTTCAGGGATGAGAAACTGAAGTATAGTTAGCATACTTCAAAAAATTACTAAATGCCATAGCTATAAGAGTCTTGGATACCAATTAGTCTGGCTGTCCCTTTTCTTTTTGAATATAAGCACTAATTTTTAATTTATAAACAAAACAAAACCACACAAAAACAAAGCTCTGCAGACTCACTCCTGTATATTAGTAATTACTTTTTAGTATGACTAATATACTGCATAATGAAAGAACTACTTTGAATTCAGTATGCTTTTAAATACATGCATATGACACTAATCTCGATAATATCTAAACTAATTTGAAGAACAGTGGCAAATGTGTGGGGTTAACTGACATGGATTTATGTACTGGGAGACCATTTTGAGGCCTCTTAAAATTAAGCAACAAAAACTTCATCTACCTCCTCTTTCGGTCACCATTATTGACCAGTTAAAGGCCAGAAATGACCGAACCATCTTCTCAAGGTCATACCACTAGCTAGCAATATCGTTGACCTGATAACACTGAAGACTACTGGCTTCCACTGAGGTAGCATCTACGAACATCTGCTTGGGTACCATCCACAACCTTCCTCTCAAAGAGTACATTTCTCCTTCACCTACAAAATTCACAAGGAAACCCTAGGTACACTAGAGTATCTTCTACTGCATTCCAGCAAACTCTTGGAAATGCTGTAAATGCTCTTCTCCTTCCAATCTTACAGTAGATAAGAATTTAATGAAAGCTAAAATATAACTTCAGGGCAAACGACAAATTTCCTTTTATTGTACTGTAGAATGTTATATCTATCATGGCCTAAAAATACTCAGAAACCAGTATAGTATTTCTAAAGCAACATGGATCTTTCTGGTTTGGGAAGGGGAAAAAAAAAGTATTTTTATTCCTTTTCACTCTGCCTACAACTAGAACACTTAGAGAACAGAGATTAAACCTTAAATTTCTATATTCAATAGCATCACAAGAAGACTGAAAAACCATTTGTCTCTACAAACTAATACCTAATATGTTAGTTCTTTGGGCAGTTTACATTGATTTTACATTAACTTTATAGGCTGATGTTCACATATTTTTCAGGACAAAGTTGTAAAAATGAAAGAATCTAGATATACTCTGATATGAAGCCAAAAGAAGAAATAAACTTGAATACTAGTTTCTGTAATACCTACATAATTTCAAAGGCTTTTTTTTTTTCCTACTAGAAATTGACATTAGGGGTCATAAACAAAAATAAGAGCAAAGTTGATAAAACTGTACTTCCTCTTCTTTCCCTCATTTTCCCCTACTGTTCTTAAATTACTTTGAGAAATAAAAAGAAAATAAAAAACATCCCCTATACTTAAATGTCTTTCACCTATTCTGTAACTAATTGGGTTTAATTCCCTTTAGTTCAGTTAGCCAGTAGACTTTGACCTTCAGTCTTTCTGGTAAACATTTGACAATTCTTTCAAAATGTTTTTGTAAAGTGAGGGGGGCAAAAACTCATTAATTTCTCTTACCATCAAAGAAGATAAACAATATTTTGATGGGAATGAAGCGATTAATCCTAATGATTAACTCAAATTTTTTCAAAGTATAGGTTTCCTAAAGCTTCATAGAAAAATACCCTTTAAAGAAAACCTATTGATGCTATTTGAAGGAAACTGCCATTGGAAAATTAATTAACAAAATATCAGTGGCTTTAGGATACTCTCAAAGGGATTATGAGAAAGAGACATTAATAAAAACTTTGTTTCCAAAGGAAAAAATGATAGATTTATATATTTTCATTTATTAAATGAGCTATTTTAATCGCTCTTCAAATAAGGCCCCCCGCATTAGTTTGCCTGGTGGCTGTCATAACAGAAGACCAGAGACTGGGTGGCTTAAACGAGAGGAATTCATTTTCTGACAAGTCCGGAGATTGGAAGTCTGAGGTCAGGGTGTTGGCAGGGCTGGTTCCTTCTGAAGCCTCTTTCTTGGGTTTGTGATTCTCCCTGTTTCCTCACACGGTTTTCCCTCTGGGTGTGTCTGTGTCCTTCTTAGGTCTTACACTGGATCAGGGCCGCCCTGAAGATCACATTTTGACGTACTTACCTCTGCAAAAACTTTATCTCCAAATACAGTCACTTTTTGAGGTACTGTAGGTTAGAACTTCAACATGAATTTTGAGGGGCTAAATTCAGCCTGTACCATCCCCACTAACCAAAAATTAACACTTCATTTCCACGTGGCTCGAAAATGTCTAATGTTCCAGCTAACATTGTTTCTTCATCTCCAAGGCCATGAGAAAAAAAAAAAAAAAAAAAACTGGGACAGTCAGAGAAATTATTGGCCATAATGCCAAATCAACAACACTTGGGGCTAGCCATGGTCGCATTGCAGCATTTTTTTTTTTTAAGTTAGGGATTAATTTTGAGGATAAATTTGAACTGTTTATTATAAAATAAAACATAGGTAAGTCAGAGGAACAGCTGTGACACATAAATATTGCTCATTACCACTCAAAAAGCCAATGTAATTAAACTAGTCAAGCTAATTATGAAAATTCCTTCATAAGGCCCCATTTTAAGAAAAATAAATATTAATCAGAAGAGAAAACAAAAACAAAACCCCCACGAAAATTGTAAAAGCTCCACAAAAACTAAGCAATTGAAAATCCTAACATATATTATTTTGTTAGAGAACATATTTTTGAAGAAACCACAGCAAGACAACACTTGCATTCAGGGATAGTATCAAATCAATTTTGGCATGAGTTGACTAATATACTTCATAATGAAAGAACTTCTTTCAATTCAGTATCTTTTTAAATACATGCATAGTACACTAATGTAAAAAATTATTTCTAATTTTATTCCATAAAGCAAATGGAATTACAGAGAATTATAGATATCTTCACATCTACCCCCCTCATTTTAACAGTGAAGGATGAGTCCATTAAAAAGAAATTTTCTTGACAACTAAGTGGAATCAGTCAGTATTCAAACGTAGGCCCTATATTTAAGCCATCTCCTTATATCTATATGTTCTTTCCAAAGACAACCAATGAATTTGAATATTTTTCACATTATTGAGCACATTACAAAAGTAAGTAACAGTGAACTATCACTTTCGTCATTCTGAAAGACTCGTTCAAAAAGATAGTGTGACAGTAAAATTGTTCGCCATTTCATAAGTGAGCATAATCTAGCAAGTGCTACATCAGACTTTGGGGCAACGGTTCTCCTCATCTTTTTGTTCAAAAACTCCTTTGAGATCACTGTCGATGATACTATGACCCCCTATCTTCAAAAAAAGAAAATATACATACACACAAAATTTGGCATTTCAGGGAAATCAAATACTCCCTTAAAAAGTACTTGGGAATTAAAACCTCTGACTCAGATCAAAAAACAAAGCCCAAGTTAGAAGATGTAGGTAGGGTTTCTTGCCCCTGAGACCTCATTTTAGTTGAGTTTCCAAAATAAAGTAATAAGAAGGGAGTTCTAGGTTTTTAGAATTCAGTGACTAGATAACATAGAGTTTCAAAGGTTTCTTTCTACCCTTTACACCATTCTAATCCCATATGGAGGCCACTATGTTAGCTTTGTCTGGTGTGATTAAGATCAATAAGTCTTTATCTTTTAAAGTCTAAGCAAAGTAAGAAAAGAAAACACTGCATTGTTCTTAAAAACAATAGAACACTTGACCATAAAGGTCAGATAAAACATTGTGAAAAACACTATTACTGCCAGCCAGTTGCATAATTTATACAATTTCCTTGACATATTCTATTTCATTACTTCACAATTAGAAATTATACTGAAAAACTAAAACTCAAAACCCAGTAGTAATTTGTGCATGTCTTTGTCACTAAGAGGACCATAACTGAACCCCAAAAGTAAACTTCAATCTTACTTTGTAAAGAGCAAAAGAATATACAAGTGTAAGAAATACCACAGTTCCCAGAGCCATGAAGACTTTTTGGAGATACATATATGTTGAAGAGACATGGGACAGAGTGTAAGTACAGACTGCCCTCAAGGCCAACTAATTACACTCTCACAGCCCAAGTATGAACGAATCTAAATTATGCAAGCATCTGATTAAAAACTCTTAGGCTCAAATTTGCGAAGAGACGCATAAAGTTCCTCACCATATTTATGAAGAAATATATCCTTTTATATTTTTGAAATGCTTTCTTTTCAAAAACCAAAACAAACAGAAAAACCTTACTAGTCTGAAGGAAGTCGCAACTGCATCGAGGTTCAGTTTTCTTAACTATCTCAACTATCTGAATATCTCAAGGAGTTTTAATAGCTCTACACTCAATGTTTCTGACTTAAAGTTTTTAACGACTGAGGATGAGGCTTTACAGCTGACCACACCAATTTAACTAAAAATCTATCAAATTTGGGAAAATAACCTTTAAACAGTTTATAATATGTTATTACATATTTTTTCCAATAATACTGATCATTGATGCTTTAACAGTGTGTCTCAACTCATATATTTTAGTATTTAAAGATCACTGTAAGCTCTAACGTCAGACTTCACACTCTGTCAATTACTCAGGGACCCAGGATTTTCCCTCCTGTAAATGATCTGGCCAGACTTCAGGGATCAGACTTCAGGGACCTTTTATATCTTTATTTATTCCATGCCCAATAAAGCTTAGGACAGCATTCAGACTGCAACAAATGCTTGCTGGATGAACAAACAAACTTAGGAGTTATTGCACTGCTATGTGTTGTGCATGAGGAATTAAAAAAAAAAAAAAGAATCTGACTATGGCTTTCCATTCCTTAGGAAGCATCCTGAGGAGGGAACATTGGTAAGTAAAAAAGAATTACAATGTACTGTATTAAGTTCCAGGATGGAGCCCATACACGAGGTACAATAACAACACAGAAGAGGGATGAATGAATTGGTACAAAGCACAAGAGGTTATGACTGTGAATTACTGGGTGTATTCCAACCTTAGAAAATAAACTATTTGGGAATTATACATTTTGTACTAGTCCTGCTTCTTTCACAGGTCATTATGAGGGTGATTCAGACATGTTTTTATTACTTAACGTGTCTGAATCCAAGTGACAACCATTAACATGAAATGCTCATTCCCTCTATACTGGTCTTTCAAGGTACGTTTTATAGATTTTAAACTTTACATATATAAAAACATATTTAACTTGGAATAACTCCATAAAGAATGGAATGACCTTAATTGTGGCAAAGAAAAAGCTCTCTTAGGCAAATATTTGGGTAAAAATTATGAACAATGATTTAACCAAGACAAAATTTCAATAGCAATACTACCAGAAAAATTTGATCCTTGCTAGTAATCAAAGATATGTAAATTTCAAACAACCTTGAGATGCTATTTTATGACTGCTAAGAAAGTAGGATTCTCTTTTTATTTTTAGTACACATAACACATAATCATGGGTAACTATTGTAGGGAATGCTATTAATTTGCAACACATTTTTGAAAAGCAATATGAAATGCACAACAAAATAAAGCAATTCCAAGTAATTCAACTCCTAGAAATATATACTAAAAAAAACCCACAAAAAATAAAAAACGACAGAATCATTAAGTTGTTCATTTGCCATTATCCATATTAATCAACAAGTGGAACGAAATCCAAAATAATCCAATTAGGGAAGAATGTTAACAAATTATTAACAATCTGATATTATGTATTCAAAAATGTATGATCACAAAGGCACTGCAGAAACAAACCAAAAAATGTGTTATTTAGAAATGCAAAACTATGAAATGGCACATGTACTTTGTAAATAAGAATTAAATAGCATAAATCAACAATTTCCTCTCTTGTAGCAGCAATGCTTAAAATAAATGATAAGCTAGACACACTCTCCCTACTTGTAAAAGATCATATGCAAAATTAAAAATTTGCCAGTGTAGAGGTATGCAAATTTATAGCATTAATTTTTCCCATGAACATGTCATCTTTCAATGTCTAGCGCACATGCTGCCTTTTCCAGCCACCAATTCTCGTAGCAGAAAGTAATATCTGCTCTGACATCTGTATTTCCAATGCATTCTCCTTAGATTTCTCCAGAGATATTAATCAGGATCTTTGTAGCAGTCTTAGTGGACCTGCTCTGACTTGCTGGATGAAAATGGTACCCCTTCTTGCCTTCTGCATCTGCCTCTACAAAGAAGAGATGTGTGATTGGTGTTTCCTGAATTTAGATATCTGAAACAAAGCTAGGAAAAAGAAACCAAAGAGGGGTCGGAAACAGAGGTGAACAGTATAGGTTCTTCTCTATACTGTGGGTTACAATGTTCAGAAGAAAAGAAAGCTGTGCAGTTTTGTTCTTTTAAAAGCAAACTGAATTCACAATAAAATAGAAAAACCAGACTCCCACTTTATCAATAAAAAAGAGGGGTTAAATAAAATACTCTAACAGTTTCTGCAAGCTACTCTTATCTAATCTTCAATTCTCTCCATATCTAAAATACACTGCATTGCAACTTAAAAACATTAAAACTTATTTACTATAAATGGCCACCGAAATAAGATAAAAACCACTTTTATGATTTTCTTATACTTGTATAAAGGTTTTCAAAATTTGATAAAAATGGATAGCTTTTTATTAATTTCCTTTTATCAAGAAAAGAACATAAAAGATGACAAAAGAATCTTGCAAACAGCAAAAGACTCACTTTGTACATCCTGTGTTCTAAAAATTTTATTTGCAAAAAACTTATTCTAAGAACATAATCATGGATGTGATAAAGATTAAGTTAAAAGAATGTTTATTCCAGAATTGCATGTAATAGCAAAAAGTTGGGTGGGTATGCTAGAAAATGTTCTATAAAAGGATTTCCATTAAATAAATTGACAGCCCATCTGTATGCTGTATTGCTACATGGGCATTAAAAATATATTAAGGAATATTTATTGAGACAGGAAAATATTCAAAGTATACCATTAAAGACAAATGCACAAACGTACAGTGGAACTCAATATTTGAAAAAAGAAAAAAATTAAAGTTGATTCTCGTTATTCAAGGTCGTTATGTTCTACAAAGTTGCTTCAAACACTGATTTAGCAAATGCTTAGCTCCTAGGAGAAATACAGAGCTAGGATACGGCAAGAACTCTGGTTACATTTTTGTCAACTGGTCAATATATAACCTTGTTTTATGTGTGTTTCTATTTAAAGAAACCTGATTAAATATATGTAGTTAACTCATTAACATTGAATTCTCGGCCAACTGCAATATAGCTCATGTCTGAACTAGGCTTACCTAAAACACATATTTTCTCCAAATGCATATCCCAACTTTCTCACACTTAGAAATATTAGACAACATTTTAGTACTATGCTTGTGAACCATTTTTAACAACAGAATTACAAACACAAAACACTAAAATGTTAAAACGTGGCACTGAATGGACTGCAAAAAAGGACAGTTGTTTATAGCATATGAACGGAAACAAGAAAGCACAGTGTTGCTTTGTTCAATATCTGCTTGGATGGTGTGTGCTAGGTGACTCAAATTGTCGTGTTTTGCACGTGTCCACAAATGACCTTGAAAGAGCTGCAAGTGCTGATTTGGGGGCTATGAATAAATTTTAGAGACTAGATGAATTCACATGAACAATGAGGGTGACTGTACACATACACAATCATAGGGAAGAACTGGGTGAATATAATTAATCTAGGAACAGAAGTCTCTCCACATGGCAGCCAAGTAGGTCTGTCACAGTAGATATTTATTTCCATCTTTTCGCTCATCTGCTGTTTCAAAGTAATCTTATCATACTTCAATATTGATACTTATCAAACTTATAATACCTCAAACTTTTAACTTATCGTTAAAATTACACAGTTATCTATTCGAATTTTCTACAGCAATAGCACTAACTTTTTGATTAAAGGGAGAAAACTATTTCTAACAAAATCCTTTAAATTATAGTGTTTTCATCATATTTTAAGAACTACCTTGTCTACTGCCATGCTACCCAAACAAGCCCAATCCCATCTGATCTCGGAAGCTAAGCAGGGTCGGGCCTGGTTAGTATTTGGATAGGAGACTACCTAGGAAGACCAGATGCTGTAGGTGTAAAAAATAAAAAATAAGGGATTGTAAACAGACAAGGTCCTTGCAATCTGTGAGGTCAACTAGGGTTGCCTCACCTTAAAAAAAAAAAAAAAATTAAAAAAAAAAAAAAAGAACTACCTTACACTGTTAAGCATTTTGTAATATTAGGAGTTATTTGAAATTAACCATGTTCCTTAAGTATTGGCAGTATCTAGTCTGTAGGAACTAAAAGGAATGCAGGTCAATTCTATAATTCTATGGAGAAAATGCCAGATTAAGAGGAAATAAACTCAAGTTATTTACAGAATATATAATTCACTTTCAAAATATTCATGTTGTATCTCGTTTTTTAATGTTTGCAGTCACATGAATAGGTTATTATCATTTGTAAGATTTCATCTAACACTTTTACATCAATTAAAATCTTAAAAGTTATTTACATAGGAAAAATAAAGACAATTGGTAAGAAGCCACTATAAAGTTTATTAAAGGCAGAACCAAACTAAAACCAAATGAATTAGGGTGAAGAGAAGATAAATATTAAATGTAAATAAAAAATAAAGACAAAATCAAATATAAATATGAAATACTACCCTAAGAAAAAGAAGCTACAGAATTGTAAGAAAAACTGACAGTGTGATATTAAAAAGGGAGCAAATAGCAAGTAAAAAGATATACAATTTCGGAGAAAAAGTTTAGATCATTTTGAGCATTTCTGAGTACATTCAAACGTAGGGCTAACCATCAGCTTGGCCCATATGTTAAACACAAAGGTCAAAGAATACTATATTTGAAACAAACATCTGTGAAATTATGGATGTTTATCCAACAAAAACAGAAGTATTCCTAGATTTACAAAATAGAAACTTATGATTCTTTAAGTTCTATGATTAACATTCATTCCTTTATCCATACATACAACACCATCCATCCATCAATATTTACTGAGCAC
This sequence comes from Eonycteris spelaea, assembly GCA_003508835.1. Classification (NCBI taxonomy): domain Eukaryota; kingdom Metazoa; phylum Chordata; class Mammalia; order Chiroptera; family Pteropodidae; genus Eonycteris; species Eonycteris spelaea. Next base: position 4,235,274 of record PUFA01000003.1, read on the forward strand.
TGATGTCTGTAAAGTACTTTCTTAGGCACTATACAGATATCATGTGTGATGGTTAATTTTATCTGTCTTATTTACTAACTATGGGATGCCCTAGTGTTTGGTCAAATGTTATGGTCAAATGTTACTCTGGGTGTTTCTGTGAGAGTATTTTTGGGTGAAATTGACATTTAAATAGGTAGACCAAGCAAAGCAGATTACTCTTACTAATGTGAGTGAGCCTCATCTAGTCAGTTGAAGGCCGGCTAGAAAAAGGCTGACCTTCCCTTAAATAAAAGAGAATTCCTCCTGCCTGACTGCCTTTGAACTATGACATCAACTTTTTCCGGCTTTTGGACTTTAAATGAAACATCATCTTTCTCTGGGTCTTGAGCCTGAAGGCCTTGGGGATAGAACTACACCATCAGTTCTCCTAGGTCTCCAGCTTGCTGACTCATCCTGCAGATCTTGGAAGCTGTCAGCCTCCATAATCACGTGAGCCAATTCCTTAAAATAAATCATGTGTGTGTGTGTGTGTGTGTGTGTGTGTGTGTGTGTGTGTCTGTGTGTGTGTGTGTGTGTGTGTGTGTGTGTGTACATCCTTCCCATTGGTTCCGTTTCTTTAAAGTACGCTTTCCAATACTCATTACTAGACCACTATGGTATATATGAGCTAGAGAGAGGGGGTCCTGAGTTTTTTCAAACCTGGTATGTGGCACAAATTCTTAGTGGTCTTCAGTCTAGCTTGGCAGATTTTTCAACCATTAGACAATTTAATACCACTCATGTACACATATTCCCAAAGTTTCAAGAACCTAAAAACTTTTTGTTGGAACTTAAACAAGTACAATTATTAGAACTTCTACAGTTAGTACAGTCAATTAGGGAAGATAACACAATAGGCCACCACATGGCAATGACATGTGCCAACTGCAGGTTTGAACCAATCTGTCCCATTGAGCAAGAAGTTTGAATGAAGATGAATGAGACAAACAGTGTGAAGAGGGGTAAACTGGAATTCACTCAGATACATACTTTAAAAGAGAGAATTTTTGAAAAGTTTGCTAACAAGTATTAGTGTCATATTATATGTGCACATCACATATCATTTCTGATCTCAACACATACATTCTAGGACCCCCATCCCCAGTTGAGAAGTGCCCAACCACTGTGCACGATGATTTGGGAAAGCAAAACATATTTTACCTAACATATTTTAGCTAACATAGCTATTGCTATGACTAGAATTAATGCTCATGATTTAAATCACTTTCCAGTTATACGGTATCTAGAATACCATGGTAGTTTGCTTCCTACTTAATACCTTATTTTATATCCAAATTTTGTTCCAAGTATTTCAGAGCTTCCTGTGTTCAACAAATCTAAACTACCCAAATAAATTCTACCTTTCTAGCAGTGTCATATGACCCCCGTAGCTATTTATGTGATCCTCTTGACTACGCACATCTTATTTTTCATCTACCATAATGAGGGTAGTGGTAAATTTTCCTGTCTTTCAAAGTCATCTGCACCTGTAAGCATTTCTTTAACAGGAACCTATTAACGTACTTCTCCAAAAGCCACCTGGAGACTTGACTGTAACCACACCTGTGATTTATAAACAAATACACCCTAACACATTTGGGAATTTAATCTCACCTAGCTTATTTTAATACCTATGTGCAATTTAATTTGAGTAAAATATTATGTTTGCCTGAAATAGCAGTTCTTGGGGATTCAGAGTTTTAAAAGGAGAGAGAATTGATTGAATTACAATAATAAACTTTTCTGGAATCCATGAAACTAAATTGCATAGCTTGAAGTACACAATAGATTACAAAAATTCGCCCTAAGCATAAAAAGGTTTCTAATTTCCTTGGCTGCTTAAAAAGAATCCCAAATACATGAAAGTAAAATAATGACTTTACCTTACAAAGACTCCTGACTTTGGTCATTATAAATGTCCCATTAAAGCCAAAATTAGCCACTTGTACACCTGTTTCAGTTTTTCCATGACCTCTCCATTTTTACTTGGCTATATTTCTATTTCTCAAACTGCTCAGTGTGAACGAGGATGAGATGTTAAAGCATGTTCCCATTTCCCAAGGCCAACCACCATTACCATAGAACTGAAACCCTCTGCCATTAAACTGGACTGTGTCTTAGTTTTCCAGTTAGAAGACAGAGCAAAAGTAAGTGGTTCCTCTCTCCTTTGCAGGAAATGTCTATGTTTCTATAAACCAAGAAATCATCAGTTAATTTTAGTAGAAAAAAAAGTTATTTCTTACTCTACTAAATGGAGAAATGCAATCCCAAGTGTTTGGAATCGATTGACTGCAAAGTGCCTAAAGAATTAAGAAATGAAAATTTGGGGCAGAGTTTGGGTATTCTAACTCATCTTTGCAAAATCATTTCTTGAAATGTTTTGTTTGTTCGTTTATCCTAACTAAAACACAGAGTATATAGTAGCACAAAGTTGCCTTCTGATGCTGTATATCCAACCCTGCAACCAAGGCAGCAGACCCTCTACAGGACAAGAGGCCCATTTCCACACAGTATCCAAGTAACTGACAGTAGCTGGTACTGTGGGGAAGAGCAATGCAGAGCAGATTATCTGTTTTTGAATGAACATGTGCATTATTCCCTTGCCTTTTTAAGTCAAGAGTTTAGGCACATAATATATACTAAAATAGAAAATCCTAAAACATATCTTGTGGTTTGGAGTGAATTAATCATTAGAAGCCTTATTTATTTGGCTTATTTGTAGGCAAGGTGGCAAGGGTTGGGGTAAGGGCCCCAAATTACTTATCTGAGGAACTAAAATGGAAATCAGAAGGAAATAAAAGTAATAAAATAGACTATAAGCATATAGTGAGCAATGCTAAATACCTAAGAATCCCTAACACTGCAAATAAAACTGGTTTTCAGATTATAAAAAAAAAAAAATTGGAGTGTAAATTTTAAGTCAGGAAAAATATATACGGACATAGAGCAGAGCTTATTAGAATCATTAAAACATTATTTGTCTAGAAAGAACACCCCATTTCTACTAGTTACTTAATAAGTGAAGTGATATACGTAAGGGTCTTAAGCCCAACTGATAAACTCTTATTATCATATACTTACATATAACCAAAAAACATTTTTGGTTCTAATGTGAAAACAGGCTGCAGACCGTAAATACCAATGGCCCAGAGAACGTGGAACAGCACTTTTTCTGGCAAACTCTACCAGCTGTGGCCAGTGACATGGAGTTCTTGAAGCACTGTCATGATGCTAGCTGGCTGTGGCATTACCCTGTCTGTCTCTCCAATAAAACATTCGGTGTTAGTTCCAGTTGGTTATATTATTGATTTTGGTCACTTAAACATATTTATAATGAAGGGAGACTATAAGTAACGTTATCAACAGTTTCGGTTGTTTCTGTGTCAAATATCATGACTGTGAAATATTTACCATACATATGCATCAAAAAGTTCTCAAAACATTTGCTTAGAAAAAATTAACTAAAAAGTAATTAAAAGTACACAGATATTTGTTCTATACATAGAATTTGGTTACATGAAAGTTGAGATTATAACTGTTAATATCTTGAAATCAAGGGTCATTAACAGATGGTATTTAATTTTCATCTCTCTTCCCATATTTTTTTTTAAAAACATGAAGTAATGCAAGAATTAAACGAAGTGTTTTACATAGTATTCCTATTCCTTTACATTATCTTACGGAGTTGTTATTAGGATCAACAGTCTTAAAATTGGATCATAAGAAAACTAAAATTATCCTCACCCAAGTAAAATTATCCTCATTGTTGTAATTAATAAATTGCATTAAACATACTTGAATAGGAAAAAATATTAACTAACTAAACATATACATATATACACACACAAAAGCTAATTCACCATAATGAAGTACACTTAAAATTCACTCCTTTTCCAGGTTCACAGCATGATTTTTTGGAAAAGTTATCTTACATTTATTAGAAAGACTTTTCCATGGTAAAAATACTTGACCTGGAGCCAGGAGTCCAGGATTATAATCCTTATACTACTCTTCAGCTGTGTGTCCTTGGGTACGTCATTTAATCTCTCTGGACCTCATTTCCTTCAATGATAAACTAAGAAGGCTGTGGTTGGAAAGCTCCAAAGTTCCATCCTGTTCTAATAACCTATGAATCTGCAAGAGATAAAGTTCATAAATATTCCATAATCTTCCTTTTACCAAAATGTTACTTCCAAATATAGATAACCTTTCATGACACAAAGCAAATGTTATGACAAGGTACTTTTCAATTAATGCAAATCTTAAAGTTACTATTTAAAACAATTCAAAAATAGAGCAGACTCTATCAAGATGTTGTGATTTTAAATATTTCAGAACACAACATAGGGATCACATGCCAATCAAAAAAATCTGAATGAAGAAATTATTAACTATAAATTTTACAGAGCTCTGGAATACTTCCAAATTCCTTTTTCAAAATAAGCTTTTTATAAGAAGAAATTCAGTAAAGTCTTAATTAAAATGAACCCATCAATTATACATATTTAAAGTTTAGAATTACTTTTTACTCCAATCTTAGAAGAAAAGTTAAATCTGACAATAGAAGTTTATATCAATTATTCAATAAAATTTTTCATTCTCCTCTAACTTTTGGGGAATGGCCTATGTCACAGAACTCTATGATGAAAATTTAAATTCAAAAAATTATTCACTCAGGTCCATGCATGGTCCTTAATCAAAAATATAATCACATTCAATAATGATGTTAATAATGATGTTTTAACAACTAAATTAATACATTTTATAAAAAGTTTTAAAAGTAAAGCTTGAATGTAAATGGATCCCTGGTTAACCCCTACATGACTTAATTAACCAAGAAGAAAAAACCCAACACTCTACCATGTGGATGAGTTAATTGCAGCTTTAATGTTAAAGCAATAACTAGAAGTTGTAGTAGATGGAAAATGAATAGCACACATTCTCTTTAATAATATCCTCATGGTTACCCTTCACTCACAGGGCTTAATCACAAGTTCTCTGCTGAGATTTTAGATGCGAAATTCTTGAAAATTTTTATTTCCTGCCAGCAGTCAGTTACCATTAGCAAATGTGGGAGAGGAAAGTGTTATATGCATCTGACAGGCATCAAGGTACAAGGTTTTATTCCCTCCTAGACAGGTGGTTAAACTTATTTTTCCAGCTGACAAAGGAAAAAATAAAAACACAGAAATTACCAACAACAGGTATAAATTTATAGATATGATTTTTTAAAAATCATGTAATATATAACTACGAAACAGTGAAGGAGTCCACAAGATGAGCTACTTACTCGTCTCTTTCTGAATGTTAAAGCCTCTCCCATTTCATAGACTCTTGTTTCCGGCTTAATTAAATTATTCTTTTTAAACTATTTTCCTATATTTATGGTATTTATTTTTTATTTAAAAATCTATGTTTTTTATTTAAAAAATCAAATTCATGTCCTTAAAATAATTTAAAATTTTGATTTAGCATCTCTAATTGTATTATTTATATCACAGGTAGCATGAGATTTTTTTTCGCTTTATCTTATGTTTAGCTAAAATTATTTTGAATATAAAAACAAAAATCAAAATAATGTATAAAGAGGCAACCCAGTACGGCACTGATTAGAAAACGTGTGTGTGCGCGCACACGCGTGCACACACACACACACACACACACCCTAAACTAAGCATTCATTACCAATTCCACAACAAATATTTTCTTAGGCGATAAAAAAACCTAAAAATAGTAAAGCTGAAAACCCACACAAGTTTGACAATTAAATGTAGGAAAAGTAGAATGTACTACTTAGTACGTTTACTATATTCATGTCTTATAAAAATTAGTGTATAAATATTATCTGAATCAAGACACCTAAAACCAAAACATGAACCTAAACCTACCTACCACACCTCAAGCTCAATACCTACAGATACTCTCTTTAAAATGTTGAAAAATTTGTTGTTGCTTGGTGTGTGATAGCAAAGACTGAAATGAGAGGTGGCATGTGTATTAACACAGAAACCACTGAATTGGCTGCAACACAGAAGACGAGGCCCTTAAAATTACACAAGACTAAATAGGAAAAAGTGCAAAAAACTAGACGCACTGAATAAATGACTTAATAGGAATACAATATGTATGCTATAATACTGATAAAATATTGGTACAAATCTTGCATTTACAAGACTCATTCCCCTAATATTAAGAGTTATAAAGAAGCATATTAGAGTTCTTCTCGATTATATATAAAGCAGCAGCCAATAAAACAGAGTGGCAGGGAAGACTGCAGAAGGTCAGAGAGGCAGCTGTCAAAAGAAGTACCGTTCTCTTTAGGAAAAAAAAAAAAGTGAAAGTTTTTATGCATTTTAATTAGCCAGCTTGCAAAAAAAAAAAAAATCAGTTGAAGACTACTAATTATCACCTTCCAGCCCCACTAACACTTTGTAGTCTAGCAAAAGGGAAGAAAAGGGGGAGGGAGAAAGAAAAACACCTTCCCACTCCATGCCATTAAGGAAAAAGAAAATAAAGGTTTCTTCCAGCATCCTTGCAACAGAGATTGACATGATTTATCTTCAAAGAACTTTCTTGTTTACAATACAAATCTTCCCCTCTGCTACAAATTTAACTCAATTATCTGGTGAACAGTTTCCACAACAAAACCTGGTAGACAGAGGAAGTAATAACCTTTCCATCCCCACCCCCCATTTGACAGCCTGCAGGTTTCAAGAGTGAAAACTTCTCTAGCTTATCCCATTAACATGTACCTGTTGAGAGGGCACAGAAACCCCTGGAAAGATAAATGGCTTGTTTTCTTTGGACCAGACTTTTGAGACAACTTCTAAAGATCTGAAAAAAGTGCTAAAATCTCTCAGTTGCTTATTTGATCCATAAATTTTAAAATTACTATGGGAAACATAACTATCTACTTAAACGCATCATTAACTCTTTCTGGTCAATGGAATTACAGTCATTGATACACATCTAGTCACTGTTGAAGGACAAACTGCAAATATTCAAAGAAATAGATCCATCTGTTGAGAGAGCAAATAAGTGAAATGCAATCACACTTGAGTCCTGGGCAATTCTAATTCACCCTGACAGACTGGAGCTCAGCTTTTAATCAAGCAGCTGCTCAAAGACACATTTGTGTCCCTTTAAAAGTCAAACACAACACCCATCCAATGAAGACTTTCAGAAAATCAAGTTTATTCTAAGTCCTCAAAACGCATTTATGCACACAGACCTCAATTACAAGTTATAAATTCCAGTTTTTCAATGATAATATTTTGCATTAGACAGAAGACATCAGAAGGTTTTAACTAGCCAATTTCTACTGATGTGAACTCAAAAACATCAGAGGCACTTTTAATAAAACCAGGTCACAAGTAAAAGAAGATAACAGCTTTTCCCAATTCTTAACTTTACCTAGATGTAGCAGTAATATCTAAACAGCAACAAAAAGTTTCCCTCTTTTTCCTCACAGTCATAGAATTAACTTTACCTGACCAGTCAAGAAATGCAGAAAAATGAAACCAACATCCAGTCATACTTCAGTAGGCTTTGTTTGTACCGAACATTAAATAATACTTTGACAAAATTACAGCGCCTTCTCCAGTACTAAAAGCAATGTGATTAATCTTATTAAACCAGCATCTGAACCATGGCCAGATGCAATGGGAGAATAATTAGATTGCTAATAACATAAATATTGTATCCATAAACTCCTATTTCCGGAGCGAGGAGCCAAAGAGAAAGTTCATTGTTGAAATATTAATACAAATTAAGAAAACAGTCCATAGAAACAAGATTCCTATGCAGCAAAATAAATACATTTTGGTAGACTGGCCTGTGGCCCTAAGTAGCCTTTTCTTTTTCTTTTAATTTTTAACACTGTTAGGACAAAGAAAGGTTTTACTAATTTACGAAGAAATGACAAACAAATGAAAAGTAAAACACCATTTAATTTTAAGTGTGTATGTATGGGAGTCCCTATGTATCCCTGCATATGTAGAAGTAAAGACCAATGCTATCTACCTCCTGACATAGTTCATGAAGGATTTAAGGAGAAAGGTTCATTGAGCCTTAAGTTCATGAAAACTTAAAGGGAACTCTTTGGTCATGCCTCCTTCTAAGTATAGAGGCTAGATATGGAATGATCACACATGTAAGATACTTTGGACTGTTAGTCTCAAAAATTGGGGAATGATTTATGATTGCAACTTTCAACATCATTCACAACAGAACCAAATCTTAGCTTCCAGGTGATTTCATAAATGACTGGTGTTAAAATCTTATTGTCACTTTTCCCTATTATTTTGGAATACGAAACTCAGGTGGGGGGTGGGGCGGGGGACAACAACAGCAATAAAAAACCTTCATTGTCTAGGTAATCCGAACAGGAAAAACTTTTTCTTTCTCCTACAGTTTATGAAATTACATATCCTTATTATTATTGTTGTTAAAAGCACATAACTAGTGTCAGCATTCATGGGGGTTGTTAATTCCCCATCTATATGCCAAAACAGTATTTTCAAGAACAAATGCTATTTTCTTCCTTTTTGAATGATGAGTCAAGAACTTTCATACCATACTTTTGGAGAAAATTATTTTTCACAGGAAGAACTGTTATGGCAAGAGTATACAAACACAGAGCCATACGACCTCCTTTCTTGAGACAAGAGGCGAAAAGTAATGAACCTGACACACTTGGAAGTTTATTCCCTTTCTGAATTATGAACTTGGTCTTGCCCGTATTAACATACAAAACGAGAACATGTTCACACTGTACTAATTACACACGGAGACCTCTGCTGTTATCTCCACTGCGTAGCATTGTCCTCTGGTTAATTCTGCTTTGTTTTAGTTACAAAGACTAACAAACAGTGTTTCCCTATATGAGACATCTATCAACCGCATTCCTTCACTGCATCAATTATTTCTTGAATAAACCTTTGCTTTTGTTCCCCAATCCTAAAATAATGAATCTGCTCTGCAAGCTATTGGGCTGCCCCACCTAAGCATCAGCAGGAGTTACCAGAAGAGGCACAATGAATATATACTTGTCCCTCGGTATCTACAGGGGATTGGTTCCAGGATCCCCCTTGGAAACCAAAATCCCCGGATGCTCAAGTCCCTTACATAAAATGGTGTAGTATTTGCACATAATCTACTCATATCATCTCATATACTTGATGTCATCTCTAGGTTACTTATAATACCTAATATAAGCTCTATGTAAATAGTTGTTATACTGCACTGTTTAGGAAATAATGACAAAAAAAAAAAAAAGGGTCTGTACGTGTTCCGTACGGACTCACTATTCTAGGCCTATACATAGTACACATTGACAATAAGGTAACATTTTAAACAATACTTTCCATCTGTGTTGGTTGAATTCATGGACACAGAACCCACAGGTCCAGAGGGCCGACTGCATGTGCTATTGAGGAACTAAAGGTAGACTGAGGACGCCTTTCTGCTGTCAAAAGAAGAGATGAACATGACATAAATGTATGACATTAGTGCTAATGTAAACGTGCTATTTACTGCAACAGAGTTTAAAGGAGAAAGATGCCTACGTAGGCTGCAGTTGAACCCGAAGCCAGAGAGAAGAAGCCAAACTTGGCCAAGGGCATTCAGTTGCGTAAGACAAGGCTGGATACAGAACCCAAATCGCTGCTCTCCAAACTGTAGCTTCTCTTCACCAAGCCACAGTGTCTCCATGATCCATTTCATAGAAGAGGCAGGACTTAAGGCGAATCAAGCTGAACTGAGTTAGTTCGGCAGAGAAATACAAGAGGATGATAAAGAAAGGTGATGAGCTGATAGTCTGCCCAGTCATGGAAGGTGGGCCTCCTGGCTTAGTGTTCTGAGGGAAGAGAATTCATATCAAGTCTGCTATCACCTCCCAAGGCTGACCTTCAGTGGCTTGCCTGGCCTACTTACAGGCCTTGAAAACAGGCAAGACAATTACTGCCAGGGAAGCAAACAACAGAGCAGGACTTCTATTATTGAATCTCAAAGCCTCGTAGTTTAGCCTCGGCCTCATCCTTCCTCCTGGAGCTGGCCTGCTGATGGAGACATGTCAGAGCTTTTTGAGTTGGATGCCCACGTGTACACGTGTTCCTCGCCCCCACCCTGACAATGAAATCTCACATTTCCTCTTTTCTCTCTGGATTCATCTGGATTTTGAATGTTACTTAACATAACCTTGAAATGAAAGTGGTTTTTTAAAAGATTGGAAACATATGTATTTGAGCTAATAACACTGTCTACATTAAAAAAAGAAATAACTGCTATAATTTGTGTGAGTGAAAGAATCTTAGGAATCATCTAAGACCTATCATTTTATAAATGAAGTAATTCAGGTCAAAGAAGCAGGTGGTGTTTCTTTGAAATTAAAACCCTTGAATTCTCAGATGTCTTCATCTGCCTGAATCTTTTTAAGTGAGAAGTGTCAAATGCAGGCAGAAAGAACACTAAACTTAAATGTCAGAGATTCATATTTTGTTTTAATCTATGCTACCCATTACCATGGAGACTTAAAAAAATAAAGATGTTTACTTTCTTTAAACCCAGTTTACTAATATGCACATGGAAAGATCAAGAGCTTGAGACAGACTCTGAAGTTTTTTTTTTTTTCCAGACCTAAAGTTCTATGACTCTTTTCCAAGCTGAACGAGAGTAAATAATGAGAATAAAGTGTGCATAACTTAAATACTTTTACAATGATTACTTACAAAATTTTAAGCTAATCAAGTTTTACAAGGGTACACTTATTTTTTACATATTTTATTTCCTAGCCTCTGCCACACATACATATTTTTTAAATCTACAAAACCAGAAGGACAGGTTGACCTTAGCATTTAAAGGTAACAGAAAATGAGCCTAATGGACAATTAGCCGTTAAGAGTTAGATATATTTAGCAGTTCAGAAATGTACTATCAGTACCCTGAAAGTATTTGGAAAGTTTCATCATCAGTAGATAGAGCATGAATCATGTCTATGTCACTACCCAACCACTCGTCTAATCTCTTCCACTGTGAATGCAAGATGCTATGTCTCCAGAGCTGGTTTGTTTCATATTTCAGCCCCACGGCCACACGGACACATTCAATGAACCAAAATAAAACCTGCTTTCTGCACTCACTGTCCTGAAATGGGTTAGTGATGTCTCCATCACAGAATTCCACACCATGATCTTAATGAGCAAAAAAGCACTCTGAGCAGAGAGGACACCAAATGGCCAATGAAAAGGTCACACTCAAATTTCTTTGAAGGAGTCACCAAGGTGATAGATTCAGCAAAAGGCTGTGAAGTTCATGTAAAATTTCACTAAAGCTTCAAACACTCTTTAAAGAAATTTTCAGGTTGGTATGGGGAGAAAACAGTTTCTTAAGACTACACTGTAGTGCTCATTTGGTCCCCTTTTAATATCTAATAACTTTTACTTTCATGAAGTAATGTCCTCTAATTGTTAACTCAAGAGTTATTTTTAAGGAAAAAAAGAAAAAAAAAAACTTACTGGGGATCCCTGCCCATGTCCAAAGCTGTGGATTTACAAACTCAAACACACAGATCAAAAAAAAAAAAGGAACTCAAACACGCAGATCAAAGCCCACATTCTAAGACTCCTTATCTTCACAGGCTGGCAAGCAAACAATGCACAGCCATTGAAACAGTGTCCATTAATTCTGTTAAGGATGAAAATTCCAAGCACAGAGACAACACAGGAAAGGAAATAGAGGAGGCCAAATTTGTAGAACGAAAAAAAATTTCTTTGCTAAAATTTAAGAATACTAGAGGAGTGGTCAAAAGTACAAGGAAGTATTCATAGAATATGAAGACAGCAAATTTTCTTTCAACACAATCTGTACTTATCAGGAAATAATGAATCTGGGTGCTAGGGTGCAAATTAACTATATAGATTCTATAGCAGTGCAGCCCACTGTAAATATTATGTGAGCTGCATCTGTAATTTTAAAGTTTCTTGTAGCAAGTTTTCTTAAAAGGGTAAAAAAGACATGTGAAATTAGTTTCAATAGCATATTTAATTTAACCCAACATATCCAAAATATATCATTTAATATGTAATCAATATATTTTTAAAATAAGACATTTTATTCTTTTTTTTTTTTTTTTTTTTTTTTGGTGCTCAGTCTTCAAAATCCAGAGTAGCCTCATCACAAATGCTCAATAGCCACATGTGACTTCTTGCTGCCATACGGAATAGAACATTTAAATGCCTGCATAGTTTTAATGGTCTGGAATGCAGAATTGTCAAAATACTACGATAAGCCAGGAGAAGGGGAAAAAAGATTTTTAAAAAAGCATATGTTCATCAAAGATGTGGCATAAATATCCCCTGTTGCCTGAGAAGGTGAAACAGAGATTAGGCTGACATGACATGCGAATGACTTACATTCAGACATTGGAAAGCACTTTATAGCTATTGGTACTGAAACATTTCTACTGTAGGCATTTATATCATTCCTCTTCCTCAGACTACAGTACAAAAATGAGCCTGATTTTAAAAATAACTTAGAATTAGCTCTGAAAAAGGAAAGGGGGTATCACAGACTACGGCTATATATTCCGTCATGTTTTTAATGATGGCTCCTAGTGAATATAAAGTTACCCTCTATAAAACACTGAGTAATTTATGTAAACCCCAAGAAGGCATAATGAAAATGCATTTTCCTTTTTAAAAACTAAGGGGAAAATGACAGTCTAGTGAAAAGGAAAAAGACTATGTAAAACAGGAGCATTTGGAAAGAAATCAGATTTCCTGGCATTTAGCAGTGTCATCCCTCTACTCCAACAATTAAGATGTTAGGAAAAACAAGAAAACCGGATTCTAAAATATTTCCAATTTACTCCAGGCTTATATGCACATACAACTAATTAATTTTTCCACTGATACTCCAATGTACAATTAGTACAGAAACATGAGTCCAACAAGAAAAAATAAGTGATTAAATACTTCATATCTGAATTCATAACTTCTACTTGAATTTATTTCTAAATTTAACTGACAACTGATGAGCAATAAAAAGGGCTTTAGTTTATTTTAAATGGTCTCCTTCTCCTTTAACTTCTGTAGTATGTAGCTGTCAAAGATGGTTTTTAATAATGACTCACCTATCAGGCTGTATTTCAACACTGACATTACCTAGGTTTGGTATCAGTAAAACACTTAGGTCCCTATAGCATGAGAGGTTTTAGTTATAGGCCTCTAAATTTTGAGGCCTTGAGTCTGTATCAATATGCATGACCTTAGGCACATTGCAACCTTTGGCTCAATCTGTCTAACTTCTAGAAAAATCAATGTAGCACTCTCCATCTAAATTGTAGGCTGCTTTCATAACAAATACTTTAAAAAGTATCTTACAATAAACAGTATTAAGGTTTACCTTGTTTGTCAAAAATATTTGGGCTCCCAGTGGTTCTCAGCTATTTTCCTGCCCAACCTACCAGAGGGAAATGACAAATCCTTAAGAATGACCGGGCTCGTAGATGGTGACTCAGTGATGTCAAAAAGGGAAGGTGCCACCCCCTCCCACTCTCACTCTTGGAGAATGTACCTTGTTTATTAAAATCCACTGTGCCAATAACCTTGGAATACCAGAAGTTTCCTGCCTTTACTTAAAGGCTAGGGACCAAAGGGATACCCTAGAAAGAGCTGGCTCCTGGGCGGGAGTTATAGCTGAAAGCTTTTATGGGAGACATTCCTGACTAAGATTCCCCACCCACAAGGTGCCACGGTGATCACTTTCACAAGAAATGCCACTCGGGAAGGGAGCATTAGTCATATGGTTTTAATTCCTGCCCTATTCTTCAGATCCTCCAAATCGGAAGATGCAGGAATGTGTCCAGCATGAATCACCACGCTCTTCTGGGGCTTACGCTTCAGCACCTACCAGTGACTGAGAAGAAGAAATCAAATTAGTCAACCCTTAAGGATTCTCTAACACAGGCCAAGGTTTCCTGCTGGCTGGTGACAAAGCTTCCCACAGGACACTGGAATCTTTCTCAGAGAATTTTCCTAAAATCAGGGCCCTGGCTGTCAAGCTCAATGATCAACAGGGAGTCACCTGTAGCCTCATTAGAACCATACCAGAGCCATCACAATCTATTTACTGGCCAACTTTTCCAGTTGGCCCAGAATATTACAAAGTCAAGTAACTAATGTTAAAATTATTACTTCCATTTACACAAACGTGCATTGTAAGTGAATTTTCACAATGATTTTTTTTAAAGTGTCAGAATGAGTAAGACATCTGAACTCCACTTCACCTCGTATGACCAGGGCTAGATTTGTCAAGCACGTATCAAGAAAATAAATAAACGCAATCAATCTCATAAAACGTGAATACTTCATTTTTATTAGGTCAGCTTGTTTCTCTGCACTATATCCTTCCTTGAGAAGGTTCGTCCTTTATTCCGACATTTTTTGGTGTTAAATGGTGATAATAACTGTTTATTTAACGCAGTGGTTCCCAACTCATCTGAAGTGGAGCTGAGGTGGTGATGCTCACACAGGTGAGTGGCTGCAAATACGGATGGAGCTTTGCTTGCTTGCTGGCCACTCATCTCCTGCTGTGTGGCCCGGTTCCTAACAGGCCACAGAGGTATCAGTTTGCAGCCCAGGAGTTGGGGACCCCTGCTCTAAAGGAATAGCTGCTTGTTTTATGTAATAAGTACTTATCTTAGGAATGAAGAGGGAAGAATCAACATTTCATCTTTTTAAAAACTAGATTACTCAAATTTTGTAGGCAGGGTAGTGTTCGTTAAGCAGCTTCATCTCCCACAACTGTGCCTGCAGTCCGGTTTTGCACTCTCCCTCCCTTACAAATTATAACGTATTTAAAATAAATCTGCAAATTCTCCAAGTTTAAAAGTGGCTTGTTCACCTTACTCGTGTTTTTCATACTTATTTTTAATATTCCCTTAGAATTAAAATTGAATGCTACAACCAAAAGGAGAAACAAAGACACTCAACGAGACATTCATTCACCTACTTGTGAAAACCAAAGTGTTCTAAATAAGATTAACCGAGACTAGAAACCCCAACCTCAAATTAAGTAAACTAAATTCATGTAGTCAGATATGTGACCCTAGGGGAATATGGCTAAAGGAAAATTATACAACTGGGACAAATGTTCATAACCAGCAGGTCAGCGATATCCCTTCCAGGCTGACCACCTGGCCCCTCACCGGTAGGAAATACACAACCGCCTGGGCTCACAGCAACAGCTTCTCTTGTGAGCCGGTTCAAGGACATTTTCCGTAAGTGCCCCTAGAATACAGAAAGAGGTTTCATGCTATATAACCCAGGGACTAGAGCTCAACATCACTATATCATAAATTTTATTCATGAAGAATTTAAACTATCAAGAGAAGTATGCAGCCTTAAGATAAGATGAATTACACAGATGTGTGCACAAATCCTGCTTTTGTAAAACATGGCTTTAAAAATGCTGACTTTTTGTTTTATTTTGGGCTATTTTTAAGATAAAAGTGACCAGTAAAATGATAATCACAGACCTGAGAGGCATCTCAGTAATCACATAGTGCAAGCCCTGCAGTTTACAAATGAGAAAACAGGCACACAGCGATAATACATGACATGGCAAGGTTACACTGAAGTTAGTAGATGAGCTGACCATGAAACCCAGATCTTCTGACTCCTAGACTATTGCTCTTCCTGGTAGGGTAGGCTGGCTGCCTGTCATCTAAATAATATGCACAGTCCTGGGAAAAATTGTAAGGGCTTTCATATATCCCGGCCTAAGTGCTCTGACTTAATTTATCAAAAATAAAAGCAAAGAATAGTGATATGGTATCTCCACCTTTATTTAAATCTTATCTGTCTTCCTGCCAAGTTAAGGGCAACACAAACGTCTTCGTTTTCTGTTTTGCTCTGCTGTTTTGTTTTTTCCCAATGATATGAATCTATATACACCATAAAGTGGAATCTTTTTATTTGTCCATTTGATAATTAACATTCACATATCTCTATTTTTAAGGACAGAGAGTAGACTAGGTTGAAAGAAGAGTAAGAAATGAAAGGATAGAGGTGCAATAAGAAATAAAGGGGATTAGGAACCAACACTGATGGTGCTACAAATGTATCAAGGCATATTTACAGCCAAGCGAAGTGCCCCATCATCTGCGACATATGACTTTTAGTAACATCAATATTGGTTCTTACTGCTTCAATGTAATTAAAGAAAATAATCCACCTATTAGAAAAGAAGACTGTTGAAAGAACAAATGTCAAAGTTCTAGTTAAAGAGAATTCAAAAACAACGAAAAAACAGTGAGCCAGTGTTCTTTGTCGTTGTTTTATAATACAGTACATTTAAGGTTTGAGGAGTGCTCTGTGTGTGTGTGCGTGCGTGCACGCGTGCGTGCGGATTTCAGGTTATGAACAGTATGAAGGTTATACCAGGTTTTGCTGTGTTTGAGACTTTAAGACTAAAACTCAAACAATGCATCTAAGGCAGATTTGGCCTGTATACCTTATTAGTTATCGATGTATTCCATTACTTTGTAATAAAACCAGCCTTTTATTTTTTAAGAGTGTTCATTCTGAAGAGTCCAGAAATTATAGACTAATTAACTGAAAAATTTTATATCCAAATGGCATCAGAAAGCATTACTTAATGTAATTACTAGCTAGTTAAATTACTAGCTAAAAGTATATTTTGTTATGTTGGGGAAAAAAAAAAAAACTTTCCAAATTCTGAAAAATCAAAATCACTAATTACACATAAAGTTCTTTTCTTTGTTCCCTGACAGGACCAACTGACTATAGTGGGGGAAATTACTTAATCCTTTAGAAAATTCAAATCAAAAAAATAATACAAGGTGCATAAAGAATTTGAACCTTTAAAAATGTTTTCTCACATCAGCATCAATGTCTCAAGGGGATTATGTTCAGGGAACACGGCGCAGAGCAGACTCTGAGTGAAGAAGAAAGAAGAGATTTGGGGCAATTTCTCTTATGATTTTCATCAGGTATATCTACTATCATCAAGGCCAGCTTTTTATAGGGATGTACACACAAATGTAAAAGCCTTAAGGCTACTGTGTTCGATTCATTTCATATTTCATGCAGTGCCTGGGACAGGACCTCCACTTGAGAAAGCTTAATAAAGAACTGGGTTGAATAAGTAGAACAAGATTCAAGAAATACATAGACACTGACCACCTCTAACCTGCTAGGAAAAAAAGGGATCCCCATAATGTAACTCCTCACAAATTCCTCAGAGATTAACATTCCGGAATTTGAGATCATCAAGTTTTCCAATTGAAGGAGATGTCTTATGTATAATTTATAAAGCATTCAATACTGCCTTTTATTGTGTGGATATTAAATAAATGATCTATAATAATGCAAATGTAGAAAATGACATTTCTCCTATTTAGATACACCAACTCTATTGCGCCCTAGGACAGAAATCATAACCCAATATTCATGCTTACCTTCTTACCTTCTTCCAAGGAAATAGAATTTTTAGTTGGGCAAACTATTTCACGCAACCAAATTTGTATATTACCTAATTCATAACCCGAGTGTACAAAACCATGCTTTTTAATTCGCCTTAAGTATTTTGGCTAAATTATCTCTCTCACACATACATACAATTAGAATAGACACAGATATACATGTGTCTGTAGTATGTATGTGTATAGGTCCCAATCACTTTGAGATTGTAGATCATGGGGACAGACCCAAGTATTTCTTAAACTCCCTCTCCATAATACATCTGTCTGTGGGGGATGTTTTAAAATGTGACTAGTTGAGAACCAGAGCAAAGAAATTACAGAATATTCAATAATAGAAAAGATACGGTTGTGATATATAAGTTGTATACATTACTTAGTTTTCTTCAAAACTTTCGTGTTACATAGTTATGGATATAATACAAATATGTCTGTTTATGAGCAAAATTGATATTTCATCCAACAGTACATGGCTAGACAGCCCATATGTATTTAGAAGAGAAAACATGACCATAATAAAGAAGACAGACGAGCAGTAATATAAAATAGATGTAAAAGGAAGGCATGATTTATGCCCAAGTCAGACAGAAAACCTATGGTACTTCATCGACCCCATCTATTCTGTCCGAATTGTAAACCCAAGAGTAAAAGAACAGTAGTGAAGAAATATGCTTACACAACATATATGAGACACCAGACAAGGTAGCAGCCAGACTACCAAGAAGTGGTCTTGTTCTTGTTGTTTTATTTCCATCAATAACAATTTTCCGATTAGAAAATTAAATAGTTTGGCAAGGGCTTCAGCCCTTCTCAAGAGAAAGTCCCTTTAGCCACAGGTATAAACTTTTACTCATAGACTCTGACTCTACCCACAGGCACTGTGACAGCTCATAGCTAACAGGCTCATTATGAGTCAAGGACAAATAGGGAAACCCATGAAACCATAGTGAAATACTAATGTTATTCTGTGCAGTCTCACATAAACATCAGTACTTAGATGTGTTTTACCAAATAACCAGTTTTCAATCGACTAAAAAGGACCACAAGAAATCCTTAGCCATCTGGTTACTCAGGGGTGAAGGGTCAATAGAAAACACCTAAATAAACTAAATTGTCTAGCACATCATTACAAATGACATGTGAAAACATGTGAATGTTTTCTTAAAAGAAACATATTTTCATCTTAATCACTCTATTTCAACTACTCTCAAGGGTCTCAAAGACTGCCCATTCACTGAATGCAACCTTTTTATATGTCTCATTTTTCTTGGCCTCCTTGAAGTATTTTAACTCCTTGGTCATTCCTTAACTCTGGAGATTTTCTTTGTCTTTAGCTTATGTTGTACGGACTTTCCCTCAAACCTCCTTCAGCTCCACATTTGGGTCCCAAGATGCAGTTTTTGGTATTTCTTCTCTTCTCTAGATTCTAGCTTTAAAGTATCAACTCGACCGAATTAGAGTTCTAGGCCCAAGATCAGGTGTTGGATGGCTTCCCCGAAGTTATCTTTGTAACAATCGGCATTCTTTATCCTCTTTCATTAATCCAACAGAAATCTACTGAGTATTAACTGTGTGCCTGGATTAGGGTTACCAAGAAAAACAAGGTCACTATAGTGCCAGAAAATATAACCACGCTCATTAGTAGGATAAGTCATAAAAGGTTTAACTGAGGGCATGAAAACGCCTATTCCAGCGGTCGAGCACAAAGCTGTGAACGCGACCCGGGTTCTATAAAAAAATCACAAGCAGAGAAGTTAGCAGGGCAGGTTGAGAGGAAGATGAGAAGATGCGTGGTATGGCAAAGGTGTGCAGCTGAGGGTGTGCTGGAACTGCACACACTCCACTCAGCAGAGCTAGAACTAAAGGTGCTGGAAAAGGAAGACGGTCTTCCCTCTCACTCTTAAAATCTGGTGTTGGTGCTTCGTTACTTTAGTTAACAGCACCAGCAACCTTCTAGTGACTTACACATACATCCTGAAAGGCCTAGGCTCCCTTCTCTTCCTGGGACCCCATATCCAACAAATGGCCAAGCAGAAAACCCCAGCTGGTTTCATCTACTTCGTGCCTAAGATTTAAGGCCAAGCTCAAATGCCATGTCTCCAGGAAGGCTTTTCCAACCTCCAGTGCAGACAGAAGTGAGCACTCCTTTTAAGGATCCCCCACTAATTCCACTATCTGTATTTGTGCTCAGCTTCAGGATTTGATTAAAAGCTGAAAGGAAACAAAACTATTTCTATTCATATCTGAACTATATAGTATTTGTACACACCAGGTACTCAAAGGTGCTATCTTTTCTCCAAGTAGGTTTTTTATTTCCTACTCATCTTTACACTGGCTCTTATTATAATAACAATCTCATATCACCCCATTAGCATAGTCAACATAAATTAACTAAGCTGTGTTCTATTTTTTTTTAATTAATAGGCTCTATGAAAGGAGGGGGACCTAGGCTAGCTGCAGAACTTCCAAGTTTAGAAATCTGTCATCGATCTTATAATATATACTTATCTAAAAATTGTTAGTATTAAGATTTCTAATTATAAAACGCTGAGAAAACTGTTTTAAATCAACACCTTATAAGGTGATTTCTCCAAACTTTCTTAAACACCAAATCTCTTAACACACTGTAAATCATGTACTTCAGTCTTGCCTAAGAATATAAACATCGTCGTATGGCACTTAGTAAAATAGAAACTAGAAAACAGAAATTCTCCAATGGGCCTCACATTAATCACTTAAATGCTCTTATATTAAAAGCAAGTAATTTCTAATAAATAGGGCAACCTTTATTGAGGCTGGCTTATCCAGCAAAAACAATCTTAAGACATTGTTAGGTCATGATGAAAGATGGTAAAAATATATTAGAATATAGTGGCCAACAAGGTAACAAAATGTTTTAGCACTTTACATTAGGGATCAATTTTCAGGCCTCAGGTCTGCCTCTCTTGATGCAAGTGTTAGAAAGCTGATATCCCAAATACTCTAAAACACTACTCCAAATCCATAAATATTTTTAAAGTTAAGAAAAAACTGTTTAAAGTCTCACTAAGAGCAAATCCGGAATAAAGGATAAAGATGCAGAAATACAATAGATTCCAATTTGTTTTCTTCTTTCTGCATATAAATGAATCTGTATAAAAATTACAATTGACAGATCCCCTCGCCAATCGATGCTATGATAATCCATATACTTTTCATAAGTGCTGCTAACCTGTGGGCATACTTTCATAAAACGAAGGATTTTATTCAAAACCATTTAGCAGCAATCATCTTGTGTGATTAAGTCATAGATATTAACTGAAGCAGTATTTTGCTGACACTCAATTTTTCTTTCTTGAATCACATGATTTTTCTTTACTCCATTATTACAGAGAACATGCCTTTGGAATGAATCGGGGAGTGAACTTCATGGAGCTTGTCTGGAGGGGGCTCAAAAGCATCCTGAGTAATAAGAAAAAACCTCCAACATAATTTTGATTGTGCTTTAGAACAGAAAAACAGACTTTCTTAGCCTAGCGGTGATCCTTGGAAGGGAACGGGAACACAGACTTCATTACACTGTATTGATCTCACTAAACAAAGGGTTCTGAATGTATTGATTAGCTCAGATTAAACCCCTAACTGTTTGCAGGGCTGTGCATGATGCGAAGGCCAGTTCACTGAAGAAGCAAGAACAGAAAGCACTTTTGTTCTCTGGCAGCCACAGAGCAGCGTTTTACACTAAGTAGTAGATTAACATGATAAAATAATAGACAGCATTCAGTTAGAGAAATGGGCAGGGAGAAAAACTTGTTAAACTCAAAGATTTCTTAGTTTTAAAAATGATGTAATAAGTTAAAGGTACAATGATCTAAAAAGAATATTTTCTTTGCGTATGTCTAAGCAGGAAAGCAATTTCCTCTCTTAATAGTTGTTCCCTTGAAGCCACTAAAATATGTCTTAGTGATTTTCTTAAACTCTGAATATGCAGTAGTCTTCCTTCCAACGCCTCCCTCTGCCCTTCACTGTGAAGTGGTGCATGTGGGGAGGGGTAAATCCAAAACTAATTTTAAGCTTCATGTTGTACATCTGCTCATTTTCATTTGGAAGGACATGATTTTCTTTAGTCAAACTCAATTTTCATTCAAAATAAGCCTAAATATGCTGCAAACTGATCTTATTACAATAAAATAGTGCTGCCAAAATTTACAGCAGGCTTTGGTCTCAGAAAAAGAGACACCATACCCCTTTATCCCTGGTTTGCAGAACGCAGGCCAAGTATGCGGTACCAAATTTTGTTTATGTCCATATTTACACTTGCAAAGAGTTCTCAATTTTAAAACAAATAAAAGGAAAATCTAAACACCAGCCAAGGGCATATTTCAGAAAAACCTTTCCACCTTTTCTTCCAAATTCAAAGGGTTAAGTACCCTGATCTACTACCTGTTCACTCCTTATTACTCTACCATTACTACTCCAATATTTCAGTATCTAAAAGAGAGGAAGATAAAGATTTAGCACTAAATCACTGCTTTAGTCTCTCCAGTGTCCGTCTTTTCATCTTATTGACTAATAATAACTAAAGTATGACTCAGTTTAAGAAATAAAGTAATTGGTTGTAGTTTGTGGGGTGGGGACGGGCTGAAATCCAGCCCAGGGACTGAATTCAAACTTGAATCCAATCAAAATCCTGGTTTAGCCACTAAAGGGCTGTGCAGTGCAGTACGTGAGGCAAGCTGTCATGCCATTTAGTTTTGGTATTACAGGGCACACACTGACTAATCACTGGGTCGGTTCTGAAATATTAAGATATATTATTTGAAAACAGTATCAGATACAAATCTGAGGGTTTTTTTTTTATAATTGCCTGAGATTTAAAATCAAATATCTTTACGTCCACTTTATCAGAAAAATACCATAGCGGTGACGCAGATATTAAGGACTTTTTAGCTGGCGAGGGAGAGAAGAGAGACTTCTACTTTAATATTTATGTTTCAGTATATGAAGTATGAAAAAACTCTTCAAGTTCCTTCCCCTGAAGGTCAAGAGTCCAGAAACCCAGTACATTACTGTACCGCCATTGATTCATTTAACCAATATTTACAAAGTACCTAGAATGAATAAAGGAGCTGCTGCCACTCAATACATTGAATGCAAAAACTAATATCTGCCAGGAGTGATTCCAAGGAAGACGGGAGGTGGAAAGGAGTAAGACTCAAAGAAAATATTTTAAATTATTTTTCTTTTTAAAAAGGGAGCCAAGATCAAGTGACAATACAATGGGGAAGAGAAAGAATGAGGCACTACACCAGAACTTGTTTATAAGAATAGCTCTCTCTACCCTAACATATAAATTCATTAAATGTAAATATTAAAGGTAAGTTCACTTAATTTCTGAACATACTTCATGTTGAAAACCGAGTTGCAAAGGAAAAAGTACTAAATCATCATAATGAACATTTACTTAGCATCTACTGTGTGCTGGGCATGTTTTTACATACCTTATAGATGCTAGCTCATTTACTCATCCTAACAGCCATGTAAGATAGGGACTATTATCATGCTCAGTATTTTAAGGAAACTGAAGGGGCTAAATCTCAGGTATGGTTTATGACCTACAGCTCACCGCCCCAAATTATAAAATACATACATTTATGTTTAAGAAATATTTGGGGGTGTAGAAAGTAAGCAAGATGGTTTCATCATTTTGCTTAATTGCGAACTGAAAATATTATGGAATTTGAAAAACATGAAAACTTACCTGAAGTATCATTTTCTACAGGTAAAGAGAAGGAATCTATAGTCAAATGCATTGGCTAACATTTTGAACTGCTCAGGCTGACAGGAAAATGGTTCACATTTAAAGAAACACAGGAAACATTTAATAAAAAGGAGATTATTAAAAGGTCATATATTGTTATTCTAAGAAAATATCCATAAGCTATAAAAACTGTACAAATATATTTTTTGACAACTGCCATTATCAAGAAAAATAAACTTAGATATCCATTACTACTCAATTATATATTGTCCTCAAATAGATGCATGAAATAACACTTAAATAGAACACCTGGGGGAGGTAATGTGACTATATAATAAAACCTTTAAAAAATCAAAATGAATGATTTCTTTAAAAATACAGTAGAGTCTATAATCCACAACTGGTTGTTAAAAATAATTATGATAACATATCTGTAATTCCTAAACTAGTATCTGGAACTCAAGCACATTTCACACACTCACATAAATATAAAATACAGTCAAGGGCTTCTAATCTCTCATCTACAAATAATTACCTTTGGAAAAAATTTAATATTGGATAAACCTCTTCAATTTTCTAATCTCTTAAATAAAGAAAATGAGTCAGTGATACCCATCAATTTCAAACATTATTGAGTGTGTTGTGCTTGGCACAAGAGATACAGATGTAAATAAGACACAGGCCACCCTGGCAGAATTGCTACCAGAGTATGGAAAAGCGACGTCCTAGAGGTAGACGAGGGGGACAGTAGGTTCTGGAGAGCAATTATCAGCAAAAGGGCAAAAGGCATGGTAGTGTGATCAAATGGTGCAGCCAGGACCCACCAATAACAGTTCTATATGACTAACGCCCAGAATGTCCAGAAGGGTTATGGGGTAAAGAAACTGCGGAGGCATGCTCCAGGGCCAGATCCAAGGCCTTACAGCCTAGGCTGAGGCAGCTGGACTTTCTACTTAAGGCACTCATAGGCCCACGTAGGCCCAAGGTGAATTCTTAGGTAGGAGAGACACAATATAATATATGCCTTGTGTAAAGAATTTCAGCAGCAGTACAGAAGACATCTTGAAGAGGAATTGTATTATAAAGGGGAAAAAAAAAGATAAGTATTGTGTTACTTATTAAATCATCTTCTTTTACAAAGAAAAAAATGACTGTCAAGTTATCCAATCCACCAACCTGATGTGGGAGAAATAATACTAAAATCTACAGGGCTTTTCCCCCAGCTCCTGTGGGAGCAGTTATGGATTTAGTTGATGGATTCAACTTCTGAGTGGCTTGGGAATTTATAAGCTTCCACCTAATAACAGTAAATTTAAATTCTGGTAGCTATAGTGACAGGTTATTCTAGTTCTATCAGAAATGTGGGAAGCAGCCATCGGTTCAAGGCCCTGAGGCACAGGGAAAATACCTTCTTCACAGTGAGCAATGGTCAAACCAATTTACCTATTCAAAATGCAGTTAAGATTGTATTTAAGATGATTAAAATAATGATCATTCCACTTTTTAATAAGGAAAATAATTGTTCACAGAGCAACAAGGCTAATTACAATATAGCAATTTAAGCCATGCCAAACTGATTAAATATATAAACAATTAGGTTCAGAAAAAAGCAGGGTTTATTATGTTTGGAGGTAGAGTTGTTCTAATGTATACAAGTCCTTTGAAGCTATTTCAGTACAAATACAATTAGGAAATTCTTTCATAAAAGAACAGAAATGTGTGATATTTCCTCTTTCATTTTTATATACAAATAAGCTCAACTAATTATAAGCTTAACACATTGCAAAGCTCCCTATGCTCAGACATCAGACTACACAGGTGATGGTGGCCAAGGATGATGGTGGTCAAATATTTTACAAAACTAAATGATTACCTACAGCTTACAATCCTAAAAGATTGTGCAGTGACAAAGATTTTAGATAACGAATTAAAGGATAAATGGTCCATGACTATTTGGCTGCTACCCTGAGACATCTCCAACACTCCCAGGACACATGACTAAAGGAACTAGTAAAAAAAGTATGGTCAGAATGCTACTAACAACTAAATGAGTTGATGGCAACTCATTATCACACTTTTGATATGTTTTACATTTTTTATCATTAAATTCTGTGTTTTTTTCTGTAATCAAATATAAAATTAAAGTGAATTAATAGGTCACACCAGGATATGTAATTAGGTTCAGAAAACCTCTTTAAGTTGTAACTAAGTCTGCTAATTTTATCATTTATGTAATTTCATAAATTATGTAAGCATCCAGAGGTCTCTGTATACAATATAATAAGCGTGTACCTAAAATATCAGATGTATGTATATTTATTTCTCATGTATTTGGCTACTCTATGAAGAAAGTTGACTGCTAAACCATAATATCAAAATTTTTCCTTTAATATGTTTCAATGGCATTCATAAACTAAGGAGCTAAGTAAATGCTAGGTATAACATTAACCCCATTACTAATGAGGCTACCTCCCACCGAAGGACACAAAAATATAATAGAATGAGCTTTGCCACATGTTCAGTACTCATTGTTTACTGGGCTCTGGCAGATACACCAGTGGTACAAACCAATGTAAATTGCTGTTTTGCTTATATCGGAAAGTAAATGTGTAAACTAATTTCTGATGCAACCAACAACAGACAGGTCACACCCATTATCTCGAAACTTTTACATACGTGCTTCAAATGTACCATAATTCACTCAAAACAATTAGACATCATACATTATGTGGTTTTTTCCTCTCACATAGGCACACGGACCTTAGATTGCTAGTGTGTGATGTGGTGCACAGCTACTTCACTGAAAATTATAATTTGCCTTTCAAAACATTATTGAGTCCAAAACAGATATATACCTAATGCTGTTATTTTTCTCTGAAAAAAAGGTTTATTTCCAACAGTTTAATATGCTTAAATCACAGCTATAAAAAGTTTAAACTTACAAACAAAACACAACTACTTCCATATAAAAATTTACCTACAACTAAAGAAAATTACGGTAATTATGAAAAAATATTTCATAGAAGTCAGCCTTGATGTCTTTGGTAAGCATAAACCAAAGATAAAAATATCAAAACCTCATTTTTCTTAATGAAAGTCCAGCTTAGGATTTGCAAAACATATGAGTATCAATTAGACTCTAGTCCTGCCCACAACTTGAAAAATACAAATTATTAACACAAAAAGTGAATGATAACTCTATATGTCATAATCATAACTTATATATCTTTCTTACTACCCATTTTTAGGACATCTTGAACTGCATTAGAAAAGTGTAATTAGGCAAAAAGCAGAATTTTTGGAATAATGTGGCAATAAGCTCTGTTACTTCCTTGGCAGGATCATGATGCAAAATGTATTTCTGACAATGTTTTCCAGTTTTTACTATTTGAAAACTACTGTCCTCCAAGACATGGTATACACCCATCCCAAACAGGACATCTGTGAAGTAAGTAATCACACTAAGCCTACCTGGCTTCTATAAAGCAGAATTAATTGACTCAAGTCGCGAGAAAAAGAAGAGCATCAAGATGTGAGCAGAGCAGCTGAGCAGGCTTCTTCCAGGGAGTCCTGGAGGAAAAGATTTGGGTTCCGTCCCCAGTGAATGAAATCTAAAACTGTGTTACTTCCTTGGGAGCACAGAAAGCTGTAACACTACCAAGACTTTTTAAAGTAGAGCTCAACTGTGAGAGCAATAATCCCTCTTTTAAAGCGGTTTAGGATAGTGAAAGAATTAAATTTCCATGGGAGGCTAAGACATTCGTAATCTCAAATTTTGATGAGCTCCCTTCAAGACTTAATTAAAAATTTAGAATCAGACACATATATAGCACACACATACTGATCCATTCAATGCAATCTTTATTTTTAAAAACAGCTTTTTTATATCATTTCACCTAACCAAATATATAACCAAAAAATAGTTCAAAAAACCTAAAAAACAAAGGTCATTTTGGATCAATAAATAACCAAATAATTTGTTGATAAAATGACCTACACAAAAAAGCTCAACGAAGATATTCTAAGTTCTACGATCTTTGAAAGTTGTTTGTTTCCTTTTACGATTCTTTTGCCCTACTCACAAATCAAGAATAAAATATTTCATAATTTTTTCAAAAATACTAAAATTTGTTTTCTGCTAGGACCTTGCTATAGACTGAGTATTTGTAGCTCACCAAAATTCATATGTTGAAATATTCTCTGATAATGATATTTGTACGTAAGGCCTGTAAGAGCTGATATGGTCACGAGGGTGGAACTCCCATGATAAGATTAGTATCCTTATTATTAAACAAACAAACAAACAAACAAACAAATAAATAAAAGCCCAGCGAGCTCCTTTGCCCCTTCCACCACGTGAGGACAGAGCGAGATGACCACTGCCTACAAACCAGGAAGCAGAAGCTCACTGAATCTGCCAGAGGCTTGATCTTGGACTTCCCAGACTCTGGAACAGTGAGAAATAAATTTGTTGTTTATGAGAGATCCAGTCTATATGGCATTCTATTATAGCAGCCCAAGTGGAGTCAGACAGAACTAAAGAAAAAAAAATTTCTCAGGTAGTGAATTTTCTGTCCATCTTTTAAATCTAACATTCTGAATGACTTTTGCTTCCCTACTTTGCAAGAAAAGAGACCACAGGAATAAAGCTGATCAAAGTCCCTCTGCAAGCACACTGTGGGTTTTTAATGACACCATACTTCACATTTAGGCAAGTTACAGGAACACTTTAATAGAATCTTCACGTAGCACATCAATCACTGCCGTGGTGATTTTCTATTAAGACTTGACCTAGAAAAAACCTTTAAATTTTCCTCCTCTACTCTCTCCCCTACAGTATAGTCTTATAAGAAAATCAAAATATTTTGGAAGGCATTTAGAAAAATATTGATCCATTTAAATGGGGAAAAAAAAAAAAAGATAAAGAGATTGTTCCCAAATGTGTTTATGTGTGTGTGGCCTGAAACAGTATGACCCTACTGCTTAGTTAAATTTTCTTTTTACCCAAATATTTTCCACTAATTTCATAAACTAGCATCCCATTCCTATCCTCCTCAACTACTACTTCATTTAAAAAAAAATTCTATACTATTACTGGAAACACATAATACTCTCAACTTCATTTCTAGGTAATTCTCCAAACTTTTGTTCATACTGATTCATTCACTTGATCTACGAACTAGTAATTAAAGCCCATGTCTGCCAGGCATTTTGCTAGGCTTCAGAGGTACTGGGTAAACAAGTGACACAGTCTCTACCTCATGAGGCAGACAACCATCTTGGAACCATAGCAGAAAAGCAGACTCCTGATCAAAGCAACACCTTTCATCTGTCTACCTTGATACTTCCCCTTTCTGGCCATAGTCGCACGAAGGGGCTTCTTACTCCTCCAAAGTTATGAAGGCTGTGTTTTCATCCTCACTAAGACCCACTGTAAGGCCCACTGTAAGTGAGGATGCAACTCATCTCACATAACAGAAAACTCATCTTGTACTGTCTTACACAATCGATGGAGTTTATCAACTAAAATAACAGACGTCCAGGGATAGGAAAAGCTCAGGATTATATTAATTCAACTGTTTAGTAATTGTATCAAAGGCCAGGTTTCTCTCCACTCTGCTGAGACGTCGACGACTGGCCAGAACTCTTGAGAGTCTTTGCTTCTTTATTCCTATTAATGGAAGGAGAGAACCATAGAAGAAAAGGGCAGAGGCTGGGGGTGGGGGATGGAGTCGAGACACAAAAGACAGACAGGTTGAGAGGAAGCACTATTTTCCTACACTTGACCTTACAGATCCAAAGGATTCATGATGCTTCTTTCCTGGGGACCAGAGGTGGATTAAGCTAAAGCCATGGGCTGCACAGGGCGGCCAGGAGTAGATACTTAAATGGTAATTGAGGGAGGGATCTCAGGGGAGGCCACTACAAAATGATTTACACAAAAAATTATTCACCTACTGTTTACAGCCTTTAACGTTAGCTTTATTGCCCTCTCCAGAATCCATACTTGCCCAATTTTCCTTCCCAGCTTTGAACAACTCCCACCCCATTGGCCAATTCAGCCCCTTTCACTGCCACTCGAAGAACAAGACTTGGTGTCACCAGTCTACGTTTTGGGGAGTATTCTCCAATAAAAATCTTTCTCCTTTGACAGTCTGATCTCACGTACATACTACATACTCCTTATCTATTTCTCCAGCTTATCTATCCAAACTGCCATTCTCCAAAGTGTCTAGTCCAATAACTCTTCCCTGCTGGATCTAGTCCCTCACTTATCAGAATTTCCAGGCAAACTCGATGGAGACGGCATGGCACATCAGGAAGAGCACAGGAGTGGGAGTCACAGACCCGGGCTGAACTCCTGCTGCCACCACTTGCTAAAGGTGTGCCTTGAATAAACCACTTAAAAACTGTTTATATCTGACTTTCCTTACCTTTAAAACAGGATTACCAATTTTGCTGGGCCATTTTAAAGACTAAAGATAATTTCTATTAAGAACCTGGCACATACAAGTTGATAAATAAAAAAATCTATTATTATTATCGATCCATGAAATCTCATTTGTATATGGTCTCCTATCACTCTCCAATGCTCTAATTTTCTAGATTTTCCCTTACCAACTAGTATTCTGGGGCAAACAAGAAGATCCATCTCTATATCTGTACCAAATTAACTACTAGTCCCTATATCTAGCAAAACTAAGATGCTGCTTCACGGGGTTACATTCATCTATTACTTTCCATAGGAATGAATTTCTTTTTCTTAAGTAGAAAACATTCATGCCTTAAAGTAAGCTGAGTAGATAGTGATGATACAAACTACCTGCTCCCTCAAGACAACAACAAAGTAAATAACAACGAAGAGTTTTTGAGAACCCATCATAGTTCCAAAAGATGAAACAACAGGACCAAAGAACTGAGAACTCTTGGTACACTCACTAAAATCTCAGAGACGGAGCAAAGTTTATGATCATTTTTAAAAAAAAAGAAAGAAAATGAATGTGCACCTCGACTGGCAGCATGGGTTTTAAAACCCCAGAGAAATGAGTGGGTCTTGGCACCTGGGGCCTGAGAAAGTAGAAGCTGCATCAAATGCTCCAACAGAAGTGGCCTTTATGCGTGGCACTGACCTAATGGCTAGAGGGAAAGGGCTCCAGAAAATGGACGGAAATAGGAAGACAATATCCAGACCACGCTGGGCCACTTATTGATTCTTGTGATTCTACATGAATCACTCCATCTCTGTGAATTCAGTTTCATTATGTGAAAATAGAAATTCCCTCCCCCCCCCCCACCCGCCGCCCACACACACACCTGACTCACAGAGTTTGGGGCAGCTAAAATAAAATTTATGAAACTGCTCGAGACGTACAACACACTAAGCAAATATAATACATTTATAAAGAATGGTTCTGAATGCCAACGGGAAGGCCTTTCATACACTTTCCACATAGCACTGTTTAAATGACCATATTGTGAGCACCAGACATCATATATTAATAATCAGCAAAACAAAGGGTGAATCTATTCTTAATTGCCTAACTTATTTAATAACTACTAAGCCTCTGAGAATGGGGCACTAATATGGATTGAGAATTCATGCTACCAACTAATTTGCTAATCATTAGTGGAGTGACAATACCATACTGGGGCTTTATCAACTTGAGCAGTTCACGTGAGATTACCTCATAAGAGACCATTTTCCTACAATATAAATGCAACAAGATGCTTTAATATATGTCTTCTGCATTGACAGAATGGATGACAAGTCAACAAAAGATGCCACAGCAGATCTGAGGGACTGAACTAAAGGAATAATTACATATATGCAGAATGTGAAAATACGCAGGATTTAATTTCACGAATAATTAGGAGAACAAATATTCAGCTCCGTTAAGATTTTTCTCTGATCAGATAGTTCAATTAGGTGGCCCATTATTTTCCGCCTTTAAAACCACACAGAAATTCTACAAAGAAATATTTATAATTTAAGTGATTACAACAAATTATGACTACTTTCCCCACTACCACAACTAGCAAGTGTTAGGCAGGCACTGCTATTTTCCAGGCAATGCATAGTGTCTTCCTTACACACAAAAGAAAACAAGTATTTGCTGAATGAAGGTACAGAACACAAATACTCCCCAGGCTCTGAGAATTTCCATCTCAGTACTTAAATTCATAATACCTGTTAATATGAGAATACTTCAAGTGAACTTCCTAAATGAAAGACAATGTAATAATGAACTGGCCCTTATTTGTAGGGCTCAGAAATGCAATTCAACAAACTGCTGAATAAAGTCAAGTGCCATATGAAAGAGGAACATCAGGAAGGCCAGCTGATGTCAGAGGAAAATCAAATGCAGTATATTAGGTGCTTCTCCTCTGACAGAAATGTCCTTGGTTAGACCACACCATCAGCAAGTAAATGAAGGGGCCAGGAAGAAGGAGCTGAATTTCAACCCTAGGAATTAACAAGCATTTTCTTTGTCATTTATGTTTTTTTTTCTACCAGGTAAGCGAAGAATCTTACTCTCAATTTATTAGCACTTATATTAGAATTCCCTAATCTTCTTAATTGGGTGTCTGGTGAAATAAATACTCAGATGTTTAAAACAAATATGCAATACATGTAATAACAGTGTATACTTATATATTCTAATCAATCATTAACAAAATATTCATCAATGTCTACACTAGATGCTATAATATCTGTCCAAACAAAGAGAAGGTAGGCTTCTACATAAAAAATAAGAAAGAAGAGGTAATATACAACCTCCAAAGTATAACACTTTCAAAAATCTGCCTGTACTATAATAGGTTTTGACCTAAAAAAGGAAACAACTGACCCAAGTTGTGTTTCTGTCATAGAAATACATACTAAGGCCAACTATGTAAGATTGGTGGAAGACCACCTTTGTTAGAATCTCCTGGAGTTCACCTGTAAAAATGCATATTCTTAGGATCCAGACCTTAAAATCTGGGGCAGGTTCCAGGGAATCTGCATTTTAAGCAGCTCACCCAGAGTAACTCTCCAGCACCCTAAAATCTGAAAACCATTGATTTTTTTTTAAGTAAGTTAAAATAAGAGAACTTTGGAAGAATTATTTCCCGAACTTTTTAGTCTAGACACGAGGAAGAGGAGTTAAACTGGAAAGCATAAAAGCATATAAATAGTGCAGAATATTTAACAGTCAAGTTAAAAAGCAGTGCAATTAAAATCTGATGAATGCATATGTTAAAGGGATACTTTCTCAGACTAGAAATCTTAACCAGAGGAGAAATGACACATTGTGACAAAGAATGACTGGCTCCCAGAGTGAGGCACAGAGGAGGCACGTCCTGGTGTAAAGACACCATTCAAAAATGGTTGGCACTGTCCATTTCATTCTTAATGCAACACAGAGCATAAATATTAGTATCAAAGATAATTTCATTTGGAAAAAAGCATAAAAGACTTTTTTTTTCAAAAAAACAGCAAAGTAAAGCATCTATAAGAAGAACTTAGTCCACACTGATAAAGAAAAATAGATGAAAGTGTCAGCAACTTTTCCCTTACAAGTGAGCAAACTCCAACCAGAGTGATCTATAAAGGATTCAACAAGGTACAATTAAAGAAACTAACCTTAGATCCTGCAGAGACACAGGAGTCAGGGAAAAACAAAAAATAAAAAAACGGATCTCAGATCTCCACACACCATAAAGGATTCATCTTTGTTCTACGTTCAGTCAATTTAGGGGACAACTATCTATTGACATAAAAGTTCTCAAGGTGAAATGAAGACTTTGTAACAGCAATGAATGTGCTTTGATAAGATATGTGCCTCTTGAAAACAGATAATTTTTTAAAATTTTTATTAAAAAATGAAATTCATTTTTCAGCAGTAATCTGAAATGGCAGTAACTGGACTGATCCAAATCCCATTATTTATACATTTATATACCTGTAATAGCTTAACCCATCAATTTGACAGCTTATATCATCTTAAATTTGTAGATGTTACCATATGTACCTTTGTTCGAATGAGGATTTAAAATAAGTACTGGCATTGATTCCTGGGGCTATTATGTGTTTGAATTGCCAGTGGGGTCTCCAGATGGTATCGAACCTAGGGCCCTTTTGAAACAATTCAACTTACAGGTCTAACATTTGAGTTCAAAAATCAATTTTACAAGTACAATATGGTTAGCAGTTCATGTGAAAAACACCCAGGAGTTTTAGTTAACCACAATCTTAAACAGGGTCAACAGAATGATGCCGCAGTACACCATGTCCATCCCCTTTGGGCTGCACTAGAAGCGCTGCATCCATATCAGAGGCAAGAAGACAGCCTCGGCAGAATGCACAGGCACAGACAGCAAGGGCTCGTTTGTGGAGGGAACCTCAGTTTCTTCTCTTTGAAAGAAAAGAGCAGACCAGAATGCTCAAATGCTGCTAAAGAAAATGTTTGATATTTAGCCTGCAGTAGAAAAGCTTTAAGGAGTCTCGGTGATTATGTCCAGGTATTTGAAGATCTCTAAATCTAAGTTCCTACTACAGAGGTTTTGCCTGTTTTGTTGACCACCACTGCTCCATTCCTTTAAAAGCCCTGGCACATAACAAATGCTCAAAAACATTTGTTGAATGAAAGATGATAAAATAAATGACCTCAAAACATAAAAGAATACACTTGCTCTGTGTGATGCCAAGATGAAACAGACACCAGTGGGTAAAAATTTTAGGAACATATGCTTCAGTTAAACTTTTTAAGAAACCACTTTTTAACAGTTAGAGCTCTCTAAAGATGGAGCAGACTTTGTAAGGGAGTGATCTCCTCATTTGGGGGGGAGAGAGTGGCAGTGGTATTCTTGCAGAAACTGGATAACCATCTGTCAAGGATGCTATAGCAATGAAAACACTGTTTACATCATCGAATACCACAAGGGTTTCATTTTTATCCTATCTGCCATTTCTGTGGAGCAAACCTTCTGCTGACACAAAATCATCAAGCTGAAATGAAGGATTTTAAACCATTCCAGGAGTGACTCAACAAAATGTGTTAGAGTGGTTCCCAAATGCAGGTACATGAAAATATCTGTGGAGCTTATTATAAAATAGATTTCTGAGTCCCACTTGATCTCATTTCTCTTGTCTACTCCATGCTCTTTTCCTAGCAATTATCTTCTCTCTTCTGCACCGTCACTTATTCCCTCCCTACTGGATTCTTTGCCATCATCATGCAAACATGTTACTCCCATTTTTGAAAAATCCCCTAAGTGACCCCATTTCTCCTCTTCCTTTTAAAGAAAAACTCAATTTGTATCCAGCTTCCCTCCTCCACCTGACTGTTGAATGCATCCAAACTAAAGACACCAGTTCCTTTCATGTTGTAAAATTAATGATGAATTCTCCGTCCTCATCTGAATTGACCTTTCAGTAGCATCTGGCATAGATGATCACGCCCTTGCTTTCAAACACTCCCTCACTTGCCTTTTCCTCCTACCTCCCGGATGACTCTTTCTCGATTTCCATTCTGCCCCTAATCCTGATTTTCTCACAGTAGAGTGCTGAAAGGCTCAAAATGAAACCAATTTCTTTTCTTTCTTCAGTTTTCTCTTACACTCAGATCCTTAGAGATTTCACCCTGGGTCATGGCTTAACTTACTGTTTATACACTTAGTACTCCCTCTTTGCAGCCCAGCCCACTCCACCGAACCCCAAAAGCCCATATTTAAATGTCTCCTTGACACCTCTGATATTCATCTTGACAGATTCAAACCAAGTCCCTGATCTTCCCCATCAGTGACTAACATCCTTCCCAGTGTTTAGACAAAATACAGGAGTCATCCTTGACTCCTCTTTTTTCATACCGCCCATCTAATCCATCAAATCCTGTCAACTCTCTTTTCCAAACACTGTCAGAGAATAAAGTTGGACACCCATCTCACACCATATACAAAGGTTAACTGAAAATGGGTCAGTGATCTAAATATTAAGAGCTAAGACCTTAAAAATCTTAGAAGAAAACACAGGGGTAAATTTTTATGGCCTTAGAGTGTGCAATGGATTCTTAAATGACACCAAAAGCAACAGCAACAAGAGAAAATAATAGATAAATTAAATTTAATTGAAGTTGAAAATGTTTGTGTCTAAAAGAACATTAAGAAAGTGAAAAAACAACCTAGAGAAAGGGAGATATTTGCAAATCATATATCTGATAAGGGTCTAACATCCAGAATACATAAAAAAACTCTTACGACTCAAAAATAAACAATCTAATTTTAAAATCTGCAAAGAACTTGAGTATTTCTCTCAAGATGTACAAACGATACACATTACAAAATACTAAGCATCATTAGTCATTAGAAACATACAAGTCAACCACTAGGATGTCTACCATCAAAACAAATGAAAAATAACAAGTTTAGGGAGGATGTAGAACAATTGGAACCCTTGTATATTGCTAGTTGAAAAAGTTAAATGATTCCAGTGCGGTGGAAAACAGTTTGAAAGTTCTTTAAAAAGTTAAACATAGAATTACCATATGACCACTCAATTCCATTCCCAGCTGCATAACTCAAAGAACTGAAAACAGATAACTGAAAGAAACACCTGTATACACATGTCCATTCCAGCACTATTCACAATAGCCAAAAGGTGAAAACACCTCAAATGTCCACCTAGTAATAAATGGATAAACAAATAGTTTACAAACTGTCAACTATATACATATATATATATATATATATATGTACGTATATACACACCTATACATATAATTATATCCATACATATAATGAAATACTATTTAGTCATACAAAGGAATAAAGTACTACTACATGCTATAATATGGATAAATCTCCAAAACATTATGCTAAGTGAAAGTAGCCAGATACAACAGGTTTGTGGAATGGAGGGAAGCAAGATTTAGGAGAAAGTGCTTAATGGATAAGGAGTTTTACTTTGATGTGATGAAAATTATTTGGAACTAGACAGAGGCTGCAAAATATTAAAATGTACTAAATTCCACTGAATTTTTCACTTTAAAATGGTTAATTTTATATCAATTTCACTTGAATATTTTTTTTTAATATTCAGAATCCAACCCCTTTTCCTACCTTTATGACTACCACCTTCATCTAAGCCACTTTTTTCTTTCATTTAGTTTATCACTAGCCTCCTATCTGGTCTCCTAGTGCCCTCTTGGCCCGTTACTGCTCTAAGCGCATGCACCGCATCTCCTACAACTCTGCCCCTTCCTCTCTCCACTCCAGTCATACGAGGCTCCTTGCTACTCCTTCAACATTCAAGGCACACTCCTGAATCATGGTCCTTGCCTTGCTGTTTGCTCTATTTTAAATGTTCCCTCTCCCAGTTATCTATAGCTCTTGGACCATCTCCAGCATCAGTTCTTACTCAAATGTCTCCTACACAATGACAACTCCCGTGGCCATCCTGTGTAAACTACAGAACACACATTCTTCCTATTTCCCTTCTCTGCTTAATTTTTCTCCATAGCATTTATACTATCTAACATAGAGAAAATCTTACTTATTGCATTTATTTTCTATTTCCTACTAGATGCTTCCTAAAGAGAGAAAGGGGCTCTCTGATACTAAAAAGATGAATTTTAAACCATTCGGTTACCTGCTTGCAAATACATTTTCATGGGTGAAGTGTGACTTAACTTTCTTTAACACAGATCTGGCTGTTACTTTGTAAGAGAGCAGAACTCAGCTACTCAAATCATGAATAACTACAAAAGGACTTAAAAAAAAAAAGTGACCACCCAAATGGCTCAGCTTGGTGGTAGCATTACATTAAGAAAGCTGACCTAAAATATATCAAAAGGCATATAAGACAGTCTTAGTATTAAGAAAAGTCTAAATGATTACAATGAAAATGAAGGTTTTCATTAATTCTTAGGTTGATATTATTATATACTTAATTGCCCTTAAAAAAAAACAACAACAACAACAAGGTATTAAATAAAAGTTCTCCACCCCTCAGAATCTACATAGCTGCATTTCATTTGCAACACCAGAGAACTGATGATCAAAATCCAGGAGAACCATCCTTAGTACTTAGTGCCTTTTTCCACAATCAATTAGAAAAAAGTAAACTGCAAGTGGTTGGCAGACTTTAAAAAATAAATATTTATATACTTAACTTTCAAATATTTTAAAACATTTACATATTCGATAATCAAAAAAAATTATTGAAATAAAAAAGTAAAGTTAAAACAAAAAAACCAAGGTTTCATAACAAATTAATATAAGCCTTAAACACAGAACTGCCTAAGATATATATAACTTCCCATTTCAAAACCACATGTACAAAAAATACTCATATTATTTTTAAAAGCAGTCCAGTTGTATAGTCCAACTAAACTAATAAAAACATCTCAGTCCTGTCATCTAAAGAACCTTACTACAGCTTCCTCTGAATGTGTTAATGTCGACAAGCCTCAATCAGTAAGTAAACTAATTTAAATCAAATTCCATCTAGTTGAAAATAATCATCATGCACTGCCCAGAGTTGGGAAGTATGAATGGATTACTGAAAATATTCTTGGTAATTGCAGGTTGCTATTTATGTGGACCAGAAATGGAGGAGTTTACTTAGTGAAATGTCTAAGCATGCAGACCACCAATGCAAAACACACAGGAAAATCACTCTTGACATCCACACTAAAAACAGCCTAGATCCTCTGCAATGTCACAGTACGGTGGTTATTTCATCGTGTCAGATACACTGCTGGGTGACAGAATGAAAATTTATGATTGCAGTTATTTTATTTTCAAGTTATGTGCTACCACAAGAGATTTTTCTAGTTCAGTGGAGTGTAAGTTAAACATTAAGGACTAAATACTCTTTTCCAAAGCCCTAAATTTTCTGCTTGTAAACAGACATGCACAAAACACTAATGTTGACAATAATTGAAAGACATTTTTTCATTATTGGGGGGTTTGACTCCTTTAGAGTCACCAATTCCAAAATCTGTCTGGTAACACACAAGTCATGGTGTTAAGTGGGGAATGAGGAATACCAGCTCCAAAATAAACACTTTGCAAGACACTTGGATAGTTAGGTTAGTTTCCATTACCCCTTACTCTTCCCTGTGCTATATACCATAATGAATTTTTATAATCATCATTTTACCATCATGAGAACTAAATATGGAATCAGGAAACCTGGGTTCTAATTCCAGATCTGTAACTAACAATCTAAAGAGCTGTATAATCATGGGAAAAGCCTATAATCTCTGTGAGCTCCAATTTACTTATCTGTAAAATGAGGGGGTTGGCAACGAATGCTTAAAATTGATCCTAACTTATAAAGGCAAACACAGAAAAATACCACAGGATAAAAAAGGAATGTTTTTCACCTTAGGGGAAACAGGAAAAGGAAAACATTATAAAATTAATGGTAATGAGGATGTAGAAAAGAACTAACAGGCTTTTTTAGCCCTGTAAAGAAGAGTTCTACAAAAATGCAAATAAGAAAAAAAAAAAAAAAAAAAAAAAAAAAAGCCCTGCATACTCTACTTCCTTTTGGCCTAGAAATTTTACTTTTTACGACAAAGCCCCAAAGAAAATATCCTTAAAAATCAAAGTTTTCTAAAAAAGAATCTCCATAGCAGCACTGTATGTGAGAGAAAAATTGGAAAAGTATAAAAATAGAGGCACAGTTAAGCAAAATCTGGTTTTGCTAACAAAATGGAACACAGGCCTATCTATATAGCCATTTTTTAAATACTGAACTAGTTTCAAAAGAGTGGAAATATTCAACACAAAATGTAAAGGTTAATGACAAAATACATTTGCCCTTTTATGATTTTACCAAAAAACAAAAACAAAACAAAAACAAAAAAAAAAAAAAAACAAAACAAACAAACAAAAAACGATGAAAGCCAGAGGAGAAACTGGAGAGATGCAGTTAGTTCATGGATCCACTCTTTCTGTAAAAGTCATTATAATGGCAAAAAATAAAAGGAGAAGAGGGAAAAGGGAATTCTCTCTAAACTATACCCCAGGTTTTACATTCCATGCTTTTTCTACACAGTTTTTGTAACATAACTAATATCATCTTATATCTCCATCTGTTACTGAATGTCTTCAAGCACCTTCACAAAGATTATGTTATTGAATTGTCTGGTAAATAATCAGCATTCGTGGCATTTTTAAACCAAAATGCTAAACTTTTGTACAAGGTCCAGTGTCCCAGGGATGTAGCCTATGAAACCATACCACATATACTGTTAAACCACTGCCCTCCTCTCCTCAATAGTCATCAATAGGAAATTAAAGAAAATATCGAGTTATCAGTTTTAACTTCAACATAACCCAGCTCCATAGTCAATATTAACATGGTAGAGCTTGCTATCAGGCAAATGCCTTAGAAACTGCTACACATTTATGTACAATTACTTCTTTCCTTAAACACTAAAATTTTAGTCACAGAACCTGGCAGCTTTAGTGAATGGACTCACTGTAGCCCACAGAATTCATGAACGCAATTACGGCATGGTATTTGGTTTCAGTGTACAGATGCACCTTTGGATTATCATGCCACTAAAACCCCCCAAAAGATATAAAAGATAAAAATCGAGAATTCCTCTAAGTAACAATTCTCCAAAAGAAACATAACTGATGACGACATGTCCGTGAAAAGGAATGTTGATGTTTCTCAAAAGCTTGAGTAAGATTTCTTCCTCCCCCCAAAAAACTTTTTTTCTACAAATCAACATTTTGAACTTTAAGATGCTGATATACTTTAACATATTCTATGAATGAAAAAGAAAAAAAATGTAATGGTGTGCCATTTTTTTTTTTTTTTAAGGCTAAAAAAATAAAAACAATAATGACTGGGCATACCCAAACCATAGAAATTCTAGCAGAGAGTATCATACATACTTCTATCAGTGACTTTGGAGACCACAAAGTCAAAAGTATTTTCAGTCTTTCCCATTTAGAACTCTAGCAAAATTCCAAGCATCTATGTTATGATAAAAGACACTGGCAAGCAGCTATGCCCAATTTCTCCTGTTGCCAGTATTACCTAATAATCAGAAAACAGGCTCTATTTTCAAAACTATTTTACATGCCAACATATTTAAATCTTAAGTCAATGTTTTCTAGTGACAGACCATATGTTTATTTCCAACTAAGAAATTACAAGCTTGTAGGAAAAGAGATTAGAAGGAATTATCCTTTTAAAAATGAATCTCAAAAATACAACAAATTTCACTGACACTTTTTTATCTGTCTGTATTATTCTTTATAATTTTGTCAATATAATTTTTTCAATTTTCAAATAATATTCACAGGTCACATAGGTCCCAGGATGCCACATAATAATCTACATATTTTTAAAAAGTGATACATATGCAAAGGGACTCCAAGTCTCACATTAAGTTAAACAAAATCAACACTTTGGTTTTAATTAAACCTCTATCCCATCCACCATTACCAAATAGATGAGATAACAATTCAGTGTTGAGATAGGCTTGATTTTCAATTTACTCATTAAAATGCCATGTAATGAGGAAGGGAAAGGAAGATGTCTTTAAAAAATTAACTTCAGAAAAATCATATAGGTGTGAGCAAATAACAATTAGAATAGAAACAAAAATAAAATAACCTGCACCAAAGACCCTTAGTAGCGAAGTGGCCATTTACGCCTCAAAATCCTCTGTCTACGGTATTCTAAAGTATTCACCACTAAGGTTTATCAGTTGCACAGAGACACTTCAATTAAGGCTGTGTGGTAGAGCCCTGTGCAAATTAATTAGTTGAGGTTGCACAGACTTTCTAAAAGCAGCTCTCTAAAACAGCCTCAGAGATATAGCACAAGTTGTGGAGAATTAGAATTTAAAAACAACTTACTAATCAATTCTTCTTGCTTTCACATTTCAACGACATTTTGTGTAATGATAAATAAGTCCATGAAAATACTACTGACCAACATTTTACTTGATTTCAACTAAAGGTAAAGGAGGGGGCTCTCAAGTTTTATTTCCGATCTTATCTAGTCTCACTGGCAAGAGTTTTCATATTATAACTATAATGAATTTGATCCATATGCAAATAGGAGATGAATCTATATTTGAAATTCACATATGCTACAACCAAATTAGCTATCTAGTAATTTCTATAAACAATGTCATAACAGAAAGACGGATTTCATGCTCCTGCCTCGAGACTTTACCTGCTAAATCTGTTCATTACAATTTAACTATATTTTAAAGTTTGGCATGTTCTATCAAAGATAACATTAATTATCTTAATTCATAATATTAACTGGATTTTTTGCTGTACATAATTTTTAAAACCATTAGAATCAAATGTTTGGTAAATAGTCTTGAAAATGAGTAAAACGCATGCAGAAAAATTATAAAAATTAGTTGTGTAATTGTTTCCACTGTAAATTAAAAATGGAAGAAATTTGAAGTTTGCAAGAGACCAGGAGCCTTCTAATACTGCACGTGAGATTCATGAACTCTTCTGTAACCCTAAAACAAGGTCCCTACAGTCTCCTAAAACAAGGTCCCTAAAGTCTCGTTAGAGTGCTTGTGAAAATTTCATACTTGTTATACAATAGAGCTGGTTTAGAGAATTTAATGGCTAATTTATTTCAAGAGCTTAGATACTGTATGTGCAAATATATCTTCTGAGATAGTACCATTGAGAAGAGGCTGTCCTTCATGCACATCCTGCGATAAGACCGCACTGTAAACATCTTCAGGAAATCCAGTCTTGCATAATGCGATTTCACCAGAAGCCTTGACAGATGCCTGCAACACAAGAAAGAAGCGTGTGCAATGACTGCTGTCTCCTTCAACTGAGAAACATTCCAAATGGCCCGACATCTCCTTTTTTCAACTACCATGTACAAACAACCCCTTTGTTCTCAAATGCTTACAATTAGAAGGTAGAGGGCAAATGGTTACTCTTTTTGATAACTGGAGTAGAAGAAACAAATCCCACTTGTCTTGTCCAGTAAAATCGAAATAATACACATTCTAGGTTCTTCTAAGGATTGAACATTTCTATTAAAATGGTCATTGTGACTGAAGAACTAGCAAGTGGACCTGGGGTAGAGAGACAAACAGCTTGTAGGCTTCACAAATCGCCGTCACCAAAGAAACTTTTCATTCAAGAAAAAGTGTACATTCAAGTAGGCAGATTTTTACATTCTCATCTAATTACCTGACTGTGGAGTTTGTTTCACTATGTCCCTGCTAATTAAAAAACGAAATTGCAATATACTTATTACAGGACATAGAGTATTTTATACCGAGTAAAACCAATCAATTCAATGTATATTTATCTCTAATTTGAGGGTTAGGGATACATTAAAAATGTAAATAAACATTAATACAATTATGTTTCCTTTTTATACTTCAAAATTGGAAAGTAACTATCTCTTGCCATCTTCCTATCATCACATAGGTACCCAGGGCTCAATCACACTGAGTGCTATCTACCTACCCCTCGCAGTTAGTTTCAATACTTCTTCCAGCCCTACTGACATCATCACAGAATAACTAGCTCTCGGGAGAATTCATGCAGCTTTCACATTAATTTTAGCAAACTACCCTGCACTGAGAGGGGTCCGAATACAGGAGGAGGAAGAGTGAATGGAGGCTGTGGGAGGGAGGGATTCGGCACTTGCTGGGCCAGCATTAAGAGCAGTCTACACTGCTGAAGAATTCAGAAATTGGGAGGAAGGAGAAAGAGAAGCTCCCAAAATAGAGACCTCAAAGCAGTTGTCTGAAGGAAGCAATCACAGTGCAAGCTTCACAATTAAAGAACTAGCTGGATTATGCATGGGAAGTTTTTGCGAATACTAACGTTACAAAAATTCAACTAACAACCTAGTATCCAATCAAATTCTCATCTAATATTCCATTCTTTTCAGATACGGTAAAATAAAGAGAAAAATAAATTTAAACTCTGTTAACTATCACATAGTATTTATTTTGAAAAAAGCATTAGGAGTAACAGTGAGATACTAGTTCAGACCTATCGAATTAACAGTCTTAAGTCTGCTACGTGCAAGAAAAGATTTCGAGTACCAAGTCAAGGATACAGAGCAACCAACCCTCCTACACAGGTGTTAGTGAAAGCTGGTAACAGTCATACTGGGGGACAATTTGGAAAATTTTAGCAAAGATGAATGTGGACATCTCCTATGTGGAAGGGATATTCCTAGAAAAACTCTCCCATGGGTGCTCGTGTCGACACGTACAGGAATGTTCACTGCAGCATGGTTATAACAGTAGGACCTGGAGACTACCAAAACACCCATCAGTAGGAAAAAGGGCTAATAAATTTCACGTAGCCAAAAAAAAAAATAACCAAAAAACCAAAAACAAAACAAAACAAAAAACACTCAACAGCATTAAAATGGGAGATTTGGAACTACATTATCTACAGGGTTACAAATCACAATAAACAAACAAAAAGTCAGCTTCTTTAACGTTCATGTAAGATTGAAAGATAAATTTAATTATAAATCAACCTAGAGATGAGTATTATTTCTAGTAAGTTCAGAAATCTATTTAAGCAATATTCCAAATTCAGATTGGAACAAAGTACACTACACTATGCATCCTGTAAAAAAATTTTTCAAAAAAGTATGATCAATGATTCAATTTTTATATATAAATTTTAATTATAAAAGATAATGTGATGTTATTGACGCATATATAGTAAGAATATAAAAATGTATAAAGTTGTAAGAAACACCAAATTTAGGATAGTGGCTACCTCAGAGAAGGCAAGACAAGAAAAAATCAGGAGGATTATATGGTGGCTTTGATTTTATTTGTAATGATTCATTTCTTTCAAAACGAATCTAAACCAAAAAAGATAAAATATAAAGATGTACATAGGCTCATGGGTACAAATTATATTTATTCCCTATATATTTATATGCTCTACATCTTTCATAAAGAAGAACAAGAAAATATTAGGGACTAATTGAGAAGAAGAAAGAAGTT
The DNA here is from genome assembly GCA_003508835.1 of Eonycteris spelaea. Taxonomy (NCBI): domain Eukaryota; kingdom Metazoa; phylum Chordata; class Mammalia; order Chiroptera; family Pteropodidae; genus Eonycteris; species Eonycteris spelaea. The sequence continues at coordinate 4,279,522 of PUFA01000003.1, forward strand.
GGGCTTCCAATATCCCTCAAGTCTGGGACACTGGCAGATATTTTGTCACTTACCAGCTGTAAATATCCAGGCACTTATCCTGGCCTAGCACAGAGCAAGCACAAAATAAGTGAAAGCTTTTGCTTTTACCTAACCAAAACAAATAAAGGGAAAGCACCAATACCAACTCACCTTATACAATGGACCAATGTGTGCTAAGTCTGTGTACTGATGTTAGGAAATCTGCCGCTTCGCCTCCAGTCCAGGCTTCTACAAAGGGAGGCAGCGGCAGAGTTCCAATCCAACGGGGTGGATGGGAACAGACACTGGCAGGGGCGTCAGGCCAGAGACAAATAACAGGAGGCAGAGTAAACAGCAATCATTTCCTAACCTGGCCATTTGGGTTCAGTTCATACCCAGCAATCAACAAATGCTAAAGACTGGAGGAAAACTATAATCTTTTCTTTTTCACTTTAAAAAAAAAAAACAAAACTTTTTTAACTGAGATATAATTGTCATTATCCTACATCACTATTTTTTTAAATTGAGATATAAAACTAACAAAGAACATTCATATAAGTTTCAGATACCACAACGTAAATGATTTGATATTCCTATATATTGTGAAATGATCATCACGATGTCTGGTGAACATCCATCATCATGTACAATAATCTTTTCTTTAATTCTGCTACTAGTGTCTTGTTTTCCAGTGGCTCTGCCCTAAAGTAGGGGGATAAGCAGCAACATTTTCCTCATCCAAACCCACAGGAATGGAATTTCAAGGCCATATCAAGTCCATCAGTAATACTGTGAGTGTTCATTTCTGAGTATCTGTCTCCACCTTATTTCAGAAAAGAGAACTTCTATCCTCAACATGCCACTTTTTATTCAACCTCTCTGCTCATTTTCCTCATTTAGGATTGGGCACCCATCTGCATGGTGTGGCTGTGGATTCCTGAAACCATGTTTGTAAATCCCATCTCTAACAAATGCCGGCCACCAATATTAAACAACCACTGGAGTCATATTATTTTATGAGATTTTCATATTTGTTTCAAACAGGTGAACCTTTCCTAAATTCTTCTTTCCTAAGACAAAATGGACCCACAGAATAACATGCTGTTATCAATCTATGATGTGTTTTCTTAAAAATGGGATGCATAAAATTATTAAAACATGTATTTCTCCCTATTAATTTAGTACTGATTTTCCCTCTTAACATTCAGTCCAAAAATAACAAAATTAAGATGTTCAGAAAAACAAAAAGGAAGCACTGAAATGAATACAATCTCAAAATTGGAGATATAGCAGGCTTACTTCGTGCCAAGCACTGCTCTAGTGCATCGACAGCTCATTTAATGCTCTGCCCTTCAAGGCCGGGGCTGGTATGAGGTCTGACTTACAGAATTGGTGACACGATTCACCCAGGGAAACTGACTCCATTTGTGAAGCCTCTGGTGACAACAGCTTTTTGGACATTGAAAGCTCTAGTCCTACCCATAGCTAATGCTTGAATGTTCTCCAACAGTCGTTCTCAGGACAGCGTAGATATGGCCTTCAGGGGACAATTGGACACATTCTTGGTTGTCTGAACTGGGAGAGGGATGCTACTGGCTACTAGTGGCTAGAGGTCAGGGATGCTCCCAAGCATTACACAATGCACAGGGTAGCCATCCAGACAGAATTATCGAGCCCAAGATGTCAATAAGGTCAAGGGTGAGATACTCTGTTCTACAGGAACCCATGAAAAAGGGGTGTCCACCTTTGACACCTCCAGAAGTGGAAGCTTTCTATTTCTTCAACCAGCTCACTAAACTCTTACACGAGCACCCTCATTTTCAAAAAACCAAAACCCAGCACCTGTGGCTTCCCTCAGCATTAACTGATCACCCTACCAGGCCTAAGATGAGGCTCCGAAAGTTTGAAGATGAGAAAGAACTCTCACCTCAAAAAGTTCCTGTGATGCAAGGCTGAGGCTGTGAATCACATGCATTTTCTAATATTTGAATAATGCAGGAGTTAGCAAATGTTTTCTATCAAAGAGGCAGAGAGCAAATATTTGAGGCTTTGCAGGCCACAGGATCTCTGTCAAAACTACCTAACTCTGCTGATGTAGTTCAAAAGCTGTCATAGAAAATTGGAAATGAACACATTGTTCATTCTAATAAAACTTTATAGATACCTGAATTTGAATTGCATTTAATTTTCAGATACACAATGTATATTATTCTTCTTTTAATTTCTTAAAAGCGCTTGAACATGTAAAAATGTGAAAAACACACCCTTGGTCATACAAAAACGGGCATCAGGACCTGAAACACTGTTAAGTTTTACACAACATTGCTATTTTACTTACTTCTCATAACAGCCCCCCGAGTGAGATGAAATTATCTACATTTTACAAATGAGCAAATAGGTTCTCACTTAGAGGTGAATACCCAAGATCTCACATCTGGGAAAAGAGAGGGGGCAAGATTCTAACCCTATACTCTTTCCAAGTACAACAAATAATTACAATTCTTTCAAAAAACATGCACTAAGTGCCCATTTATCGTGGGAAACATTACAACATATGGTCCCTTCCTTAAGGAGTTCAAGGCTAAATGTGGGAGTAAAATAAAGAGGTGACTGCAATAGAAAGTGGTGACTGGGAAGTAGAGATATGTAGAGGGCATAAGGAGAGGCCAGGGCAGGGATCTGGGGGCCTCCCAAGCAGAGCCCAGGAGTAGCCAGGCAGTGGCAGAGTGGCAGGAAGCCATCCCAGGCAGTCACTGCCTTAGCTAGAATAAGGCGGCAAGAAACAGCACACTGCCTAGGGAATGACAATGAGTTCAGTGTCACTGGAGTCCAAGAAGCAAGGGAATCAAAAGTTACGGCCAGAGAGTTAGACAGGGTTAGATTATAGATGGTTGGCGGCTTGGGGTTATCCTTTCGTTTGAGGCAGCCAGGAACTGATTTTAAGCACAGGCAGATTATGTTTGATAGAGAATTCTCTGATGCTTCGTGGGAAATGTGTGTGTGTGTGGCGGCGGGTAGAGGGGGTGGGGGGCAAGTGACAGCTGGGAGACAAGTTAGGATACAGACTTGACTCAGGCAGGGGCTGCAGGAAAAAAGAGGGGCAGATTGTATCAATATGCAGACAGTTAAAACTGCTAGGGCTCAGTGAGGATAGGGGCTCACAGCAAGAGAGGAGGAGGAAAGGGTACCCTCCCCCATATTTCCAGCTGAGTGACCATGGACATGGGTGGTACAAACTTAGAAAGGTAATTACAAAATTATAACATCAGGACAAAGTGCTAAAGAAGCAGAAAGAATGGGATGATAAATCTGCCTGTAGAAATCAAAGACTCCATAGCTGAAGTGACATTTAGGGCTGTGTCTTTAAAGATGATTAAAAATTTGCCAGGAGAAGGAGCAGGAAGTGAAAAGGGGCATTCATTTCAAGCAAGAGGTGCAGCATGGACAAAGGCCCTGTTGATTTATATTGAGCTTGTAGTCAACCCAAACAACCCTGATCGTTTTTACCAGGCAACTGTTAAGTCACGGCTTCCATTATCTTTGCTGCTGATTTAGGGCCACGAAGGGCAACAATTTACTTTTAACCCTATAAGAATTGATCTCAATACGTTAATAATTCCATCTAGAGTTAGCCATTCCTCCTGGATTTCCATATCAAGAAAGTCTAATGAACACATCAATGTTTTCATAAAGATGCTACTCATACTAAAGACAAGGCATGACACAAGCCCAGACATCAGCCAGGCTCTCCAGGGGTAGTTGTGGAGCAGTTTAGAGCATGGACTTTCAACAGGCCAGACCACCTGAGTCTGAATCCCACCAAATCACCTGCTATCTGTGAGACCTCAGAAAGTCAAAGTTCCTCCATCTGTACAAAGTGTGTAACGACGATATCCACTCAGGATAGGTGTGAAGATTAACTGAGGTCATGAAGCACTTAGGAGAGTGTCTGGCACATGGTTATTCACTGCATTAGTTACTAGTAATAGTAACTAATTATGACAACATGAATACAACTCATAGTATTTCTGTCATACGGTCCATTAGTTTCCAAACTTGCTTAGCATAGCAAGCAATCTGGGATATTTGTCTAAAATACAGATCTTTAGATCCCAACCCAAAACTCACTAAAACAGAATGTCAAGTGCTCTGTGGATAAATCTGTATTTTTAACACATGGCCACACATTTAGCCTGCATCTCCATCTCCGAACTTTCTGAACTCCAGATCTGACATACCCATCTTCTGCCCCAGTGTTCAGGTCTAATAACTTAGAAAAAGCAAAAGAAACAAACAATTATTTTTTTTCTGCTTTTAACAATTGCATGCTGTTTCCTAGTTACTGTGTAGAACTGAAAATTGAAATCGCAAACCATCCTTTCATAATTACCGATTGAAGGATTTTGCCCCAGGTCAGCAACAGGCTATTCTTTTGTTTGAAAACACTCCTTCTTGATTGGTTTTCGTTGTTGTTTTTAATTGGCACATTATTTCACCCCAACCTTTAGTTATTCTCCTCTTCTCTACGATTCTGCAAAGATTACAAACAGTCAGCAAGTGCTTTTGGCCCATCAGGATGAAATTCATGCTGGCCAGAGGACCTGAACTCATTTAGTGCCGCTCTGCGCTCTCACACAATCAGCTCACCTATCTTGAGTTTCAATTTCCTCTTACAAGTATTTGCTCTACTCTGCCCAAGCTGAAGATCGACCTTCTTGTCTAAAAAGGACAGAAGTGTAATAGGACTTGAGGAATTCGGCTTGCCTTTAGTATTAGTCTATCTGTTCCAGTTCTGAACTCACGGAGACATCACTTTTTGTTTTTTGTTAAAATTTTTCCGTAGTCTCAATACTGTGAGCTTTAAAGCTCTGAGTCCACTACTCTTTTAGGTTCTTGTTATCATGACTCTTTTTTTGTACAGTAACCCCTGTTCACTGGCTCTGCTTTCCAATTTCCTCTGTCACTCCTAAATCCAAGCTCTTAAGTATTTTCCTTGAAGCCACAACGGACTCTTCAATCTCCACGCCTCTCCATCTCCTTCCTAATCAAGATCATTTATGATTACAGACCAAAAAAATTTTACAACTGAAATCAACCCAAACCTAATGGAATCTCCTCTTTCTGAAGACTGCCTAACTAAAACTTAAGCTCTGTTATTATCATAAACTTTTAAATGTAATCAATTGGATGTTTCCCCAAAGCACTGATCTCTTCCTTTTTTCTCTTCCAGATATTCTACGGTCAGAATCTAGTAACAATTAAAGTACTATGATGCAGGTTATCAGATAGTTAATAAAACTGAATGGGGACAACTATGATAATACTTTTATTATGGTTATGTCTTCTGACTGAAATAAGCAAATATAAACAATTAGTGAAGCCATTTTTAAAGCAGTTAGTGGGGTTCATGGCAATAGAATAACAAAACTGTTTAAGACCAATTCTGCATGACGAATTTTAAATTTTTTAATCCCATTTATAACCATACAATTACATTTGCCAGATTCTCTACATCTCTCAGGATCCCATCCATGATGTTGGACTATCTTAAGAAGATTATTCAAAGCTACTGCCACTCTTTAAAAGATTTTTCTCTGTGTCAGTCATACCATTGATGACACCTTGAATTGCATGTCCCTGGAATCATGCTTGAAATGTGCAGATGTTTAACCCTGGACTCTGATATTTTTGTTTTGTCACGTACTGCTCTGGAGAACACAGCAGTTTGAAAAGGTTCTTTAACTCTTTCTTGCCTTCATGATACGATATAAACTGGCTGAGGAGCAAAGAATTCCTGACGAAGGCCACACATTGTCCCCTGCAACCAGTGATTTCCATCTTTGTTTTACTTGTGTTATTAGGGTGGGTCCTAGAATATCTCTGATATCAGTATATTTATTTTTCTGATTTTCCCTTCCTCTTACCAAGTAACAACACTGGTCAAATAATTGTGTTGATACTGGTCCAGGAACCCGACAATTCTACTGAAATTGAATTCTCAAGCCAGAAGACAGCACCACAATGCAACAGTTTGACAGACCAAAAAAAAAAAAAAAAAAACGAGTTTCCCTTACAAAATGTGGTTTAGAGTGTCAGTTTCTCAGGAGTGGAACTTATCAACACTTAGGACCACATACAAACATACTTGAAGTGGAATTCACGGAGATGTGTGCAATACCCATGTCTGCAGCCCATGTGAGAAAAGCCTTCCTCGGCACTAAGACTTCCCACAGGGGAGTCCCGGAAGATAGTCTAGAGTTTGCCAATAAGCATCCTGCATGTCTGATGTCATGGATAGCAACACACCTACAGACTGACTAGGCTTACAAAAGTCTAACACTATCAGGTGATAGTAGGGCCGGCAGTTATGCCATTAAACTGCCCTTAAAAGTTCCACAAGTGTCTAAAACAATTCTAGTAGAGATAGTCAATCCTGGCTTAAATTGATTTTGTCCCATTAACTCATTACACTCACCAGAGATTACAGCATGTTTATATACAATGTTCAAATATCATCAAAATTGTATAGTACTTAGCATCAGACTGTGTTTATAATTAACTTAGGAATTCATTGACTAAACACACTGAATATCAGTGATTGCTCATATTTACTGAGTGCTTACCACGTGCCAGGAACTGTGATACAATGCTTTCCATACATTATATCTCAACAATCCTCACAACGACTCTATGAGCTAGGTGCTAATATTAGTGCTATTTTAGCAGGCAAGGAAGTGAACTGAAATGAAACGGCCCTAGTCAGGTAGCTAGTTAACTTAGAGATGACATTCAAACCAGTACTTAATGTCCTTGGGGTCCAGCCTTCGCCACTGCTCAATCACCAAACCACCATCAGCAGCATCCAAATGCAGTAACAGGCAAAAGGCTACAAACTCTCCTACGTAAAATAAGACCGAGTGACAAATTTACCTGCCACTGTTGTGAAGTTTTTTCTAAAATATAATTCTCACATGTAATATGTGATATATATGTTCATAAAAGAATTTTAATGTTTCTGTTCACTAGGTAAAATATTTGAGAGAAAAACACACCAAGTCAAATTTTCATAACTTGATTTTTAAGCAACCCAAATCAAACCCCCACCATCACCCCAAACTTTTAAAAGTACAGATGGAAAATTATCAGTAAATACATATCACGGCAAGTATATTAATCTTCAGTAGGTGATATTGATGAAAGAATGATTACAGTCTGTGGCAGACTTTAAATTTGCTATAGTCCAGACTGCCCTGTATTTATGTACAATTAGGCCCATTTCATAAAAACCTGAAGCATGGTTTCACTTTTTAAAAATGGCTACAGACCTTTACAGTCCCCATAATTCTGATTTAATTTGAACAGCTGGCCGTAGTAATGATTTATCTAATTCCGAGCCTTGATAAGATAAACCCAACCCAATTATACCATTATTCTTGCAATAAAATTGCATTCACAGCACAGCTTCCAAAATGTGCTGCGGTGAAAAAGAGGGCACTGTCAATAACGTCAGAGTTCAAAGCCATTCCTGAACTTATCCCCGAACTTGTTCGGGGACCAGCACCCTGTCCAATGGAGTTCTAATAGGTTAAGCAATAAAGAAGTAAACCCACAAGCCCTGCATGCTAACTCAGAGGTTACAGAGCTAATATCATCAGTTCCAGTTTCAATTCACAGGTTCAAAACAGCATTTTTTCCTACTCATGACCATCGTGAGTGATTTAAGTCTGGCATTTGGACAGTTCCACTGTGTACCCTGTAGAGAGGGGGAATGCATCCTCCCCTCCTGAAGCTTCTTTCCACCTAAAAGGAACTCTGCTAACTCCAATACTCCCACCACTTTGCCAGTCACTCATCTCCTGGATAACAGTTCCCACAGTGTGGTCTGGGATCTCTAGGGGTCCGCAAGATCTTTCCAAAAGATCGGAAAAGGTAAAACTATTTTCATAATACAATGTTACCTGCCTTTTCACTCTCATTCTCTCACAAATATTAAGTGGAATTTTCTGAAAGCCACGTGACATGTGATACCTTAACACAGTCAATGCTAGAAGCAGATACAGGAAAACGACTACCTTCAATTAAGCCACACATTAAGGAGATGTGCAAAAATATAGAAGCATAACGCTACTCTTCCCACCAATTTCATTTTTCTGTTTTGGAAAATATAGTTATTGTTCATAAAAATCGCATTTGTGTTAATATGCAATTGGTTTAATAGTTTTAAATGAATTAAATGTTATATAATCTCTCAGTTTAATTTCTAAACATTTATAAACATTACCCACATTACAAAAAGTCATTGGGGCACTCAATAATTTTTAAGAGTATAAAAGGGCCCTTAACCAAGAAGTCTGTGAATTGCTGCCTTAGAGAGAAGTAGGATGGACTGAACTTATCTGAAGACTAAATTAGAACAATCTGGGCAGCTGGTACCCAGCCCTGTCCCCTACTCTTCCCACCTGGGAGTCACGGGCCCATAGAAAACAAGCGTGCTGATTTCATTTTCCATGCTGGGAGTTCACAGATCCCCTGCAGCATTTGGGGGCAAGAGGGGGAGTCCATCACTGCCTGCAACTGAGTGAGAATGTCTGTGGAATTCTGGGGTTCTGTACCAGCAATAAACATGCCCACAGACAAAAGCCAGGCCCTCCAGGTCAGCCCTTATCAGAACCTTGGTGACATTTTCCTTAACTATTGACTCTTCTGATTTATATTTCACTGGGTTCAGAACTTGGCCCAGGGAAGAGAGGTGCTATTTTTACTGGGTCTCTTCAGAGACTGGCATGTTGGTGTACTCTCTGGGGACTTTGAGAAATAAAAAGGAGTCCAATGTTGGGAAGAAAATGCTCAGAGGTACTGGGGCTTTGGGCAGAGGAGAAAGAGTGCTTTACACAGGCCCTGCATGTTCTTTAACTTGGTGGTTTGCCGTCCTCACTGCGTAGCATGGCTGGCTGGTTTTTATAGTTGGGCAGGTGGCTTTTAAGATCAAGAAGCTTTAATTCCTAAACCACAAGATATTTTGATCTCAATGTGTGACCACAACTTACAGTGGTTATTCTCGAGGAAAGTGGCTGTTTACAGAGGTAGGGCCTGGAGCAAAGACAGTATGCCCCAGGAAAGGCTGTAGGCCAAGGATCTCGAAAAAGAGGCAGGACTTATGGTGACCTTAGCCAAACAATGAACACTTCTGGATGAGAGCTGTTGCAGGCTGACCTTGGCAAAAGTCTGAGGCAGGCCAGCACTTCTGGAGACGCCCATGGGCCGCAGGCCTGAATAAGCAGAGATGCCCAAGGAACAGAAAAAGAGGATTATTTCAATATCTGATGCCTAATGAGCAGAACAATATTTGCTATTTTTAAAATAGTGAGTTCAAGAGCTCTATCAAGGTTCTCACTTTAAATTATAAATGACAAGCCTATGAGAGCAGCATTGGATTAGCTACCTCAAATTCTGCTCTGTATTCAGAGCGAAAAAAGGCATTGCTGGATTTTCATAGCTTGACCACAGGCTCAACGGTCAGCCTCCACCAACTGGTCCTTACAGACGAAAGAGAAATCTCTCCTTGCTGATGACCTTCTTCGGCCAAAACAACCCTAGAGAAGTAGTGTAGAAAGAGCCAATGTGTCATGAGACTAAAAACATCTGCTTCGAAGACAGCGTGTCCCTCAAGTCACCCACCTGCCAGAGCCCACACTGGTGACAACATGGGGCTGTCAATGAAGGGGCTCACAGGGAAAGGCAAAGTAAGAGGTCTAAATGTGCTAGTTACAAACTGAAACTCATAGGGGAGAGACCCAATGGGAGGTTAAGTCTAGCACTTCGTATTGACCTGGGGGCGAGGGGATCCACCCTGGCATTGAGTTTTCTCTCAAAAAGCTGGCATTTGAGATTCTGCCACTTATGCGCAAGGTTCAGAAATGTCCAATGGTGGCAACCGCCATCCTTTCTGAGGTGTCTTTCTCATCCATCATATTCAGTATCTTTAAAACTTCATTTCCCCTTTGAACTGCATTTTGTTCAAAGGTCATGGATTAAAGCAAGAGGCTTAGCCTGATTAGCACCTGGGAAAAGCTAAACCAGGGAAGGTTTTCTTTGCCCTCTGTGAGTCCTCATATATCACTGGTTCTCTACTTTGGTCTTTGGGACACTTAAGGACAGGCTGTGGGGTCATAATTTCTCCTGGAATAACTAACTCTTTCAGGATAGGGATCGGTTTGCTTTCTAACTTTGCTGGCTGTGTGATTTACTGCTGTGATCGTTTCACATGTTCCATTATGTTTGAGGACGCTGTAAAAAGTAAAGCTATAGATATTCTAAGACATCATGAGGTTGGAAGCAAAACTGGCCTAACAGAGCCCCATCTCCCCCTCCGACGGTGATTGTTATGCTTCCAGATGAGCATACACATGATGATAAAAACACAAATTCAATGGTTAATCCAAAATCTGGGGAAGGTTCAGTGGAATCTTTACTGCCTTCTTCCAGGTAGGAGGGAGCTACACTAGCAATACCACCTCTGTCGACCTCTCCAGCACATTTGGATGGACAACGGGGCCCACAGAGTCCACTCCCTCCATCATCTCTCTTCTTTAGAAGCCAGGCTACCTATGTAGTGCAAATATTATGATGCTATAGGTGAATTTACAGTGGCACGACCCCCAGGTGGGATGCCAGCCCTCATTCAGCACTGTTAAATTTGGGAAGAGGTAAGTGGAGTGGGGAATAAATTCTGAGATCTGACACATTTAAGGCACATTCTCTAATCTTGTCTTCGTTATTAATAAAGGTTGTATTTTACTTTTTTATCTGCTGATTCTTTTGTCATTATTCGTCCAAAACTTAGATGGATAAATAGCACTATTTATTAGGTCCCTTCAAAAATACCAAAATTACCTACAAAGACTCAATACTACCCAAAGCTAAAAGATCAAAAAGAAGCCAAGCCAAACAAATTCTTATAACCACCAACAGAACTACAAAGCCACTATAATGGCTGGACACTGAGGGTCTGAAAACAGACAACCAAGATTCTTCAAGTGCTTGGGGAGCTGATGGGCTGGTAACAAAAAGACACATGTACCTCTGGATTACAGGGTGACTACATTTCTGGGCCTAGCGAGCTTGAGAACAGGAAAAACAAGCCAATTCACACAACTGTCCACCACTCATTAGTTACCTGACTCTTCTAATATCACCATCCAGGAGTTGTGTGGCCAGTGACAGAAGTAGCCTGCTTCCCTAGCAACCTCTTCTACTTCTGGTTCAATCTGTTAGATAGATATTCCCGCTCATAAGACCAAAGTTTGCTCCCTGAAACTGAATCCTTTAAGCCCTGTTCTAAAGTCCAAATCCTCCTCTTGGCTGCAATCTTTCAAAATCCTGAATAGAGAGAGACTTATCTTGCTCCCCCTGCCTCCCACCTCCTAATGTTGTATCTTTGGGTAAATGGTTTACACCACAGGCTTTGTTCAGACTTCTGCAAAATGGATGATGATAAAATGCCTACCTATCTCAGGGGGCTGATGTGAGGATTACATGAGACAATACAGATGAAATGTTTGCCTGGCACATAGTAAGCACTCAGCAAATACTAGATTTAATCAAATGAGTCAGCTTTCAAGAAGGCTCACAATCCTTAGAAACACACCATACATCATCAGAGGCTAGGGTACATATAGGCACCAAAAAGAAATACTATTAAGCAGTTCACCAGATTGTTAAAAATGTTAAATTTAATTGTAACACATATATTAAAATTACGGAAAAACAAATATATGTACTGTTGGAAAACACTCTTGAATTATTAGCTAGTAAAGATGAACACACACATAGCTTACAACCCAGCAATACTACAATCCTACTTCTTGGTATAGGGCTCAGAGCAGACCAGCATTCCATCACCTGGGAGCTTGCTAGACATGCAAATTCTCAGACTCCACCACAGATTTACTGAATCAGAAGCTCGGGGGGTGAGGCCAGGAATCTATTTTAACAAGCTTTCAGGCCAGTCTTATGCAAGCTAAAGTTTGAGAAATGCAGCCCCAGAGTATTCCTGGCACTTATGTCCAGGGGACCCGTACAAGAATGTTCATGGCAGCAAAATTCTGACCACACACATAAGCCTATGAACAAGAAAGTTGAATAAGTAAACTGTATCATATTCAGAGCATGCAATGCCCTAGAGCAATGAAAATGAACAAATTATAGCTATACAATTCAATTGACATAAAGCTGGGCAGAAGCAAATCACAAAAAATGCATTATATGTATACACACATATACACATATATGTATGCATGGTACATTTATACATATTTGCGTGATATATACATTTATATAAACACTTCTACCTATATATGTAACACACACACACACATACACACACATATAGTAAAACTATAAAGCAAAGCAAGGAATAATTACTAGAAAAATAAAAATGGTGGTTACTTCTAGGAGAAGGAAAGGAATGGAAACAGTACTCTAGTGATTTCGAAGACACTGGCAATATTCTATTTCTTAACCTGGCTGGTGGTTATACTGACATGTTTTTGTATATTTTAGTTATTGTTTAAACTGAGCATACATTATTTACATACTCATCCACATGTATAATATTTTACAACAGAAAATATTTTTAAAAGGTTGAACTTCATACATATACAAAATAGAACTGGATGTCAATTTTGCCTTTATTTTTTTAACCTGCATTCAAGTTAATAACAATTTAGGAATACAGGGTCTGACATCAGGCTGCTGGCATTTGGATCCAAGTCCCATCTCTTAATAACTTTAGGTAACTTTGTTTAACCTGTGTGTGCTTTGGTGTCCTCATATGTAAAATGAGTATAATTTTTGCAAATATTTAAGTGAGTTAACACATGTAAAGTACTTAAAACAGTGCCTGGCACACAGCAATTATTCAAAACTGATGTGCTATTACTAGGATAGGATGAAACTAAGTTAAAAGCAACATTTCCTATATCTAATCATCATTAAATCACCAGAATTTGTAAGAACGATGAATCTACCTTCCCTCTGTTTTAGCAGATTCTGTGCTGACATCAATCAACCCTCTCCTCTCTACTGAGTCCTCATCATCATATTAAAAGTATTCAGAGACTGAATAACTTACTCTGGTTCCAGGCTAGTGCCAACACACACACACACACACACACACACACACACACACACACACACACACACACACACACGTTTCCACACCAGGCTTAAAGAATTAAATCACAGAAGAGACAGACCTAGAAGACACCAGAATGATCTGCAGATATTATCTGCATTTAAATACACCACTATCACCCTTTTTAAACACAGCTCCATTGATATAGCCTTAAATAAAGGGAAGACCATGAACTGAATCATGGAATAACTCTGCTTCATTTACAAGGTTCTTAACTATAAATCAATTTGTACATTAAATCAATAGTTATCATATTCTCTCCTAATGTTCTTAGTTATCTGTCAAACAGAAAAGACAGAACTATAAATAAAATTTAAGGCTGTAAACAAACTATATGTAAACAATTATTTTTATGGCAGAAAAACTATATGCAGGGACAAAATACAAGTATATACAAATTATATATCAATAAGCTAAGGCCACACAAATATTGTAAAATAAAGTCCACATGTGTAAGACTATAAATAAATTAGAGCTGCCTTGAAGCAAACAAGTCCTTGGTGGGCCATTACTTCTGGAATTTGATTCCTTAGTGCTCACCATTATAGGTAGAAGCCTCCACCTGGAATCTAGATCTACTCAGCAACCATTGTAACAAAAGCAGAAAAACGGCCCCTAGAAAGAGAGATCTTGAGACAAGTATGCATTCAGCATCCTTCACGGCAACCTCTGAGAGCTTTTAAAAATTTCTACAAACACGAAAGAAGGTCAACTGTACCTAAAGATACACTGAGCAGCCAGAAAAACTGGCAATATGTGGCATTAAAACCCCTCGATTTAACTTATTTTAAATTAAAAATAAATCTGGGTAAGACCTCCTTGAGAAGTGGGTCACTATTAATCTCAGAGAAGGTATTTATAAGTATCACTGAATAAATCGGAATCTGTTAATGCTCAAACCTTCTTTAGACTTCGAGTCAAAGAAACATTTAGTTTTTTGCCTCCATCCTCTTGATAACGAGAGGTTATAACTTACTGAATTCCAAATGTCTTTGGCTTTTGGGCTGAAGCAAAATGCCAAATTACCAGAATTACATAAAAAGATATCTTGAGTAGGAAAACCCACAAAAGGCATTTCCTAGCTTAACACCATAAACATGCAAGCAATCGCAATGAAACAGTCTGTTCTTTTTTTAATGCTCTTTTTTAAAAATAAATTTTCAACTTACCTTCCCAGACATTTCCAGAGTGTCAATGAGTCTTTCCTAATGTTGTGACTATTGAAAAAAAATAAAAAAACCCAAATGCACAGTTTTATTAACTGAATAGAAGATGCCAGACACAAAAGGGAATATTCCATAGTGAACTTCATAAAGTACAGGAATAAGCAAATGATCTATGCTATCAGAAGTCAAGTAAATAATTACCATTGGGGGATTAAATTGGAAGAGGGTATTCCTGGGTGCTGGTATGTTGCGATGTGACTGGTTGCTGATTCAATAGCATGTTCAATTTACAAACATTCAACAGGCTAGCCACTTATATGTGCATTGTCCTGTATGTACTTGATACATTTATTAACTGAAAGTGTGTGTGTGTGTGTGTGTGTGTGTGTGTGTGTGTGAAAATTAATTTTGAATTCCTTGAAATATAATACAGAAGCAGGACATTAGAACCCAGTCTTAGAGATGTTGGTACCAGATAAACTCTATTGAGGGTGGGAGCCAAAGGAGCTGTAAAAGGCTAATATTTTGGCTGCACAAAGCTCACTTTTCATTATTTACTGGACCAGAAAGCTATAAGGAAAGAACTGTAGACTTTGAACTGTTGTGTTATCCAATTAAACAACAAAAGAAAATAAAAAATTAAAGTAGTCACAGTCTCTAGTTTATTAAAGATTTATGTTAAGCAGGAGTGGATTATATCCCTTTAAACTTAATAAAATTAATGGGGTTTTAGTCATTTATTTCAGAGTCACTTAATAGCTCCTCACTCAACTAAATGACATATTGTGAGATTATAGTCCAGCCATGTGTATCCACCCACTCACAGTAGGTCAAGTTACAAACAAAATAGTCCAGGCTTTCTCAACAGCAAACAAATCAGCCTCTGTACTCAGTCACTCCACAAAACATTTACAGGAATCTGTTTGTGGTAGGTCCTTTTGAAATGTGGACATATATATTTTAATAGATGCAAAATAATTTCATTTGTGAGAGAAAAGTTATTCAAACTATTCAAACATGGGAAAGATGCCATTAAACAATAAAACATTTCAAAACATAGTGACAATCCCCTAAATTTATTTTCACACAAAAGAACGTGGAAAACACAGTTAAAAAATGCATAGCCTCAGAGTTTTTATAGGCTCTTAAGAAGTATTTTAAGTTCCACGATTCACACAAAAGAATTCCTTTTTGAGCGCGTATCAGTCTGATTTGTTGATCAAGGAAATTTGAAGAACATTATAAGAATGACTGTGAATCATTTCTGTAAGATTTTCTTCTTTCTTTATGAGAACATATTTAAAAAATAAGTGAAAAATCCTAACCAAACCATTAGATTTTGGCTTCAGGTGCCAAAATTCATTAAAATATTTAAGGCCAAGATTAAAGAGATTGTAACTCAAAGTTAACTACTTTTTTAAAAAAAGTTTACCAACTCCATAGAGAGGAAATGAAATTCCTTTTTAATCCGATATTCATCCTCCGAGTATCACATTAAAGGGTCCTATTGTGGTGGAGGAAGAAAGCTATGTGCTTTGCGGGCAGGTTCACCTCTACCATAACAGATAGAGCTTTACTCTGTATTTTCATAATATTCAAAATGTCTGAGTTCCAGTTTCATCATTTCTAAAACCTATCTCCCAGGGTTACAAGCAATAATTAACCGAGATAACATATTAGTTTCTCGCCCCCGAATTAAAAACATTTCATTTTAAGGTTTAGTACTACCAGACATTGTTTTTTGGAAGGAAAAAAAAAAAAAAAAGATTTGAAGAAGTAGCAGCAACTATCTAAAGTTTCAAAGGTTTTTCCTGGAGTATGTGCTCTTTGGAGTTATATGAATGAACTAATGACAATTACTGAAAGTAAAATAAATCGTCAAGTATCTTGAACTGCATATGTGCATAAAACTGAATGGGCAACCTTTAGAACCATCACTGAAAGCAGTAGTACAAAAAGTTCCATACATAATGCAACAGAAAAAGCTGAATGAACTCAAAATTTATTTTAATAATAAAAGCCATAATTCTCACATTTTTCCAGTAATTTCTAAAATACTAACGGTTCCATATTATGCCGTTAATTAAATTTTACTACTTCCCTTAATCCACTAAAACATATTGAATAATATATCAGAATAAGGGATCTGATAAAATGTTTTAAATTATGATGATGAAGTATTATTTTTAAAAAAAATTAATACAGAAACTAATATTAAGACTAAAATATATAGTTGTATGTCACTACATTATGGTTAGGAAAATTTTGTAATTAACATAAAACCAATACTAAAATTACAATATATAGAACTACATAAGCACATTATTCCCGTGTTTATCAGGGATTGAGCACTCCAAATTATTCATCAAGAATGCCATACTGTATTTATAACAGCACCTTCTTTTAAGTGGCTCAGCCGTTTTAAAAGCATTATACATCTAATTCTTCTAATGCTTCTGGGGGAAAAACCTAAGTTAAAGAGTTTACTTCATCTAGGCAGTGAACCATAATACCCTATACTAAATATTCTTCTGTATCTCAAGTTCCATATGTATCTCAAGTTCTAAGGTCCCCTTTAGGATTGCACTTTCACTATCAAAACAGATGAAAAATTAAATATTTGATCAGCCAAGAGAATGTAAGAAATATCACAATGATTTCACTAACTAGTATAATTTCTCAGGCACAGATAACTTAGCACAGTGTGGTCATTCCATGCTACCTTCCATGCGGCATGAAATCTTTTCTATTATTTAACTATCCATTAATTTAGCCAATCTTCCTTTGGATTCACTTATAGCTCAGCCTGCTATAGGTTGCTCTCAACTCAACTTGAGGATGTTCCAGTGTTAGTTTAGGTCATCTTCATCTTATTTCTACTCTGCTTGATAGCCTGCCTATTCTTCAGTTACAGCTTCTATCTGTGGTCTTTGTCCCAATTTCTCTTCATTCTAAAGTCTTGAAATCCCACTGATTATTCTGGCTGTCCTTCTCTGTAGCTTTTCTAGGTAGCATGACTATGCCAAAAACATTGGCTGGTTTAACAATCATTTTCTTGACCCAGAGCTAGAACTATAATGTTTTATTCCACACAGTAGGGATTCTCAAATCTGACCATACATTACACCTTAACATGTTAAATCAGTTCCTTACTGATGGGCTTTTCAGAGATCAACTAAACCAATCTTTTCTAATTGTAAAAAGTGCTTTAATGCATACCCATACATATGTATAGACAACATGTGTACATCTAGAATACAGACATATCTGCAGAAAAATAGAGAAGGACTTAACTAGGTCAAAGGGTTATATCTTTAAAGCTGACCCACATCACTCTATTCAATGATTTTCATGGAGGATATCTTCTCTCAAAGAAACATAAAAGTATAAAAGTAATAAAATGAGTAATTTGTATTCCTAGTGTTACACTTTGCTTGCTTTAAGCCTAACTAGCCCCTCCTCCCCTCCAAAAAGTTTACTTTGGGTGGTAAATGCAGCACAGCTAATGAAAAAAAAAATTATTTTTAAAAGTCAACCTTATAAAACACGAAGGACTTCTAACCTATCATATGATAAACTACTATTAATAACCCTAAAATCACATCCTACCACTGCATCTTAAAATCTTTGCATTCCAGGTGAAAAATTAAAATCATTCCAAAATTTTGAAAAGGAGTCATATTTGGGATGTTTAAGCAGCCAGATGATCACAGAACTTAAAAGTCCATTAGAGATTAACTAATCGAACCAGGTCCAAGGTTTTACTACTGAGAAAAAGAAGTCATGAGAGTTTATGAGAGTAAACCACAACTGGACCAGGTTAGAACCCCAGAATTCCTGCCCTTGACACTAGCTCTTGACCCTATGTAAGGGCAACTTATTTCCACAGAACAAAGTTATTATACCATAGGTGCCCAAATCACCTTGGATAACGCACACAAAGTTATCAATGAACTATCAATTGTCACTTCATGCCAAACTGAGATAAATGTTGCAGGAGACACATACGTAGATAGTAAGTAGTCCTCAAAATACATGCTGTACACATATACACATAACCCATATATATGGGTTGGGTGCAGTAAGCACAGTTGGAAGCTCAGACAAAGAAGCATACTGAATACTGAAGAGTGTAAAAAGAAATAAAAATTGAATAGTATTTATATGTAACCTGAATTTTCCTTTTAAAATGGTATAACACAAATGGTAATTTTTATGACCAAATCCTTCCAAGTTCCTGTTTAGCTCCTTAATGAACCCTATTCCACCTACTTTGAACCTAGCACTTTATATATGTAGAAGATACAGCTATTACTGAAACATTTATCTGCCAGGTATGAACATGGTTGTCTAATTCAAATTTATCTACATTTAGTTAAAAACACAAGGACCAGGATTTGCTCAGATTAACTGATATAATTTGCTGAAAAATTAATACAAAATTAAGTTTTAGCAGGAAAAAAAAGGAATGTGAGGCCTAATGATTCATTGATACAAATTATGTTCCACTTATACTTCTTAACCCAACTTGAAAATAGTTAGGTTCTAGAAGGTGTACTAATGGCAAATATGAAATGCTCAAATGACAAAATCCAAATTCAAAATCTATCACATTTTTTTAATGGTTGATAAAATTCACCATAAATCTGTTCAGTGCTTAAACTTGATTACTTTTTGTATTTGAGCCAAAAGAACAAATCTGAATAATGTTAACTTGGGCAAAATGAGTGTATACACAAACACTACATTTCTTAATAGCTCTCATTTTCTTTAAAATATCATTCATCTAACTTGAGACAATCCCTTGGAAAGCAGAATGGGGATCTGAGTTACTCAGAATTTTTTTAAAGGTATTTTAAAACAAGATTAACTGTTACTTTAAATCTTGACATTTCCAGATTAATAACCCGAAAGCTTAATGAAGCACAACAGATTTAAGAATTGAAGATTTTTTGTGAAAAAGGAAATTAAGGGCAGTTTGGTGCAATACACTATCACCAAAATAATTTGTTCCAAGAAGGCTTTAGTCTTTACATATAAATAGTATGAACTATCTAAAAAAAAATGTCCTCTTAAAATCTCAGTCCAAACTTTTAGAAGAATTTCAAAGCTGACTTTAACAAAGTATTGAAAGTCTAAAAGTGCACTCTTTAAGTAAATTTTGAACTTGCAATTGAGGTCAACAAATTATGTATATGTATATATATTAAAATATATGTCATCTTTTAAAAATATGCCTATAAAATATTTTAGTATACATAAATTATTTTTCAAAACATACCTAGTATGTTTGCAATGCACCATCTATTAATAATGACTACATGCGATAAGGTAAAGGGGCAAAGATATGCATAACTATGTCCAATAAGTAGAATAAATTGTGCACATCATGTTAATTATCCCTACTTCACAAGAACTTGCAACATAGACATGAAAATCAAATAAACATACATATTTTATATTTAAAATTATTGCATCCCAGATTTTCCACATCCTAAAACACAGCTTTTAATATACATTTCATTTGTTGAATATTAATCTCTTCAAAATTTATACCTAAGTAGATAAAAATCACATATGGTTTATGCATATTTTCTTTCATATGTCCTCATCCAGGGTAAAAAGCAGGACCTATGTGATCAGACTATGAATCTAGAATCTCTATGCACATTAAGGTGATGTCCTTGATGCGTCATATGTGTATTTAAATTACATCAACAGAGTTATGCAATTAAAATGTGAATTAGAAAAACAAACCAGGTTCCTAATCTATTAATTATTGGATAGATAGTAAAATTGATTTTTTCCCTAATGATGAGTCTATTCATGTATTTGAAAGTCACTTGTATAATTTAAAAGGAAAGCCTATCACGACTTTGTGATTTCCTTGATCAGTGAAATTTAATGCTCAAATTCTCCTCTTTTTAATGTCAAGGACAATGCCAATACCTAAGTCAAAATGAGGAAGAAGAGAAGAACTCTTAAAGCTAAATATAATATGTAAAACTGACTAGAATATGTAAATCTAGGTGATAGAATAACAAAACTAATAAGAATCTCTCGAAGTGAGAAAAGGTGTTCAAAGTAAAATAAGATATACTTCTGTTTAAAATTAAAGGCATAAAGTCCTTTGAATATTCAATTATTCTGATAAAATAAGGTTGCCCTGTATCTCCACTAATAACGTATTCAATCTTTTTTCTGCAACTTTAGGCTCTTTGGTTTGACCTGGGAAAAACAAAAAACAAAAAAAAAACAAAACAGACTTTTCAAAGCAGATAACTGCAGAGGGGCCATTTTCACCTTGCAAACATATCTTTGTTGTTCTGGTGTGTAAAGCAGACCATTAGCACAAAGTCATTTCTAATCTCAGTTGTACAATCCACATGGCGCACATAACCCTAAAACTCATGTTGCATAAACTGCTCTGCTTCCACTCCTAATGACCTTGCAAATCATTCAATGTTACTGCATGACTTGCAGCCATGAATTAAAAAGACCGCCAAATGACTTGATGACAAAGTTATAATCTCCCCTTTCCTGAAGGTTTATAAAAGTCGACATAACATCCTCTAGCAGAAACTGAGAAAGAACTTAGAATGGAAAAGATAAATGTAATATCTGATGTTTATAAATGGCGTTTTTAAAAAATACTTAAAGAAAAAAATAAATGACCTACAAAATTCACACCTGACTTCAAGGTAGAAAACTAAAGGAAATGAAATTGCTCCGGCGGTACACACTCAGTCCCATGATATTAATGATCATCAAATGTCTCCTCCTGTCCTAACTTCACTGTACAGTACTCAATTAAAACTTACTTTAAGATCAAAAAGTTAATGAACATACCATCTACTGCTGGACTCACGCTGAGGACATACTATGTTCATATTTTTTAGAAATAAGAATTTTTGATCTATCTCGTATCTCCTTTGTTTAAAAGAGAATGTGATGTCCCCAGGACTCACGACTTTATTTTGCCTTCCCCTTAACTTCAAACACGTGAGATAGCACTTTTTTTTCCTTCTTCCCCTTTGGCCTACCTCTTTAACGAACCGCATTTTAAAAGAAAAAAACAACAATAAATGAAGTGACAAGAGGTGAAAGAATGAGGAGTGTGCGCTCCAAGAATAAAGGGCGGTTTTATAACAGGAGGTACTTTTGTTAGCAAGTGACTGGCAGGTCTCCTCCCCCAAGTTAAAAGAAATTCCATCCACTCCCCAAAACGGCAAAGGCCAAAAATGTCTAGTCTAATAGTTCTGAAACCCCAGAATCAGGAGATGGGCAAGGGGGGCGGACTGGCCGGCGGGGGAAGGGGAGAAAGACCAGCAGGAGACGAAAGAACAAAAGCAGAAACCCAAGAAAGGAGAAAGGAACAACGGGAGCCGGGCGTCCAAAGAGCCAGTGGGAGGGAAAGAGCCGGAAAGTGGGAGAGCACGACCCGGGGGAGGAGAGCATAGAGCAAACGCGGCCAGCTGCCGCTCTACGGCGCACCATGGACAGGGCTCCGCGCGGCCGCGGCCCACACCCCTCGAGGGGACTAAGGGAGAAGGCGCTAAGAGACCACGGGCGCCGGCCTTGTTCCGCCCCTGGTGCCCGCAGCACGCCAGGCCATGACCCATGAAGCCATTGAGGGAGGTGATCTGCACCATCTGTCCCTGCGCTGGGCGCCCCCGGCGCAGCCGCACTTCTGAGCCGCGCCCGCACTTTTAGGAGCTGCCACCGGCTGCCACCCCCAGCCTTGGTTGGTGCGCAATCCCTCCGGCGGATTTCCCGGGAGCCCCTAACCCGCAGTAAAGGGAGACGCGTCCCTTAACTGTAACCGCAACGGGACCCCACTGCCAGTAGGGGTAAACTCAGGACCCCTGCTCGGTCCTTTCCCAGCACCGCGGTCGCGGCCGAGACGCTCGGCGTGTCTTCCCAGGACCTGGCTAGCGGCCGGGGAGGGGCCTCGGGGCATCATCCGAACAAATGCTGCGGGAAAGTTAGGTGGTCAGCCGGGCTGGGGAAAAGCGGCGTGGGGAGGCAAGAGAGCTTGCGACCTGCCTGGAGCAGGTGCTTTCTGCTGCGGGGAGTCTACTAAAACTGATTCCATGAAAGGCTAGCTGACAATCTCCCGAAGGCGTGAAAAGTGCGGAGGCTCCTAGAGAAAGCGCCCCCAGGGCGCACGCAGCGCAGAAGCAGCCGGACCAAGGAAGGGGAATAATAGCCGACTAACGGAACTTTTCCTCTCCCGGCGGGATAAGGGCGTGGGAGCTAGGTGCTGAGGCACCGATCCGCATAGACTCCTAGAGGCAAAGGGTGAGCTCTTCTTTCACAGTGGGACCGACACTGCAAATTGTGAGGGCAGGAGAACAGGAACAGGAGGCAACTCTGGGCTGGGGTAAAGACAATAGGACAGTAGAGCCCTCGGGTACTGGGAGGTGAGCGGGTGCCAGGGTGGGGTGGGGTAGAGGCAAGTCCCGTAACTAAGACACCAGACTGAGAATTGCTACTGCAAAAATAAACAACGAAAAAAAATTGGAACAAAGTGCAAGGAGAAGGGAGAGGTTTGTAAAAAACTGAAAACCGGGATGTTATCCTTCTTACTTCACCCTTCTGCTGCCTAGAGACACCTCGCGTGAGCTCTCCCTACCCCGAAGGAGGTACAGAGGGGGCCCGCGACCGGCCTCTTCGGGACTCGCTAAGAGAGGCATGGGAGACCAGCCAGCAGCTGCAGCCCTGCCGCTGCGCCCGGCCCAAACCTCGTGTCTGCGCAGCTCACCGCCGCGCGGTGCGGCACCTCCCTCCGGGGTGCGCAGCCCGGCCCCGCAGCGGCGCGGGGAACAAAGGGACCCAGCGCCGCCCGCCCCACCCCACCCGTCCCGCTGCCCGGCCCGCGGGGACATCCGCGTACCTGAAGCAAGGCCGCCAGCAGCGGCAGCAGGGTCCGCGGCGCTCCCACTATCCGGCACATGGAGGCGGAGAGGGGCCGAGCGAGGAGCCGGAGGCGGCGGCAGCGGCGGCAGCAGCGGCAGCACCAACAGCGGCGCGGAGAGACGGCCCCAGGCAGTTTCAACCCCCTTCCTTTCCCCTCCCCACCCACCCCCTTCTCTGCTGCTCTCCTCTCCCCGCCAATGGAGAGAGAGCTGATGACAAATAGCGGGACGCTGAGTCTGCGGAGTCGCACCAGGAGTAATAAAACAGACCAAGAGATCAAGGGGCCGGGGAGGAGGCGGGGGAGAAGGCGTGCGTGCGTGTGTGTGTGTGTGTGTGTGAGTGTGTGTGTGTGCGCGCGCGCGTATGTGTAGGCGGCCGCGGTGGCAGCACAGGAGGTTCTGCTCTGGCCCAAAGCGCAGCAGAAGCCGGGAGAAATGCAGGCGGCAGCGGGGATCTTGGCCCGTGTAGGATGCGAAGGTGGAAGTGGAGCGGCTGGTGCTCCACTGGAGCTTCGCAACGCGAGGTTTCGGGCTCGAGGTTTTGCTTCCTCTGGGTCCCCTCTCCAGGGCCGCTCGCCACAACGAAGACGCCAGGGAGAGCGCCGCGGGGAGGGCGCTCCGTGTCTTGCGCGCTGCGCCCACAAAGGACAGCAGTCCTGCCGCCCGGCGTCTCCGCTGCGTGGGGGCTGAGGGAGCTTCTTTGCTCCCCTTTCCGGTCCCCGGGCGAGTTGCAGACTGTTCTCTGGCCTCGGCAGCGCGGGGGTGAAGCCGGGGGTCGGCGTGGCCGCTACTGCCGCGGTTCTGTCCCGCGAAGCTGCTGCCGCGGCTAAACCAGCTGCCTGCGCGCCCGCACCCGCCCGCAGGTTCTCGCCCTGCGCTGCTCACTGCGCGCGCCGCCCCACCTCGCGCTGCCGCCGCCCGCGCACCCCACTCGGCCTCTGCGAGCCACTGCCACGGCCGCCGCCGCTCTCCCCGCGCTCGCCGCACGCGCTGCCCGGCTGCGCGGCCCGCTCCCCTCTCCTATCCCCTCCCGCTGCTGCGCCGCCGCCCGCCCCCCTCGCCCGCCTCCCTCCTTCGCGGTGCCTCCCCGCCCGCATGGTGGCCAATCGGAGGCGACTAAGCTGCGGTGGTAACCGGCCGGATCCACGGCAGCCGCCCGCCCCTGCCCTGCCTAAGCGCCCCGTTTTTGCTGCAGCCCACGGGGGGTCGCCGGAGGGAAACCTAGGGTTCGCAGAGCACCGCTCGGGCAGGTGGAGGGGCTGCGGGAAATAAAATAACTTGCGCATAAACTTGATTGGTGGCAGGTTTCTCTTTGGACCATGATGGGGATTCGGAGATTAGGAATCGGGAGGAATACCTCCTTGGTAGCCGAACGCACACTTCTGTGTTTTGTCGTTTTTTTCGAGATAGATTATTTTTCTAGGCCAGGGCAGACACAGCAAACTAGCGACGCAGGCAAAGCCTATCCTGGCCATTGTTGTCTGAGGCGCTTGCCTCCAGCCACCTGCGGGCCGACAGGACGGAGGCCGCGGCTCCTCCTCTCCAGTGCTGGTTCCTCTCCCATCTTTGCGGATGTACCGGAACGGCCCAAGTTTGTGTACTTGTTTTGTTTTCTTTTGTTCCCTCTGGGAGTTTGATAATGCCTGTTATTTTATTTGAAGTCTCCGTTTTATATTTCTACTCAGTAGTGGTACAGTTCACATTTTTTAAAAAACAATTTCAGGGACTTGACCTCCACCCCATACCCCACATCCTCCCCCACCCCCCGCAACAGTAACAACAACAGCGAAAAAAGAAAAGGAAAAGAAGGCGGAAAGCAGCCTAAAAGCCAGAACTGGGCGTGAAAATAGGATTATCTGAAAGATAAAATGACTGATGCAGAGTTCGCACCAGTAAAGGATTTAATTCCTTCTTTTAAGGCATGAACTTGGAGTGGAACAAAAAGTGAGA
The DNA here is from genome assembly GCA_003508835.1 of Eonycteris spelaea. NCBI lineage: Eukaryota > Metazoa > Chordata > Mammalia > Chiroptera > Pteropodidae > Eonycteris > Eonycteris spelaea. The sequence goes on from PUFA01000003.1 coordinate 4,304,751, forward strand.
GACTTTACAAGTTTGGGTCACAAGCATTTGTGGAATGGAGGGAGAGGTGAGGAGCAATTAATTTTTTCCAGAACCTTTCTTTTCTCAGGTTTTACAAATAGATAAAAATATCGGTTTTATCTAAGCGTTTCAACACTCTGGAGGTTATCAAACGCCTTTTCGATTAGTGAATATGACCTTTCCACTTTGTGTGACTAAGTTTCAAGATCATTTAAGAACTTGATGAATCTCTAAAAATCAAGCACTAAATTCTTTGACATAAATGATGCAGCTTTTAATAATGTACTATTTCTAGTTATAGGGACGCTTATTCAATTTTAATTAAAATGATATTGTAGGCCATTTCCTAATGAAACTCAAAAATATTTCCTGGCTTTTTTCTCAAAAGAATAAGGAAAGTCGTGTTAATTAAATTTAAAGACCAAAGGCTAGGCTTGTTTGTTTTTTACCCCCCCCACTCTTCTTTGCTAGATATTAATGTCACACTGTTGCTAATCTGCATAAATGTTCTCCTTGCAATAGAGTATTTATAAGTTCCATTTTCAAGACGTCATGCATAATAGTAAAATATTCAGTAGCAATATGGGGATATAGTTTGTTGTACTCCAAAGTGGGATTTATAGATCTTATCTCCATGCTTAAGAGTTAAACTGTGATCCTGGACCTGAGGCCTTACCATCCTCAGCACTCCCAGCATTAGTCATTGATGTTCATTTCATTGTCATTGTGATTAAACATTTAAACATCATTCCCCTAATAAATTAAACTCATTATAACTTCAAAATCTGCTTTAGAATGCTTGTTATTCAACTAATTCTCTGATTCCAGTAATTTTTGATCATACAGATAAGCACTTGCTCTGTTTGTTTGTTTGTTTGTTTGCTTTGTCCAACTTACATGCCTCTCACTCTTCAGTGGGTGTAAATTGCTTTGGAATCTTGCCTGGGTTTAACCTGATCACATGGTCAGTCAAATTTTGCTAATCAACCCTTTATCAGAGGAAGAAGTAGCCTAGTCTAAAATCATGTTATTGGAGACTGTGCATTCATTTGATGTTAATAAAAGTAGATTTAGTGTTGACTTTGGCACCTAACACAACTTTACTTCCATTGCACCATACTTAAGACAATCTAATGCTGCCATTCATTTCTCCAGGCAAAAGGGGAGCAAACTCAGATTTTCAGCCTCTACTTAAACATTGCCAATCTGAAGACTAATTTTCCATCAGCCTGCAGAAGTCCAGGGCTGTTAGGGACTTGGCAGTGACCAAGAGAAACAATCAGGTAGGTAGTGGAGGAAGAGAGGGGAAGACAAGAAAAATGGTAATAACAAAAACTAAGGCTAGGCTCATATACCTAAAATCAGCCTAATTCCTTATTTCTGACCCAGGGGCTGCTGTTGATTTACTATGTGCACCAAATATTGTGGAAAGACAGAATAGATGATGTCTCCTGCACATATAGCCAGTTTTCATAGGTATGTGACACTAACATGATTCATTTTCACACATTCATTTCAAAGTAAATCATAATACTTTGTTCTGGTGTGTTTTCTCAACAGGGTGCTAAATGTACAACTACATCATCTGTATAAAAGGGTCCTCACTTTGGAAACCAAAGCCAAATAGTAATAGTCTATCTGTAGCAGCACTCCTTCACACACACGCACACACACACACATGCACATGCACACTTACATGCACACGTATGTCCCCCAAAGCAGGAACCACACTTGTATCTACTTCTGACACCCAGCTAAGAGTTCTTTCCAAGTATTGAATGAAGACCCTCTTCCATATGCCCTCCTTCTTTCCTAACCTCCAAGACAAGCTAGGATTGTCCCTTCTCCCTTAGAAAGTATCCTTCATTTTGCAAGTTTACCCAATCAGCATTAATGCATTAAAGCTGATAGTCCCTGGGTAATACATGTTTTACAGAGTTATAAAATTTTCTAAATGAAACTTAAACACAGTCTATGAGACCATCCTCATTTTACAGGAACACAGGCTTAATGAGGTGCACAAGGCTATCAGCTGATAAGTAGGGACCCTCGATGGGACACAGGCTCTCTACCTAGACTCTGACCTCGTCTCTTTACGTGATTCTAGGAAGTCCACGTTAACTTTAGAAAATTCAGCTACAGTTGACAGTTGAACAATACAAGTTTGAACTGCACAGGTCCATTTACACATGGATTTTTTTTCAAAAATAGTCCTTCATGTCTAAGGTTTTTATATATGTGAATTCAACCAAATGCAAATAGGAAATAGTATTTTCACGTTACAAATGGCAATTTCTCAATCATGGATTCCCTACCAGATCAAAAATACTGTATTGGATCTGTGGTTGATTGAATCTCAGATACAAAAGACTAACTGTAGAGTCAAGGCCAACTATATATGGAATGAGAGGGAGGTTTAGGAGAAAGAAAAAGAAAATTCAATGACATTGAGGATTTTTCCACTATTTCACGTATTTTGTTCTTCAGAGTATAGTAGCCCCCCATTATCTGTTGTGGACATGTTCCAAGACCCCCAGTGGATGCCGGAAATCTTGAACAGTACCAAACCCTATGTATATTATGTTTTCTCCTATACATGCATACCTGTGATAAAGTATAGTTTATAAATTAGGCACAGCAAGAGAGTAACAAGCAATAACTAATTATAAAATAGAATACTTATAACAATATACTATAATAAAAGTTATGTGAATGTGGACTTTTTCTCCTCTCTCTCTCTCTGCTAACCAGTCTGATAACCCATCTCGCTACTAAGTGACTAATTGGTGGGGAGCCTATACAGCATGGATACACTTGACAAAGAAATGAGTCACATCCCAAGCGGAATAAAGCTGGATGGCTTAAGTGTTCATTGTGCTACTCAGAACAGGTCACAATTTAAAACTTACAAATCGTTAATTTCTGGAATTTCCCACAATATTTTTGGACCGTGGTTGACCACGAGTAGCTGAAACTGCAGAAAGTGAAACCACAGATAAGGGGGAATTTCTAGATGTGAAAGATTGGAGACAAAACTGCTCTTCTTTCTGCTGGTCTCAGTGCTCATGTACCTTTCTCAGTGTGATCATCTCACCATATTTAGTATGACTCCAGCATTTCAAGATCCATATCTTTGGTACAACCTGGCTGTAAAGCATAAGCCAGCCATTCATCTGGAACTCAACCAGAGAAGCCATGATTTGTTCAATGCTAAAAGAAAAACCTGGCTTTTATTATTATGTTTTTAATCTACTTTATTTGGAGATATTATTTACCTTTTTCCTTTCTCTTTTAGTATTTGAATATCAAACAATGTTTTCATGAGAAATATAACCAAGTGAGTAACTTGAAGTACATATGGTCAAGTAAAAATCAAGAGTGAGTTTCTAAATATTTCTAATGCCCTTTTTTTTTGTATCTTCAAAATGTCGAAAAAATATACCAGTATTTCTTAAGAAAGCCTGTTATGAACACAGCGGAGCATATTGGAGACTTAGCATTTGATTTGTATCTGTATTAAATATGCTTATTTTCATTGAGGATTTGGACCAGTTACCCAAGAATCTTAGTGAATGCTTCTCTCACCTCCTCCAGTTCATCTGCAATTAAAAAAATAAAAAATTATCTATGGCCATGCCATCCTGAATGTGCCTGATCTTGTCTGATCTCAGAAGCTAAGCAGGGTTGGGCTTGGTTAATACTTGGATGGGAGACCACCTAGGAATACCAGGTGCTGTTGTGTAGGCATTAAAATATAATAACAAATAAATAAAATCAAGGCTTTTAATTAGAGTTCTATTTGGGAGGCTCAAATTTTATAGACCAATACAAAATTACTAATGTAAAAATAGCTGAGTAAATAATCGATAGGCTAAAAAGTAATAAAACTTTGGTGGCTATATAAGATGCAAAATAAAAAAATCTGAGAATATAAAAGTATAGGAAAAATATTGTCAATATTAACATATTGCTTTTTTTAAGTCATCTCATAAGTTGATGATAGTAAGACCAGGACTAAAACTCATTTTACTTAGAACCTATCTCCTGTGAACCTAGCTTTTGTCATTTCTTGAACCATTTTTTGCCTGTGTTCCCCGAGTCTGGTTTTCATAGTTGATTTCATGAGTCTGCTCAAAGATCATCTGTATCTGAAAAAATAATATTTTCATGATATTTAAGAAATCTACCTTCTGCACCAGAAGCATGGGTATTTATGGGGTAGCAGCAGCACTTTGGATTACTTAAAAGTCAGAAGGCCTATTTCTCAAGATAAATGTATCTTCAGGAAATAAATTACACTGAAGAATTTGGTAACATTTAGTTGTGCCAAACTTTTGCCCCCGTGGCCTTTTAAAAGCAAATATCTGCCTTCTGGAAAGTATTGAAATACAGCTGTCAGTGTTTAGAGGATAGTAAAACATACTTAGTATCTGAACTTATACTAGCTGTGCCCTTTCGTCCAGTGAATAGTGAGGCAGTTGGTAAAGAATATCTTAGGCTCAGGACACCAGCATTCTCTTCCCAGGACTATGGCCGGCTGAATAATCTTAAATACGCCACTTAATTTTTACATGTTTTCTCATCTGTAGAATAGAAATAATTCCACTTTTCTCACAGAAATACTGAGATGACTAAGAAAAGAATGTTGGTAAAGCCTATTTAGTTCCTTCAAGGGAAATTCTAGATAAATACGTTGAATTCTTTAAGGCTGTCTGGAACAGAAGAGGAATGATTATTTGGTTCCTAAAGTTGAGTCATATTTTAATGATGTGGCAAAACCTAAAAGCCACCAAGTGCTTATTAAATCTTTGTCCTTTTTTTTAGTTATCCACAAAATTTGAAAACACATATTTGTCTTTCCATTACAAAGGCAACACATGTTTATGCATGAATATTTCGTAAAATGCTATTCAGTTAAATAATCACTGTAAGTACTATATAATCATTCATATGTGATTCCTTATAGTGTAGTACTATCTGGGAAGATACAGTCTGAGTTTTCCTTTTAAACAGTGAATGTAAAAAATCAACAATAATTCCATTTATTACAAAATTTATAATACATGTCACTGTGATCCATTCTTTACATAGCTCAAAGGAGCTGAGTGATTATCACAAATAAGCATTATCTTTCTGGGGGGTCTATTATTTTGAGTCATCCTTGAGAACGATTTTTTAAAAACGTGTTTGCAGGAGAAGGAATATTCTCACTTCTAAAGTTGTTGTGACAGCCAATACTAAACATGTATTTGCATTCAAAAGCTAATTTATCCAAGCCATATGAAATTTCAAACTCTTTGATGTTCTAGGACATATGATGTCTCCAGGTGAGGTACAAGTACTTTAAAGAGTCTGGTCATCAAGACAGTGAGGGAAAGGACAAGCAGCGGAGGGACAAATGAACACAACTAGACGTCAGAAGGAGGGAAGGACTAAAGCACCTGAGGTTTGTTTTCTCTAATGAGAGAGGGGCTAATGATGTACACAGAATGCAGACTATGACCAAACTACAAGATAGGGGCAAGGCCATAATCTTAGCAAATTGCTCAATAAATACTTGTTCAGTTTTAGGAGTGAGAAGTGCCAGGAATAAAAAAGGGGGACCTGGAATTTGGACAAGAGCATAGGTACAGCCTTTCAGCATCCAGGGACAGATAGGAAGATCCACACAACAGGGCAACCGATAAGTAAGAGTCCCTGCAGGGCAGCTAAGTCTGTCCTCTCCCAGATATATGTGCACATCTCTTAAGAAGTGCAAGTCATCTCTGACAGAAAGTTTTACTCTGAGATGCTTGCTGGTGGAGTTGTGTGCTGCTGTTCTCAGTCCTCAAATCGTTACCTCAACAAATATTAAAAACTATTTATACTTTTAAAATCATCTTCTTATTTTTGTGAAGGTGGAAATAATGTAAAATGACTATTTGTAATTCATAGCCTCTTTTTTAGTCAAAAACAAGTGCTAGCGATATGTTAATGCGATGTCTAAGCTTTAGCTGAAGAAGATGTATGTTGACATCTTTATTTTATTTTTATTTTCTAGAACCTGAGATTTTTTGGTGGTATAGAACTTCACAGATTATTAATTTTCTTATCTCTGTCATTTTCCCCCACCCCGCCCCTTTGTTCTTTCTCTTAAATAAATGTTTTGGGAGATTTCTTTAGCTTTATCTTCCAGCCTTTCTGTTGAAAATTTGGTCATATTTTTGATTTCCAAGAGCTTTTGGTAGTTTCTATGTTTTATAGAAACATGTTCTTGTTTCATGAATGTGAGAGCTTCTTTTATCTCTTTATATATTGTTTAAAGTTTTCTTCCTCTCCTGACATCAGTTGGTTTCCTCTCTGTTGCTTTTCTTGCAGAGTTATTTAGTACGAACTTCAGAATCTCGCTTAATCCTCCCAGTTTTCAATAAACCATCCTATCCAGCCTCAGCTTTGTTTAGGCCAAGTGAGTTCCGAGCTTGTCGCTAAGACTCTTTTAAGAACCTTTTTCTCAGGATGCGTTCTAACCCCTTGTCCTCTCACACTCGCATGAACCCGGTTGTTACTCCCTGGCTTATACCAGATGCCTCCTGGGACTGGTTTCTGCACTGTAGAAGTTTTCAAAGAACACTGCACTCTGTGGGTGCCTTAACCTGACATATCTCTATCCAGATTTAATCGTGACTTTTTCCTTGACAAAGAAAGAAAGAGCCCTAGGTGATTTTTTGGAGGCTGGATGACTACTGACAGTTTTTCCCTATCAGAGTGGGTCATCTACCCCTTCCCAAGAGTGAGATGCTCATCAGTTTTAACTCAGGCCCATGCCCCTGGGGGCAGTTCAGGGTTTCCATTGTAACTCAGCCCTTCCTGAAGTTAATGAAAACTCCCTGCTCCCATTTTCCATGTTCTATGAGAAACAGTGTCCCCTCTACAAGTTATCTAGTTCCAAATCATTGTTTTAGCCCCTAGCGTTTTTAGGGGTTTTTTGTTGTTGTTGTTGTTGTTTTTTAAAAAGAACCTAAATGCTCTATTCTCAACATAATAAGTTATAAAAAAAACATTTTGAAACAAACCATGGAGATGTATTCACCCTGTGTTCATTTGCATTCACACTAGCTGAAACAATCCAGAATGAAGTACTTTTCCATATAATATGGATAAATTCATATTTCCAACAAATAATAATGAAATCAGATTTACAATATTGGTAATCTAAACCTGAAATCTGGAGCAGATGAGATAGAAACACCTCAGTAACAAAGACATTTAGTATAATTATCGTTACCATCTCTTTTCTGATGTTGTTGTACTGTTAGTGCGTGCTAAACTGTCTTAGGAAATACAGCTATCATCGGGGGCAATGTACCCTATTAATGTATGTGAACCAATAGGTGACTTCACTGGCCGTTGCCCCAAATATTGTGACAAGTTCTTGGTGGGAGAGTTCATTAATACCTTACCCACTAACAGTCCTGCTGTTGAAAAATTGCTGATTGAATCTTTAATTACTCTTCATTTTCACTTAGTATGTCTTCTATTATTCATTTGAAGTCTTACGAGGTTGAATTTCATCATCTTATTATTCAACAATGTGTCATCTCTTCACCTTATAAGAATAGAGATTTTATACACGTAATAATTTCAAGCTTAGAGTTAAAAAGAGATATTACTATCCATTTAACAGATGCATAGACATCATTCACTCTTTCACCAAAAGAATCAGTTCTAAGAAATGTATCTCTCTGCTTAGAATATCTAGCTTACCTTTCAGTAAAATTGAGTAGGTTACCACTTGCTAAACAACAAATTTACTAACATGCAGGTGGAAAACAAAACACCTCTTTTTAATTGTAAAGGAAATACTCTTAAAAGATGATGGCTTTTTAAAAGATTATGTCCAAATTGGAGACTTATCTGAGAGTGAGAACAAAATACAAGACCAATGCCCCAATTTTTTTCCATTTACCCGTAGCTCTACGGACGACGGGCAGACTTTTAAATCAGCTCTGTACAGACTGTAGAGTTTATGGGAAAAGAAACAATGGGGCAACTGACAGGCTGGTGGGATAGAGAATGATGATGAGCTGGAGCAGGGCCCTTAAAGGATTCAATGAGATTTTTATATTGAATGTGTCTGGCAAAAGCTAGCGATGAATAGATGATGAGCTCATACAGCTCCTGCCTTAAGGAAAGCAGATGCCTTAGATATGAATAAGCAGGAAAGTCTTCAGTTTGGTCAGCAGAGTCTAGAAAGGTTAATCCAAGACCCTGGCTAAAGTCTTTAAGATGTTCCCCTGTAGAACGTGTTTTGTTTTGTTTTTTTCTTTCTTTCTTGATTTTTGTTTGTTTGTTTGTTTTTAAGAATCACAAAATTAACCCAGTTGCTTGCATGTGGTACACTTTAAGAAATCCCTTTGGATTCCTCTATCAATTCTTTAGTTCAGGTTCTGGATAACATGTCCCATAATCAATACAGCAAAATCGCATTATCAAAGTTAAAGTAAAAAATGTATTTTCTATTTTCAGTTTTCCAAAATTATTGTTGTTTTTTTAAAAAAAAGTTTGCATTTAAAAAATCTTTATTCTCTCTGACAGCGGTCCGCAACCTTTTTGGTCACCATGGACCAGTGGTCATATGAGATGCCTGATGATCTGAGGTAGAGCTGAGGTGGTGATTCCAGCTCTGGGGAGCAGCCACAAATACAGATGAAGCTTCACTTGCTGCCTGCCACTCACCTCCAGCTGTGTGGCCTGGTCCCTCACAGGCTGCTGCCTGGAGGTTGGAGACCCTAGCTCTAAGAGTGAAAAATAGGTGTGGTCCTCCAAAATGCTGCATTTATGTTAAACAACCAATATCATAATCAATATTTTTTCAGAAGTCAAATTCTTAAATCTTTAGGCAAAATTTGAACATAAAAACATTTACATCCTTATTTATCATCTTCCCAACTTCTATTTTCACTTAAAGATATTTGCTTTTGACCAGTCTTTTTCACTAAGCATTTCTCCAAAACTCATAGGTGAATAGTTTCTTAGCTCTTTCTGACTGATGCTTTATTTAAAGATCTGTATTTATTCTGAGTCAATTTACAATACCTTAAAAACAATCAAGAAAAAGAAAGTAGGGAGGGAATAAGTGGAGAGGAAAGAACAAAAAAACCACTCAGTTATCCACATGTTGAATTTTTCTATGCTTTGTTTAAATGTTAATCCTAAAAGGGGTATGGTGTGACCTGTTTTTTGAACCAGCCATTAGGAGGTGCTCACAGTTTAGAACAAACCTTTAAAGCTACTTATCATCTAGTTTTTATGTTTTGTAGAACTTATCTTTAATTTTAGAAATTTTACTTCGCTGGAACTTAAAACTTGTAAAAATTGTCAAGCTGACAGCTCTAAAAACTGAAGTCATCCAATTAGTCCAAAAAAAACACAAAGGTTTCTGTGGCATCTATCACCATGGAACACCAGTAGGCTCACAGACAAACACATCAGGTTAAAAGGAAAACATATCGGAGAAGAACAACTTCTCAGATACTTTGCCTTCACAGAGACATAATCGATGATAATTGGTATAAGGCAGTGGTCTTCAGGAAGTTTTCCCAAGGTTATATCTAATTTTGTAAAATAGAAGGTTATATTTGTATCTGGAATGTTTCTCCTGGGTAGAGTCTACTTTCATAAACTCCTTTCACAGCCGTTTATTATGGACACCATTCAGAATGTTAACTATCCATTCTGTTTCTGCCATTATTGCTTTTTTATCTTCCATAACAGACCCACATGGGCTACTTGACAAGTGTTTGGCACAAATATGATCATGCATGGAACAAAGAAGACTAAAGGACAAGTAAGGCTACCAGGAATGCTAGAATACTGTGCATAAATTACTTAACTGATTTAACAATGGATTCAATGATCTCGTGTCAATTACCAAGTTAAGTGTGACAATCAAACACTGAAACCAAATATTTTTTTTTAATTTCTGCATTGAAGGAATTCAATGCACAAAATTTAAAAATTGTACAACTGATAAATACAGCTAATTAAAAAATATTGTTTCTTGGAGTTACCTTCTGGCCAATAGTAACATTTATTTTACTTTTTCATATCTTTAGCACCTAACTCAAAACCCAGGTATTTTTAGCCTGCACTGCATTATATAGATCATGACACCTACTGGCAGCGTAGGCTTTTGCACCCTAGTTCCATAAGACACTGAAGCCCCTGGTTCACCCAAGGTAATTTCGAATTTATGCTCATAATATGAGTCGGCATTAAACTTTACTGGAAAAAAATTACATCTTGAAGCATGACTATAAGTTCAGATAAGCTAAATTAAGCTGTGCTAACAGATTCCCTAAATCTCAAGTGGCTTAAATTAACAAAGGTTTAATTCTTGCACATAGTACATGTCTGTTGCAGATTTTTAGTGATGAAAAGTGCAAAGTGAAGATTCAATTTCACATCCAACCCCTTCATTAAATCCTAGACTAATGTCCCAAGTATATTCTATTGATTCTATTCTATTTTTCTATCCATTGATCAGGGTCTTTCTGTATTTGCATCAGCTCCATGCTACTTAAATTGTTACAGCTTTATAATACATTTATTATATCAGAATATTTACCTCTTCTTATTTTTTTAAAATCTTTGTTATTCTCACCTGATATTTCTTCCAGAAAAGTTTGTATTATTTTGTTAAATTACTCCAAATCACATTTAATTTTTATTGAGTAGCATCGACTAGCAATTAATTTGATAAGAAATATCTGTAAAATATTGTTTTCTCTTGAAAGTCCATTACATCTATTGAAAATATTTATAATGTTCTTCATATGTTAAATGGTGTTTATTATAATAAATATTTGAGATTTTATTTCTGTTGCAACAGTGAGATTCTTTATATAATTTTATTTCCACATTTGTTATTAACTGCGTATGAACATGCTATTGTTTTTAATTTTCTCTTGTAATAAATTAAAAATAATAATTGTATACTTTTTCCATGAGATGTCATTTTGGATTTTGTTTAGATGAATCACTGTTCTTTGTGTCTTGCATTTAAATCTCTTAGTTCTGGATCATGTCTTTTAGCATTGACTAAAGCCTTCTAATAAGGATGTTAGATAACATTTTTCCCCTACATTTAATTCCAGTCTTCTTTGGCTTTAAACATTAGAAAGGTACGATAATGACTATTTTTAAGTCATGTTTATGGCTTATTATTTGCTAATAGTGTTTTCAATAATTATTACTGTTGAATTATTTCAGTACCTTATTCAAAATTATGATGATGATTTTCTTAATTGACCTAATAATTTAATATTATAATAAATTACATAATATTGACTCTGCATTTCTGAAATAAGTTCTACTTGATGACTTTTTAGGTAGTGTCAAGGTCTTGTTCTAAGATTTATTTAGGACTTTAAAATTTTATATTCATTGGAGATATGTGGACTTTTTTCTTCTATTGATATTCTCATCAGAATTTGATATTTTATTTCTAAAAATACTATTATATTGTATTTATCACTTATAATTTTATTTGATATTAGCTAATAATGTTGTTAGACATTTGCTTTTATTCTAGTTGTTAAATATTTGGAAATATTCCTTTTTTTTTTAATTTTCTATTAATTTTGTTACCTAATCCCGTCTTTATATTATTTTAGTTTATTTTTTATTTTAATTTTTTAAAATAATTTTTTATTTCCAATTACAGTTGGCATACAATGTTATATTAGTTTTAGGTGTAGAACATGGTGATTAGACATTTATATATCTTATTAATCTAGTACCCATTTGACACCACACATAGTTATTAAAATATTATTGACTATATTCTGTATGCTACACTTTACATCCCCATGACTATTTTGTGTAAATACTAATTTGCACTTCTTATTCCCTTCCCCTTTTTCCACCCTCCCCCATCATCCTCCCATCTGGCAACCATCAAAATGTTCTCTGTATCTATGAGTTTCTTTCTGTTTTGTTTGTTTATTATTTTCTTTAGATTCCACAGGTAAGTGAAATCATATGACATTTGTCTTTTTTTGTCTGATTTGCTCTACTCAGCATAATATCCTCTAGGTCCATTCTTGTTATTGCAAATTGCAAGATTTTCATTCTTTTTAATGGTTGAGTAATATTCTATTGTATATATGTACCACCTCTTCTTTATCCATTCATCTATTGATGTATACCCAGGTTGCCACCATATCTTGGCCATTGTAAATAATGCTGCAATGAACATATGGATTCACGTATCCCTCCAAAGTAGTTTTTTGGATTTCATCAAATAAATACCCAGAAGCGTCTCTTGTTATAGCCATTGTTTTAAAGTCTATTTTGTCTGGTATAAGTATTGCTATCCTGGCTTTTGTTTGTTTGTTTCCATTTTCATGAAATATCTTTTCTGCCTTTTACTTTCAGCCTTTGTGTGTGTCTTTTGATCTGAAGTGACTATCTTGAAGGCAGCATGTGTAAGAATTTTTTTCTATCATGCTTCAGCCACCTTATGTTTTGATTGGAGCATTTAATCCATTTACATTTAAAGTAATTGTTCATAAATAGTAGTTATTGCCATTTTGTTATTGTATTTTTTATCTTTTTTTTTTTCTTCTTAAAGAAATTTCTACAACATTTCCTGTAATACTGGCTTGATGGTGATGAACTCCTTTAGCTTTTTCTTGTCTTGGAAGCTCTTTATCTGTCCTTCAAATCTAAATGATAGCTTTTCTGAGTAGAATCATCTTGGTTGTAGGTCCTTGCTTTTCACCACTTTGAATATTTCACGCTAGTTTCTCTGGCCTGCAATGTTTCTTTTATCTGGCAGTCTTATGGGAGTTCCCTTGTAGGTAACTAATTGCTTTTCTCTTGCTGCTTTTAAGAATTTCTTTGTCTTTTATGATGTGTCTTGGTGTGAGCCTGTTTTGGTTCATCTTCTTTGGGACTCGGCACTTCCTGAGCTTGCATGTCTATTTCCTTCACCAGGGTAGGGAAGTTACCCATCATTATATCTTCAGATAGGTTTTCTATTCCTTGTTATATTTCTTCTCCTTCTTGTATCCCTTTGATGGGAATATTGGTATGCTAGATGTTGTCTTAGAGGTCGCTTAAACTGTTGTCATTATTTTGGATTCTTTTTTTTTGTTGCTGTTCTGATTGGGTGTTTTATGTTGCTGTATCTTCTAAATCATTGATTCGATCCTCTGCTTCACAAAATCTACATAATACATTCCCTACAATGTATTCTTCACTTCAGTCATTATATTCTTCATTTCTGACTGGTTCTTTTTATGTTTTCTATCTCTTTGTTAAAGTTCTCACTGAGATCATCTACTCTTTTCCCAAGTTCATTGAACATCCTTATCACCAGTGTTTCAAACTCTTCATCTGGCAGATTGCTTGTCTCTATTTCTTTTAGTTCTTTTTCTGGAGCTTTGTCCTTTTCTTTCATTTGGGACATTTTTGTTCGTCTCCCCATTTTGGCTGTTTCCCTGTGTTTATTTCTATGTATTAGATAGGGCTGCTGTGTGAGCTTCAGGCTGATTGGTTGTGAGAACTGGCCAGTGAGGGGCTGGTCTTATGGAGCAGGATTGGCTTTGGCAGGGCTCTAGTGCCTGCACAATCTTCCCTTTGAGTGTGTTGTTGTCTGCAGCCCCAGTATGAAGCTGGCCACCAGGAGTGCCTGGTTGGAGGGGGCCTCCTGGGAGGGGCCCTGTCACAGGCCAAGTTCAGACACTGCCTGTGCCTTGCTCAAGGCCACCTGGCAAGAGTTACCAAGCAATCCACAGGTGGCTGCCACCCACTCTGGTCTTGGAGGTGCCTCAAGAAGCCAAACCATGAACTGGGGCCAACTGCCACCAGTTCTGGGCTTGAAGCTGTTCACAAGAGGTACAGGGTATGCTGAGGCCAGATGTTCCTTGTTTGGGTTATGCAGACCTGAGAGATTTTAGGAAAGTCTGCAGCATAAGCCAAAATGGGCCATTTACATTGGAAAGCCACTGGAAGCCACTTGGGTGGGCCTGCAAGTTGTGTGGGAAAGGGTCTCACAGAATCACCAGGTCATGGCAACCAATGTTTACTAGGTTGATGGTAGCTGCCTGCATCTGCACCCCAGGAGAGGGGAGGTCTCAGCAAAAAAAGCAAGGGATTCTACCAGCACTTCTGTCTGGGAGATAGCTGCCTCTCTAGCCCATGCCCTGAAACCAGACAAATTCTTTGTATGTCCCTGGCACCTTTTAAAACTGCTGTCCCAGCACGGGTACTCAGAGTATGTGAGTTAGTTGCCAAGTAAGTCCACAGGTGTTCCTCTTAAGAGGAACATCAGAAACTCTAGCCACCCTCCATCTCACTCTGCCACAATCTGTGCTGATTTTCACAGCCAGAAGTTGTGGGGATTTCCCTTCCTGACACTGGAAACCTAGGCTGGGGACCCACATGTGGGGCTGGGATCCCATGCTCCTCTGAGGGTACTTCTGCACCTAAGACATCCCTGCTGATTCTCAGTTGCCTCCAGGTGACCTCTTCTGTTTATCCCCAGTAGTAGGGCTTCTTTTCAGCTAGTCTTAGGAGGACTCCCAGTGATGGCTGTTTGTAGTTTAGTTGTAATTTTGATGTGGTTGTTGGTTGTGAGAAAAAGCAAGCACAGCATTGACTTCTTTCACCGCCCTGACAAGCTTTATTTTAAATCGATTTTATTTTTCTAAAATTTAGTTTGTTTGTATTCTTCACAATATATAGAAAAATATACTTATGAATTCATTTTTGTTTATAACTTTTGTGTTAACATTTTCATATACTACTTAATCTCTTCTTTGGCTCAGCAGTTATTTTGAAAGGTGTGTTTTTATATCTAAGTGGCTGAACATTATTTTCAGTAAAAAATATTTATATTTTTCATTCCATTTTTCTCAGTTAATTTAGTGCATAGTTTTTTTGTTTGTTTTTGTGCACGTGTGGTTTTTTGGGTTTTTTTGTTTGTTTTGTTTTGTTTTGTTTTTGAGATTACTGACTTTGCTTTCGATCTGGTATCAATTTTTTCCTATGCTTCTTACATATTTTACATGAAGAAAGTTACTGGTAATCTCAAGAACTATGAAAGGTTGAGATTTTGCCCTATTTGATAGCTAACAGGTTAGCTTCCATTGTATGAATATTGGGAGAAGACAGGCAATTCCTGAGTTGGAGAGAAAGGGTTTTATTACTCACAGCAATAGCAATAGCTTTAAAAATTTTTTGTCAGTTCTTCAGGCTATAATTTCTGTAAAATGAGGTAAAGAGAAGGTGATATCTACATTCACAGTGCATACATACAGGAGAAGAACCCTGAGCTCAGAGAACTTGATTCTTTCATAAAAGGCATATAAGTATACTTGTTCTTTGTTCCAGAGGGAGACTGTGTCTTCCTAGACTCTAAGTAAGCCATTTCTTGGCTTCAAGTAGAGAAACTCTGTGTCTCTAACAAGGTGGTTTTCTATAATAACATCTTTGGAAAGATGGTCTGGAACAAAGAAATCTAGTCCATCTGCTCACATGTGTAGAAATACATAACATGGAGACTGATCTACCATCAAGGGAGTAAAGGATATCAGTTCTACCTTGTCCAAATTCCTTATAATTGTTTTTTCAGCTCAATATAGATATTGATATAAAAATAGATTTTTTTATATCTATCATCTATCTATATATCTTAGTGTTTAATGTTAGACTAGATGTTTACAAGACTAGATAGACAGGCAGACATGGTTGTGTGTTTAAAATGTAATTTCCTATGTTTTTAATAATTTTGTTTTATGTGTTTTAAGCTATTTAGCCAGGTACTCAGCATTATTTCTCTTACCATTTGTGATTTTTTAAAATATATAACAGCCCTTCTTAGTTCCATTTGTGTGAGTTGCCCCTTCTACTGTAATTAGTTGTACTATTATTTAGATCACACTCTTAAAAGTAATAAATTACAGGGATTTTTTTTTCAATCTGATACATTTTGCCTTTTAAATAGGGGAATTTAAACTACATTCATTAATTTTGTTGGTCTGACAGATAATTTTGTTGTCTGTCTTTTGTTCGCTTGTCATTTGGCCTCTGTTCTACAGGCTGTTTTGTTTACTTCTTCTCAATGGTTTTAGAAAGCATTTCCTGTATTTAATTCTGTTATTGGTTATCTTATCATTACTAAGATATTTTCATAACTATTTGTTTATTAATCAAAATAGCAACAAAGAGGCTCTTGTTTATTAATTGTGCTTCCTTTATCAATTTCTTTCCCCTTCCCGGTCTTAAATAATAATTTATTCAGCTGTGTAAACTTTGTCATCAGCATACCTACACATTCCTTTTTTCAATAAATTGAATTTTTTAAGCTGTTGCATTCTTATTACCCTGTAATAAAGCCTTTTGTTGTTGTTGTTGTTTTCAGCATTATCTTTATTCTTTATAGTTATAGTTTGCTGTTGGAACACTATAGTACCAGTCAAAGGCCAAGAGAGATATTCCTAAATTTTCCAGTGAATCGGAATTCCAGTGGGTCTGGGCCATGCGCTCCAGGGAATGAAGTTTACACCTCTGCCAGCAGTAGGCAAAATGATGAAGAAGGCGGGACTAAGGGTTCCCCTTTGCAGATGCCAAAATTCATGGTAGGCCTCCAAGAGCCTTAACAATGATCCTTTCCTTTTATTTAAAGCTTCTTTTGGAAGTAGTATCTGTTTCTATTCCCTCCTTGTTCCTTTCTTTCCCCTCTCTCTTACTTCCTTACCTCTTCCATACTACAAGCCTCAAACTTTGTAGTTTAATAAGCATGCTTTTAAAAGTAAGCCAAGTGCATGAGAATACTTCTCTTGGTCTACTGTTGCTGCCATAACAAAATCCCATAGACTGGGTGGTAATTTTCTCACAGTCCTAGGGGCTGAAAGAGATCAGTGTTCCAGTATGGTTGGGTTCTCTTTCTGGCTTGCTGATGGTTACTTGCTATGTGCTGAACTTCAAGTACAGAGACTAGACTATCCATGTCAAATTAGGCACCTGGAAATCTTAGGAGAGACAGGAGGAGGAATGGCTGACATGGAGGGTGGGAGTGGTAGGTACCCCGCAGGAGCAGAGCATGAGCCCTGGGTGACTGAGCTCTGGATCTAGTGCTCAGCCACCAGGACTTCTCAGGCTGCTGTCAGGGAAGACACGAATTTGTACTAGATGATGACAGTCCAAGCCCCTTTCAGAAATAAACATTTTGTAAATCACTGAAAATTTGCCGCAAAGGATGCTAGTCTGCAATCTAGCATCTAGGAAATTCTGCTGCATAGCTAAGTTGCCCGGAGGACATACGCTTCCTAAAGTGGTAGAAATCAGTATAACAAAACTGTCAGGGGTCTTTAGGGAATAATATTAATCTCTCCATGTGGTGTTTTTTCATGAAAATCTCTTTGCAGTAATGAAGGCCTCATGCAGATAAGCGTGTCCTTTATAGATTAAATGGGGATCGGTGACCCTTAAATTTAGCTAGAAAATAATGTAATAAATTTTTAATTCTAGTATGATCAAAAAGATTTCATGTGCCTTTTAAGAATATAAAGATGGAATTATCACCAGTCTAATTATTTCCACCATCACTTTGCATCACACACACACACACACACACACACACACACACACACACACACAATCATAGGAAAGGGGAAAGTTTGGGGGTCAAATCTTTTAGCCAGATTCTTTTCTCTCTTTCAGGAATGTACTACACCCAAACTACGTTCTTTTTTCTGATTTAAAAATAATGCTAGACCTTTGATCAACAGATTTTTCACAAGATGTTAAACATTTGGGGTGAAAGGAAATGTTCTTACATTCACTTAACAGAACTGTTCTTTTAGTTGGTTTTGCATAGATTTATTTTTTGAAGCCTGAACTGCTTGCTAATCTCCCAATTAGACGCTCATGTAATTGCCACATTAGCACCATCTTCTCTTCCTTCTCCCTAATGCTCTCCTACAACCTGGCTTCTGCAACAACCTCCCTAAACATTGCCCCACACATCTGGAGTTGTGACATAGGCCACCTTTACTAGGTTTCCACACCATTGCCAGGATGGCAGTGGGGTTGATGGCATGTCAGGAAGCTCAGGCACCAGCAACACGAACCCTTGCAATCCTTGCTGCACACTCTGCCTCCTTCAACTCGCTTTCCTTTCCTGAGCAGAATTGACTCAAAACACTGAAGCTCTTTCTCATCAGCCAAATGGAGAAGGCTTTACCTTGGCAAGGCCCAGTGTCTTTTTTATTTCATTGATGACTTGAAGACTTAAATATTTTTATTATAAAGTACCATTCCCTTTTAAAAGTATACTCTAGTACTTTTAGATTTCAGTTTAGTGCCGTGAATGTCTCATCTTGTTTTATTTTTTAAAGCTGATTACCTAAAGAAAATAACTCTAAGAAAGGGGGAAGATAAATTTGTCTACACTATAGAGAAAATTTTGAAAAGCCTATTAGTCTATGGTTTGACAAGTAAACCTGTATATAAAATCTAATTTATAATTAACATTATTTAAAAAGTTTTTAAGCTAGAGCTGGTGAATCTACTGAATGTGTTGATTGCCACTTTTAAAATTTACATAAATTCTTTTACTTTAGTACTTTTTACACAGAGCTGATAAGACTAAATCAGTGTGAGGGCCTTTGGGTCAGAAGGCTGCTCTCAGTTTAAGCCAGACAATGAACTGGGTTTTGTTGACATAAAAAGACCTGTAATTATGCTTTAGCTTTTGCAAATAAAAAGTACCAATTTCTCCAAAAGTTCTTATCACAATATTATCACAATATTATATGATACTATTTTCTTATAACACATCTGAGAAATGATTTTGGTAGTTTTCTAAACAGAGGATTAGAAAAAGATCCAGGTGCAGTAGGTATTCTTTTCTAAAGTGCTATAGTAATGACAAAAGTCTAGAGTATTTAGAAATGTTTTAAACTATAAATGGATGCCCTGGAAAAATTGCCTTTATTGACAATTGACTTAATTATAGTGGTTCTGATATTCAAAGCCCTATTATTTGTCTGTAAAAACCATTGTAGGTTAAAAATGGACTAACATTAGCTTCTCTATAGGTATAGTATTTTACGTACTGTAAAAAAAAGGCTTGATTCTTTTCGAAATCTACTGACTACAAATACTCTAAAAAATGTACACTCAAAATGGTTATTTTGTGACATGAAATCTGAGTTGTTTATAATTATTTTAGATACCCTAATATTTTTATATCAGATTTTTAAAGCAACTTTGTAAGAATTAGCATGATCATAATAGAAATGCATTAGCTACATGCATTTGAATGTGTGTTTCATAGATTATATTTATAAAAGAATGTTAGCAAATCTTTGTCTTTAGTTTTTCAGCAGCTCTTGGAGAGATCAGAAAGTGGCTATCATGGAGTCATTCGATTTTAACAGAGATCCTTTCTCTATAACTAACTCAACGCATGGCTATATGGGTAATTTTGAACAAGTGGATCTTTCTCCAACCTGAAAAGCTGCCAGGAGGGAGACTGAGTGAGAAAAAGAGGGTTTCAAAGGAGTCACAGAGAACCACAAAGTAATCATGAAGCACCACTGTATTGCCACAATCCCCTCACAGAAGTGCATTGAGAGGTGGTGATATAGAACAGAGATGACATATGATTATAATAAAATACTCTATAATACCTGGGACAAAGGTTGTAAATGATTTTGTCATCAAACAGAGCACCTGAAATTGTAGAAAGTTTGACTATGTCTGCTGCAAGGAATTTTTAAAGGACTATTATAGCTCTCACATTATTTCACAAAATTTCACATAGCAGTGAAATAGGAAATACAGAAGACTAGAAATGTAAAATAGGATCTGCCAATGTAACCTTATGTATCGCATTTAATAATAAAAAACTTTTAGCTAAAATTTACATTATACAAGTGTATAAATAATGATTAGTTACTCTGAATTTAGATATAACTTATTGAATCCTAAGTGTTAGACGAATTATTAATGAGGACTCAGTCTTTCAGTCCTGTGAAATCCTGACAGATGGAATATCTTTTGGGTCATATCACAGTACCAGAACTAAAGTAAATGGAGGAAAACTTCATTTTGCAAATGTCAGTGGAAATGCTTTAATAGTACCAATAGATGAAAAATCCCAATGAATTAAAATAACATCATCAAATACCTAACGTTGCTGTTCTTGAATTTCAGTAGAAAGAAAGCAAACCAGATGACTGGGATTATGGCATGGACTGATTCCTGAGAATAAAGCAGAAACCCTATTAAAACAGAGCTTGATGTGACCCATGAGTGACTTGCTTTTGAGTTTAGACCTTTGGTCTGATGTTGTCTAAATATTCCTGAGGAAGATAAGAATTGATGCTAGATCCTGGGGTTCAGGCTGAGACCACAAATGGGGACTACATTTTTAATATGAATCTTTTGGTATAAATCAGGCTGAATATAATGGGAGTAAGGTGGTATGTTAGAAATAATTTTTAATACAAGAATCAAGACCAGGTCAGGGATGGTTTGGAATTTGTTTATTCATTTTCAAGCATTATACCATTGTGCAGGGAAATATGAATTTTAGAGTAGAGACTTGTATGTAAATTATGTTAAAGAGATATATCTAAATTATGTATGTAAGTTATTGAAGGAACCCAAAGAAGAAAATTCTATAGAGTATTTTATGAGAATTAGTTTAGTAGCAAAATAGTTTCACATGAAGTGATTAGAATCAGATAGTACACTTAGAAACTATTACAGTGTTTCTAATTCAGGTTACCAGTGTGCTATGATAATATCTTAAATTTTTAATTAATGTATTTGTTTTTCCACATGGCCTGTTCAAAAAATCATCATTCTTGACTTTTTAAGTCATTTCTCCCACAACCTCATCTAATCCATTTCCACACATCCTTACACTTCATCTTCCTCTATTCAGTAAGAGGCATCATTAATTGTCTTAAAGAAAATTAGGATTTTAAGGCAAGGATGCAGAGAGCCAGTCAATGCAAAGATTTTGTGATACGAAACAGATTTTGAGAATTTTTATGGGCCTACAGAATTCTAAGTTAAGATTTTTAGGGATAAGAGTGGACATTATTAGAGGAAAAAAAATGACTTGTGTAAAGAGCAGGGGTTCTTTCAAAAATGGTAAGTTTAGAAGTCTATGTGCATAACCTGACTTTTTTTTCTTTCACTAGAAGCACAGACAACAAAACAAAAAACAACTTCCTGACCATAGAGGAGAAGGAGACGTGAGAGTTTAAAAAGAGAGAACAGCAGAATAAGTTATGGCTCAACAGCCTGAGATTTGGGTCTTCCACATTGCCCTCTCCTAAGATCAATCCCTGATGAGTAAGGGTGATCGAAACTCCAGGGATGTTTAGGGGAATCCAAGGAAGAGATGCATTGCCCAGCTCCAGATATTGTAGGGAGACCTCAATTCTTTAGAGAAGCTCTGCATTGAGCATGAAAATAAGCTGTAAAGAAGAAATGGCCAGAGAAAATCGAGCAAGAGGAGCACACCAGGAACTCTGATCAGACCAAGCAGGAAGCAGAATGACCACAGAGGTAGTCAGTGAGCCAGGAGGGCATTGCAGTTATGTGTGAAGTGAGATGGGTACCACAAGACCAGACATCAGCAAGGATCATGCATCTCACCAGAAACCAAGATGAGTGGATGCTGATAACTTTGGACTAGTGCTTCTCAAAAGTGAGTGTGCATCAGAATCACCTGGAGCCTTGTTAAAACACAGATTCCTGGGCTACTCACCCAGAGTTTCTAGTAGGTAGGTCCATGTGGCATGGGGCCCATTGATTTGCATTTCTAACAGGTTTCTGGGTGATACTGATGTTGCTGGTTGAGGACTTCACTTTGAAAGCACTCTCCTAGACCAAACCAAAGGTGGTATCTACACCACCCCCCTCCCCGCTTCACACACTCAGGATTTAGATAGCTCATGGAGAGACTGAGAGAAGGGGACAAATTCTGATAGCTTAAGAAATAACCCAAAAGAATGATTTTATATCCAAAAGTACTAAGTAACCATTAATTTGAGAGAGTGGGCCTTGATTTCCACATTAAATTCTCCACCATCTGCAGAAATTGGGGCTCGAGGGCTAAATTCAGGTCAGTTGTAGAGAAATAAATTTACCATTTACACACCTTTGTTACTATGAAAATTATACTCAGTCTGCCATCATTTACTAAAAACTGTATTGAGATTTAAATACATTCAGAAAGACTGTTCTGTTTGTTTGTTTTTGGTTACATTTATGCTTTGTTATGCAATATTTTGCTTTTTAACCAACCTAGAAGTAAGATGTTTCTGTTGTCTATTCCACAACTCATCCCCTGGGCCTCCTCAGGGGACAGAGAAAATAGGAGCCATGTCTGAGTGGACAGCCTTTCTAAATGCTAGGAGATGGCAGAACATCTGTGTGCTTGGGAACACTGTTCCTATAGACACAGTTCTCCATCTGGGCCCCTGCATGAACAGACTTAGTGCCCCATTCACGACTTGCATGGGGTTCTCATGCACCCACGGCAAATAACAATGTTCAGTCTCCAGTGGAGTAAGATCCTCTTCTTTCAAGGGTCCACATAAAATGTAAAAGCCCATCAGATGGTTTTTATACATAGGCAGCTGGTAGGCTTTGTCCCTTCAATTGCACACTGCTTTAGCCTAAAATAGGACTGCATGCGCACCTTTGTTGTTTGTATTTTCCTTTTGCAGACAAGAGTTAGGTCAGTAATTTATAACTCTCACCAAGTTGAGTGCACATTTATGAGACTTAGCTGAAATGAATATATTATATGTTACCTAATACCCCCAAGTCCTTCAGCCTCTCGAAGTCAACTTTTCCTTTGATACTCATATATAATAACATGAGCCTTCATCCCAAGTAACTGGTGAAAAAGCCATGCCATCCCACTATTTCTAAGGACTCTTCAGTGGTTAAAGGATACATGTGCCTAAATATGTGTTTTCTACCTCTCTTGTTCTGAACTGAATGACTGTTTTTTGTTTTTTTTTAAGCCTATACAGAGTTGTTTTATCTGTATACTTAGCAGTCTTCATTCCTCATACTTTACTTGAGGCACAGACAAAACATCACACAGACATTTTTAAAAGCACTGTTAATCCAGTATTTATCTTTTTTTTTTTTAATGAGCACTTACTATGTGGCAGGTGATGTTCTAGTCCTTGGATTCAGCACTAAAAACAAACAAAGAAACAAACAGAAACAGATAAGTACACTATTGTGATTTCTATAATTTATGGAGATTGTTAAGGGATGATGGGCAGAAACAATAACAAGTTCCTCCTGCATGTCAATATCAGATAGCATGATTTCTAAGCCAAAGGGATTTCCTTCATGCGCTTTCTTCTGAGGATCCAGCTTCATGCCTTGTGGAAAACTCCCACCCATTCTCTATAGCAGTCTTTCTCCATCATCTCTTTCCTGCAAGCCAAAGGGTTTTCTTTCCTGAATTCACCAAAAAAAAAAAAAAAAAAAAAAAAAAAAAAAGAAACAAAGAAAGAAAAGAAAAGAAAAGAAAAGAAAAGAAAAAAGGAAAGAAAAAAAAGAGAATGGTTTAAAAAGATAGGACAGAGTCATTTAATTTATTTTTGTCTCATTTTAGTGCCCTGGACTTTAACTTTGATAACCAAAAGTCCCAAGACAATGTTGCTCAAAGAAAAGAACCATTTGTCTTGGACAGAATTCATCAGAGGTTCAGAGAAGCCTACGTAGACCACCTTTTCATCTTGTAAAATGTAATCTGCCACAATGAATGTCCTATTTAATGGCTGAGTAATCAAGCTCTGTGGATTAGATTATCACAAAATGGCAGAGAGTGGGCCTAGCCCTGAGGTGAAGTGAAATGAAGATATACTGCTGTCCTACTAGGAGAAATTAGATCTTCACTGTATTTTTTTTTCTAATAACACATTGAAAAAGTATTTGCCTGATCAATAGCTGCATATCAGATCTCAATGATGTGTTGATTTACTCCTAAAAGGAAACTACATATGGAAAAGCAGGTACAATAAGAGTTACTTCCTGATTATGTTTATAGTGATCCACTTTTTTTCTCTAAGGTCATCTATTTTCAGCCTTGGTGAAATATATCAGTTAAATGTGATTACAATAGGAATCCTATATCTGAATACTTCTAGTCTTCTTTGGTGGCATTAATCTGTGCCAACTTTTAATTTATTTTATAATTTGGAAATGGGGAGGCAGTTCCAGGGGTTAATAATAGTTCTTTCTTAATATCCATGAGTCAAAGAACCAATGCGGGTGTTCTGGCATTGGCATAGTGTTATCTCTGCCCACTACGCATTAGAAAAGTGTGGAGATCACCTCATTTTACATAATGTACAATCACTCTGATTGATGACTATAGGTCCCTTCGAGGAATCTCTAAGGAGATTCATTTTTATATTTTATTTTATTTTATTTTTTTATTTTATTTTTTATTTTATTTTATTTTATTTTATTTTTATTTTATTTTATTTTATTTTATTTTATTTATTTTATTTATTTATTTTATTTTATTTATTATTTTTTTATTTTATTTTATTTTATGACACAGAGTACTTCTTCAATAGAACCTGGTCATACCTTTCATTCCAGGGGCTCCAAGCCTAGAAATTGGGTGAGAGGCCATGACTCTCAATTGTGCCAACAATCTGAAAACAAGACCTAGAATGTTTTACATTATGAAAACCAAGTACCTAGTAGGCAGATGCTCTACATCGGTCCAGTGGACACTAGGATCTATTTGTCTCCACCAATGATTTTTGTGGCTTAAGTCATTTTGATCACTGCTTTAGCCTGCTTTCCCCTTTGGGAATCATGTCCACTTGTCTCCAGCCTGCAAGCTTAAGTACAGTCACTTGGCTGCTGACACTCTCCAGGATTCTACTATCCCCATTGAACTTAAGAAGCCCATTTAATGGGATTACTTCCTATAATCACCCTTGGCTCTACCAGGTGTTTCTTAGTGCTTTGTTGGTGAAGGAATATCCTCAGAGCCCGTCCAAGTAACATAGTGAAGGGATGAGTAGCAAATCATACTTGATAAATTTGCACTAGTGTTTCTACCTTTCTTCATATACCTTCATCTATATCATACCCTGGAAATCCTCACACTCTTCCTTAGACTTGGACCATGGAGCCCAGGCTTCAACCTACTGTCTGTGTAATCTGGTGAGCCACAATTATGTACTCAGACATCAAACATCTTGAATCTGCTATATCTGGAAGGTGCAATTATGTTAATAAATGTGGCTTAACCCAATCTTTGGTTTCTCTCTCTCTGTACTCGGACCCTCAGAATTTATTCATAGCATTCCTCCCTAGGTCTCCACCAGTACAAATTAGCAAAACCTAATTCTTTTGATGGACAAACTATTTCTTCCCAAGTTAAACTTTGTATCCATCCTATTATAATCTGAGTGTAGTTATGGGTCTGGAAGCAATGCAAGGTAATGGGACATATCATGTGGAGAATCTGTAACCCCAAGTAAGGTAGGTAATTGCCTCAAGTGATTCTATTACATGTTCTTCAGAAAGAGAAGGAAGACCTCTTTCTACTTTCAAGGAAGTTCAGTGGAATTTGGAGGTTCAGATCATCAGAATCCACCGCAAAGTCCCAACTCTTTCTCAATAAGTGCCTTACATTTCACATAAGGTCCAAACATGGCTGTGCATTCAGTGTGCTTGGTAATTCTACAAGATGCATCATCAGACTTTGAGTCTAGTTTTCAAAAACACTAGTCATGTATTTGGCTACAAGAAAAAATAAATTTAAATTGAGCTGAAAATTTAAAACTCTGAGCTATTCAATTTCTTTTTGTAGAAAGAGTGGTGCGGTCAGAAGCAGACTATCCCGTAGCCCTTGTCATCATCATTTACAACAGACCGTTTTATTGTAGCAGTCTCTTTATGTTCCAAATCCTCTTTAACAGGCACTTTATTTCAGACAACTGCAGTGATAAGTTGATTATTTAAAAATATTTGAATGTCATGGACCATGGTGATAATGTTATTTTATCTTTAAAATTAACCAGGCAGACAAGCTCTCCCAGATTCTCTTAATTTTCAAAGTCTACTTTTCAGGACCAGTTTCAGTACCATTTTTTTTTTTTTTCCTCAGAAAGTCCTACCTTGACAAGAACAATTACCTGGATCATTTCAGACAGGAGAGGATTTAGTAGAGGGCATTAGATGCTTTCCTAATTGCTAGACTGTCTGGAGAAGTCATGAAAAGTCGCTGTTAATTCTCTGGCTTACTGTTACTTTACAGAGAGGCAGGGAATTTCAGAAGCCATGGAAAACTACTAGTAATTATTACAATTTCCTATAATACAAAGGTAGGCGAATCACCAGGCAATACCTGGAGGTCACTGTAAAACCTCAAATCTGCTGAAGAGCACATTCCTGCCTGCCACTGACATAGGAGCAATTATGTGTATTCCACTTCCTCTTTTGCACCTTATAAATCTCTCACAGTGGCTCTTGTTGGCAAAATATAACCTGGAATCCAACTGGCAAGGGATTCCTGGAAATGTAATGGCCAAGCTCTTAGTCACTGAGAATAGCAAAGGTCAAGAAGGAGAAGTAATGCTGGATTGTACAGGTAGCCTAATGAGCCTTTCTGATATGATCTATGAATTTGATTTTTTTCATGACATATAAAAAAGAACTAAACATATTTATGTATTTATGTCTTTACTTATATACTACATAGTGGTTGTTAATAAAAAATTTCTGGTTCAACTAATACAAAACAAAAGCCATCAGCACCTACACCCAAGATTGATTTTTGCTAATGTTATTCTGTGATTAGAAAAAAAAAAAGCACAGAAAGAATCACATTTTAGATGATCACAGTGATATAAAAAAACAGAGTAACATATAGCAAACAAGAACAAAAAGCAAAAGAAATGCAATACCCTAAAGTTTTTAAAAAAATTATATCCATTCAAAATAAAAACCACACAACAGAACAAGTGAAAACATTTGGATGAAAACAATGTCTGTAACATCCCAAATAAATCATTTTTTGTTGTTGTTTATAATCAGCGAGATAAAGTATCTGTTGGCTGAACAGAATCTGAAAATGGAGCAATCAAGGTCTTTCATGGCTCCATTTCCTTCTTCCATCCAGAAGAAATAAAATTGTGATATATGTGTTAGTAAGACAGTTAAATTGTTTAATGATATTTGTCACAATTACTAGTATTACTAATATGTTTAGTTGTTTTGACAGTTTATAATTTTTTAAACTGTATGACATCATCTAACATGGTGCCTGGATAGACCAGGTACCAAAGAAATACTTGTTGAATTAATGAAAAAATGCAGACTACACAATTTAAAGACTGAATAAAATACAGTCAACAGGCATTCAAATGTCCTCAAGCAATGAACTAGAAATCAAGAAAGTGGCAGTTAATTTTAGCGCCACGAGTCAATTCATTGTATGAACTTGGGAAAATTATTTCAAATCTGTGTGCCTTACTAATAACGAGCTTTCCTGCCTACTTCACAGAAACACCTGAGATAATTACTTGGCTTTGAGTTCTGGGAGAAACATGAGCTATAGAATTCAATGTATAGTTATAGCAATGCTAGACTTTGTACTAGTAAATAAACATGCATGACTATGTATTAGTGAGGTTTTATTGGTAACTAAATCCTATTACGTTAAGATAAGGAAACATTTAGATTATAATAAATTTCAAAAGCTTAGGTATTAAATATGGAAGATTGTGCATGTATTCAACACATTTTTATTAAGTATTTCTTTCTGGGAAGTCTAGTTCATTTTGTCTTTTAATTTCAAAGATCTTTCTGTCCTGCCTGGACCCAAATTCTACTGTCAGCAATGTCTCTGTTCTAAAGTCAGCAGCTTTTTTCTCATCGGATAAAGAACAACCTTTTGCTCCCAGGTGCCTCCCTTCTGTTCCCTCTTAACCTCTTCGCAGTGCTGAGCTGTTCTAACAGAGATCTTTCCTCCTCCCCAAGGATCTTGTCATATAAATATAGTTTAAAAGCCTTAATCACGTGTAAAAATATTAAGTAACTTTATGTTGACTTCCATTATCCCTTTTAAACTTGTGTTCAGTGAGAAAAGTTCTTACTTTTCCAGTTCTCCAATCAAACAGTTGGTCATTTTCATGACTTTTCTGATCAGCATTAGGTAAAAAGGATCCAAGAGTTCCTCTTAATAACCAAAGTCTGAAATTAGAATATTATATCTCCCATTAAATTTAAAACTTCCAAACTTGAAATTTCCCCTCTATCCCAACTAGGGCCTGTTACAGTTGGACAGCTGTTGGTGAAGGAGAGCAGGGTCAGAATTTTCTGTTTTTCCAAGACCCTCCACTTCTAGCTTTGTAACTTTGATATCTGATTAGTCTGGGGCTGGATCGGGGTTGCTAGAAAATTCTTCATTCACTCTCCTCTGGCCTACCACTTCTCTTTCTGCAGTTGGTAGGAATCTGGTTCAGCTTCTTTTTGCTGAGGACCGTTCATCCTCTAGGTGGTCCTTTTGTTAGCTGGGCCTGGATATGACCTACCTCTCCATCTCTTGTCTGTGTATGCAGTCTGCTTTTTGCCCAAGGGAAATATAAACCCTTTGCACATTGTCCTTCTTTCCCACTGGGGAAGATGCTTTTGTGGGTGGACCAGAGTTAGACACAATTTACTCTATCCCTCATTAAAGTAGATCTAATATATATCAAGATTTCCCAGTGATCTGTTTGAAGTCACTTTTACTAAGATTGATATAAGAAGCTAATGACCCCACCTCTTGCTGGTAAGAAATGGGGCTCATAAAACTTGAACAACTCTCACCTTTTATGCTCTCTCTCTGATTGAATTTGAGCTATGTTATAAGTTTTAAATATTTATTTAAACGTTTACTGAAAATGTGGCTCTTCATCTGGCACCTCAGTTTAGAATTTCATATCTGTTAATTTTGGTGCCACTATAAAATTCCAATTGGACATTCTGTCACATTTCTATGCACTAGCTCAGAGGGATACGTTTATCTTTCTATCTTTCAGATACATGGAGGACTAAGAAAAGTTTTGAGTGCTTGAAGAGGAGACTATTTATGAATCCATGTGTACTTTTGTCCAAAAAAATAAAGCAACACATTTCTGCTTGCTGGTCATCTTTTGGGAATCAGTGACTCTATCCAAGAACATTATTAGAAGAGTCTTATATATTCCCTATCTGCTCTGATGTCAGAGAGAGAGAAATGGAAGAAAGCATCACCCACTAGTTTTGAATTCCAGTGTTGGTGACATCATCATCCACCTCAGGGGTCCTGAAGGGAGAACTCCCTGAGCTTTTTCTCTTTTCTCTTCTTGGCTTCATCCTTTCCTGTTAAAAAACTGATTAAACCTATATCTCTTTGAAACCTGGGGAGGAGTTGCTGAAGGTACAAATCTTAGGTGTCGTATTTATTCTTGGTAGTGAGGCTGAAAAAGAATTAAGCTATCCATTCTCAGTTATTTTCTGGAATGCTCACCTTTTGGCACAAAGGTTTTCATTGTTATGGGGAGAGCAGTGTGAGGAGAGGTGGGGAGACCCACTGTCAAATTTACAGTCCTGGCTGTTTTAAGAGAAAATGCTGAGATCTACTTGAATGTGAAGGGACTTTGCTTCATTTGTAACAACTATATGTGATAACCTAAAGCAGACTGTCTCCTTAGGTGACAGAGCTGAGCAGACACAAATAGGTAGTTCGATATGTCCAAATTTTCAAGGGGATGATAAATCAGAGGTGTATTGCTCTCAGGGCACAGTATGTGCTTGGTCAGTAAGTCTTATCTCTTGTCTTGGGAAATAGAAAACATGCCCACTGAATTTAGCCAGGTTCTCTACAAACAGATAAGCCTATCCTCCTGCTTCAGTTTAGAATCCTTTAGGTTGCAATTAATTGACTTTAATACTAAGGGGAATTTGTTGTGTCCTGTAACTAAAATGTTCAGAGAAAGAAGAGAATTTAGGCATGATCTTGCTTCTCTTTGTCATTTTGTTTACTGTATAAATTAATTAATTTTAATTTAATTTAAGAAACTGATTAATTTTCATTTATTTTTGTTAAATGTATTGGGGTGACATTGGTTAATAAAATTACATAGGTTTCAAGTAATATGTTATATGCATTTTACATTGTGTGCTGCTCTCTGACACTTTGGATCTGCCCTCTGCCATGAATTGGGCATAAATAAAAGGACTACTAGCACTAATTTGGGCTGCATGTTTCTTCATTCATGTTCACAGAAGAAAATACTTCATTGGACCATCTTTTACCACATGCCCACCCATCCTTTAATGCTACGACTGGTGAAGAAAGTATCCTAATTGGCGAAGACTAGTCTGGGGCCCATTCCAAGCAGGACTCCCAGCCAAGCTTCACAGCTACTAAGCAGCAGAGGGGAGAGACAACTGCCTTGCCTGATAATCCCCATGGAGATTATATATATATTAAGGAACTCTACCCTAGAATTTCTCAAAGTTCTTGAGAATCCTCTCTCAGAAACTCAGGTTACCTCCTATTTAAGAGACCTTAAGTAACTGATCTTCAATCCATATACACCTGGGGCGTAGAACTCAAATATGCTCAACTTTGCCCCAGCAATGCTTGGACTAGAGTAATTTTCTCTGTGGTTTTATAATATTTCTTTGTTCTTTTTACAAACACTGATTTGATCAACATGTCATGTTAGATCCAAGATCCAGTTTAATCAAGATGTTATATCAGTTTTATTTATATATGTTAAATATTTAATGATTATGACAAAAATCCTAAGCAATAGAATCTTTAGGTGCTTTATTCCCCTACAGAAGTTACTTTAATTTTAATTCAATGCACTTCTTACAAAGCCTGTGGATGTGGCTAGATCGAATTGTTACGTAGACCATTATGCCTATCAATACAAATCATCTACTTTGTTTGGTTTGGACTATTTCGGTTTTAATTGTCTGTTTTAAACAAGGACCTGAGATAGTCGTTAGGCCTAGCACTGACCAGGCTTTATATAAACGAAATCGCTATTATAATTTCTAACCAAGGCAATGCGAACTTTATCCTAAGAAGCTTAAATATATACTCAAATTCCAAATATTTTAATGATATAAAATATAATACTTGAACCTTGCTTTAACAATATAATTGAAACTAAGGCATTTCTTTAAAATTGTCAGGGCTCTTGTTTATTAAGTTTCTCGAGGAAATAACCCTTCTTACTAACATAAAAGCATTTTCTTGAGAGAGAAATTTGCTTGTTTAGTGTTTTACGATATCCCAGAATTTTGTTGTTCTGATTTTTCTAAACTTTCCTTATTCTTAATATTGGCTACAAGTCATTTAGATAGTACATATCACTGAAGGAAAAATGAAAAAGAAAATAAGTCCACTAGAGCATTTCTAAGCTACAATCAAGTACAACGGAGATCAGAATGGATTTAATGTAGGCAGATGTAATCAGCCACAGTAAAAGAAAGCTTAAAAGAAAGCTTAATTTATTATATCCTTAGGGAGAAACAAAATCTAAGTCTAAAGATCATTATAACTGTAAGAGACATGAAGAACACATTAAAAACAGGCAAACAAACCCATTTTACAACATATTATTCCTCTAAAAAACCAATATATTAAAATTGTGGCCACTAATAGTTCTTTCCTTCTTGAATGTAATACCAAGTATTATCCATGAATCTTGAACTCGTTAAGTCAATTATAATATTTCACACTAAACTTTTACTTTCATTGATGGTGTAATCAGTGCATTTTTATCAGTGTAACTAGAATTCAGTTTCAAAATTATTCATTATTTTGTTCAATGTTTATTGGCTTCATACCTTGGCATATGATCACTATATAATTGGTGATATCAATGAGGAAGTAAAGAGCAATGTACTCATGAGATTGGAGAGAACCTTGTGCATCTAATACTAATAATGACAATTTACCTTTTTATATGATTTTATAGCCTGTAACTCATCCTTTATTCTACTGAGGGTCTTTACACTGAACAAATGGGGTCCCATAAATTGTGGTAAGTGCTACACATAAATGACTTTATTTAACTTCACAAGAACCCAGATGTTCTAGCAGGTATACTCCCATCTTATAGATTAGACAATTGAAGATTAAAATATTAAATATTTTTTCATCTTATATAAATGGCACGGAGCTAGAGTTAAAACCCAAGTATATTTAATTATAAAATCTATGAGCTTTTTGAGACACTTTGCTATTTCTTTCTAGTCATGCTATTCTTTTAAAGTAGATTATTGATTAAAATTTCTAGCTTTAACTTATGACTGGTCATAGTCAAATTTTCATTAATCTCTAGTATATTTGCAGACTACTATGGTTAAAATTTAGCTGAGAATTGGATCATGTAGTATTTCATTGATTAGAATATGCTCATTTGTTCACATTTTAATATCTTTGAAATCAGGATGGCCTTATAATTGATGATAAGGAAGTATTTGTCATGGTTTGATTACAGATAGTTTAATTTTTCTTAGTGGCATTTAAGCTAATGGCGTGTTTTCAATTGAGTTTACTAGATTAGAGGAAATAGGATACTTAACTCTTCAATGAAGAGAAATTAGGCTAAACAGAGTAATCCTGATTCATCCAGTTTCCACTCCATGCTAGGGCTGGGGAAAAAAGATGCTCTGTTTAGAGCTGGGGTAGGTTTGGGGAGTTTTACCTTCCATTGACATTACTGTCCATTTTTCTCCTCCATGTCCTGGTTCTAATGGAAATTTTGCTTCTTCTTCAAATTTTCCCCTAGATAATTGAAAAATGAGGTTAATTTTATTATGATTTTTGGTTCTTTGTATTCTCTTTCTTTCACCTTCTTTTTAGTCATGTTAACCAAGAATTCAGTCTTTTTATTAAGGGTTCTTTCATAATTTCCTTAAAATTAATTTTTTTTGCTAAAATTATACATATATGATTTTAAGTGATTATTATATAAGCTGTCAGAATTTTTCTATTGTGTAAATTTCCAAAGTTACTGAAGGACTTGCAAGCTATTGAAAGGGATAACATTTTATTGTTGTGTAGAACACTATCCTTGCTGAAGCCTCCTCAAAGCTTTGCCCCACTTCTTTATCACTTCCAAAAATCTTTCACTAATGCCCTGAGGAGAAATCTATCTTTTCTTCTCAGCATACCTTCATAGCTTATGTTGTAGAGAAGCTCTTGGTTTCCTCTTATGTAAAATGGGTAATGGTGTTACCTACTTATCTTGCTTATATAAATTAGCTAATACATAAAAGCTTAGAACAAATGTCTGGCACCAAATAGATGCTCAATACATATTTACTATTATTAGAAGCCATGTAGTCCTTTTTCTGTGCATTTTACAGATCATAAACTCCTAGAAGTCAAAGACTATGTTGTATGTATTCTTGTATCCTTTTTAATATTTAAAATTATGCCTTACATATTTTGAAAATCCAGTTTTTAACTGATGGAAAAATTCCCATTCGTGCTTACCTTGATTCTATTTTTAAGGCTTATCCAATACTTGCGGGAACCAGGGTGTGCAGCTTTCCCCATTTAAACTTGGAATGTAATGCCCTGGTTTGGAACTCCACGAGCCAAGAAGGAAACTGACACCGATGCAAGCGCAAGAGGGAGTTTACTGACAAACTCGAGTTTGGACCCCACTCATACACTGACACAGCAGTGGTTGAGAGGAGCCCCGACCGAGGGGCTGGGACCTAATTTAAAGGGTAAAACCGCAAGCCTTGGAGATGCCTTGGCGTTGCCTGATTGGGGGGTTAGGTTGACTTTAAAGGGATTGGGTGGTAGGTTGTTGGGTCCGCGTGCACAAGGGGGTCATGTGCAGTTGTGGCTGCGCATAGAGGGGGCTGTGCGCAGTGGGGCTGCGTATAGAGGGGGCTGTGCGCAGAAAGGGCCGAGTGCAGAACGTAGGGCCGAGTGCAGAAGGTGCCGGGTGCAGTAATCAGAATATGTGCAGGAGGAAATAAGGGTGGGGGTGCCTTAAGGGCCCACCGATGAGCTGGCTTGGCTGGTTTGGCCAGGTGGTAAGGCATTGTTCTTGACCACTGGCCTTTGGGGAACTTTTCGTACAATTCATCTTGGGATCACTCAGAAAAATGGAATCATTCCAGTCTTTCAGGAATAATGGGAATAAGACAGGCTTTGGACTCAGACAAAGCTGAGTTTAAATCTCAGTTGCTTTTGGGGAGTCACTTAGAACTCTCTATGCCTCAATCTGCTTCTGCAAAAAGTGAGTAATATTTACTCTGTGGTTGTGTGGAAATTAAATCATATAATGTGTGTAAAGACCTAACACAATGACTGACATTTATTAGGTTTTGCATACATAGTAACTATTAATTATTGTTATAAAAAATTGCCTTGAGAAGATTACTTAATACCATTAAATCTCATTTTTTTGCATATATGTATAGGGCTAACATTGCATTATTCATGTGATTAAAAAGAGGATTATGTTATATAAAGTTCCTATCAAATGTCTTCATGGTGTAGGTGCTTCATAAATGATTTTTATCCTCCATTCTCCTACTTCCTTTCCCACATCATATTCCTTTATAAAACAAATAAACAATTTTTTTCTTTCAAAAGAGATATTGCTACCAGAGAGTGGGGATCCTTTCCCAGTACAGCACATTGTCCAGGTTCTTAAAGTCTCAAACAAATAATTGAGCAAAACACTGAGATACAGAAGAAAAGAAAACCTTTATTAGAAGGAAAAGTACACTTCCATGAATGGAAGAGGACCCAAGCAAAGGAAGCATGGGTCAAACCGGCTGGTAACAAAGCCTTTGGGGGTTTTATCCCTATTTGCTGTGGGTGGCCTTCTTTGATTGACAGCTAAGATTGACAGGACTCGGTGATTTATCATTTGCTTTCTGTGCATGTTCGTTCCCAGAATTCTGTCTATTTTAATGATATTAATGAACTTCTGGGCATATGCATCATATTATAATGATGGTAAAATGAGGCTCGGGTGAGTTGAAGGTCGTTGGAGTCTTCATTGCACAGCGTGAGTGACTGGCTTAAAACTGGTACCTAATTTCCTCTGCTTACTTGTTTCTTTGTGGAAGTTACTTTTAGCCTAAAAATGCCTTCTGGCTTGTGTAATTGTGGGTGGATTAGGGCGACCCCTTCTAGAATAGGATGACCTCAGTGTTTTTTTCAGGCAGACCCCAAATCCCCTAACTCTCCTGCCTAGCTCTTTTTTCTAAGAGCCATGCACCCCTTATCATTAGTATGGATGTTGAGGGAAGGGAGGCCTTTTTTCTGTATCTGCTTCCTGCTGAGAAGGGTCATTGTCCCTGCCTACTGGGGTTTCATGGAGCTTTTTCCTTTTCTGCTTTAGGGTGGGGTCTTGTGTGCCCTGCTAAAGTGCTGCCTCAGTTCCTAGACAAGGAAGAGAAGATACCAACTTGTTATTTAAATCATATATCTATTAATTTCTATTATTGATTTGCCTATTAAGCGAGTAAAGGAAACAGGCTTGGTTAATATATTTCTTAAAGAGAAAAAAAAAAAAAAAAGACCTTTGGCTTAAAGTCCCCTCCCCTCTCAGACTCTAAGGGCCCTGTCCAGCTTAACACTATTTCTGCTAACAATGGGTAGATCAACCTTATCAATAGCCAGAGGATGAGTCACCAGTTTAGGGGCAATTATCAGGATCTGAGGGAGAGGGCCTTTTTCCTAAAGAAAGGAGGGAAGAAAACTTAACTAGCTTTAGGAAAAAGATTAAGAACTCTGCAAGAAATGTCCCATTTCATTTCCTGTTAAAAAAGTGAGAATCTTACAAGTGATGCCCACATCAGTATTTCCCAAAGCTCTGCAGTTCTTGAGTGTGTGGTGCTGTTGTAGGAACTTTAGCAAAATGAAAGCCTAGGTTAGAAAAGTTATGGGAACATTTAGAATAACTTTCACCTATCTCCCATCACCACTACCAGCATTCTGTAATTTCCCATGGGCGTCTCCAGTCTTATATTTTCAATGGTGCAGAGTTGATCCTTCGGCTCACATAAATAGTGTTTCTGAAGTACCCGATTCCATTATATAGTTTCTGTATATGTTCCCCAAAGGTTTTTTGGAGTTGTGGTTTCTTCATCTGAACAAAGTGAAAGATCCTTAATTGAAAACAGAAACAGAGGATGGACCCCTCTCCTAACTTCCTGAAGAAGGTCTAGGAAAAGTCCTAGATGCTGTGTTTTTAGAAATTTTCCAAAATAAGGTGAGAAAGATTATACAGGCCTGCAGATTTGCACTGGGCAACACTGTTACAAAGGATAGCATTTATACTGATGGTGTAATTTGACAGTAAATCATTATTATTATCTACTTATTAAAAGATCAGAATTCAGAGCACAATTGTTATGCTTGACAATTTTCCGTGAAGTTGTTAGCAATACTGACAATCCAATTACTGTTGTGCTTATTTCTTCACTGATCGGAATCATGGCAATTTCAGAGGATGTGAAAGCACTGAGGTACCTGTAAATTAAGTAGGGCTGGTGGTAATCTCCCACATTCAGGAACAGAATCACAGAGTGTCCATTTTAGACTGGATGGCAGGGTCATTGAAAACAATGTTTTACGTGCCAGACCTGTCCTAAGAACCACACTGTATGACACACATACAGTAAAAAGCTCTAACTAGAACCATAACACCAGTGAACTTTTTTTCTGCACTCTGCTTTAGGAAGAAAGAAACAAAGCGCAATGAAATAAACCAATACCTGGTCAGTTCAGATTCAGAGTTCAATATACTACAGTTATTTACCTCAACAACAATTCATACTGACCTCAAGGCACTACAAAGTCATCAATCATAAAATAAAAATATTAAATTAGCTCTACTATACTGTACTTAGCAAGGCTGTAAAGTAGACTAATGTATTTTACAAAGATCTTTTTTTCCCCAACTACTTAGGTCGAAACAAAACAAGTTTTTCTATTTAACCCCTCAGTTATCCAGAAAAATACTACCCTCAAGAAGTTAACAGAGGTTTCCTAATCATACAAATGACTACTAAAATGGGTCCTGTTGGGATTTTTAATATTACCAACAGGCATAATATACATTAAGAAATATAAAGAACCCACCCAAGATAGGCTTACCTTGAATCATTTATTATGATGCCTCTAAGTCACATTTGAATACGGAAAAGAATGCCAAATATCCAACTCTTACATCAGTGCTGCTAATGTCGGGGGAAGAGACATCATTAGAGGAAAAGGTAACCCCAGCCCCCCATGAACCCTGCAGAGGGAATATAATTAATCACTCCCAACTGTCCCAACCTTGCATCTGTAGTTTCTGACTTAAGTGGAATATGCCTACCATTTATCTTCATTACTGGCCAGAAACATTAATAAAAATCAGCTTAAGATCTGAATGTAGAATCACTTCTTATAGATTCCAGTTTAATTTAAGAATACATACATTGAGGGAAACATCCTTCCTCTGTCTTTGAGAAATGAATTGGTTTTTCTATGATACTCACAGCTACAGCAATAAACAAAGATGATGCAGATGTGAAGATCCATAGCCAGTTCTTCCATTGATTACCTCCAGACATTAATTTTCAAACTAATTGCTTTGGTTGGCACTTTCACCTCAGTGGTACTTACATATGCCTACAGATCTGTTTGATCACAACTCTTGGGTTTTGAATTATTTAATAGCAATCAGTTTTAGAAATGTTGTCCTTCATACTCTGTCCAGAATTTCTGCAAAGGGATAAATATTCTGTGATATTAATAAAATGGATTTTTAAACCACAGATCTCCTTAATAGGTTATCATCTTTGTAATCCTGAATTATTTTCTTTGTTCATAAAACAACTACTTTAGTAAAATCAAAATTGCAAAGCATTCCACATTCCGTCGGGATTTAGGAGCGTTAGAACACATTATACATTTAAAAATGATAAAAATGTATTTGTTTCATGAAAACTATGACTTTGCAAAAATTTTGTTTGTTTTATTTAGCTGCAATCTTATGATTTTGAAAATTCTTAACAGTGATTTTACACATTTTAAAAATAGTCCATACCAATTTTTTTTTTTTCACATAAGTGTCCTATTTTATCTCGGACTGCACATATAACACTGGTGATCTCTTTCAGTATTGTGTAGATGTAGGCCTCAGGCTTCTTAGCCTTTGCTCTTTAGATACATTGAACGCATTACGGTTTTAACTGTGCGGGTGCCATCTTCTCAGCTTCTTTGTTCTCTTCTCCTCCCAAACTCGTTAATGTTGTTTTAATGGCAACAATAAAAATTAGCATCATGATTTTCTGTACTGAGTTGTGACATGACATTCTATTCATTCAATGTTTTTAAAAAGAAAAGCTATGAGGAAAGCATATGATCTTAGTCACTGGGCCAGTTATTATGAATCGATTTAAAATAGACTTTTCCCTCTTTTCTAAGAACTGCTTATTTTAATTGAGGTATTAACTATCTTATCAAATATTAACTTATGTTTTCTAGGAAATTTTTTCTGGCTTATATAAAAATAATATAATTCTAATATGTATATATACACATCTAATACATATTCTGTATATATAACCCTGCTATATATGAATACATACATACATTAATACATATACATTAAGCCATATCTAAAAAAGTTAGCTATGCTGAGAAGCCATATATTTATAGATCTCTAAGTGACTATTATTTACACAAATATGACCAGTTCTCACATTTATCAAGGCTAATGCAATACTACTAGTGAGTGCTTCACAGAGCAATTAAATGGATAATTATCTAAAGAATTTTGTGAACATTTTCAAATTAAAAAAATTATTTTTTGCCTGTTGAAGCCACTTCAGCTTGAGTTATCCAAATAATTTTTAAACTCTTCATTTTACCATTCCTTGAAGACAGCCTCATATATTAATCAGTCTGCCTTGATTGTCCTTTGAGAATGGTATCTTAATACGTATTTAAGTGCGATAAATAAGCTTGACGTTTATAGGAATAAAGGAAATGGGTATGAGTTAACCTGGAACATGCTGCTGTAGCTTAGCAGCCACATACCTGTCTAAAACATAACAAAAGTTTCTACTGTTAAAAAGAAGAAAGGAAGAATAAGACTTAGAGACAATAGTAGCCCCAATTCATGAGGATGGCCACCCAGTGTGCCTTGTGTACCTGTCTTCCCACAGAGAACACATCCTTGCCCCAAGAAAGAAAGACCAAAGCCCCATCCAGTAAACTGCATCCAACTCAAAGTCTCTGAGGATCTCTGAGTGATGTGTCCTGCATTCCAACAGGCTCAGAAGTGGCTTCTGTATACCTAATGAGCTATAAAAAAAGCATTTCTCTTTCCATGCCATAACCAACAAAGAATAGTCCCAGTAAAATTTTTCACTTGAAAAATGGGAAGTGGGGAAAAACACAGAAGTCACTTGTTCATAGCAATAGTGAAGTTTTGTAGTTTAGAAATTGTCAAGACTTTGCAATGGTCATATAAAATTCCTTGTTTAAAGCCTGGATTCATCCTTGTGAGAAACTACCTCGTATATTGTTTCCTATAGCTCCCAGATTTGCCTTTTTAGATTTTTCTTACTAAGTTTTTGAAGGAATTGAACTCATAAAGAAGAGAAACCACAACCTTGAGTGGCAAACGCTTTAGGGGGTATTTTATTGACCCCTAAAACAATCCCCTGGCCTCCTAACCTTCTCTGTAAAGATGTAGACTGTGAAAGATATGTAATCCCAGTAAGGTACACTTTTTGATGTAACTTGTCTCTGATATGCAGAATTTTAGTCAAATGCTAGATAAAATGTCAACCCCACTGAGGCTCCTTTGTTTTAGATATTGGTTAATTTTGGTAACTGACCATTCAGGCTACTTGTTTTTTTGTTTTGTTTTGTTTTGTTTTTCATTTTCTCTTCCCACGCTTTAAATTTGCACTCTTGTGTTTTAAATTCACTGATAAAGAGTGAGCCCCAAGAAACTCTAGGCCCCACCCTCAACCCCAATAAAAGGAGAAACCCATGCCTGTGTTCTGCTAGCATGCTTTGTACTCTCCAGGGCCTGAAAGTAATAAGATCTTTTTTTTTTTTTCCTTCAAGTTTACTAATGGTTATTGCTGAAAGATGTCTTGCAATGGTAAAAACCACAACGGTTGGTCCAGGTGTAACATTTGCTTAGAAAGGGAAGATGTCTGTGGGAAGCTCACAGAGCCCAGATGAGGCTCCCAGGCATTTATATAGATATTATTTATAGCCTGAGATCGGCACAAAACAGTAATGCCTTGTGTTACCACATCATGACAGCTACTTCGTCACTAGGCAGTAGGAACCTTTCGGCTCCATCATGTAATCTTATGGAATCACCATGGTATATAAGATTCGTCATAGATATGCCACAACATGGATAAATCTCAAGTTGATTATGATTACTGAAAGAAGCTAGAACAAAAAGGAGTGCATAATGTGTTATTCCATTTATATAAAGTTCTAGGAGATGCAAACAAATCTGTGGTGACGAAAAAAGATGAGTGATGATGAGGAAAAGAGGAAGAAATGTGGGATGGGAAAGAGGGATCATCAAGGGGTCTGAGGAAACTTTACAACGTGATAGACATATTAATTATTTTGATTGTGGTGATGGTCTTGTGGATGTATGCAACAGGCAAAACCTATCAACGTATACACTTTACTTACATATCACTTATTGTATGCTTTTCCTCGATATAACTTCTTAAAAATTAAAAATTTAAAGGTGTCTATTAAGTTCTTAAGGCTCTTAGGTTTAAGCAGAAGACCCATATACGGTAACTTAAGTACTAAATTTTAATAAAATTGTAATGAAGAATAATTTTTTGTAACTTCTTGTCGTAAAGCTTGAAATTGCATTTCTTATAACATGTTTTTTATGCTATCGAGCTAAAAATATGTACACAAAGACTTACTTGCAAAAAGTCTTTTGAAACTACAAAAAATTTTATGTATCACTTAAGATAATTACTAACTCAAGTGAAAGTATGTTTATTCAAAGCTGCCAAGGTCACACAAAGCAGTTTAAAATAACAAAACTTAATTTTTTTTGCTTTTGCAAGTATTAAATTTCTCCCATTAAATTTGATGTCATACATTCTATATTAAATCTTTACATTTCTTTACATTTTTAGATTAAATATTTATAATAAGGTTATATGGCACAATTAATTATTTTGATATTACCTATTAACTTTAAATCTGAGTTGCTATTACTAGTTCTTTTTCCTTAAAAACATTTATTGAAGCATTATCTTTACAAAAAACCAGTTTAACAATTTAAGATAACTTTTTAACAATGTACACGCAGCCCTTCCTTCCTTCTCCATCCTTCCTTCCTTCTTCCTCCTCCACTTCCCTTCCTTCTGCCTTTTGCTTTCGTTTTTCTTTCTTTCCTTTTTGTTACTCTTTTACAACTTATTTACTAAGTACTTATGATTCCGAGTCCTGGGGATATGAGGTGTGAGCCCTAGCCTTACTTTTGGTTATTTATTTTCTTGTTAGTGACAAAAAGGCAATGACACACACTTGAAGGTGGTAGTCAATGTAGGAGAAGGGAAGATAATGGAGGATGGATGTCAATGACGGTGGATGCTGCAG
Source organism: Eonycteris spelaea (assembly GCA_003508835.1). Taxonomy (NCBI): domain Eukaryota; kingdom Metazoa; phylum Chordata; class Mammalia; order Chiroptera; family Pteropodidae; genus Eonycteris; species Eonycteris spelaea. The sequence goes on from PUFA01000003.1 coordinate 4,346,443, forward strand.
GTGCTTGAGAATGCAGTGAACTCAGACAATGAAGTCGTCATAGAAGATTTTGTGGTCTTTTAATGGAGAATCATGCCAAACCAAATAGGGTTATAGTTAGAGTAATCATGTATAGTATTGTTATTGAGTTAAAAACATAACCCCTTAAGTAGTTTCCTGTTTTTTAAAAATCTTTTTTATTTGTAAAAAGTCAAAGGCCTGAGTTGGTATAATGTGATTTTTTATAATATCCATTAGAATAAATACTAAGTTTACAGAGGCCTTTTCCCAGGGAAACCAAATATTCTGGTTTTCATTGGACTGTCCTTAGCTTAACCTTCATCCATTTCTTTCCATAATTATTCAATAGTTGTGCTACCTTGGAAAAATTACTTAAACTCTCTGAGCCCTAGTTTCCTCATACGTGTAGGGGTATTGTGAGAAATAAATCGAATAAGGAATGTACTATAAGTGACTGGCCTATTACAACAGCCAAAGAAATGAAAGTATTATTCCTACTATCATTAATTACTTTGAGTCAGGTGGTTATAATTTAGCAGAATTACACTTCATTTGATACAGTAAAGAAATAATTTGTGAAAATTTATTTTACTTGTTAGGGTCACATATTTCTATTAGATCAATTGTTTAGTGTCTTTACCACTTAGTAGTCTTCATTATTACAAATTAAATTAACTCACTCTTAGTGACTGATAGACAAACCTGATCTTTCAGATGTTCATAATGAGTGATAAGGCTTGAATAATCATTCTTGGTTTCTTACTTTCTAAAAGGACTTAACTGGAAACTGAGACATTTGGAAGATGAAAACAAATGTATCAGCTCTCGTGAGACAAACAGGTTACAAACTCTTGCTAATTTAACTTGAGCTTCTGTTGTCTTGACATGTTGATTTTATAGTTAGAATAGCTATGTATTTAGATCCTCTAGAGAACAATCTTAATTTCCAAATGTGCTGTTTCATTGTGCCTTCTGAGCTACACTTAGATTTGTTATATGATGTGTTACATTTTTGGTTTTGAACATGAGATCAATATGTGGATACTACTTAGCTTTTCTGGCTTCATCATCGCTCCACATTATGACCTTGTTCCTGGATTCAAGGTCTTGACCCTTCTTTATCTTGAGTCTTGGCTTAATTTGCTCTCTCAGTTTCTCCATTCTATTTGCTCTTGTGAATTTTTTTTTTGAAATTCATTTGTCATTTCCTCCATTATAACATTAACTACTTTGTGAAGAGTTTATGTCTTTTTTTGTAACGATTTGAAAAATATACCTAAATATCCTGAAGAAAACTTATGAACCTTTGTGAAATAAATAAGAAGGTATATTCAATGACTCAAAATGGCCATTTGAACCTCCATGACAGAGTCCATTAAACTAGAAATTGAATTTCCTGAAAAAATCTAAGCACCATTTAAGTAGGCAATCTCACTAAAAGGATGCCGTCTTTTACTCTCTTTGAAGTTCATACATCATGTAATAAAATTGTATACTCACATATTCTATTATGGGGTTAAAAATTAGATCTGGCAATTCTTGGCTATAGTGAATTAATGTTTTTGATGATCTAAAATTACCATCATTTAGGTTTTAACATCTTTGACTACATTAGAAACAACAACTAAATTGGCTCCTGAGTGTTTTATTCGTTGGTACTAGGACTGATTTATACGTATTACAAATCCTTAGGTATACTATGTGGTAATATAAGCCATCAATTGGATCTGCATCTAATATAACATTTCATTTATTCAGTGCCATTATATGTTTAGCATCGAGCTTGAAGTTGAATGCTCCACTAGGATAAAACATTGTTCCTAAATTCAGGAGACTCATATTCCAGATAATAACTAGTTGACTTGAGCTATTCAGAGGAGGGTAATCATGCTCTTCAATGGGAAAATCCATTATGTAGATTTGTATAACTCCAACAGAATAATTATTTGACTAAATTTTTATTATTCATTTTAACTGGTTGCCTTGGTAATGTGAACAAATAACCTAAGACAGTTGAAAGCAATGAACTTTGTTTTGTTTTGTTTTGTTCTGTTCTGTTCTTTATTCATTGTCCAGATATGGTTAGACTATTGATGAAGAGAAGTTATTAAAGCAGTTCAGGTAAGAAATGATGATTGAAAGAAATAGAGGGCAGCAACAAGGATGGAGAAGAGCAGACTAGGTTGGAATAAATGTTTGAACAAGAGATATTGAAATTTGCTGATGGTTAGGATACGAGACTGAGGAAAGTCAGTTCTGAGACGTCCATTAGAAATCCAAGTGAAATGTTAAAGAGGTAATTAAATGCATATAAGTCTTGGCCTCAAGAGAGAGGTGTGGTCTGGAAATGGATAGGTGATCAGGTTCCCATTGAGACACTTTTTCTCAATTAGACTAATTTCCACACAAAACTTAAAGTGAGTTTGTTTTACTATTTGGAAGACACAGGTTAAGCAACACGTTCAGGTTGATAGGTTGGTTAAGAAGGTGAATCTTTACCAGTATTGAGCCATGATTTTGCTTTTTATTTTCTGTATGACCTCGAAGACTTAATCACAGATGTTATATATTTGTGAGGTTGAAATAAAAAAATGCATACAAGCATTTAGCATAGTGTTAGGTATATAATAATCACTCAGTATGTAAGATAGTAGTAATCTAAGATGAAAGCAGAAAATATGTAGGTCTTAGAAAGGATAATGAATACAAAGAAAAGCACTTATTAATACTGATTAAATTAAATGGGATTGTTTTACATTAAAAAGTGACAGGAAAACTGTGGAAGACTTAAAAATGGGCAATATATATATATATATATATATATATATGTATATATATATATATATATATATATTATATATATATATATATATATATATATATTTCTGGGCATCCTGTACCCTTCTAAGTTAGCTCTACTTTTCATTATCTTTGAATTATTTTATAGTTGTGTAAATTGTAGAAAAACTAGTAATACAAAATGATTCTCATCCATAGACATGCCAATGAATTATGCCCATAGGAGATGCAATCTACTATTAAATTCATTTCAGCATTCATGATTGCCTTTTATGTGTATCCTTTGAATTCTTCTTTGACCTGGAAGTAACATCTTATGGGTTCTCTCATTAATTAATGAGTTAAATAAGATCTTGAATATGTGTTCACTTATATGTATATGAAGATTATGACTTTGTTTTTAAAAAATTATCTTTGAACAAAAGAAAAGAGAAATTTTATTTTTCATGCTTCAATTTGATGAAGAAAATGATAAGTAATATGGATATAAAAAGAAAAGTTACTAAAATATTAGAAGAGAGATGTAGCTACATGCTTTGATAAATGTTATTGGGCTGAACCGTATTTTTAGTCTGATAAAATGTTATTTAAATCTTAAAATGTTTTAAGTAATGTTTCCTAAGTGTGTCCTGTGAAACGTGAGTTTATTGAGATATTCTGGAAAAAAATTAGAAGAATCCCACTAACTTCAAATTAGTTTGGAAAAAGACTAGGTTAATCTTAGTTAAATAGATTCCTTTACTATAGCTCTGAGTCTTCAATAAATTAAATGCATTGTAAACATCCGAGAGAGAGAGAGAGAAAGAGAGAGAGAGAAAAAAATGAATGTACAGCGTATCCCAAACTTACATGGCTGTAGAACTTTTCTTTCTTTTTGTTTTTCATATTTATTGACTTTATTTCATAAGACACATATTTAAACAAATCTATTTATTCAAAACTTTTAAAGAAAGGTCTGTGAAATCTCCAGTAAAGAAATAATAGAAAAAGATAAAGAGGAGGTAAGTCTAACAGCCAAGGAAGGACTACGATGGAATGGTTCTCCCAGTTATCTACTTTCCAAGGGCCCCCTTCATCTGTCCTGAGAGAACCAGCTCCCTCTCAGTGGGTCTCTGCTGGAACACAGCAGTAGCAGGGAACTGGCCATTTGAATCTTTCTATTTATGGTACTGCCTGGGTAGTAGCTGTGATTCTCTGTGCAGTGGTAAGGCACAAACAATACCACAGACCTTTTAAAACATGCCGTTAAAAGACACCATGCTCTCACATTTCAAACATAATATTTGTGCCTAAATTCAAATTGCTCTATTATAAATAAGTTGCTTTGGTTGCTTAATATTTAAAGCCCACATGCTTCAAGTAATTTAGAAAAGAGTTTGATGGCCAAAGGAAGAGAGTAGAAGTGTGGTATTTGATTTGGGAGACTGGGCCCTAAAATGATTTGTCCCCAAATCCCTAAAACAATCAGGAGGAAAAAAATCTTTTTTTGCAGGAAGTCATATTACTCTCCAACAGTACTTTTGGAGACCTTTATTTAAACCATAAATTTGATGAATCTAAAATGTTTTAGTGTTCTGGTTTTTAAATGATTAAAAAAATATTAGGGTATTAAAGCAAAATAAATATTTATCTATATATCATTATAGAAGAATAAATGAAATAGACACGACTTCCTCATCAATAGAGTATTCAGAATGAGATATCTGAGTTTAGCATTAAGTGGAAGGTGCGGAATATATAAGAAAAAGGGAGGAGAGGCTCTTTCGCTTGAAGCAACATCTGGTCTAGCTGAAGATTTAATAATATATGTAACAAAAAATAACAGTTGAAACAATTCAGAACATAAAAAGTGAAAAGTTGTGAGTATTACGAGTGTACGTGTGAGAAAGAAATCTGCATAGGTTGGACTAAGAAGAATGAGAATGATGAGTTTTAAAAGAGGAAATTTCCAGGGATATAAATCAAGGCAGGTGACTTAACAGGTATGTGATGTAGGAGGAGGGTAGTGAAAAAAAAAAAAGGTAAAGTTTCTTCGTACCTACGGGTTCAGGCTGAGGAACAATAGCATATACTCAGAATAATGCATGGTAAAGTCAGGTAAGAACTTTCAAAGAATTTTGACATTATTCATATTATTCATATCCTTAAACCATTAAACTTGATCGATTTTTTTTTGTAAATCCCATAAGTTTTAAAAGGAATATCTTTGTTTATTTTAATATATTTTTGATATGTTATCAAAATATATGTTTAATACATTTTTTGATATGTATCAAAAATAATATATATATTTGTGATATATATTTTTGATATATGATAAACCTCACTAATCAAATAGATTGAAGGAGATATAAGCTTGTACTAATTAGATAATGTGGATTTATGGATGTGGAGCATTGAAAAATCAGTTTTATTTGTTTTCTATACTTATGATAACAATAACTGCACTTGTCAATGTGTTGTTAAGTTTCCTAACACAATTACTATATTCCTGAAGAATGATTTATAGTAACTTCATGTAACCTCAGGAAATTTTTTCCTTGAGTCATGCTTTCCTAAGAAGAGGCATTTTAAGAGATCAATTCTTTTTAAGGGTTTTTAATTATCGTGTAGATATCTTGTTTTTACTGTTAATTGGATAAGTAAAGCTTTTCCTTATTGTGTGGAGTAAAAGTGAATTTGATCTTAGCTGTTCTAGATGTTTACTATTTGCTTTTCTGAGATACCCATTAGGGTCCTGCATCCTGCTCCATGCTCAGGAGGCTGGCTTTTCTGGCCTGCATCAACAGGTGCTCTTGCTCTCTGGTTTCTGGTAGGGTTTAGCTAATGGGAGGTACCAAGAGGAACTCTAGAAGGGGTGAGCAGGATGCTTTTAGGCAAGAAGTTTATTCCTCAGCTCCCTGTTATCATGTATTAATTGTGTCCCTGTACTGAGGCCATGCCTTCTCTTGGAATGTCCATATCCTCTTTGGGTTTCAGGACCCACTCACTCCTTTCTATCTTTAGGGTGTGAAGTAAAGTCTTTCTGCTATTCCTAGTCCAGGGTCCTGCACTATCTCTCATTGGTGGGTGCTCTTAAGGGTGTCTATACTGCTATAAAGAAATCCTTTCAAAAAATGCCTCAGTGGCCCTATTTGAGTATGCCTACTGTTACTTGCTGGGAGTTTGACAGCTAAAATAGATGAATAAAAAACAGCAAATGGAGTCCAAAACATAATATTCCGCTGAATATATAAACATATTTCAAATGTGTTTAGTAAGATTGTTAAGAATCAATTCACCCAGTTACTTCTATTTATTAAGAAACAGTCGAATGCCTACTGCATGCTAGGCATTGTTATTTGATAGTAATATAAGCAGTTCAAGATTTCTTGGTATTTATCTTAATATCGTATTATTAATAATAAACAGTAATGTGTTACTACTATTAACATCCATAATATAAATGTACTAATCATCATAATATCTCTCCCAATCAAAAGTCACAAATATATTTAAAGATGCTTTGCTTATTTTCTTGTTTTTGGAAACATGCAAAATCAAAAACAACTTTTCCAAGCATTTACTCCAAATGGCATTTTTTTCTATCTTTTACTTTGAGGAAAAAGAGGTAAAGATGAAGATTAAACCAAGTATTTATTTATTTAAAATTCTAGTAGATCTCTGACATCAGTGCAAACTCAGTTCAATCCTCCATATAAACAATTTGGATCACTGGCTTCAATGGTCATTGGTTACACTTGACTATTAATTGACTGTCAACTATGTATAGGAGAAGAAAAATAGTTCTTTGATTAGTTTTTTTAAATTAATTTATTTTAATTAATTTTAAGTATACACTACATTGGTTAGACATCTATATAGTTCATAAAACTATCCCCTCAATTGTTCCCTTCCTTCCTGGCCCTCCACCTAGCCAACATATTAATGCTAACTGCATTCCCTATGCCATGCTCCCCATCCCATGATCAGCCATCAACTACTAATTTGTACTTCTTTAACCCTTCATCCCATTCTCTCAGCCCCCCAAACCCTCCTCCCTTCTGTCCATCATCAAATTGTGCACTATATTTGCGAGTTTATTTTTGATTAGTTTGTTCTTTTTATTTCTTTGATCCCACATATAAGTGAAATCATATGGTATTTACCTTTCTCTGTCTGACTTAAATACCTTCTAGGTCCATTAAGGCAACAAGTTTTATCACCCCCTTCCTTTTAGTCTGTGTGTGTCTTTTAATATGAAGTGAGTTTCTTATAGGCAGCATGTAGGGGTCTTGTTTTCCTATCCATTCATCCACTCTGTCTTTTAGTTGGAACACTTAATTCTTTTCCATTTGAGGTACTTATTGATAGGAATATAGTTGTTCCAATTCTTTATTCTTGTTTTTAATACATGTTTTTCCTTCTTAAAGAAGACACTCCAACATTTCCTGTGATACTGGATTGGTGGTGATAAATTCCTCTAGCTTATTTTTGTCTGTCCTTCAACTCTAAAGGATAGCTTTGCTGAATAAAGTATTCTTGGTTGTAGATCCTGGGTCTTCATCACATCAAATATTTTGTGCCAAGCCCTTCTGTCCTGCATAGTTTCTTTTGAGAAATCAGCTGACAGCCTTATGGGTGCCCTTTTGTAGGTAACTATCTGCTTTTTTCTTGCTGCTTTTCTTTTGCTACAAAGGTTCTCTCTCTGTATTTAACCTTTGGAATTTTAATTATCATGTGTCTTAGTGTGGGCCTCTTTGGATTCCTGGTGTTTTGGATTCTCTGAGCTTCCTGGGGTTGTATGTCTATTTCCTTCACCAGGTTAGGGAAGTTTTCCATCACTATTTCTTCAAATAGCTGTTCAACATCTTCAGGTATGCTGATGAGATGGATATTTTTACCTTTAATAGTGCTCCATAGGTTCCTTAAATTATTTTTATAGTCTTGGCTTCTTTATTCTTGCCATTCTGATTGAGTCTCCTTGGCTTTCCCATCTTCTTTATAGATCATTTGATCCTCTTTATTCACTTTGTTTATTTCTTTGTTTATTCCATTTAATATACTTCTCATCTCAGATAATGTTTCAGACTGGTTCCTATTATAATTTCCATTTCACTGAATGTATCTAACTTCCCATAAGTTCATAAGTTCATCAGCATCTTTATTTTTTACTTTTTATTCTTTTAATGTTTTAGAAATTAAGTTTATTGAGATAACATTAATACAATTATATAATTTTCAAGTGTACATTATAATTTGACACCTGTATATCATATTGTGTGTTTACCACCCAAAGTCCAGTTTCCTTCAGCTACCATATATTTGATCCCCTTTACTCACTTCACCTTCTTCCTACCCCCCTATATTTGACACCCTTTACCGCGTCATTGAGCATCTTTATAACCGGTGTTTTGAACTCTGTATCTGTTAGATTGCTTGACTCCATTATTTCTGGATCTCTGTTCTGTTCTCTCATATGGTTTCTGCTTCTTTGTCTTCCCATTTTGGCTACCTTTCTATGTCTGTTTCTATGTATTAAGCAAAGCTCCTAGATCTTCCGATCTTATTAGTGTGGATTTGTGTAGTAGGTGTCTAGTGGCACAGTTCTGAGAGGGGTTCAGCTGCAGGACAAATTTAGCCCAAGACTCTGCCCCTCCGGAGCCACCTGTTAAGATTCAGCAAGCAATCCACAGATGATGTGTTTATAGTTGCCTCAAAAGCCCACACCAGAAACTGAGGTCAGCTGCCTCCAGTGTGAGTCTAGGCACTGCTCAGCGAGGAGCACCTGACTCTCTGAGGATACACCTGAATGTGGCTTAGGTGGGGCTGTGAGTTGGGGGAGGAGGGGTTTCAGGGTATTCTCTGGGCAGAGCGACCTCTGTTATCCATTTTGATGACATCACGGCTATGGCAACGCTGTGTCTGCAAACTAGGAGGGCTCAACAGAAGAACAATGGATCCCATCTGCCGGCGCTTCTGAACAGAGTGAGTCTCCCCTTGGCCTTCACTTTGACAACTCAGTGTGTCCCTATAAGTTCCTGGTGGCCCCTGTGCACAGTCGAACGGGCACTGGTGCTCAGAGTGAGCAGATTCATCATTGCGAAAGTCTGCTCATGGACGCGGCCTCTTTAAGAGGCATCTGCCGCTGCTGCAGCCCAGTCCTACTCAGCGGCTTGGTACCTGGCAGCCCCGTGTCCTCACCCCGTCCACCTTCTGCCATTGCAGGGTGATCTCTTGGATTTCTCCCTAGTTGTACGGCTTGTTCCTCTAGATGCCAGGTGATTTTTTCTTGCTCTTTGCTCTGTGTTTCTGTCACAACTTTGGTTTGGTTGCCAGAGGGATAAATAGAGCCTCTATCATCTACGCCATTACCACTCCTCCCCCATCCCCTCTTTCTCTGATTAGTTTAAAGTTAGTCAAAAAGTTAAATTACCCCAAATATCCAGTTTCCTGATTATTTTGTTTCCTGGATTTAGCTCTACTTTGGCATAGTACAAAATAGAGTGAAGTCATAGTTTTCACAAAGATCTGTTAATGGCACAGTGAGAACTTTGTTTTTCTTTACGTAACTTCAGAATTAGAAAATAAAATAGCATTGAAACTTGACGACGATGATGATGAATATATAGACCTCAATTCCAGATATATTATAGATCATCATACCACCGCTCTATTTTAGGAGAGCTTAGGGAGTGAAGAGGAAAGAACACCTGGATTTTTAATATTCCTCAGACTGATAGGAAGTGTTTTAGCAATTGTTGGGTAAATCAGCACCGTCCAGCATTCTCCTTAGTCTTTTTACCATTGAACTAGATATAAGCCACTGTTTTTCAGATACTCTAAACATGAAAGGTAACAGGCCTCATCCTCCACACATACAGATTCAGTATTAAAAACATCATGACAATAAAGGCAGCAGCAGGAAACAAATGCAATTAGTAAAGGGAGCATGGGTAAAACATTTAAACCCACCACGTTTATACATTAGTTCAATGATTCATTTCAAATTTAGCTTTTCAATTCATCTGTCTCCAGGTGTCCTCTATTTCACATCTAGATCTAATTTTTTTCATAGAATTATGTGTTACTGGAACAGCTGAGAAAATAAAATTTCACCCTTCCAAACTACAGCTTCAAAGAGCATAACATAATGTTATTTTTATACAGAAAGCCCTGTCTTTTTACCTCAAGAGCAATTTTCAGGTTTTTAACATATTATTACTATTTTGGGTCTTACATAAAGCCTATCATTTGAGAGGTTTGTGATGTGCTGCCACATTAATTCTTATAATAGTGTTTTGAGACCACTATCATTATTATCACTTAATGGAAAAAAACATATGCTTGTGATTTCTTTGAGAATTAATGCTCAGTAAATGACCAACTTCTATTGGGTCTGATGATCAGTTATTTATTGAAACACCACATTCTTCCCATCTACTCTACCAACTCGAACATGGTAGCTTTTCTTAGACAGATAAACTAGATAACAGTAAAGTAATAATAACCAAATATCATTTTCTATACCCACTCTTGAACACACTAAAACAAAGTTATTTGCCTCTAAGCTACCTACAATATTAGGTTATCGTTTTGGACTTCCAAAAGCATATGGAAGTCTTCTCAAATACATGTTCTGAATCCCCAAGATTTATGTGTAGAATATTGAATTTATAAGTTTTTTAAACTCTAATTCTTACTTTGCACTTTATTTTATTTACACCACCTAAAGCCTCCATTTTCTTGAAATTCATGAGGCAAAATCTGTTTCCTGCTTTTCTATTTTTAAGGCTTCATGATATAATGGGAGTTCTCACATCTTCTCCGGGGATCACTATAAAATAGCAAGAAAATATTAGAAAACTGTGTATACCAACCCAGCCAATGTGGTAGATCATATACTTAGATATTACTACTTCAACTATAAAAATTATTTTTATATTTAGAATTTGGTATTGCCCTTTCCCATTCAGTCAAACAAATACTTTCATAAATACTTTAAGAAAAATAATAATAGATGTGTTTAAATCTATTTTTCAGTTTGTAAGTTTATTTTGGATCATTTGAAAGGAAAACAAATACTCAGCTAGCAACTGTTAATCACTTTTTGTGCTCTAGTTATTATGCTTTTTAAACAATACTCGATTTTATTGGACTACAGCCTACTTATACATAACAGGTACTGCTATTCCTATTTTGCAAATGAGACTCCTGTCCAAAGTTATATGGAGATTAAACAATTTACCTGAGATAATAAATGATGGAGAGCGATTCAAAATCTGCTCTAATTACAACGTATGTTCTCTCCACTATTCAAACAGACATAGTAGTTCCAATACATAGTTTTCTTAGCATTACTTTTGAACCATGCCTTTTCAAGACAGTGCTTCTTTTCCAGAGCTAGTAGTACAGCATATAGTGAAAGGGAAGTAATTTAAAAGGTCAAATTTGGACTGGATATTCTGGCTTGTTGTTTGAGAAGCTGTAAATTAATTTTAGCTCATCAACCGATAATGTGATAAAATTGTACAAAAAACCTTAAAGACAGAAATGGATTTAAAGACAGAAATGGATTTAAACTGGGAAACAGAATTAAAACCTTAAGTATTTAAGGACTGATTCATGGATTTAGTTTTTCTGCATGTCTAGAGTTCTTCTTCATCTATTCTATGAAGCATATTTTTATGTGTTATAACTGTAACAGCATCCCCAAGAATATGTGCAATTGGTTAAATCACGAGAGATGACAGGGAAGAGGTGTGAGAGAATATTTTTTTAGATTTTTTTTGCCCTGGTCATTTTTCATTTTTGTGGCATTGTTTTAGTATAACACCCCCTCTATAGCTTATATCTTCCAAAATATGTTTGAAATTTGAATGTATCTTACATCTCGAGCTATTATTTTACTGGAATGGAAAATGAAGAGGGATGGTTAACAGAGGCCCATGACTTTAGATTTAATAGAGGCCATGTGCATAGTTTTATGGAAGCCATTTCTACCTTAGTATATACTTTAAGAATGATAGATTTTTAAAAGGAGATTGCATGGGTTTCAAAAGGAAAATATGTTTTCTAGAAGTATTACCCTGTCTAGGTTAGTAGAAAATAAAGTGATTTAATTCTGCAAAGTATCTTTAGAGAATGGATAATAAGACATCACTTTCTTTTTTTTTTTTTTTTTTTGAAAACTTATTTTTTCTGTACTCCACATTTCTCTCTACATCTAAAATGTACTCTGCTGGTGTCTCTCCCTTTTCCCCCTCATCAAACATTTATTGATCATTATTATTTTTTTTTCATGAGACTATGAAGAAGATTAATATCTAGTCTATAGTTTGTTGTGATTTAAAATCTGGTGGTAAGGACAGGACATTTACAATCAAGGTAAACAATAATTAGCTATAATTAGACAATAATAAAAATAGCATATCTTAAGAGCTATAACATAAACAGTCAGTCCGTGACTAGGCTATTCCTCTTGTGACCATGGTAGAGATTGATAATCATGATATTTTTCTGCTGTGCATGGGCTTAACAAAGAATGAATCTTCTTTGGTACTGAAGTTAGGCTTGGTGTTAACCTGAGAATCAGCATTGTCATTCAAGACGAAACCTCTTTGTTATTCCTATATTATGGGAATCGTGCAGTAGTATGATAGGAATTTAGAGGAAGAAGTGGTTAGAAATATATCTACTAGAGAAGTAAGTTTTGAGATTTTACTTAGGAGAATGATAAGACATTAATAGAATAAGGGAGCAGGTCATTCTAGATTAGTGAATAGATGGCAGCAAAGAACACAGGGGTCCTCACCTGTGGTGTGTTGTGGAATAGTCAGCAAACAAGTTGGACTGGCTGCATTACAAAATGTTCCAAGACAAGGCATTGCCCAGCTGAGGAGATGGAATTCTACCTTGTTGCCGTATACTCTCCTCAGAGTTCTATCCCAGAGATGTAGATTTGGGTATCATTGATATTACACGGAGATATTTGTAGAGTAAGAAGAGAATACTTGAACTTGAGAAATAGGAAAGAATCTTGCAAAGGAGGCCTAGGAGCCTTAACCAGAAGAGCCAGTTGCAAAGTCTAGAGAGGGCTTCCAGAAGGTGGAAGCGGTCAGCAGTGTCAAGTGATGCTCAGAGCCCTGAAAATGAGGGTTGAGAAGAATTGTTGAATTTGACAGCAAAGGAAGCAGTACAATTTTGGTGGAAAAATGGACAAAGTAATTTAGGCGGAATAATGACAATGGAGATGGGCATGAAGGACAGAAGCCAGACTCTCAAAGGAACTGAAAAGAGAAAGCGTAGACAAAACTGTTAAGAAAGGATGTGTGATGGTGGCTAGAAGACACAAACTTCCCTTTTTGCTTACTTGTGATCAACATGAAAGAAACTTTAGCATATATAAATGATGATAGGAAAGAGTGAGTAAGGAAGAAAAGAAGGAAAATATGGATAGAGGGTAAATAATAGGATGAAGTCCCTGAGCAGGGTGAGGCATTGAGATCTGGCACAAAGGTAGATATTATAAATAGAAATGGAAAGAATCAAGACATAGAGTCTTATACACTCTTATAAATACATACATTATGTAAAGGTTTGTAATCTCTCAAGTTCAGATCTCTTCCACATCTCTCTCCCCAGAGGTCTAGACATAGAGATCCCACTGTCTATGGAATCCTGACACTTACTATCACAAAAATACATAAAATACGTAAAATGCAACATTTAAGTCTTGATCTTCCCTTCCCACAAACCACCTCCCCATAACTGAGGGAATAACAGTGACATGTATTCAGTTGCTCAAGGTATAAATCTGTTTGCATTGTTATTGACTCTTCAGTCTTCCTCACTACAAACCACATCTAATCAATGACTGGATTCTTTTGTTTCTATTTTATAAATGTTTCTGTACTTTGTCTGGTTTTCTTTTTCATCACTGCTGGTAACTTAATTTGATCCAACATTGTCCCTTTCCTGGATTACTGCAGCAACAATGACCGCCCTCTTGCTGACTTGTCAGCAAACAAGTCAGCAACTTGTTTGCTGACTATTCCACAGTTTTACTAATATCTTGCCTCCAATTCATTCTCTGGTTCAAGGGCCCCTTTCCCAGAATAGAGAATCCCAGTATCAGCAGGGGAAATGAATACCAAGTGGCTCATAAAAATGTTTAACTAAACGTTCTATTATATCATTAAGAAAGGCAATGGCTCTCCTCTGCTCCTGAAATGGTTTATAAGGTCTTTCACAAATTTACCCATCTTTACTTCTCTTGTCTCCTCTCTCATCTCCAGAGACCCTCTAGGGAGCATGTTTTACCACATTCACCTGGCTAACCACTGTATGTTCTTTACTGTGGTGTATTTGAAAATCACTTTCTTTGGTAAGCCTTCTCTATGTCCAGTAGTCTGATTTAGGGGGTTCTCTTGTAGGCTTTCCATAGCATCTTAACCTTCTCTCATCATAATGTGTGTTTATCACTTACAACGTTTTGTTTCCTTATATGTTTCCCTAATGAACTCTAAGAATTTGAGGACAGGATCTGCTATTCATTATTATATTCACAGTGTCCAGTTCGCTGCTGGGTACATGTTCAACAAATACGTGTTTAATCAAGTCTTTCAATGATGTGCAGGATAAATTATAGGAAGGCGTGTAAAATAAACTGGATATAGTGTTGTCAGGAAGCCATAATTGTCTCATATCCTCTATATCTTCCATTTCCATATGCAAATCTAATCAGAAGCATGCTAGAAAAAAGCAAACTTTATTAAATCAAGTTATTATTTACCACATTTTTCCTCCCTGGGTTCTTAAATATTAACTGCAATGATCAGATGTAGTTTATCCATGTGAAAAATATAACAATACATGAATGGATTTTCTCTCAGAATCTTATTTAGATGATAAAATTAATTGAAAATGAACTGACACTCGAGTTGATAATCATAGATATATTATCATCTAGCAAACCTAAGCATACTTATTTATAATGTATTTAAATGAAATACTATATGTTTCTGGATAAATTTTAAATTCCTGTCATTAAAGAACCAATGATAGCACTTGGACAGGTATGGTTAAAGGACACTTTTTTCTCCACACTTTTCCTTCTTTGGGAAATTCTGCTTACCCTTTCCTGTGCCACAATATTAAATTTTCACATGGGCGTTCTTGATTTAGGGCCATTTTCACTATTCTTATTCTTTGCTTATGAGAGTTCACCAAGTTCACTTTAAATACTAAGTTTTAATCAATGGGTGCTTTTAAGGAGGTATCAGCTCTCAATTACACTATGTAAAATGCCAGCCCTAATTACTTATTATCTTTAAATGGTTTTTTTTTTTTTTTTTCCTGCTGACATGATTTTTTAACGCTCTGGGTTTTGCTCCTGGGCCCTTAAGTACTCAGAGGAGAAACAGTTTTATCTTACACATGATTTTGCAGGAAAGTTAATATTCTGAGAGGAGTCTGAACTAAAAACAGTTTCTTCATGGTCAGAAATAAGGCCTTCTTGTTATATCCTTTGAAACTCCTTTAACTATCCCTTTTCCTTCCTCATTTTCCACCTAGCAGATTGTAAATGTCACTGTTTAATTTCAGTTGTCAATTACACAAGTAAAATCCTTGCCTGATAATTTACATTTATGAATAACTCGTATGAATATATGGGACCAATAATGCACAAATAGGCACAATCTATTTTTTAAAATGAAATAAGTCAGCAGAAAATTTAAAAAAAATATGTTGGAGGCATGATAAATTTTTTATGTAATCTTTAGATAAAATCTTTATAATGATGACCATAAAGCAGTCAGAGATTCCCACCTCCCTCTTTCTTGTTATCTATCTTCTTGTCTTTTCCATGGTTCTGCATCTTAGGAAAAAAGCCATAAGAAGGGAGTTAATATTTCTTTATTACCTTTTATGTGATATATATCTATATGTATTAGTCATCTCATTTTTAACTCTTACAAAAATACTATTAAACTTTTAGTATCCATATTTTATAGCAGAGGAAAAAAAGGATATGGGAGGTTAAGTGTATTATTCAAAAGTGCATAATGAATATTTATTAAAGATCTATTATCTTAGTATGGTCAGAGAGACAAGCATAATCCCTGCTTTCCCAGAGAAAATAATTAATTGGTCAGGGAAAAAAAAAAATTAGTTGTTTTCCAAGTGGATATATAACAATGTGTAATGAAGCTCAAAATATTAGTAAAAAAATAAACCAAAAAACAAAACTAAGCCCCTCAAAAAAAAATGTTTTGGTTCCTAAAAATGTTAAGAAGTATATTTGTAATAGTTGGGTGAGTATAGGCAACTTAATGTGCAGATTAGATGTGGGCAACATGTGTGAAGCCCAGGTAGGGCCTGGGTAAGTCATAGGAGGAGGTGCTAAGGACTGGTGCCAGAAAATTAGAGGTAGTATTTAAATCTACACCTATTTTATTCTAAGCCTGATGAACTCTTTTGATGATATCACATTGCATTCACATATTAAATGATAGATATTTAAGAGAGGAGTTCAGCACCATAGACATTAAAAACACTTTGAAAGCTTTCTGGAAACCTCTTTTATAAAACTCTATAGCAAAACAGGGACAAAATTGTGAAATATGGCATTTGATCTTCAAGTCTCATTCTTCTTTTTGTATCTCCTCAGTTTTCTTCTACCTCCTCTGTTTTGCTTTACCAGCTCATTGTCCAAGTGTCTTATGGTTCTAGGTATTATCTATACAGAAATAAAATTTTAGGTTCTTTACTAATTCCAATTTCCCTACTAAAAATACTTTATTGTCTTATCATTTTAAGAGGTACATTCTAAGGTATCCAAAAAAGCAAATCAGTATAGCAACCAGACAACATTTTCTGTGTAACCCAAAGCAATAATTTCAAGAGTTCAGAAGGAGAGGAGAGCAGTTCTGGGCTAAATATTAAGAAATCTTCTACTTCCCCTCAGATTCTAATGTTTAGGAAGGTATCTTATTTGCCTTTGCTTAAATTAGAAACTTGTGCTAACAAAAGAGTCCAGAGTTAGAGGCAGCGCTTACAAAATGAGTGTAGGCTCAGAGGTAGTCCCTAGATGGATACTGGCATCTCATTCTGCACTCTGTATGTAAATTTGAATGTATTAGCCTAATTTGGGAAGTGGGTATTGGGAAGCTGGAAGAGATTAGATATAGGATCCAGATTTTCTCTCTTGGACTATTTGTTAAAATTTGGCTTGGATCAGTAATTATAAAATGACCTTAATAATAGGATCTACGCCTCATCATGTTAACTGTTGGTCATGTTAATTCATTTTCTGGTGGTCAGGAAATCACTTCCATACAATCACAACAATTATTAACGATGAACAACCCTTCAGTCAAATCTACATTCAGTTTTTAAATCAATCTATCCAATCACAATACTTGGTTGATGATTGTTTATGCAGTATCTATTTTTAAGGTATAAAGAGGGTTTCAATTTTTAGTAATGGCCATTTGGCACTGTTTTGTGCTAAATTTTCATTAAAAAGGATATTTCTGACAAATATATGTATTTTAATCAACCATAATTTTTGTGGCTGTTATTACTGGGTACAATGTGTATCAGTTGTCTTTCCTTTATCGTAGTTTATAACCAGGAGATAATTTACCCTGCTACACATGAAAGGGGATTATAATCACTTCAACATTTCCAGCAAAATATTTATAGATGTTACCAAAACATAGTAATGAGGTCAAATAACTCTGGAAAATGCTGGCTTTTTACAAAGATATCTCAACTCTAAAACTTAAAAGCTTTTAATATGCTAATACAAGTTTTGGATTTCTAAGAGGGAATTAGAAGGTGTTGAGTTCTCCAAACACATTTGACTGTAGAAATCCTTTTTAATGGAATATTTTATTAGACCACCAAAATGAATACACTTTGAAGAGTGCTGGATTAAGCATCCACTCAGCTAACTTCTAGTCACTCAGTTTAAGGCTGACCTTCCAGAGTGCTAAGCTGAGCTCTGCATGCCTTAGTTGCTTGGTAAACAGTTAAAAATATTTTATTCTTTTAAAATGTTCCTTCTCTTTGAAAGTATCTAAGATCCAGGTCCTTGGCAAAATTATGAAATTAGTATGCTCTCAGCATTCTTTATAATGCTTTTCTCTGTCTTCATTAAATTTCCTTGCTTTCCATAAGCTTGTCCTGTGACACCCCATGTTCTTATGCTTGCTTTAGAATGTCCGGAGTCACCCATTTACACCCTTTCCTGGTATATCTTCTCAACGAGGTATATCATACCTCATAAATACCCACTCTCTCCATCATCACAATGTGATCTACTTACTGCATCCCATTGCAGCCCAGCCCTCAGTGAGCTGTCAGTTGTCAAGTAACCTGTTCTATGTTAATGTTTTCAGGGCTGATAATTAGCTTAAAGGTGGGCATTGAGCGAGAGGCACACGAGACTTCTGTGCTTCTATTTCAATGAAAACAAATGAGTCTTGAAGCTGGGATTTCAGAGACTTCATCAGGGTGGGAGATATTTTTGATCAGTTGTGAGAAATTGACCCTTCATATTATTAAAAAAAAAAATCACAATATGAAGAATACCAGAATTCTCTCTCTCTCTTTTTTTTTTTTTTTTTTTTTTTACTATATAATTTTATAAGTTTAAGGCACACTGGGGTTATAATCAAATAACTTCAAAAATCTTAACTTTTATTAAGTAAATATCTATGAGAATCTAATTGTAAAGGAATGTCTCAGAAAACAAATACATACCTGAAGCATATAAAATACATAGTAAAATGCAATATTCTGCTACAAAATTTAATTTCAGAAAATGTTCTGAAAGTTGGAATCACATATAAAAAGTAAAGTTTATATGAATTCAGATTGTATATACAATCATCAAACAAAATTAACCTGAATATGCAAATGTTTTATTAAAACATCCATCATTAGCTGTAAACCAATACCTTAAGATGACTTTGGTGGGCTTCAGAGTTCTAATTTTACTGTCTCTCTAGCAAGATATCCCCAAACAAAATTACATCCTGGATGTTTTTGACTTAATAATGACAGGAAATGTAATAACAGACTCAGTAATGCCAGAATATTTAGTGTCTAACAATATTACCATTTTATCACTCTGACCTTAAACATACACTTTCAAAAACATATAACGAAATAGTTATAAATCCTTTAAAAATAATAATCCCCAATTTCTCACACTGGAAATAATTTTATGTTTTGATGTGTTGCTTTGTGTTGTTTTAAAAAAATTTATTTAAAGAAAATATTGCTAAAGTATCTTATTCCATGTACATATTTACTTCCTTCAATAAAATACTTTCAGTAAGTTAGAAATATAAGAAACAGCCCTGTATTTATATTATATATGCGTAAGGCAATATAATAAGTAATGTTAATATATATAGTTTGCTCATCTTAAATAAGTGAATTTTTGAGACTTTTTTTTTTCTTTCTTTTTTTTTTTTTTTTTTTTTTTTTTTTTTTTTTTTTTTTTTGGTTACCCTACTAGTACAGTGGTTTATTTGAAGAGTTTTTGACATTTCTGTTGGTTAGGTTTTGAGCTGAAATTTCAGGGACTTTAGAAGGTTGGAAGATATTTTGAGTAATATTTATTTTTTCCCAAAACTTCAATGAATTTCTACTCAATATTTTAACTTCAGAGAAGCATTCTACTGACGTATGGGCATTTTGAAGCATTGTTGGCATGATATGAAAATGCCATGGTTTCTAGCATGTTTCTTTCTTTTGTAGGCTCCTTCTACAGCACTTTAAAATACTTTTTTTATTTTTTAAATAGAGTTGACATTCAGTATTATTTTATATTAGTTTCAGGTATACAGCATAGTGGTTAGACATTTATATAATTTACAAAATGATCCCTCAATTAGTCTAGTACCCACCTGGCATGTACATAGTTATTACAGTATTTCTTTATTATAGTATATTTTCTATGCTGTAGTCCACATCCCTATGACTATTTTGTAACTACAAATTTGTACTTCTTAATTCCTTCATGGTTTTCAGCCCCCAAACCCCTCCCATCTGGTAATCATCAGTTTGTTCTCTGTATCTATGAGTCTATTTCCATTTTGTTTGCTTATTTATTTTGTTCTTTAGATTCCAAATGTAGATAAAATCATCTGATATTTATCTTTCTCTGGCTTATTTCATTTAGCATAACACCCTCTAAATTCATCCATTTTGTTACAAATTATGATTTACTTTTTATGGCCAAGTAATATTCCATTGAATATATGCACCACTTCCTCATTATCCAATTGTTTATTGATGGACACTTAGGTTGCTTCCATATCTTGGCTATTATAAAAAAAGCTTCAGTGAACATAGGGTTGCAGATATCTTTTAAAATTAGTGTTTTGTTTTTTGAGGGGGTAAATACCCAGAATTGGAATTGCTGAGTCATAAGGCAGTTCTATTTTTAATTTTGTAAGGAAACTGCATACTGTTTTCCACAGCAGCTGTGCCAATTTGCAAGTCCACCAACAGTGCATGAGAGTTCTTTTTTCTCCACATTCTTGTCAACACTTGTTTTTTGATTTATTGATGGTAGCCATTTTAGCAGGTGTGAGGTGATATCTCATTGTGGTTTTAATTTGCATTGTTCTGATGATTAGTGTCTTTGAGTATCTTTTCATATGACTATTGGCCAATTGTATGCCCTCTTTGGCAAAATGCCTATTCAGTTTCTCTGTCCATTTTTAAATTATATTGTTTGTATTTTTGTTGTTGAGTTATATAAGTTCTTTATAAATTTTGGATATTAACTCCTTATCACATGTATTGTTGGCAAATATTTTCTCCCATTCCATGAGTTGTCTGTTCGTTTTGATGGTGTTTTCCTTTGCTGTGCAAAACCTTTTTAATTTGATGTACTCCCATTTGTTTATTTTTTCTTTTATTTTCCTTGCCCAAGAAGATATATCAGAAAAAATGTTACTAAGAGCAATGTCAAAGAGCTTACTGCCTAGGTTTTCTTCTACGAGCTTTATAGTTTTGGGTCTTACATTTAAGTCTTTAATCTATTTTGCATTTATTCCATATGTGGTGTAAGAGGGTGGTCATTTCATTTTTTTTTTTTGCATGTATATGTCCAGTTTTTCCAACACCATTTATTGACTAGACTTTCTTTACCCATTGTATAGTCTTGTCTTTTGTGTCATAGATTAAATGATCATATAGCTGTGGATTTAGTTCTGAGCTCTCTATTCTGTTCTGTTGATCTATGTGTCTTTTTATGTCAATTTTAATTACTATAGACTTGTAGTATAGTTTGATATCAGGTAGGATGATACCTCTAACTTTGTTCTTTCTCAAGATTGCTGTGGCTATTCAGGGTCTTTTATGGTTCCATATAAATTTTAAGATCATTTTTTTCTAGTTTTGTGACAAATGCCATTGGTATTTTGATAAAAATTGTGTTGAATCTATAAATTATTTTGGAAAGTTTAGACATTTTAATGATGTTAATTCTTCTTATTCACAAGCAAGGTATATGCTTCCATTTGCTTGTATCTTCCTCAATTTCTTCAATGAGTTATAATTTTCCAAGTATAGGTCTTTTATCTCCTTCTTAAATTTATTCCTAGGTATTTTATTTTTATTTTTTGTATGCGATTGTAAATGAGATTGTTTTCTTAATTTTTCTTTTTGATAATTCATTACTGGTACATAAAAATACAACCAATTTCTAAATATTTATTTTGTATCCTGCTACTTTACTGAATTCATTTATTAGTTCTAACATTTTTTGGTGGAATCTTTAGTTTCACTTCTTTCAGTCCAGTTTGGATTCCTTTATTTCTTTTTCTTGTCTGATTGCTGTGGCTAAGACTTCCAGTACTGTGTTGAAAAAAAGTGGTGAAAGTAGACATCTTTGTCTTGTTCCTGATTTTAAAGAAAATACTTTTAGCTTTTCCCCATTGAGTGTTATGTTAGCTGTGGATTTATCATAGATAGACTTTATTATGTTGAAGTATATTCCTTCTGTTCCCACTTTGTTGAGTTTTTATCATAAATAGATGCTGGATTTTGTCTAATGCTTTTTTTGCATCCATCGATATAATTATATGATTTTTAGCTTTCATTTTATTAATATGTTGTACCATATTAATTGATTCGTGGATATTAAACCAATCTTGTATCACAGGAATAAATCTCACTTGATCATGGTGTATAATCTTTATAATGTGTTGTTGAATTCGGTTTGCTGATATTGTACTGGGTTTTTGCACCTATGTTCATCAGGGATATTGACCTATAACTTTTTTTTAGTAATGTCTTTGCCTGGTTTTGGAATCAGGGTAAAGTGGTCTCATAAAACAAACTTAGGAGGCTTCTCATCTCTTAAATTTTTTGAAATAGTTTGAGAAGAATAGGTGTTAATTCTTCTTTGACTGTTTGGTAAAATTCACATGCGAAGCCAAAACTTTTGTTTATTGGGAGTTTTTTTATTATTGATTAAATTCATTAGTAGTAAATTGGTAGGTTGATTTTTTGTTTCTTCTTGAGCCAGTCTTGAAAGATTGTATGTTTCTAGGAATTTATTTCTTCTAGATTGTACAGTTCATTGGCATATAATTGCTCATAGTATTTTCTTATAATCTTTTGTATGTTCTGGGGTCAGTTGCCACTTCTCTTTTTTTCTGGTTTTATTTGGGTGCTCTCCTTTTTCTTGATAAGTTGTTTAAATGTTTACCAATTTTGTTTATCTTTCCAAAGAACTAGCTCTTGGTTTTATTGATCTTTTGTATTGTTTTTAGACTTATTTATTTTTGCTCTGACCTTTATTATTTCCTTTCTTTTACTCACTCCAGGTTTGTTTGCTGTTCTTTGTCTAGTTCCTTCAAGTGGAAGGTTAGATTGTCTGCTTGAGACTTTTCTTGTTTCTTGAAGTAGGCCTGTATTGCTATGAAATTCCCTCTTAGGACTGCTTATGCTGTCCCGTGTATTTTGGGTCACTGTGTTTTCATTTTCATTTGTCTCAAGGTATCTTTTGATGTTTTCCTTGATCTCATTATTAACCCATTCATTGTTTAGTAGAATGTTTCATTCCATTGTGGTCAGAGAAGGCACTTGATATGATTATAGTTTCCTTAAATTTTTTGTGACTTGTTTTGTGGCATAGCATGTGATCTATCTTGGAAAATATTTCATGTGCACTTGAGAAAAATGCATATTCTGATGCTTTGGGTGAAATGCTCTAAAAATATCAATTAAATCTATCTGGTTTAGTTTGTCATTTATGGCCACTATTTCCTTGCTGATTTTCTGCCTGGGAGATTTGTCCATTGATGTTGATGTGGTGTTAAAGTCCCCTACTATTGGTTGTATTACTGTCAATATCTCCCTTATGTTGATTGTATTACTATCAATATCTCCCTTATGCTGGTTGAAATTTGCTTTATATATTTAGGTGCTCCTATGCTGGGTGCATAAATGTTTACTAGGTTTTTATCCTCTTGTTGGATTGACCCCTTTATCATTATGTAATGACCTTCTTTGTCTCTTATTATAGCCTTGTTTTAAAGTCTGTTTTATCTGATTTAAATATTGCTACCCCAGCTTTTTTAAGATTTCCATTTGCATGAAATATCTTTTTCCATCCCTTTACTTTCAGTCTGTGTGTCTTATGATCTGAAGTGGGCTTCTTGTAAACAGCATATGTATGGGTCTTATTTTCTTATCCATTCAGCTACTCTATGTCTTTTGATTGACCATTTAATTTATTACATTTAAAGTGATTTTTGGTAGGTACATAGTTATTGCTATTTTATTATTCATATTTTTGTTTCCCTCCCCCTTTCGTACTCTTAAAGAAGTCCCTTTAATATTTCTTGATGTTGATGAATTCCTTTATTTTTTTCCTATCTGGGAAGCTCTTAATCTTACCTTCAGTTTTAATTGATGACCTTACCGGTAGAGTAGTCTTGATTGTAGGTCCTTGCTCTTCATCACTTTGAATATTTTGTGCCAAACCCTTCCGTCCTGCAAATTTTATGTTGAGATTTCAGCTGACAGTCTTATGGAAGTACTCTTGTAAGTAAATAGCTGTCTTGCTCTGCTGCTTTTAGTACTCTTTGTCTTTAATCTTTGCCATTTTAATTATGATGTGTCTTAGTTGAGCCTATTTGGGTTCATTTTGTTTGGGACTCTGCAATTCCTGGATTTGTAGGTCTATTTACTTTGTCATGTTAAGAAAGTTTCGAGTCGTTATTACCTCAAATAGGTTCTCAATCCCTTGCCTCTCTCTCTTCTCCTTCTGGTACCCCTATGATGCAGATGTTGATATGCTTTGTATTGTCTCAAAGGTCTCTTAAACTATCCTATTTTTTTTTAATTCTTTTTTTGTTGTTGTTGCTGTTCTGATTGTGTGTTTCCTGCTACTTTGTCTTTCCAAATTGCTGATTTGATCCTCTACTTCATCTAATCTGTTTTTTTCCTTCTAGTGTATTTTTTATTTCAGTTATTGTATTCTTCATTTCTGACTGTTTCTTTTCTTTTTCTTTTTTTTTTAGACAAGACAACCCTTGGTTGACCTCACATATTGCAAGGACCTTGTCAGTTTACAAACCCTTATTTTTTATTTTTATTTTTTTTATGCCTACAGCACCTGGTCTCCTAGGTGGTCTCCCATCCAAATACTAACCAGGCCCAACCCTGCTTAGCTTCTGAGATCAAACGGGATCAGGCTTGTTCAAGGTGGCATGGCTGTAGACTGACTGGTTCTTTATATGGTTTCTATGTCCTTTTTATGCTTACTATCTCTTTGTTGAAGTTAGCACTGAGATCATCTATCTTTCTCTATGCTCATTGAGCATCCTTATCCCCAGTGTTTTGAACTCTGTATCTGGAAGGTTGCTTGCCTTCATTGCATGTAGTTTATTTTCTGAAGGTTTTTCCTGTTCTTTCATTTGCAACATGTTTCTTTATTTTCTCATTTTTCCTGCCTCTATGTATTAGACTCCCAGTGTTGCCTAGTTGGCCTCATATAGTAAGTGCCCTATATGGCCCAGTGGCACAGTCTCAATGATCACCTGTGCAAAGTGCTCCTGGAGTATTTCTCATACGGGTTGTGTGTGCCCTCCTATTGTAGTTAAGCCTTGATTGCTTTTGGTACATCACTGGGATTGACTCTCAGGCTGACTGGCTGTGAGGGTTGGCCATGCCCACAGCATATGAACAGCTGTTTGGAGACTGACCCCACTGAATGGGATTTGCCTCAGGGGGCTCGTGTATCCATTGAGGCCACTCTTTGTGTGTGCTGCTTGTGATGCTAATCAGGTGGTACTCTGTTGCGGTCTGATGCCAACCTATGGGTGTGTTGGTTCTTGGGCCCCTTGGAATTCCTCCCACAGTACTTTTTAAAATATCTTTATAATTGCATGTATGACATTACTTTGTAATTTTTTTATGTTTATACCTGCATATACGTTTCTTTCTTACATGACCAATATTCATTTTCATCTATAGTGCTGAGCAAAGTTCCTGGTACACAATGTTGAATTCATAAAAGTTGATGTGGTAGCAGTTCCTGTAGAAAAATCATAAATTGAAATGTCATCTGAAATATTTTGATGCAAACAGGTGTCATTTTAAATTACAGCAATAACATTTACACTCTAAACTCGTCCTGAGTCTAACCTTGGATAACCAGAATGAACATTAAGTGGTATCTAAAAGGAATTTACTGTATAAACAATATCTCCAAATAATTCCATGTCTTCTCTGCTTTATCTTCCTCTTTTTTTTTTCTATTTGGTCAGTAAGATATCAGTATAAATTATAATTAATATCTTACATGTATGAATTGCTTTATAGTTTACATAATACCTTCATGCATATTATTTCATTTAATCCTTACTATAAAGGAGATGAGGCAGGCATTAGGGTCTTGATTAGATACTAACCCGCAGCAATGCTTTGATATCCAAAAGTCACAGTGGCAGGGACTCTTAATTGTCTCCTAATATCTAGTTCCCCCTTCTTCTATTCAATAGCATTGTTGTTATCTTGGTATGTGGCTGCCCAGTTAATGGCTATGTTTTCCAGATTTACTTACAGTTAAGTGTATTCATGTGACTGAAGTTCTGGCCAATGAAAAGAAAATAGATATGATGGGTTCAATTTGTTAGTCATGTTTTTATAATGAAGGAATACCTTTTTCTCTTCTTTTTTCTT
Source organism: Eonycteris spelaea (assembly GCA_003508835.1). Taxonomy (NCBI): domain Eukaryota; kingdom Metazoa; phylum Chordata; class Mammalia; order Chiroptera; family Pteropodidae; genus Eonycteris; species Eonycteris spelaea. Next base: position 4,372,444 of record PUFA01000003.1, read on the forward strand.
TTCTTTTTCTTTTTTTTCCTTTTCTTTTCTTTTCTTTCTTTTTTTTTTTTTTTTTTTTTGGATGACTGGAATGCAAAATTGCCATCTTGGACTCTATGGGTAAGGGCAAACCCTAGGGATGTCAGAGCAAAAAGATGGAAGGGCACTAAGCCCCGTGTGACTGTGGAGTAACCACCACATCAGCTCAGATTTATTGTGAGATAAATAAACTTTTATCTTTTAAGACATTATCATTTTGTGTCTCATTTACAGCCATTAAGCCTATATCAGAGCTAAAATGGTAACTGAATGGAATAGGCATTTATAATAGATCAATTACTTGTTATAATGCCTTGTACATAGAGATCATTTTTATACAGTGGTTAATACTCTATCAAGCTGGGAGCTCCCCATATATACAGGAGATATGCTTTGTAATGAACTGACTTACAGAGTATGTTTTTACTTTCAAATTAATTAAAAAATAAAATTTATTATTGTGTTTTTTAGATGAAATAAAATAGGGGTCTTACTGATGTATTCTTACTCTATAGTCTCTCAAAGACGTATATTTTTAGACTTTTCCTTCACACTCATTTGTTACACTTCTTTCAAAAACCTAACATTTAGGACAGAAGCTGTTCTCATGCTGGTACTCATTTTGTCTTAGTCTTTTATGTTTACAGTGACTACTCTCTGGTTTGAAAAGTGGTATTGAGAATTTATTGGACTTTTCCCTCTCCGCACAGAACAAAGAGTAATCAAAGATGACTATTTGGGCAGGATTATTGTGATATTGGGTATCCAACATCACACTGCCAACAATTTACTGGAAGATTTAACTTGGATAAGAAAAATTAAATTTTTGTGGGCTCATAGCAGTCATATAATGAACAATATTTTTATTAATTGTAAATAATCTTAATAATCTTAAATCCTAGAAGTTTTTCTAGAAACAAAAGCAATATTTTTACTAATTTAAATATTTTAAACTGGGTAAAAATGTGTTCGACAGCTTGGATTTTTCTTTGGCTTTGCAAGGTTAAACTCTAAGGTTTACTTAGATTTGTGCCACCCTTTGGAAATGGACTTAGTTATTGAGAACGTGTTTTTGTTTTGGTTCATCAAGACAGTATTCTTTCTTTAGCTATAAATGTAAGATTTTTATAAGTAAATGAGTTGAATATATATATGTTATGGATGCTTATATTTTCTGAAATCTACAGATGTGTGTATGGTGTTAAAAATCATACAGTTTTTCAGGAAAAAGAAAGACAAGGTCTGAAAAAAAGGTTCATAATTGGCATATCTCAAATTGAAGGAATTAATTTATTTAGTAGTAAACAATGAATAAATGTCCTAGTCTTCATCATTCCTCAGTGATTTGTAAATTTTCTTCAAAGTTGTGTTCCTTAGGAGGTAAATAAAGGCTCCTCAACCTCTCAGGATATAATTACAAGACTATGTCTCATTTCCCCTTCTTCATCTGTGTTATAAAATTGTCTTATAGATTTCCCTTTGCTATGGCTGGTCAGTAATCCATAACATTCAGAACTGACTTAAAGAATTCTAAATCATTTTTTTTTTACTTAATGGAGCTTAGCACAACCCAAGGAAATATGCAGGCAGAAAATAGATCTGCTTCAAGAATAAACATCCTCTTTTGATTTTAATAAACTTTTAATCATTTTATTGTGATTTTTTAGACTTAATATAATTTGTACATTTTAAGGAGACATTCTAATACTGCAACAGAAAACTGTAGATATGTAAATACAAAACAAAACAGGTTTCTTACAAAGTGTCTTCTGGTTTCAAAGGTCTACTGTTTTTTGTTAGTCATTTTATTCTGTAATTTGATGAGTTTGGGCATATGCCAACACTCATGATACCATCACTACAATCAAAGCAATAGCCTTAACCAGTACTTCCCAAAATATCTTTGTGCCCCTCTCCTGTTTTGCTTTAGTGATGGTGACATTTAACGTGAGATCAACCCTCTTAAATTTTGAAGTGCACAGTACTGTATTGTTACGTGTAGGCAATGTGTTGTTGAAGATCCCTAGAACCTTAACTTTCTGCATAACTGAAACTTTATACTCACTAACAGCGACTCTGCATTTTCCCTCCTCCCAGCCCCCAAACCAACATTTAATTCTCTGCTTCTGTGAATTTGACTATTTTAGATACCTGACATAAGTAGAATCATGCAATATTTGTTGTTCTGTGACTGGCTTATTTCAATTAGCCTAACATCCTCCCGGTCTACCCATCTTGTCAAAAAATGGCAGAATTTCATTCTTTTTTAAGCTGAATAATATTCCATTGTCTATGTACATACCACACTTTCTTTACTCATTCATCTGTGGAACTCTTGGATTATTTCCATATCTTGGCTATTATGAATAATGGTACATTTTATTCTTTAGATTAAGTTTTTAGTTCATTTATTATTGAATAAAACACAGATTTGAAAGCTTTCTTTACTACTCAAAATGTGATTCAAGGACCAGCAATTTAGCCATCACATGGGAACTTGTTAGAAGGAGAATCTCAACCCCATTACAGATCTCCAGGTGATGGTGTTTAACTGCCCTGAAAGACAAGGCATCGGACTTGGGTGTGAATGTGTGCATGTGTGTGTTTTTGAATGGGGATATTATTTGTGGATAGAAGTGTCATTCATCTTTGTTTTCATATTATGATAACTTACTTCAATTTATAATCAATAAAATCACATGTGAATTGACCTACACATTTGATCCAGAGTTTCCTTACTTCTCAATTGAAAATAATCAGAAATCCCCAATAGTTTTTCCTTACCTGTTAGTCACACTCTATGGGAATTTGATTTCCCATAACTGTATGTCTTCGTGGGGGGAGGGGGGAACCTATTAGAGTCCAATCAGAGAGATGGCAGGGTGCTAATATATTCTATGGCAATATATGGTTTACATTTGGGAAAAACAAGTTTAAATTAGATAAAGTTTCTTGCCTTTGTTTACTTGTAGGCTTCAAATAAACAAGCTTTTTCAGTCCAAGTTATCTTCTTTTAGGGCAGCATAGTGGATATTGCCATGGAATAGAAGAGCTGCACTGTGGGTGAGACTTCCTGGGCTGTGTTCCTGGAAGTTATATAGTTTCAACAAAGCCTAATCTTTCTCATTTGGACAGACTGTGACAAATACCATTTTATTTTATTTTTTATTTTATTTTATTTTATTTTATTTTATTTTATTTTATTTTATTTTTATTTTATTTTATTATTTTATTTTTTTGTTTGATTATTTTATTTTATATGTATTTTATTCTAATTAAATGTGACAAGTCGACATTGGTTAATAAAATTTTAGGTTTCAAATGTGCAATTCAATAATATATGTAAATTGTATTGCATTTCACCACCCAAAGTCAATTCTCCTTTCGTCACCATATACCCTTATCTACCTTCCCTTTCCCTCTGATTACCACTAAACTGGTTGTCTGTGTATAAAAGTTATTCTTTGTCTTGTTTATTTGTTGCCTTTAGCTTTATATCCCACATATAACTAAAATAATATAGTTCTCAACTTTTCTGTCTGACTTATTTTGCTTAGTATGATAATCTCAAGATTCATTCATGTTTTCTCAAATGGCAGTATTTCATCTTTTCTTATGGCTGAGAAATATTCCATTGTATATATGTACCAACCTTTATCCAATCACCTATTAGAGGACACTTTGGTTGTTTCCATGTTGGGCCACTGTGAATAATGCTGCAATGAACATTGGGGTGCATATATCTTTATAGATAAATGTTTTCAAAAACTTTTGGTAGATAACCCAGAAGAGGGCTTGCTGGGTCATATGTTAATTCTATTTGAATTTTCTGACGACCCTCCATACTGTTTTCCATAGTGGCTGTACCAATATACATTCCCACCAACAATGTATGAGGGTTCTTTTTCACCATAACCTCTTCCACACTAGTTACTTGTCTTTGATAAAAGCCATTCTAATAGGTGTGAGGTGGTATCTCATTGTGGTTTTGATTTGCACTTCCCTAATAGCATCTTTTCATATTTCTGTTGGCTGTTGATATGTCTTCTTGGAAGAAGTGTCTGTTCAGGTCCTCTGCCCATTTTTTAATTGTATTGTTTGTTTTTGTTGTGTTGTTGAGTTGTATGAGTTCTTTATATATTTTGGATATTAGCCTTTATCAAAGGTATTGTTTGCAAGTATAGTCTCCCATTTGGATGATTCCTTCTTTGCCTTGTTGGTTTCTTTTTCTGTGCAGAAGCTTTTTAGTTTGATGTAGTCCCACTCAGTTATTTTTGCTTTTACTTCTTTACTTTGAGGTCAAATTCACTTGTTAAGTGAAAATATTGTATCTTAATCTTTCCTCTACCTTGCTCACTGTCTTTCTCTCCCATCCTCTAATTCTACATTCTATCTGTTATACTTTTACTTTAGTAAAAGTCAAGCTCATTAATATTTACACTGTATACTGAACCATAAGCAGGTACTGAGGGCTTTGTCTATAGTTGATAAGATTCTTTAAGTACCTATAACCACCATGTAATGACCATGAAAATATGGTTGAATGTGGAGTCAAGTAGTTGCTGAGATTTACATTTCCTTCTCTTTAAGTATAGTACTGTTCAAAATGTTGTCAATAACGTTAAATGAATTTTCTTTTCTTATATTCTACCAATTGCTTGAAATCATTTCCCATTTTCATTGGCCTCACAACTATATCATTAAATATTTTTGTTGTTATTGTTTTTCCTTGCATTTCTGTTATTCTTGCACAGTTTACCTTTATCACATATTATTAAATCTTTATTATATTTTTATTCTTTTAAGCAGCCCTCTTCTCCCTAATGATGACTCTTGTAGACTATATCCATACTTCTGTCCTCCTGCTTCAATCCCACAGCTCAGAAATTATCTGGTATATTTCCTTAATTGTATTGGGCAGAGCTCTCTCGTTTTCTCTTTCTCTGTCTCTGTCTCTCACTCTCGCTCTCTTTTGCTCTCTCTTGCTTTCGCTCTCTTACTTTTCTAATCTTTGTTCTAGTTGACTCTTAAGTAGTTCTCTAAAATACTATACATACAATATACACTTTTTGAATGTCAGAAATTGTCTTTATTCTTTCTTTGCAGTTGTTTGGTATCTGGGCTTATTATAGAATTCTAGATTGAAAAGAATTTTCCCTTCAGATCTTTGAAAGCATTATTTCCTTGTTTTTCAACAACTGGTGTTGCCATTACAAAGTCAGATACTAGTGAGTTAGTTTGTTTGATTCCTCTTTGGAAGTTTTTAGAATCTTCTTTTCCTCCTTGATGACACATGACAGGTCTAGACGTGAATCTGTAATTTTCTTTTCACTTGGTGTTCAGTAAGTCTTTTCATTCTGAAGACATGTGTCCTTCAGGTCTCAAAAAATTGTATTTATTATATTGTTTGATATTTTATTTTCCTCTATTAATTTCTTCTTTCCCTCTGAGATTCCTATTAGTGAAATATTGGACTTTCTGGCTTTGAATAAGTGAGCTGTCTTGTTCTGAGAGGATAGAACCTGAGAGAGCCTCTAGTAGCTAAGAGTGACCCTTGTCCAACAGCCAATAAGAAAATTGGAACCTCAGTTTTACACCATCAAGGAGCTGAATTCTGCCAACAATTGGAATAAACTTTGAAGAGGACATGAAGTTCAGATGAGGTTGCAGTCTGGCTGAAACCTTGATTTCAGACTTGTGAGATTCTAAGCAGATAAACCGAACATACAATACCTGGAACTGTAAGATAATATAGGAACTGTAAGATAATAAATGGATATTGTTTTAAGTCATAAGTTTGTGGTACTTTGTTATACAGGAACTATAAGATAATAAACGGATATTGTTTTAAGTCATAAGTTGTGGTACTTTGTTATACAGCAATGGAAAACTAATACACTTTGTATTTTTGCTCTTTATTCAGGGAAATTTACTAGATATTTTCCAGTCTTTCTATAGTTTATTTTTTTAAGAATTTTTTTTAACCTTGAAAAGCTTCTCTTGTTCTGTGTGTGTGTTTTTTTCTCTTTTCACAGCATTCTTGCTTTGTTTTAAGGATGTGATTCTTCTATAATCACTCTGAGGTGTTTTTAAGTTCTCTCAGTACCCTTAATTATCTCCGGTTTTCAGGGTCAGTTTGACATTTCTCTTTCATGTGATTAGGTCTACTAATATGTCTGGTAATGCTTGTTTTTCACACTTTCAAAAAGATTGGATGCTAATAAGGGTTTCTTTTACTGTGGAAGTACCTTTTCTAACATTTATTGATGGTCTCTTCAAGGTCTGTCTTTTAAGACTGAGAATTCTGAAGGGGAATCTCATGCGAGGTGAGGCTGACTATATTGATGTACTCACTCTGCCTTTAGATTGAGGGTACTGTGAGTCAACCCTCTTGCTGTTGGAACTGAAGTTGGCTGAATTAAATGAGCTGTACTCTGAAGCATTGCTATTCACACCAGCTTCTTCAAAACTGTTCAGTTTTCTGAGGGATCGTTTTCTATTTTAGCCTGGATTTAAGTGACAGATGCTTGTGTTTTGTGTGAGGTTGGACATGAGTTGGATGGTGTCGAGGGTGACTACTTGTGTTGTCCCATATGCAAACTTCAATTACCCTCTGGTTTTCTTCTCCTCTTCTTTTCCTTTCCTTTCCCTTCTCTTCTCTTTCTTTTTCCTTCCCTTCTTTCCTAACTTTCTCCCTCCCTGCTTCCCTTCCTTTGTTCTTTCCCTTCTTGACTTCAGTTCGTTACACAATTGAATCATTTGTTTCTTTTTGCATAACTTTCTCTTGCTTTATTTCACTTTACTTTCCCCATTCATTACTTAGCCCATTTTTGTTTCTTCCTCTCTGCAAATATACTGATATATTTGATCTATCTATATACGATATTATAAACTATGTTTTTATAAGGAATTTATATTTATGATATTATAATATATAGATATTTTTTTCCACTCAAAACACTGTCTTTAAGATCTTAACATGTTGTTATATGTATATCGGTTTCCACATACAAAAATCTCATACAGAATTTAGGTTAGGCATGTAGACAGACAAGGGTGCCAGAGAGAAAAGCAAAACTGCCTAAAATGGATGTCACACAGTCTACATAGAGACAAGAGGTAGAACAAAAGTAAATCCTGAAAACCCATCTCGAGCCCTGGATACAGCCAGGCTTAGAGAGATCTACAACTAGACCATTCAGCTATTCGAACTAACACATTCTCCTTTTGCTTAAGACAGTTTGGGTTGGATTTTTGTCATAAACATGTGAAGAACCCTGGCAACACGTGTTCTAAACCCTACATGATACAAACATGAACCAAACGTATCAATGGGTTTAAGTGTTAAATACCATATTGTTGTTTTACCTTAGTTGCTAAGTAAAGATGATAATCTCATATTACCTGCCTTTTATCTTATGACTTATTTAGTTCTTATTAAGCATTGATCTATTGTTAAATAATTTAAAATTATATTAAAATACATTTTTAAATATGTGTGCATAAAAGTGTTTCTCATTTCCGATTATCTTCTTAATCCATGTATTATAGGCATTTAACATGTTTTCTTCAAAACAACTACTCTAAACAAAATGACCATGTAACAATCCTTAAAGTCAATGTTAGTCTTTAATTTTATTTGTTATATCTCTTAAAGGAACATCTGTGATCATTAGAAAGGAGAAGATAGTGTTGCTTTAGTAAATGTCATTCTTTCAATCAAGTCAATACTAAATTTATTTTCTGTACAGGTGTCCTACATAATTATAAAATTTTGTATTTCAGAAAGAACAGAAGAGGGTGTTGGTCACCTGCCATCACTGACATTTTTCACTATTTTTAATGTTGATTGTATTTTTTTTACCATTATCATTTTGAATTAATATTGCTTTTTTTTTTTCAGTGTTTCTCAACATGTGTATCACATTATATCCAAGCATATTTACATACTTATAGTTGGGGGCATGCCACTTTAGAGATTGTCATTCAATGATTAGGGACAAAATTATTTTATATATTGTTACTTATTTCTAATATATAATGTTAAGGGTACCTATTTTGATGACACAAAAGAACTTCAGACTTTGTCTATATACACTATAGCAGATTTAATATTATTATTAATATAATTATAGTTCTTCCATTATCTTGAGTCTTCAATAGAGTGTCTTTTTATAGTGCCATGTTAATTTTTTCGATTTATATGCTCTGTTATATAGGTATATGATATTCTGGAATACTGTTTTCTGAGATAGCAATAGCAAGGATTGGCTTGTGGAATGGCTATAACTCTGAAAACCCAATTACATATTTCTTCTCGCACACGCCCAGTGAGGGGCAAGTACATGGTGGGCCACAGCATTCATTGTTCCTATCATGCATTGAGTTTCTATTTGTTTTCACTTATCCTCAAGACTCATTATAGAAATATTTGATAGCATAATGAAATTAACAATATGAGACTCACAAAAAGATCATAGCCTCCCTTGTAATAAAAAATAAATCATTTTATGTTATCCTTTCACTCAAGCAACTCTATTATTTTTGGAAAGCTTTGGGTAAAAGCGTGCAAATTTCTTTCTTAAACTTTCATGGCTAAATGCTAAATACTATTTCTAAATGATGTAGTGTATTTTGTATTTTTGCTAAAAGAGGAGCATATACTATCTTTTAAATTAATGTTACTGTTCTGATTAGATATAGATTTGTGCTTACTATTATTTGGGTTTCCTATTTATCTTTTAGGAAAGTTACAATTCAGAATGAATCAGTGTTAAGATTGGCAACATAATGAATAGGAATAGGCTGAGTGATACTTGCACCTAATCAGAGCCTGCTATTGATTCTTTTAATCCTTGCTCTTTTAGCATGAATATTTTCTTTATCAGCCTAAGATGGAGTCCTCCAACAGGCAAAGAGAATAATGCTGTTGCTAATTGGCTCTGTTGGAAGCACTGGGACCCTTTAGCCACCATTTCATGGGTTCATGATTTTTTGTTATTTTACCTATTATATCTTTTGCCTGAAAAGTATCCATTCTTCTATTTCACCTAGTTGAAATCCCAGTCATATCTGAGGCCATGTTAATGTGCATCTTTTCTGTACAGACATCTCATTCATTTTGAAACACATGCTGGTCCCATGTTCGGTGAATCCTTACAATCAAGAATCAACCAGGTTAGTACTAAATTTTCCTGAATTATTCATGTGTTGTTAACTCAGATAGAATATAAGTTCCAGAAGGATACGGAAGTTACTCTTTACTTCTGCTAGTACCTGGCAAAATACTGATCGCATAGTAGTTTCTTAATATATATTGATTTCTTAGAATTTTAAATACTTCTTATAAAGTTGTAATGCTATAAGTGAGCTAAACATCTGCCAGTTCCCTCTGTTTCAGTGAAGAGAAAACAATTTCGGTTCAGAGAAAACTAATGCTTAATGACCTTTAGAAATGTTAGGGTCAACAGAAATTACTCTAAGTTTTAGTTCATTATGTCAGCAACTTTATAATTGATTTATAATACTATTTATCTTATAGAATTAAAAATTGTACTGTTGTACATTAAAATATCTAGACAACTCATTTTAGTCAAGTCACAATTAAAGTTCTTGAGCTTCTTATTTCTCTGTAGATAACAAAAGTATGGAACTTGCTGCATTTTATTTTCACTTTTAATGTGTCGTTCTAAAAGATAGCCAATTGTTATGTCACTTGCTTAGTTCATACATTAAAAAATGACTGACATAACTATTACCCACTGTGAAATTTAGATTATATTGCTTAGAAGTTTGAAAAGACTATACCATTTATCAAACTTCAACATTTATTTAAATTAACTTAGAATGTCTTTCTTGCCATTGACAATCATGTCCATAGTTTAGAGTTAGCATTTTATTTCAGTATCTTTCAGTATAATAAGATTTCTTCTTTAAAAAAAAATTAATAAAGACTTTTGGAAGTTATGCTTGTTCTTGCCGTCTGCTAAGTCTGTCTGGCAATGTGGTGAATGGAAATGGCAGCAAAATGTTGGAATGGGACTGATCCGGATGTGAATCCTCGCTCACAGCCAACAGAGGTTACCATTTGGCCGCTATTTCAGCCTGTTTAATTCCTAAACTTTTGTTTACCTTGGCCTCTGGTACTGTCAACATATCGGCTCATTCTATTGGCTGTCTCTTTAGGTATGTACCCTTCTGACCATCTACTCCTTGCTGTAGCTCATGACTTAGGGCAGCCATGATTTTTGCTCATGAATTTTTTCTAGGAACTTGAATTAAACATGCTAAAAGTTTTTGTTCCTGGCTCTTCAGTTTATAATCATGCTGGAAAATGTTTGTTTGGAAAGATTAGCAATGTGCTAAGGAAATTAAAGTATTTATATTAAAGTATCAAAGTATTTATATTATATAAACATTAGTTCAGGCAGAAGAGAACATGACTCAGATTAAAATTTTTCAGGCTCTGAAAGTGTTTTATTTTCTTTAACATTCTTAAAAAATTTATTTCAGGTCACAATGCTACTCCCAAATATAATTTGAAATATTTGAAGTTATATTAATAATGGCTGGTAGCCTGGTGTATTAGAAGAATTAGTATGATATCACTAATATGCTATTACTAATATAACAGATATTACATTTATGAGACTTAGTCAAAAAACTCGCTCGATGGATTGGATAGAAAAGTGAAGTAAAAGCATCTATGGAAATCTCTCAAATAAGCTAATCCATGCATCTCATTAAGATCTCTGTGGTGCTTACAATGTTGGGAGCGAGGACAGGTATTGGATGCATTGCAGTTAATCCACTAAAGATAAAGCAAATAGAAAAATTGATATATCACTCAGGGTGGCCATTAGGCCTCCAAGATAAAATCTATCAACAGGAAGCTATGTGACATATTTTTTCTTAGCCTCCTTATACCTCTACAGTGTTTACATTGAGAATAAGGCAAAAAAAGCCTTATAATACAGGGAATTATATACGAAGATAAAGATTCAGAAAATTACAACTAAGATAACATGATATTTTAGCAGCATAATATTTTTGGATAGATGTGAGAAACTGATTGAAGACACTCCTCTGACAGTTATTTTTATTTAGTTTATCCACATCTTATGCACAGGCTTTGGACAAAATTCATGTTGACATGTTTAAGAGCACTAGGATATAAAATACTGGCTGTAGCATTTATTGCTTGGACAAGTCAACAAACTCTGGCACTTTTCACTGTTCCTCATTGCCTAAGTAAATTGTAGTAAAGTTGATAAAATAATAACTCAGCATAGGGATATTTCTGTGAAGGATAGATCATCTGAAGTTGAACACTTCTGTCACTATGCATTTTTATTGCAGTTTTAATAAAATAATATTTTTGGAGTAAAACCAAATACATAAAACATTTCTCTCATATCTATACTTTTATACACATACACATGCATACATATACATGCATATATATCCTTTAGGAGAATTATTTTTCAATATGTTATTTAAGGGCACTTGTTTTTAAAATCAGTTTATTAAGCTATGATTGATGTACATAAAGCTGTACCAATTTAATGTATACAATTTGATACATTTGAAAATAAGTATACATCTATGAAACCATCACCGGACTATGCCATAAACATACCATCAGCTCCGAAACTTTCCTACTGACTTCTTTTATTATAATTGTTACTATTATTATTATTCGTGTAATAAGAACACGACATAAGATCTACCTTATTGGAAAATTTTAAAATGTGTGACAGTTTTGTTAACTATAGGAACTGCACCATACAGTAGATCTCTAGGGCTTGTGTAACCAAAACTCTGTACTGTTAGCAATACCTCCCTATTTCCCTCCTTCTCTCAGCCCTAGGCAACCACCATTCTGCTCTCTGCTTCTATGGTTTGGCTACTTCAGAATCTTATATAAGTGATATCGTGTAGTATTTTCATTTTTCTGTCTGGTTTATTTCACTTAGCAAATGTCTTCTGGGTTTATCCATGTTGTTGCAAAAAAACAGGATATCCTTTTCTTTTAAAGCCGATTCGTTTATATATGTTTAAACATTTCATTATCCATTCATCCATCAATGGACATTTAGGTTGCTTTCATGTATTAGCTATTGTGGCTAATGCTGCAATGAACAAGGAGAACAGATATCTCTTTGAGAACCTTGTTTCAATTCTTTTGGATATAAACCCAGAAATGAAATTGCTGAATCGTTAGGCAGTTCTGTTTTTAATTTTTTGAGGAATCTCCATATTATTTTTCTTAGTGATTGCACCAATTTACATTTCTATTGGCAGTGTACAAGTGTTCCCTTTTTTACATTCTTGCCAAAACTTGTTTGCTTTTTAAATTTTTTTATAATTGTCCTAATAGATGTAAGGTAAATCTCATTGTAGTTTTGATTTGCATTTCTCTAATGATTAACGATGTTGAGCATCTTGTCAGGTACCTATTGACCATTTGTGTATCTTCTTTGGAGAAATGTCAATTCAGTTCCTCTGCCAATTTCTAATTCAGGTTTTGTTGTTGTTGTTGTTGTTGTTGTTGCTAGTGAGTTGTAGGAATTCTTAATATATTTTGGATATTAGCCCTTTATCTGCTATACAGTTTGTAAATATTTTCTCCCCTTCTGTAGGTTGACCTTTGATTTTATTAACTGTTTTCTTTGTGTGCAGAAGCTTTTTAGTTTGATGTAATCCCACTGCATTATTTTTGCTTTTGGTGTCATATTTAAGAAATCATTGCTAATATCAATGTAAAGAAGCCTTTCCCCTCTTCTAGAAATTTTGTGGATTCAGGTCTTACGTTTAAATCTTTAATTCCTTTTGAGTTAATGTTTGTTTGTAAAATAAGGTTTCACTTTTATTCTTTTGCATTTATTTATATATCGAATTTCTCAGCACCATTTATTGAAGAAACTATTCTTTCCATTATGTATTTTGGCACTTTTGTCAAAAAACCAGTTGGACCAAAATAGGCATAGGATTGTTTCTGGCTCTCTCTTCTGTTCTTTTGGTCTATATGTCTATATTTATCTAATATTAAATTGTTTTGATTACTTTAGCTTTGTAAAATAATTTGAAATCAGGAAATGTGACACCTTTAGTTTTTTCTTATTCAAAATTGCTTTAGATATATTCAAAGTCTTTTGTGGCTCCATATGAATTTTAGGATTATTTTTCTATTTATTAAAAAATGCCATGAAGATTTTGATAGGGATTGCACTGAATCTATTGATCAGTTTGGATAGTATGGACATTTAACAATTCTTCCAATTCATAAACATGAGATTTAAAAAATTTATTTATGTCTAATTTATTTCTTTAGTGTTTTATAGTTTTCAGTGTATGCATCTTTCATCTATTGAGTTAAGGTTTTTCCTGAGTGTTTCATTTTTTTAGCTATTTAAATGGAATTGTTTTCATAATTTCCTTTTTAAGGAATTCAATGGATTTTCAAATTTTGATTTTGTATCCTGCAACTCTATTAAGTTCACATATTAATTCTAACAGTTGTGTGTGTGTAATTTTTAATATTTACTGTATATAAGATCACATAAGATTTTCTGTTGGGTGACCTTCCTATTGTTTAATGTAGAGTACTGAAGTATCCCCCTATTACTGTATTTTGGTTTATTTTGGCCATCAGATCTGTCAATATTTGCTTTATATATTTAGATGCTCTTATATTTGGTGTATATGTTTTCATAATTGATATAGTTTCCTCTCGAATTGACATTTTTATTATTATGTATTGACTTTCTTTGTCTCTTGTGGCCATTTTTGACTTAAAGTCTAAGTATACATCTGATATAAGTTTAACCATCCCTGCTCTCTTTTGGTTACCATTTTATGGAATATGTTTTTTTTCATTTTTTCATTTTCAGTCTATCTGTGTTTTTAAATCTAAAGTGAGTCTCTGATATACAGGTCATTACTGAATCTTCTTTTAAATTTATTCAGCCACTCTGTATCATTTGATTCATGAGATTAATTTGTTTAGGCTTAATGTAATTATTTACTATTGCCATTTTGATAATTGGTTTCTGTTTTGCAATTCTTTTGTTCCTTTCTCTTGCTGTTTTCCTTTGTGATTTTTTTTTGTGGTGATATGCTTTGATTCTTTCCTTTTTATTATTTTTGTATCTACTGTCGATTTTTTTCTGTGTTGCCATAAGACTTGTATGAAACTTCTTACAGTTATACAGTCCTTTTTAAGATGGTAACAACTTAACTTGAATAGCATATAAAAACTCTACACCTTTACTTCCACTCTCTACTTTATGTTATTGATTCAACATTTACTTCTTTTAATGTGTATTATTTAACAAACTTTTGTGGTTATAGTTATTCTTAATACTTTATCTTTCAACTTTTATATTAGGGTTAAGGTGATTTACATATTTCCATTACTATTTTACATCATTCTGTTTATTTTTTCCTACATATTTACCTTTACCAGGTAGATCTTTTTCTATTTTTTTATGTTGCTGTTTAACATTCTTTCATTTTATCTTGAAGAACTACCTTTAGCATTTCTTTTAAGGCTTGGTGCCAGGTCTGTGGGTGGGCTCATTCTCCAGCCCATGGAAGAACTTGCAATCAAAGGTATCTCTCTCAGCACTCTACTGTGCTGAATTGAGGGAGGGCTGATGCAGATAAACTGAAACAGTTCTTCTTACTCTTTCTGATGAATCTTTTCTTTTTTCTGTGCTTCTCCAGGGTACTGTAACCTCTCAGTTTGATTCGCAATCTCTCATAAAGGTATTTTTATCTATAAATGGCTGTTAAACTGGTGTTTCTGTGAGGTATGAAGCCTGGGACCTCCTATTTTGCCATCTTGTTTATGTTACTCATACGAGGACAACTATTTTTAAGGGTTGTTATGTTTGTTCTCAGTGTACAGAGAGAACGATGTAAAAAGTGATTTTTCTAAAATGACACAAAAAATTTTCTGTCAAAATTAATCTAACAACAAAAACCTTGTCAATTATCTTATCACTTACTATATTTTATTGAATTTACTTCTCTTCTTTCCCCTCATTTGATGGCAGGAACCATGTTTTACTGAAAACAAGAGAAATAATGAGATATTATATGCAAGGCAACAATGATTCAATTAATAGTTAAATTCTTATTAGAAACTATGGAGGCCTAAAGCCCATTGGTTTATTTTTTTCTACTTTATTTATAAACCATATAATTCTTTCAAGCCAAAATTATTACATTGTCTTCTAAGGTTTGTAATATATGGATGTAATATATTTGTATCAACTATAAAATAAAGAATGATGGGGCCATATGGTACTATAGAGTTATAAGATTTGTATGTATTACATTAAGTAGGATAATATTATTGGTATGTGGACTGTGAAGAGCTAAGGATGTATATTGCAATCCTTAGGACAACTAAAAGATAATGTAAAACAGGATAGCTAAAACATTAATAGGGAAATTAGAATGGGATTCTAAAAAAAATACTCAAGTAAATAAAAAGACTTTATAAGAGAACCAGAGGAAAAAAGCAGAAGAAATAAATAGAAAAATATTAAATTATATATACAATCCAACTATGTAAATAATTACATCAAGTATTAATCATTTAAATACTCCAATTAAAGGCAGAAATTGTGAGAATTGATAAAAGATCAAAATCTAAAAATGTGCTATGTCATCCATTTAAAATATAAAAACAGTTTAGCAGACAAGGAAACTCTAAGATACTCCCTATCCCCCACCATGATCCCTGCCCCTGATATTTTTTCATGCCTTTGTATAATCTTCTCCCCTTGGGTATGGGCACAACCTATAACTTGGGTCAAACCAATGGAATATGGCAAAGGTAGTCAACTAGATTAATGTTTATATGTACACTATCACTTTAAATAAGATTTTACTGTTTATTTTGTTAGGAGACTCTGTCTCCTTTGCTGGCTTTAAAGAAACCTGCTGCCTTGTTGTAAGTAGCCATAGAGGGTAATACAGTATAGAACTTAGAACAGCCTTTGGCCTACAGCCATCAAAAAACTGAGACCTTCAGTCCTACAGCCTGAAAAAAAAAAAATTCTGCCCCAAACCACATGAGCTTGAAATGAAATCCTTCCCCAGTGAATTTGTGATGAGGACTCAATCCTTGCTGACATCCTATGGCTGACTTGCAGAGGATCCAGCTAAGCTATGCCTAGACACCCACCTCAAAGAAAGTGTGAGATGATAAATTTCTGCTGTTTTAAGCTGCTGAATTTGTGGTAGAAATTTTATACAGTAATAGATAACTAATCCAGGTTTGGATATCTAGAAGTGAGAAGTTTAGATTTCTAGGGCTTATTGTAACAAGGTTTAGTAAACTGAGTGGCTTAAGCTACAGAAATTTATTATCTTATAGTTGTAGAAGTTACAAGACCAATATTAAGATGTTGGCAGGGTGCTTCCTTCTGAGGGCTGTTCTTTGCCTCTCTTCTAGTGATCTACTGACAATTTTTGGCATTCTTTGGCTTATAGATACATCACTCATATCTATGCTTTCATCTTTATATGATGTTCTCTTTGTGTGCATGTCTGTCTTCATGTCCAAATTTTACTTTTTTATTGAGGCCATCATAATGGATTAGTGCCCACCCTGATGATTTCATCCTAACTTGATCATTTGCAAAGGCCTTATTTCCAAAGAAGGTCACATTCATAAGTACTGGGGATGAGGACTTCAATGTCTTTTTAGGGGACATGAGTCAATTTATAATTATTGTTATGCTGTTACAATGCCTAAAAATGTGGAATTGGCTTTGGATTCAAGCAGTAGGGAAACTGGAAAGATTTAAGGATATGAGACAGCCTAAATTACCTTGAACACTTAGTAGAAATCTGGACTTTGAGAACACTTTCAGTGAGGCCTTCAAAGGAACATGAAGAACATGTTTTTGGAAACTTGTAGAAGGGAGAATCCATGTTACTTAGTGGCAGAAAGCTTAGGAAAATTTCCTCTGTAGTTATATGGAAAGAAAAATGTAAGTAATGAAATCGGTTATTTAAATAAGAACATATCCAAACAAAGTACTAAAGGTACTGACTTTTGTTGCATACAGTAAAATGTGAGAAGTGAGAGATAAATTGAAGAAAGAATCATTAAGCAAAAAGAAAAATCTAGGACTACATAATTTAAAAAAATGAGTCTCTTAAGGTGGCAAAAGAGTTTACAATTAATTAATGACTTCTGAGCAGAGTCAACACCCATCAGGAAAAAGACACTCTTGCATTAATTTCAATGGATAAACTTGAAATTACTGGTACCTGGCACATGGAGAGAGCCTGTCCATAAAGTAAGACAATACAATCAAAAGAGAACTGTGAGATAAAGAATTGATCAATGATAAAATATTAAATTCTTGAATTTAGCCAGAATTGTTCTATCTGTGCATTTGTGAATCAACAATAGCATTTCGTTTGTCTAAACTAATGTGGGCTGTGCTTTTGTCATGTTCAAATTAGGAGTAGGGTAGCTAAAATTAAACAACAAAAAAACCAACATACCGATGAAAATCATAATTAAAACTAAAACAAAGAATAAAGCTGTATGTTCATAGGATGATTTAAAAAATTGCTATAGTACTAACAAAATATCATAATCTGCAATTTTTTGCCCAGCACAATACAGTTAGAAATGGAATAATTATAACTGAAGCTAACATACAGCTTTCTTTTCTGAGAGTAAAGGGAAGACTTAAGTAATTAGAGAAAATTCTGGCAACATTCTCAAATCCTC
Source organism: Eonycteris spelaea (assembly GCA_003508835.1). Lineage (NCBI taxonomy): Eukaryota > Metazoa > Chordata > Mammalia > Chiroptera > Pteropodidae > Eonycteris > Eonycteris spelaea. The sequence goes on from PUFA01000003.1 coordinate 4,390,226, forward strand.
AAAGTTTGAACAAAGGCCCAAGACATGAGAGGACCATGTACGGAATGGGGTCAGCAGCACCTGGGTTGTAGGTCTTTGCCTACTGATATTTTAATACTATCGTAGTACTATTGGAAGACACAAGTCATTTCTCTTTATACAATTTTTGTCTGTATTAGTCTTGAATATTAGCAGTAATCAAGTTCTATTATAAATGAGTGACTCCAAACTGGGATGAGAGGATTAAGAGTAGGCTCTAGGAGAGAAAGACAATGACTTTTCTATAACATAATTGTAAAAGAAGGGCAACGTGAAACTGGACATGCTGAAGAAGAGCCAGTAACTTGAGCCTTGCAATGAATATTGAATGTTTTAGAATTTTCCAATCAAGCTGAATTAACTTCCTTGGAAATTTCTCTTTCTTAAAGCCAAACTTTACTTTCAAGAAGAACATACCCCCTACTCTCCCACCCCGAAATTACATGACAGTTGGTAATACCTCCAGTGATAGATCAGTGGTACATGGTCATCAGAAATTGACCCAACCATGAGGTGAATAAGCTGCTACTAAGTGCAGCACACAGTGTCAACACCTGGTCCAGCCTGTGCTTGCAAAGTTTTAGTTCTGAATTTTTTTGCTGTGTTTGGTTTTTAGTTCTATGCGTGCACACAGAGAAGTCTCATTAATAACTTGATTTCATATAGAAAAGCTTTAATGAAAACTATTTCTTTGTAGTACTATAATAGAAGGTCATACAGTATTCAGTATACAGTGTCTCCTTCCCTGTACCTCTAACTCCTAGAAATACTTTAACTCCATTAGATTGTCCCTCTTTAAAGAAATAGAGATTGGCTATGAAAATAGATATAATACAAAACTAACAAATTATCATAGGATTCAATGACTTTATAATTTTAAAATGATAGTTTTATTTAAAACATTAGATTTATTGTTTAGAAAAAAAATTAACAAGCCTATAATAACCCATTTTAGTCTGGTGTCTTTAACAAAACCCTGATTTTCTGTCATGTTATTTCTAAGAAATATCATTTAGCTTGCTATTCTGTGAAAGATTTGCAATATCTTTTTATTTAATATCTTGCTGCTTTTTATTATAAAATTGTGGCTTTTTTAACTTAATAAATAAAATTAAAGAAAAAAAACACAAGGAAAATCATTATCTTAGGTTGAAGTTAATACTATCATTGCTATTCAAAAGCAGGAAATAATCAGGTGTTAGCTTGCAGCTAAAGAAACCGTTTTATTTATAATGGATGGAAACAAAAGCCAAAAGCAGATAATGAATTAGGACCTAAAAGAAGCACAAGGAGAAAAGAATAGGATCATTCTCACTCGTTGCTTTTTACTTTCATTTGACACATTTTAAATATTGTACTTCTAAATTATAGCAGATAGATAGATAGATTATAGGCTGTCTATCAATCAATCAGGATATTGATAAAGCATGTCAAGATTCCCAATCTGATAAAATATCATCCTATTTGTCCTGTGCTAAATGTTGATTTTATTTTACCCAAATTAGAGTATAAATATTTCTAGCTTCTAAAAGAAACTTGGTCTCTTTACCTTGTTTATTCAAAAAATATTCATTAACTGCATACTATTTTTTGGATTATATTCTATGTGCCAAATATATAATAGTGAATAAAGTAGAAAAACCCACTATACTAATTAAGCCTGATTGTAATGTTTCCAAATACAACCAATTTGCCAAATAGTTTAGGTCCGAATTAAAAAGTATTTAAAGCACTATATCTCACTCGTTGGCTAAAAATCAATTATTTTTGCTGTTGCCCTAAAATTGTTGCCCAGATTTTGACTATTTTTTCTTTTAATCTTTGAATTGGGATATGGACTTTTAATCTAAATCTTTTGCTATGTTTTGCATTATTGTTCCCTCTACTCTCTACTCCTTTCTTCCTGGACTCATCTACTTGACCATTTGAGTTCTAGGCCTCATTTATTCAAAACCGCATGTTTCAATCCTGTTTAATGGAATGCATTTCTTTCAAAAAGGAAATATAGTGTCATACATCAAATAAGAGATGCACTGCTATTCCCATATTATAGGTAAAAAAAAAAAATCTGAAATTCTGATTCTTTAAGTAGTTTGAGCTAGGTCATGTGGTTAAAAAGAAAAATTGTTAGAATTTAGACTCAGGACTTTTTAGTATTAAATTCTGTGATCTTTCTCTTACACTCTATAGCTGGGGTGCACATAAATTATTGGAGAGATTTTCTAGCCCTGATTTCTGGACCTTCTGAATATTCCCATCTGGTTGCTTGCAAATTTAAAATTGAAGGGATGTTAGTCTATAGAAACAAAACTAAAGCTAACGAAAATGTATAAGATCTGCATGAGGAAAAGTAAAAACTTCTAATGAAAGAAATAACTAAATAAATGGAGAGATATTACATTTCATAGATAGGAAGACTTAGTATTGTCAAGACATTAGCTCTTCCCAACTTGATTTATAGATTCAGTGCAATCACAATCAAAATTCCAGCAAGTTTGTTCATGGATATTGAAAAAATAATTATAAAGTTTATATGAAGAGGCAAAAGACCCAGAATAGCCAACTCAATATTGGACAAGAAGGACAAAGTTGGAGGATTGGCTCTCCCCAACAAGACTTACTATAAAGTTACAGCAATCAAGATTGTGTGAGATTAGCAAATTAATAGATGAATATATATCAATGGAACAAAATAGCGAGAGTGGAAACAGACCCATATAAGAATAGCCAACCAATCTTTGTCAAAGGGACAAAGGCAATACAATGGTGGAAAGATAGCCTTTACAACAAATGATGTTGGGATAACTGGATATACATGTGCAAAAAATAAACTAGACGCAGTCATTACACTTTTGACAAAAAAATAACAATATGAATTATAGACCTGAATATAAAATGAATAACTTAAAAATTCATGGAAGGAAGCATAGAAAAAAATCTAGACAATCTTGGATTTGCTGATGGCTTTTTATGTACAACACCAGTGGCAGGATGCATGAAAAAAATAATTGATAAGCTGGACTTCATTAACATTATAAACTGGTATGCGAAAAACCATGTCAAGAGAATTAGCAGACAAGTCACAGACAAAGGGAAAACTTTGCAAAAGACGCAACAGTAAAGAACTGTTGTCCAATACATACAAAGAACTCTTAAAAATCAACAATAAGAAAACAAACAGCTTTATGAAAAGTAAGCCAAAGACCTGAACAGACATTTTACAAACTAAGATCTATACATGGCAAACAATAAGAAGTAGGTGAAATAACACATAGTAATAAAATGAAAAGATTCTCAACATCATATTGTTATTAGAGATTTGCAAATTAACACAACAATGAAATACCACTACACACTTATAAGAATGGTGAAAACTCAAACAATGATAACACCAAATGCTGGTGAGAATGTAGAGCAATAAGAACTCTTATTCCTTGCTGATGGGAAAATAAAAGGGAGTAGCCATTTTGGACAGCAGTTTGGAAGTCTTACAAACCTGAACATACTTTTACCACACAATTCAGCAGTCATTCTCATTGTTATTTACCCAAATGAATTGAAAATTTATGTATACACAAATTCCTGCACATGAATGTTTATAGCAGCTTTATGTATTATTGTCAAAACTTAGAAGAAATCAACATGCATTTCTGTAGTTGAATACATAAACTATGGTACATCCTGCCAAGGGAATATTATTCAGTGCTAAAAAATGAGCTATAAAACCATGAAAGACATGGAAGAAACTTAAAAGGATAGACTAAATGAAAGAAGCCAATCTGAAAAGACTAAATAAAGTGTGACTCAGATATATAACATCTGGAAAAGACACAGCTATGGAAACAGTACAAAGACCAAGGGAAATAGAAAACAGAGAATTTTAAGGGAGCAGAAATATTATGTATAATACAATGGTGGATACATATCAATCCCTAAGGTCAACTATAGAGTTTGAGTCATGATAATGTGTCATTGTAGGTTATTCGATTATAACAAATGTTCCACTTGGGTGAGGGGTGTTAATAATGACATAGGTTGTGTGGGTGTGGGGAGCAGGGGTTATATGTAAACTCCTCGGTTTTGCTGTGAGTCTAAAATGTTTCTAAAAAATAAAGTCTATTAAAAAAACAAAACAAGAATATGGAATTTTAAAAAAACACATTAGTACGAAAATACTCTCCAAGGGGTTTTCTGCAATAAAAACAGCATAGAAACAAACAAAAAAGCTAATACACATTGGTCTACAGTTTATTTTCTTTCTTAAAAAACTATGTTGTCATTTCAGCATTTTAATGTTTGAATTCCACTGAGATTAGACAAAGATTTGGCATCTATTTTAGGAAATTGTTAAACCAGCGTGTGCTTGGTTTCAAAATGGCAATAATGATCTAAATGACTGCATCAAAGATATATCCAAACCACTATAGAATACTTACAATATATGATTAAAAGAAAGCCAGAAAGGATAGATGATAAAAGCATAAAGAAAGAAAAAAAAACTATAATAAAGATATCTGTTGTTATAATATAAAAGTTTTATTGTATTTAGAAGCTAGAGAGAAGAATATAGTAGTGGCTCATATATATGACATGAAAAAATATATCAGTTCCTTTATATGAATTAAGTAAAAGTTTTTTATTTTGAAATTGTTTCATTAAAGGGTCCAAACAGTGAAAACATTTCTTTTTGTTTAAACTTTTCCATTGGATCTTCCCACCCCCCAGCTTTTTAGATGTAATTGACATATACCATTATGTTAATTTAAGGTGTACAACATGTTGATTTGATACACTTATATAATGCAGTATTATTACCACTACAGTGTGTGTTAACGTCCTATCACATCACATAATTACCATCATGAGAACATTTAAGATGTACTCTCTTAACAACTTTCAGGTATATAATATAGTATTGTTAACCTAATCACAATGCTTTGCATTAGATACCCAGAACTTTTTCATCTTCTAGCCAGAAGTTTATACTCTTTGACCAACATCTCTTCATTTCCCTAGCCCCTGGTAATCATCATTCTAATCTAATCTGTTTCTACAAATTTGGCTTTTTAGTTCCCCGTACCATACAGTATTTGTCTTTCTTTTTCTGATTTATTTTCCTTATCGTAATGCCCTAAAGGTCCATTATGTCATTGCAAATGACTGGATTTCCTTCTTTCTCATGGATATATATATATCCATGGGGCAAATATTGTGATTTCCAATAGAAATATGCCTCAGAGAGCCAGTAGCCTTTCACACAATTTCTGAGAGCCAATAGTGATGACACTATATCTCACATCTTTATCTGTTCATTCATTGACAGACAATATGTCTTCATACTTTGGCTATTTTGAATAATGCTGCAGCAGACATGAGAGTGCAGATAGCTCTTCAACATCTCATTTTCATTCCCTTTGGATATATACCCCAAAGTGGCATTACTAGATCATGCAGTAGTTTTATTTTTAATTATTTGAGGAATTTGTTTTTCATAGTGGCTGTACCAATTTATATTCTTATCAAGTGAGTTCGAACATTTCTTGTCAAGTGAGATTAAATCTTTGTGAACGTTAAAGAGGCATTTAACTTGGGGCAAATATTGTGATTTTTTTCTATAGAAATATGCTTCAGAGAGCCAGTAGCTTTTCAAACAATTTCTGAGAGCCAATAGATAGTGATGATACTAGTGTGGTCACATTTTACTATATTTTGTGGTCTGAATGATCCATTAGTGTGTATTGTGATATATACAGTGTAGTAGAGGAGACCAAGTCTGTCCCAGGGAGCTTTTCTGCATGGCAAAGATCTACTGAACTTGGCCTCATTACCCCTAAAAACCTCCAGGTATCACAAAGATTTTTTTCTCATTTCAGTGATAAAGCCCTGACACAGAGAGTTTGAGTGAATTGCTCAAGGCCACATAATAAACAAGCAGTAAAGTCAGAGTTTGAGTCAAGTTCCATCTGACTACAGTTATCCCAAGTTTACAAGTTATAAAAGATCCACAAATTGAAGAATATTAGCATCTAAGGGGCAGTCACAACACAAATATAATGCGATGCTTTTCATAAGTTACACAAAAACATCTAAGGGAGTGATTATCAAACTGCTTTATGGATTCCTATGGTTTCAATGACGAATCTTCCAACAGACAATAAGAAATTCAACTTCCTGAGAAAACAGTTCATCTTTTCATATATGGCATGCTGAGTGCTTTTGAACAATTGTGTTTGAAAAATAGAATGAATTCCACTACATATATTTGAAAACCATTGGTATAGCTTGGAGGAGAAAAATTGACATTTCAAAGTAAAAAAAAATATTGGCTTAAACAGGGGAAGAAAGCTTTCTGAATATGTTATATAATTTTCAAAGTTCACTTTCAACGCACAATGACAAATGAAATTTCAAATGAATCCTTAAGATGGACCAGAGTTGAGAACAAGAAGAGAACATTGCTAAGCTACAAGGAGATGCACTGTGGGCATCATTGCTCATGCTACTGACAATGCTTTCCTTTTAGTAAGAATAATAATGACTACAGATATCAGTAGTTATGTGTTTGGGAAACATTACCAAAGTGACTTTGAAGAAGTAATTTGAAAGAGAATACTACGTTCATGTGAAGTGCAGCAAGCCAAGAAAAGTAGAGTCTAGGAGAACCATATGATTAAACCTGGCTGAAGGACTTTGACATAGCTAATCTGAAAAGACAGTCTAATAGAGCCAGCTAAGTACTTCTTGCTTATCCTTTCTCTGGGACTTTGGGATGTTTTGAATTTTCATCTATGTGACATGTGAGTTCATACTGGTCAGAGCTAGTTAGCATTCCAAATAATACATCATTTACGTATTTTAGTTTATAGATGAATTAACTGATGATTAAATAGATTCTGGAAGATTAAGGGTGAAGGTAATATGTGCACACTCTGCAGCATGTGCATTTATTCAGGCCATTATCTTTTAGAGGTAGAATAAAATATAGTTTGCAGGTCGAAATTTCTAACCCAACACAATATTTGTGTTGCATACCTAAGAATGAGAAAAATTGTCTGGCTGAGTATACCACAGGTCATTTTGTGCTTTGTGACCAGTTATTATAATCATTATTTATATTTCCAAGTAGACTTTAAAAAAATAACAGGGTATTATAGCAAGTGACAAAATGTGATTTAGTTTATTCCTGCTAAATTGTGAGCCTCTCAAGATCTTAGACAATGTCTTATTTATCTTTGCCCTTACTCCAGCATTGTCCCTGGCACAGAGTAGTCACTCAAATTTTTTTTTTTTTTTGCTGAAATATGTCAGTAATATAGACATATATATTAGCCTTTCATAAATTTAGTGAGTGGAAATAAAGCCCATCAAAATGGTGTCAGTTAATTAGGTTAATGACCTTGTATATGTGGAATGCAATAAGAAAATTAAAGGCAGAATAGGCTTTGGAGTTAGACACTTCTTAGGTTAAAATTCTTACTCTGCTATTTATTGGCTTTGAAATATTGGGCTAATTACTTCATCTTGAAGTTTCAGGCTTTTGTTTGTTTGTTTGTTTTTTTTTTTATCCATAAAACAGGATAAAATAAGGCCAGTCTCATAGGATTTCTGGGATAATAAGTACTATATTATAATAATGTTCATAAAACAGTATCCCCCTATTAATCATAGTTTAAGAAAATGAGTGTTAAAACCCTCAAAGGCTGGTATAAGAGATATTTGTGGCTTAAATATGTTTGCATATTTATCCTGCATAATGTTGTGACTTAACTCCTTTTGCTTCACGTCTTCCCTAAAGCCAATTTCACACTTTGTAAAGTTCTCCCTAAACACAAAAGAATATTTAAAAACTCAAAAAGGACAATTGATATTTTACTCATGTTGTCAGGGAAGATAAAGAAAAGAATCATATGGCAGCCTGCACAATATAATTTCAAAAACAACAAATTTCCAAAACAAGAATAACTTTTAGCCATTCCGTTTTCTCTGGCTTTCTTCTACTGACTCTCAAAATTCTTCAACTTCTCCAGTCAAGTTTTTCCAACCTCTCTCCCCACTCCCCAAATATTTTTCAAAATCATTTCAGCTCAACAGCATGCAAAAAAAGAAAACTAAGCAAAATAAACTAGACCACTTACTGCTCCTCAAGAGAATCCTCAGGCAGTGGTAGTGGTGAAGGTGATAGAAGGAAGGGGTCTTCATCTTTTTTGTACAAATAAACAGTTTCTAAAAGGTAAATACATGGATGACAGAGACTGGTAATTGACTCCCAGAAACAATTCTCCCCTTTCTCCTTCATGACAGAGCACAACTTGAACAACTCTATTCAGTAGCTCTGCTTTTACCAAAAGCATTCCTGAGTGATAGTTGGGTCCATGGATGCCCAGCCAAAGGTGATATTTACCATGCTGTGTTACAGCTGTTGTGGCGTTGAGACTAAGTGCAAGCCAATGAAATGTCGTGTGTGGAAGCAAACATGGGAAGTCTTGATCAGAAGAAGAATAGAGGCAAAGAAAGATATCAATTGTTATAATAAAATAACTTTTAAGTTAGGCCTTGGAGAGAGTTAGTCTCATAGGAAGAGTGATACCAAAACAAGAGGAGAAAGCTAGAACTGTGGAATGGTTTGTTTTATTTTGGCATCTAGAATGAGGAATGTCAACAAGCTGAGTTGCCTTTGGAGTAATCCTGCACCAAGAATGCTTCACTCAGAGCAGCACAACCCCTGCCATAATGAATGATAATGAGAAAACATATATGCAAATTAAACCCCCATTAATGAAAAATTGGGCTTCATGGTTCTAGTCGGTTCTACCTTTCCGGAAGTTCTGGGAGGAGTTTGTGCCACGAAGAATTGAAGTTAGAGAAGGGAAGCATTTGACTTATCTATATAAGATTTTAATTTTGAATATGGGTTGGAAGAGTTTCCAAGTTCTGCAGGTCTGGTCAGGTCAGGTCAGGGGAGATGAAAACCAGTGTAGCTATACTAGTCGGACTTGTCAGTATTGCTGCTTGGGAGAACATCCAGACTCTAGAAACCAAGGGCTGAGCAAAAGCAGAGGCTTCTCATGTCCTGTGAAGCTTTGCCTGGGATTGAAGGCAATCCAGGCTCCCCTTTCATGGTTGTGTTTCCTGGGTTGCCAGCAACTCTGAGGGGTGGAATGATAAGGGGTGGGGTGGGCAGGAGGAGCACCACAGGGAGTTAACAACTAGAAGATCACTCAGGGTTCACATATGTGGGCAAGCTACAACACAATTACAGAGATATTTACTCAAAATGCTCTTAACTTCCCTCTGTAATAGTCGAGGTAACACTGCATGCTGAAACATATGCATTCCAATGTATCTGGTTTCTCACAGGACAAGTTAATTTTGCATTCATGTGAAGTCCTGTTGGAGATGGCGTGGACAGCAGGAAGGGTTGGGGGATGGACGAAACTGGGTGGTAATGAGCTCTGCAATCAGGTTGCCTGGGTTCAAATTCCTGCTCACCAGACTAATTCTGTGACCTCAGTTACTCTTGCAATGCGTTGGTTGTCTAGTCTGTAAAAGTAATAATTTTACATTGTAATGTCAGGAAACTACAAATTAAATAGCAATGGGATAATAATAGTTCATAGAAATGCAAATATTAAATGAGATAATTTATGAAAAAGACAATACTGTAACTGACACATAATAAACATTCAACACATGTTAACTGTTATAATTTTTATTAAAATAGAAGAATAGATCATTGGATTTTTAAGCTTTATGATGTCAATATTTCTGTATTTTTATTAACTATTACTTAACTCTGATTGTAGGAAGGAATTACTCTATCTGAAATTAAAATAATGTCCAGGAATAAATTTTTAACAACTCATAGGTTTATGCCTACTTCTATGACAGCCTCTTCTGTCCTTCCTACTTCCTAATCAGTGACACACAGTATGAAGAGTCTCTTGGGGAAAACAGAAAAGGAACACTAATTAACAATACAATTAGAACATTTCACCTACTCTTTCTACCAGGCAGGCATCCTCCTCCTCACTTCTCACACTGTAAGCCATAATGTCATTTCTCTTGATATTGATCTTAATGATATTTAACTAGTGGGTACCTGTTCAGGGGTAGGGATAAACTTTTCTTCAATTTATTTGACAAATACTTATTAAGACCTACTATGTGTTAAGCACTATTTTAGAAACACATCAATGAACAAAGCAATAATTGCTCAATAATAAGCAATATAATATAAAAAATGAGTAAATTATATAATATGCTAGGAGATGATATAGACAAAAGAATGAAGTAAACATAAAATAAGGTAAAGAAATGTAAAGAATGGGAGTTGGTTGCAATTTCACATATAGTGAGTTGGGGCCTCATTGAGAAGTTGGTAGTTGAGTGAAGACTTGAAGAAGGTAAGAGGGTTACCCAGACAGGTCACTGATGGAAGAGGGTTCCTGACAGAGGTAACAGATTGAGCAAAGACCCAGAGCAGATCACATGCATGTTTCCCTACAAGGTTATTAAATGAGTTCAAGGAGAACCAGGTCACTGAAACCCTTGTGGTAGATCTGGAGATGCACTGCCCAGTTCCTCCTTCAAGAAAGAATTTGCTGCACAATGCGGAAAGTGGTGAGCAAACATCAGCTGTTTGCTCTTTCAGGGTTGACTTCAGCTAGAGAGTTGACTTGCCCAACATTGTGTCCTTCCCAGGCTATCCTGTATCCAGCCACCAAGGGGTATAAAAGCCCATCCATTTTGGCTCAGAGAGAGACAGAATGATGGGCTCTCTAACAGGTTGGCTGAGGCTTGTCTCTTTAAAAAGTTTCCATTTAATTCTTTGTCCATTCTTTTTTCCTGTCAGGTTTGTCTTTTTCTCAATGCTTTTAGGAGTTATTACATATTCTGGATGTAAGCCTCTAATATATGGGTTAGAAACATATTCTGGTTTGTTTTACAGTTTGCCTTATTTCTCCCTTTATGGTGTATTTTGTTGAATACAAGTTCCGAATCTTAATATAGTACAATTTTACATCTTTGTTAAATGGTTTTTATGTCTTTATGTTTCATTTAAGCAATCTTTGCTTATGCTAATGTCATCAACTGTTTTTCTATATCTCTTGCTGAAGACTTAAACATTTTACTTTTCATACTGAAATCTGTAATCCATTTGTAATTGATACGATTTAAGTAGGGATCAGGGCACTTAAATCTGCATAGCTGATTTATGAATTTATTTATTTCTCCTTTTTAATTCTATTGATGTTTGTATATTCTGAAGCTGTGTTATAGAGAGAATATAGATATAAGATTCTGATAGTTCTTGTTGAACTGCCTTCTGCCCATTGTGTATAGGGTTGAGGGGTGATTATTTCAAAGTCCATGGAAAATTCTAGATTCTGTGGGAAATGACCAGATCATTTATGATTTGGTCTTTATTCAAGCAAAATTTTATAACTTCTTCTACCAGAAAAATTTTGACAATTTTAATGGATATGTTTCAATAAGTTATTGAAGCATCGGCAAAGGTGATAATTTTTTTTACATAGTTTATGATATATATATTTTTAATTAATTTTATGATGACATTGATTAATGAAATCCAATAAGTTTCAACTGTACACTTCAACAGTAAGGCATATATATATTTACATTCTGTGTTCATATACCATAGATTTCTTTCTGTTACCACATATTTGACCCCCTTTACTCTATCTATCTCCCCCCTCCTCCTAACCTCTGGTAAACACTACTCCATTGTCCATGTCCATGAGTCTCTATTTGTCCCATCCCATTGTTGCTTTTAGGTTTATATCCCACATATAAGTGATATCATGTGATTTTCAACTTTTTCTATCTGGCTTATTGCACTTAGCATGGTTATCTCGAGGTCCATCCATTTGTTGCAAATGGCAGTATTTCATCTCTTCTTATGGCTGAGTAATATCCCATTGTATATATGTACCACAGCTTCTTTAGCCAATCATCTATTGTACGATACTTCGATTGCTTCTATGTCCTAGCCACTGTGAACAATGCTTCTATGAACTGACTTTTAAGCATTTGAAACATCCTTCTATTTTTAATATTTAACAATGCTTCTTGCCTTAAAGCCTACTTTGATATGCGTTTATCTAAATCAGCTAAACCAGCTTTTTTCATTGTTGTGAGGTTCTGTATTTTATTTTTCAATCTTTTACTTTAATCTTTCTGTGTTGTTATATTTAAAGTATCCTCTTGAAAAGTAGAGTGTAGTTCATTTTTATTCAGCCTAACAATTTTTAATTAAACATTAAGTTTAATACTAAATATTAAGCGTATCTGCACTTAATGCAATAAAATAGATTTTACCATCTTATTATTCTTTTACTGTTTAGTCCATCTCTTGTGATCCTGTTCCCCTTCTTTCTTGGCCTCATTTCTTTAACCAAAACATTTAAAATACATTTATTATTTTATATTTTTTCCTTCTGTTAATTTGTTAGATGGATAGTTAAAATTTTTATTTATATTTTTTCTAGTTACCTGGAGATTTCAATATGCATCTTTGTCATATCATAGACTAAAACCAATTTTTATTTTTAACTTTCCCCAGATAGTTCTAAAGCATAATTCTGTTTAACTCCTTCATATCATTTGAATTATTTTGTCACATAATCTCACAGAAAAATATTTTAATTCTAGAAGTTATTATGGAGTTTTTATTATTATTATTATTATTATTTATAGTCGTATTTCTTTAACTTCAGTCACTTATTTGACCTTCTTGGGCCATTTTATTTATGTCTGAATGCTTTTTTTTTTTGGCAGGAGGTCTAGGGAAATTTTCTTTCTTTTGAAGAACCTCTTTTTAAATTGTCTTTTGATAATTAAGTCTCTCATTTGAAAATTCTAAAGCATATTTCTTTCATCGTTTTTAAAGGATATTTTGGCGGGTATAGAGTTCTAGGTTAGTACTTATTTTCTTTTTAATACATAGATGTTATTCAATTGTCTTCTCTTTAAAGACATTTTTATTGTTGAGAAGTCGATTACTGTTGAATACAATCTGTCAGTCTTATTATTGTCCTTCAAGGTTGTTGTATGCTTTAAAAGTTTTTCTCTTTGACTTAAGTGCTTAGCAGTTTTATGAAGTTGAACCTAGGTGTATTTTCTTTGAATTTATCCTACTTGGAGTCTGCTGAGCTTCATGATAAGCTATAGGTTTATAGCTTATATCTGATTATAAACAAATTCTTGGCTATTATTTCTATAATAATTGTAGAAATTGCTTTCTCATCTCTTTTTTGTACACTAATTTTATAAATATTATATATTTTTTACTTTGTTCAACATGTCCTATAGGCTCACTTGCATTATTACCATTTTATGTTTCAGTTTTTATATTTTTTATTTGTTTTGAGTTTATTAATTTTGTGTTCTTCTACGTCCAGACTTCTATTGAACCTACCTATAGAGTTCTTAATTTTAGATATGTTTTCTTTAGTTATGGAATGTCCATTATTAATTATTTTAATTCTGATTTGGCCTCATAATCTTCATTTTTCATTTTTTCCTCTACTTTCTTAAATTGTGAAGTTATTCTTTTCAACTCGTCCCAACATTGGCCAATGTAGGAGTCTGTTTCTATAATATGACTTTTTCTCAAAGGTCCTATGGTGTTAACTCTTAGAACATCAGTGCTCTGGATCAATTAAAAACAAGACTAAATGATCTTTGTGAAGTACACTGGATCTTAAATATTTTATTGTTCACAACTCGGTAAGGATTTTTCAGTTGAAGTTATTGTACATCTATCTTTTAAGACACTACGAGGAACTAATGGTACTATAGGAAAATAGGTTGCGATCCCGGCGTTTGTAGAGATTGATCAAATTAACAGGTGAAAACAGCATACGTAAAATAATTGTAGAATAATTACATGTTAAATTATGTGTTAGTAACTATAAGGATAATAGTTCCTGGAAAAGAGGCATTTATGTGAGCTTCTGTAATAACAGCAATTATAGTAGTAATCTGAAGAGAGAACCCACTTCTTACATAATATTTGGCAACATAACATATGTAGAACTGTACTGAGGTAAATTGCCCCTTCTTTTATCCAGAACAGATCTCTTATTATCATACTAGAATGGTTGCTGATGACATTAAGATTTTAACATTATAATGCATATTTATAATTTTTAGATTTCTAATACCGATGTTAAAATTAAATTCATATGGGAACTCCAGCCTTCATTGATTCTATCTTTTTCCATGTCTGTCACTAGCTCTTTATGTGTCTGCTTTTTCAGAACCACAATATGATTAAATTAATTGTTTTAAAATACATCATGTGTCATGCTGTGAATATTGGGTTTAAATACAATTGCAGTAGGTTACAATAATTAATTAATTGGGTTTTATTTTACAAGCTTAGTTATGGATGCTTGAATATAATATGTAAATTTACACAGAATATGCATATTAGTGTCTTTTATTCAAGCATCTTATCACGTAGGGAAAACATTTAATGTAAAAAGTATGATATAAGCTGGATTTATTTATTCTATGGGTTGATTTATTTATCCTATGGTTGAATTATCATCAAAGCAATATCAAATTGGGACCAGGTTGGGAGGAGCTAATGTGTAGAGAAGATGGACTTAGTAACCCAGGACTTAGAAAATTCAAAGTTAACTTATTTCAAAATTTATATAGCTCAAATGTCTAAAGGTAGGACAAAAAGTATTGATTGAAATAAAAGCTTTTCTGAGTTGGCTTTCAAGAACCTGTTTATACCTTAACTGATAGTTTTTCTTTTATTACTGTATCCTGGGGTTACCTCAGTTGTATCCATTCACTCAGTAGCATTTAATAAGCTGCTATAGGATACCTTGTACTTGTGGTAAGAATGGAGATATGCAGACTAACAGAATACAATCTTTCTTCTTGAGTGTCTCAGAACTTGGGAGGTATACATGTGCACATACTTCATTATAATGTATTATGATAATATTAATAAATCCTAGGGTTGCTGACAGTCTATCTTGAAGTGATATTCTAACCATTCCTAGAAATATTGTTAGTAATCAAAAGTGAAATCTTTACTTAATTAGCTAAGAATGCATTCAGTTGTAGGTAATAGAAAACCCAACTATTATGGTTTAAATAAGTAGTTTTTTTTGCTCACACTGTGGAAAATCCTAAAGTAGTGTTCACTGGCATTATTTCAGTAGCTCAATAAATAGTTAACTCAATGATCAGTCAGTGCTTAGGTCTCTAAGATTTCCTGGGCCTTTATCTTCATGGTCTAAGATGGCTATTTCAGCCTCAGCAACCTATTTTGCTTCAAGGCAGAAAAATAAAGGAAGGGAAAAGAGAAAAGAGCTGTTTCTTTAATAGCTTTGCATTTTTATTAAGGAATGGAGACCATTCTCTTCTCTTGGCCAAACTTCCCATTACACCCACTTGTCAGAGCTGGAATACATGTTCAAATTTAAAGCAATCACAAGCCAAGGGCAATGCTACTGCAGGGGCTGATTATCAGGTCATACCGTGTGACTTGAGATTGGTGTAGCTACTCTCTCAGATCATGATCTTCCTCCATCTGCTATCTGAACTTTTTTTCTAATCAGAGAAAAAGAAAGATAGTAATGGCTTTTATATAAGAAATGACTTGCATATGCCACAACTTTTACTTCTCAAAGAATATTCAAGAAGTAACTTTGTTACCCACAACAACATTAAGAAATCTTAAGAAAGAGCCCTTTCCCTCATTTATTCTGGTCTTCAACCTTCTGAGACTCACATAGTGGCTCCGAGGTCTTTCTCTTTATTCCTTATCCTCAGATTTTCACCAACCCTCCACCCCCACCCCCAACTTTCTGCTGAAACTCAGTGATACTATCTTGGCAATTGCCCAAAGTCCTTCCCTCTCTTTTACCCACACTACCATACTGATACCTTCTATTCACGTTGTCTTTTCTAACACTACATCATTCTGTCTACTGCCTCTTTCTCTTTCGACTGCATCATTTGATGTTTCTAACTGAGCAGGAATCCCTGAGAAATATAATCAGCTCTGACAGACTTCCTCAAGAAATTCAACCTTTTACTTAATTCCCCCTACAAAGGATGATCTAAGAACTAGTCAGAAGGTATTCTTCTTTAGAAAAGAAACAGGAAGGGCAGGAAGAGAAAAATAAAGGAATACTTATATAGGAATAATTTTGTTCTTGTTACATGATACCACAGATATTTAAATGTATACTATTTTGTCCACTAACATAGAGAATAAACTGATACATCAAGTGAATGGGTGACTGCCTCTTTTGGAGTTAAAAAAATGAAATGGAGTACAGGGAATATGGCAAGAGGAAGAGGTAAGTTTCAGTCAAGATAAGAACAAAATTATGGGATAAAATATAGTAGAATAATTTGCACACTACTTTTCACTCTAAATTTATTTTCCCTTCTTTATTTTTAAATTCAACCTTCAATATTTCCAACTTTGTTTTCTGATTAATCTAACTTGATTCAATCTATAAAATTTTTCTCACTAAAAAGAAAAAAAAAGATTAGATTTTATAAAGCTTTCTCTGTTCATTTCACCTGTCCCTATACCAGTTCTTAATGAGATCTTTTTACATCAAAGGGCTTTGCAGAAAAAGGCAGAATAATTGTATAATTTGCCTGTGTTTCCTATATCCCACAGTTTGATATATACCCACTCTTAATTAATAAAGTACACTTAATTCTGGCTCTATGAAGGCCTGACGTCCTCTTGGCTGCTAGGTTTAAAACTATTCCAGTTAAGTTTCCAATGTTGTAGAAATTTCTAGTGAGTTTCATAGAATCTGAATTCAATAATTTCCATTTTGACAATACCAGAAGTCTTTTACTGGTACTTAATAAATTTATTCAGACATGCAGTCATCAAACAAGTATTGAAGAGTTCTAACAAGCGTATTGAATTTGTAGGACTTGATATAGTGATAGCAGAAGACATGTTTCCCATGGCCCATTCCAGCCCCATTTGTAGACTAGAGATATCCTACCCCATAGAGGAAATGTTCAGGAGGTCACAAAGATTTTCATCACTTTAGGATTAAAAAATATATATATAGCATCTACTTGCCTTCTGAACCAAGAACAACATCCTTCTAGCAATCAATGTGTTTGGTTCAGTGTCATGATTAAAATTGAATTCTTAACTAATTTGATTTTCTCTCTCGCCTCAGCTTACTACTACTTTGAACTTAGAAATGTATAAGTTTGCTTACATGGT